>JAJHZJ010000380.1:1655000-2323390 GCA_023548195.1 Bettongia penicillata ogilbyi | reverse complement strand
TCGCATTGAGGACAACAGAGAGGTCGACCATTAGAAAGTGCTGGGGAACCAAAGCCTTTGTATTTACTTTCAAGAGGGAGTGAAAGCCTAGAGCCCTGAGCTGGCTGCTTTACTTGGAGATGGTCCTTGGGTTTTATTTTTTATTTTTAATGAATAATTTCAGTTTACCTTCTCCCCTCTCCCCGGGCTCAGCGTTGGGAGCGGAGGATTACAGCTCCTCCTCCTCCTCCCCTGCCTTTCCTGCTTGGTTTTTCTCTCTCTTCCTGGGGTCCTGCTGCTTTGTCTTGCTTGCTCGCTGAACCTTCTCCCTCTCTGCTCATCTTGCCCTCTAGATGTGCTCCTGCTCTGCCTGAGAGGGAAATCTCTCTCCCTTCTCTCTCCACCCTTCTCTTCTTTCCTTTTCTCCTTTTCTTTCTTCTCTTCTCCCCCTTTTCTTTTCCTTATTTTCCTTCTCCCCTTTCCTTATATTCTGCCCCTTCTCTTCCTCCCTTCCCTTTCCCTTTCTTTTCTTTTCCTTTTTCTCCTTTCTCATCTTCCCCTTCTCTCCTCCTCTTCTCCCTTTTTTTGCACCTTTCTCTTCTTCTCCGTCCTTCTCTTTTACCCTTTCCTTCTCCTTTTTTCTCCCTTTCTTCTTTTCCTCCTTTCTCTTCTTCACTTTCTCTTCTGTCCCCTTCCCTTCCATCCCTTTTTCTCCCCCTCCTCAGGTTGCTGAAAGCAGATGGAAACTGGGAGGTTCCCTCCACCCCTATTGACTTGTGGTTTTTCCTGGATCTGCCTGCCTTCCCTTCTTACTCTCATATAAACAATCACCCTCTCTTCTCCTGTTTTAGGAGCCAATAAATAGCTCAGACTTTGGAAGCAGGTACCTTTCCCAGACTGCTTCGGGCTTTGTACTGTTGGGAGCGACATACTCGATTGAGGTCCTATCCTCAGGCACTCATTCACTCAACATGTCTTGACTATCTACTATGTACAGCAGTTGTTCTGCAACCTGAAAGAGACAAAGATGAGTGGACATGGCATCTGCCCTCATAAAGGTTTCTACTCTAGAAGGGAAGCAAGCCACTTTCATGGACATGAAAAGAGAACTTACACAAGGTCAAATTAAGTGCTGAAGTATAGTATAAAACAGTAAGCATTATCAGGATGTAGAGAACAGATCTCTGAACTGAATGGTCCGGAAAGGCATGAGGGTGTAGCATGGTACTTGGGTGGGGTCTCAAAGGAGAAGTGAGATTCAGCTGGGCAGAAGAGAGAGAGGAGGGCTCACTTTATTTGCCCTCAAACCCTACCCACTCCCAAACTTCTCCCTTTCTGTTAATGTGACCAAATTCTCCCAGTCACCCAGATTTGCTATCTTTGACTCTTCTCTCTCCCTAAATCTCCATATCCAATGACTTGCCAAGGCTTGTTGATCCCACCTTCAGGACATCTCTCACATGAATCCTCTTCTCTCCACTCACATAATATACTTTAGCATAGGTAGGTCTTTATTGACTCTCACCTGGACAATAACAAGAGCCTCTGAATTGGTCTCCCTCCTTCCAGCCTCTTTCTTCTCCAATCCATCCTCCAAAAGTTGCCAAACTGATTTTACTAAAGAACAGATATGATTTTGCCACCCCTCCCCTCAAAAATCTTCAGTGACTCCCTATGGTCTTTAGGGGCAGCTAGGTGGCAAAGTAGATAGAGTGCCAGGCCTGGAGTCAAGAAGACAAGATCTTCCTGAGTTCAAATCTTGCCTCAGACACTTCCTAGCTCTGTGACCCTGGGCAAGTTTGACTCAGTTGCTCATGCTTAAAATGGAGAAGGAAATGGCAAACTACTCCAGTATCTTTGCCAAGAAAACTTCAAATGGGGTCACAAAAGTCAGACATGACTGAAATGAATGAGCAACCGTAATGAGAAGAACATTGCTTCTAGGACAAAATACAAACTCCTCAGCCTAGCATTTAATGTCCTCCATGATCAGGGTCCCATCTATCTCTGTACTCTAATTTCATATTACTCCCCTTTACACACTTGCCATACTAGTCAAATTGGCCTACTGTTGCTCCTTCATGACACTGTCTCCTGCTGTCACTTTTTTACAATATGGTTCCCTCATTCCTAGAATGCCCTTCCCCTCCCCCTTTGCCTTATAAAATTCCTAGCTTCCTTTACAACCCACAGCAAGTGCCACCTCCTATGTTGCATACTTTATATCTAGCTGCTTATGTACTTGTATCTCCCTAGCAGAATGCAAACTCCTTGAGAGTAGGCACTATTTAACTTTTTTCTTTGTATCTCCAACACCTAGAGTAATACCTTGCATGTAGTAGGTTCTTAACAAATGTTGATCAAAGTGAATTGGATTTAAGATCGGAGCATTTAAGATGAGAGTCTTCCTAATTCAGAATATGTTAGCCATACTTCGGCCACTAATCACCTCCCTTTGTCATGTCTCCTGGTAGTATTCTTTGAGTAACAGCCCCATCACTCTATGGTTATCCAAGAGTCACTGAGTTCGATCCCAGAACGCGATACATGTCATTGAGATTCGGGAAGTGAAATGACTCTGAACAGGGATGGATTCAACTAAAACTGGGTCCAGCGCACTGACTAACCCAGAGTCTCACTATGATTGTGAAGCACTATCCTTTTCCTATTAGTGAGCCTATACCTCTTGAAGAGAGCAGACTGTAGAGATCACTTCCCCTGGGTTTAATTACCATCTCAATGCAAATGACTCCCAAATCTAGATATTCAGCCCCAGTCTTTCCTCTGAGCTCTGACTGCACATCTTGAATTTCTATTGGATATTTCAAATTAGATCTCTCATAGGAATCTCAAACTCAACAAGTCCAAAGCTGAACTCATTATTTCCCCTTCCCAACCCACTCCCCTTCCTAACTTTTCTATTTCTGTCAAAGCTATCACCATCCTCCCAATTTCCTGAGTTTACAACCTTAGCATCATCATTGACTCCCTGTATTTCTTTACCCCACATATCCAGTCAGTTGGCAAACATTATTGTTTCCACCTCCCCATATCTCTTGGATCTGTCTCCTTCCTTCTACTCACATGGCTAGCTGTCTAATTCAAGCCTTCTTCAATTCCTGTCTGTCTGGACTATCGCATTGACCTTCAGTTGGTCTTACTGCCTTGTCTCTCCCCTTCCCCCTACCAGGTAGCCAAATTTATTTTCCTAAAATGTAGGTCTTAACATGTCACTGTCTCTGCAAGAATCTACAATGGCTCCCTATTTTTCCTAGGTGCAAATATAAGTTCCCCTTGTTTACCTTTTAAAAGCCTTTACAACCTGGCCCCAACCTATTTTTTTTTTCAGTCTTCTTACACAGTTCTTCCCTTCCTGCATTCTAGATTTCAGACAAATTATACTTGTTGTTTCTCACACATGATCTTCTATCTCTTGTCTCCACATCTTTGTACTGTGTCTAGAACATACTTCATCCTCACCTACACCTCTCAGAATCCCTTGCTTCCTTTAAGCATCACCTCCTACAAAATCACAGTCCTGATATTTCTGCTGACAAGACTCCCCCCATTTATCGTGTATTTATTTTATCTACATTTATTTACATAAAAGTTCCTTTTCTGGATCTGTGCAATTAATTAATTAATTTAATCTGTGGCAATTTTTTTTTAATCTAGGCATTAATCCCTAATACCTAGCACAGTCCCTGGCATATAGTAGCCTTCAAAGACTCATAACCTATTTGGGGAGTCAAAGAATCCCAGTCTCAGAGTTTGAAGCCATCTGGTGCAACACATGCCTAAACAAGAATCCCTTCTTCTACAAGAAGTCACCTAGCCTTTGTCTGAGAACCTCCAGTGAAGGCAATCCCTTTATCCCACAGCAGCTCATTGCACTTTGGGGCAGCTCTAATTGTTCACTCTTTCCTGCATCACGCCTGTATCTGCCCCTCTGTGACTTCCATTAAATGGTCACAGTTCTGATTTCAGAAACCCAGCAAGACAAGCCTAACCCTTCCCTCCGCCCCCAACTTCTACCTAATAGCCTCTCATGTACTCCTTCTCTCTCCAGGTCAAACCCCTCCAGTTTCTCCAACCTGTCCTCATAGGGTATGATCCCAAGACCCTTCACCACCCATCTCCGGATGCTTTCTGGCTTATTAATGCCCATTGAAGAACACGGGACCAAGAACTGAGAGTCATTCTCCAGATGTAGCCACCAGGACCAAAATGGGAGGGAGGCTATCACCTCCTGAGAATTTATTGCATACTTCAATGCAAGTATTTCAAGAGAAGTTTAAAAAATTAATACCCTAGCAGCTTCCACAAACACTTATTAAATACCTACTATGTACAGTACTACATACACCAGGACTAAGGAAGACACAAAGATAAATCTGGTCTCTGCCCTCAAGGCAGTCTTTTAGGGAAGGGAAGATAATGCATAAATAACTATGATAGAAAATAAAATATTATGAGTCAGCCAGTCAATGAGCAATTATTAAATACCCACTACGTGCCAGGCACTCTGCTAAGCACTGGGGATGCAAAGGTAAAAGATAGTCTCAAGGCACTCACGATCTCATGAGGCAGACAACATACAAATTAACCATGTACAAATTATATATAAGATAAATAGGAAAAAATGAACAGAGGGAAAATACTAGAACTGAGGAATTGGGAGAGGCTTTCTATAGAAGGTAGTATTTTATCTGAGACTTGAAGGAAGTGAGGGAATGCAATAAGTAGAGACAAGGAAGCATTCCAGAAATAAGAGAAACCAGAGAAAATGCTTGTTGGGAAGATGGAGCATCTTATTTGAGGAACAGCCAGGAGGTCAGTGTTACTGAATCAAAGACAACTGGGGCGGAGAGCGGGGGGGATGTGTGTGTGTTCATCCTTCATTGCCAAAGAAGACCATGCCATCAGAGAAATAATGACATGACTTGCACTTGACCTTGTTTTGAGTGAGGGAGGGCTGTGCGGGTCACCAGTCTCACTTCTCCTCCAGAGCCATCTGAATCCAGTGACCAGATATTCATCAGGATGACTGGAGATGACCCAGGATGAGGCAATTGGGGTTAAGTGCCTTGCCCAAGGTCACACAGCTAGTGAGTGTCAAGTGTCTGAGGTGAGATTTGAACTCAGTTCCTCCTGACTCCTGCACTGATGCTATATCCACTGAACCACCTAGCTGCCCCGGGGGCATGTAAGAAGAGTGAATAGAGAGGGAGAGTGTCAGTTTATGAAGGGCTTTGAATGCCAAAGATTTATATTTAATCCTGGAGGTGATAGGGAGCCACTGGAGTTTATTGAGTAAGGGAATGGCATCAGACCTTCATTTTAGCAGATCACTTTGATGGTTGAGTGTGGGATAGACCATAGAGGGGACAGACTTGTAGCGGGTAGACTCACCACTGGGCTATTGCAATAGTCCAGGAACAGCTATACTAGAGGTACCAGGGAAGGCTTCAAGAAATTTTGTGGAGAAGTCATCCGTCAACAACTATTTACTAAGTAATTACTATGTGCCAGGGGTCATCTAGGTGGCACTGTGTATAGAGCCTTGAAGTCAGAAGGACCTGAGTTCAAATCCAGCCTCAGACACTTGCTAGCTGTGTGACCCTGTACAAGTCACTTAACTCTGTTGGCTTCAGTTTACTCATCTGTAAAATGAGCTGGATAAGGTATCTTTGCCAAGAAAACCCCAAATGGGGTCAGGAAGAGTCAGACACAAATAACCAAAAACAAAAAGAAAACATGTGCCAGGCACTATGCTAAACTCTGGGGATATAAATATTAGTAGACTGTCCTCAAGGAGCTTACATTCCAATGGAAAAAGACAATACCTGAAGGGAACTTGAAGGGGAATGGGTAGAGATGATGCTACTGGTGCAGTGGGCTGTGGCATTGAGAGGAGGGAAGACAATAGAAGTCTGGAGGGCAGTCTGAAGGAAAATGAGACATGGCCAGCCTGGAGGTCCTCCTTAAATGGAGGTTCTGAGAAAAGCCATCCAATCGGAGGAAGAGGTCACAGGGACGCAGGGTACTTTCAATTTGTGAATGCTAGGACTAGAATGAAGCTTCAGGTTATAGGAAGTACTTTATTTTAAATTAACAGTCAACAATAGGCTATTTTCTTACCCTTATAGGACTGTGGGTGGTTCTATTAGTTCTAGAAGAAATAGAATTTACGATTATCTTAGAGGACCAAGCTACACCAATGATGTGGTTAATTTTTTAAAATCTGTAAAGCATAGAAAATAGAAAGTAAGATGAAAAAAATTGTATTTCAAAGTAAAGTTAGAAGATTTGCCTATAATTATTTGTATGTAAAGTACATTTGAACAGGGTAACTATAGTAAAATTATAAAAATTGTTGTGTCAGTGAACATACCTGGTCCTTCTAGTGAAGTACCTTCCATGGCAGAGAGAATTGTACCTTTCCCTGACTAAGAGGCTCCCAGGAAGCTTCCAAATCTCCAGGCACTGGCTGTAGACTGGGGTGTGCCAGAGCCTGATCTATCTGAAAGCTTATTGTTAAATTTTCAGTACGAACATTTGCACTTCTGAAATTAGCGAATGCTACAAAACAAAGCTTGATTCATTGTTTGGTTGATTGTGCAGCTTTAAGAAATCCATGGAGAATTAATCCATCAATAAACATTTATTAAGTGCCTACTATGTGCCAGGCACCACTCTAAGTGCTGGGGACACAAAAACAGGCAGTCCCAGCTCTCAAGGAGTTTATAATCTAACAGGGGAGACAATATCAAAACAAATATATACAAATCAAGCTATAGACAAGTTAAATAGAAAATAATTGAGAAGGCAATGTAATTAATGGGGATTGGAAGTGTTAATAATGTATATTAAACTTAAAAATATATTGTTAGGAGAGCTGGTTGTTAAATATTTGCCAGCCCACCCATGGCTGTAGACCAAGGCAAGCTTGGGCCATCCTGGGATGATTGCCATGAAGCCAGGTCATTTGTCTCAGTTTTCCAAGGAATGGAAACTATTGTTCCACTCAGTATAGAATTATGAAGCATGTATTTTATACCCAGGCCACTGTTCACTTTGTGTGTGTGTGTGTGTGTGTGAATAACCACAAATAAATGTCAAAAACCTACTTTGTGAGCAGAGCTGTTTCTAGGCTACAGGGAAATACAAAGATTAGGTGACTCTTGGTTCCCACCCTTAGAGAGCTTCTGTCTAATAGTGTCCATGGCAGAGGGGAAAGGGTACTGGATTTGGAATCAGAAGACATAGACTTGAATCTAGGCTCTGCCACTTAGCAGCTGTGGAACCCACAATCTGAGCTTCAGTTTCCCTATTTGTAAAATGGAGGGTATGTGTGGAATAAAACATCTCCAAGATTCTTTCCAGGTTCTAAACTACTATTTTCCGATCCTCAAATCAACTCACATCATAGGATTTAGAGTTGGAAGGGACCATCCATAACCATGACATACAATATTGTATCGCATTAGGGATTTATGAAACAATTGCTGTGTGAGGTATGAGGGGGAAGGTTAATATTTATGGAGGGGGATATGGAAAACTCCAACAGAAGATGTGACATTTGAGGATGAATGGGAAGTCAACAGCTAAGGAGACTGAAGAAGGAAATTTCAGACTTAGGGAACAGTCTGAGTAAAGAAAAAGACTCAAGGGCCCAGGTGATATTTAGGATACAAAGAATAGTACAGTTTGGCTGTAATAGACTGCAGATTTTTAATCAGTGATATTTGGTGAAAATAGTTCTCTACTCTAAGATTTATTTTCTAATTCTAACTTTCTTGATATTATTTTACAAAAGCTTTTAATTTTTTTTCTAGTCAAAATAGCTTATTTTATCTTTTATGATCTCTGCTTCTTGGTTAATTAAGAATTCTCCCTTCGGTGATGGAGGGTGAACCTAATCTCATTCTCTTCCATTTTTTTTAATGGTGTGACTTTTCATATTCAGGTCATATTCATTTTAAGCTTATTATGATGTACGGTATAAGATGCTTGTCTAAACCTAATTTCTGCCAAACTGCTTTTCTGTTTTCCTGGCAGTTCTTGTCAAAAAGGGAGGCTTTCCCTCAGTAATTTAAGTTCTTGAGTTTACTAAATACTGGACCACTGTTTTCCACTGCTTCTGTTTCTTTTTTATTTAATCTATTTCACTGTTCTACTTTTCTATTGTTGTTTTAGATCAGCACCAACTAGTTTTGATGGCTACTAATTCATTAATGTAGTTTGAATTTTGGTATTGCTATGCCTCCTTCATTCATACTTTTTCTTATTATTTCCCTTGATATTCTAGATCTTTTGCTCTTTCAAATGAATTTTGTTATTTTGTCTAATTATTTTTTAAAAATCACCTCAGTAATTTGACTGTTATAGCATCAAATCTATAAATTCATTTATGTAGTATTATCATTTTTATTGTACCAGAACAGCCTAACCATGAGTAGTGAATCTCTTTCCAATTATTTAAACCTCCCTTTGTTTCTGTAAGGAGTGTTTTGTAGTTCTATTTATGCAAACATTCTGTGCATTTCTTTGAGACTTTACTCCCAGGTATTTTACATATTCTACATTTTGTAGCTATCTTGAATGGAATTTGTCTCAAAATTTCTTTTTGGTTTTTGTTATTCCTGTAGAGAAATGCTGTTTATTTTGTAGATTTATTTTGTATCCTGAAATCTTGCTATAGCTGTTAATCATCTCGATTAGTATCTTTGCTGACTGTCGGGGATTTTTCTAAGTACACCATCATCATCATCTATTATTAACAAATTTCCCTTTATCCTAGATGTTTTCTTTTCATACTTTTTCCAGCTCCTTACAATTCTAGATCTTTTTCAGGGATGTAACCTTCTGAGAGAAGGGACTGTTTCATTTTTCTCATTGTATCTCTAGCACCTAGTACAGCGCCTGGCACACAGCTGCCACTTAATTATTGTTACTTGCTCCTCTTATGTCCCCCAATATGTTGTGGCATAAGAAAGAGAGAGCATCCTTCTTGCATTGAACCACAATGTCCCGATCTTCCTTCTGCCACCATAACTCAGCATCTTCTCCTCTTTTGAAGTGTATTCCATCTATCTGTATAATCTACCAGCCTCCAGGACACTCTCCCTTCTTTCTCAAGGAGTCCAATATCTGGCTCACCATCTTCTTTTCTACTTTAACCTCTGCCCTTATACTTGGGGACTTAAATGTACAGATTGATATCCCTTCAAACATCT
This sequence comes from Bettongia penicillata ogilbyi, assembly GCA_023548195.1. Lineage (NCBI taxonomy): Eukaryota > Metazoa > Chordata > Mammalia > Diprotodontia > Potoroidae > Bettongia > Bettongia penicillata. The sequence goes on along the minus strand of JAJHZJ010000380.1, from coordinate 2,314,172 downwards.
TGGCTTCCCACTTCATCAACTTCCTCAGCTCCTATGACTTACATCTTCAGTTTACCTCAATCACCCACAGAGACAGCTCATCCTCACCTATAACTATACAGGCTCCATGATTCTGAGTCCTGAAATTCCCTTTGCAGATAAAAATTCTATTTCTTTTTTCATTTTAGCCCATTCCTTCTATATCTATTCTTTGTAGTCACTGAAATTCCTCTATCCCTTCCCTTTTCTCTTAGTCTATCACCTCTGACCCCCTTGACCTCTTGTCCTTCTACCATTCTTGCCCTACCAATTCTTAACCCTTTATTTATCCTATCAGCCCTCTCCAATTCTACTGACCAGAATGCTAGCTATTGCAAGGAGATGCAAACTTGGTGGATTTTGGTTTGTTTTCCATCTCAATTTGGCCTCTATGATTGCATGGTAATTTTTTTGCTGTCTCTATTTTTTTAATTTTATTTATTTATTTTTAGTTTTCAACATTCACTTCCACAAGATTGTGAGTTCCAAATTTTCTCCCCATCTCTCCTTTCTGCCCACCCCAAGAAATCATGCATTCTGATTACCCCTTCCTCCAATCTACCCTCCCTTCTATCACACCTCTCCCTTCCCTCATCTCCTTCCCCTCTATTTTCTTGTAGGGCAAGATAGATTTCTATACCTCATTGTCTGTATTGTCTGTATGTCTTATTTCCCAGTTGAATGTAAAAAACAATTTTTAACTTTCACTTTTAAAACTTTGAATTCTAACTTCTCTCCCTTCCTCCCTCCCCACCCATCAGTTCGACATAGGTTATACATGTGTAGTCATGCAAAACGCTTCCATAACAATCATGATGTGAAAGACTAACTATATTTCCCTCCATCCTATCCTGTCCCCTCCCATTTATTCTGTTCTCTTTTGACCCTGTCCCTCCTCAAAAGTATTTACTTCTAGTTGTCCCCTCCTCTCATTTGCCCTCCCTTTAATCATCCTCCTCACCCTCCTGCTTATCCCCTTCCCCCTACTTTCCTGTAGTGTAAGACAGATTTTCATACCAAACTGAATGTGCATGTTATTCTCTCCTTAAGCCAAATATGATGAGGGTAAGGTTCACTCTTTCCCTCTTACCTCCTCCCTCTTCCTCTCCATTGAAAACTCTTTCTCTTGCCTCTTTTATGTGAGAGGTAATTTACCTCATTCTCTTTCTCCCTTTCTCCTTCTCCCAATATATTCTTCTCACCTCTTAATTTTATTTTTTTAGATATCATCCCTTCATATTCAACTCACCCTATGTCCTCTATCTATATGAATATGATCACTCTCACTACCCTAATACTGAGAAAAGTCTCAAGAGTTACAAATATGATCTTTCTATGTAGGAGTGTAAACAGTTCAATTTTAGTGAGTCCCTTATGATTTCTCTTTCCTCTTTACCTTTTCATGCTTCTCTTGATTTTTGTGTTTGAAAGTCGCATTTTCTATTCAGTTCTGATCTTTTCATCAAGAATACTTGAAAGTCCTCTATTTTATTGAATGACCATTTTCTTCCTGAAGTTTTATACTCAGTTTTGCTGGATAGGTGATTCTTGGTTTTAATGCTAGCTCCTTTGACCTCTGGAATATCATATTCCAAGCCCTTTGATCCCTTAATGTAAAAGCTGCTAGATCTTGTGTGATCTTGATTATGTTTCCTCAATACTCAAATTGTTTCTTTCTAGATGCTTGCAATATTTTCTCCTTGACCTGGGAGTTCTGGAATTTGGCTACAATATTCCTAGGAGTTTTCCTTTTGGGATCTCTTTCAGCAGGTGATTGGTGGAATCTATTGATATCTATTTTACCCTCTGGTTGTAGAATATCACTGCAGTTTTCCTTGATAATTTCTTGAAAGATGATGGCTGGGCTCTTTTTTTGATCATGGCTTTCAGGTAGTACAATAATTTTAAAATTCTCTCTTCTGGATCTATTTTCCATTTCAATTGTTTTTCCAGTGAGATAGTTCACAGTGTCTGCTATTTTTTCATTCCTTTGGTTTTGTTTTATAATATCTTGATTTTCATAAAACCATTAGCTCCATTCTAATCTTGAAGGAATTATTTTCTCTAGTGAGCTTTTGGACCTCCTTTTCCACCTGGCCAATTCTGCTTTTTAAGGTATTCTTCTGCTCATTGACTTTTTGAATTTCTTTTGCTATATGGGTTATCCTATTTTTAAAGTGTTATTTTCTTCAGCATTTTAGGGGTCCTCTTTAGCAAGCAATTGACTGTTTTTTTGTGATTTTCTTACATCACTCTCATTTCTCTTCCCAATATTTGCCCTACTTCACTTATTTGATTTTCAAAATCCTTTTTGAACTCTTCTATGGCTTGAGACAAATTTGTACTTTTCTTGGAAGCTTTGGACATAGAAACTTTGACTTTGTTGTCTTCTTCTGTTTGTATATTTTGGTCTTCTTTCTCACCAAAGTAAGATTCTATAGTCTAATTCTTTTTCTGGTTTTTGCTCACCTCCCCAGACATTTAGGGTTAGGGTTAGGGTTTTGCTCTCCATAAGGTTACCAATGTTCTCAATTGCTAATTCTCAATTACTTGACTTTTGAGTTCTTTGTCAAGGTAGTTCTCTGCTTCCAGTGGGGATTGGGGGATGTACTGTTAACCACTTGATTCCCTCACAATCTGTTGTCCTACAGCTCCAGAAACAACAACTGACTCTGCCCCTGCTGCTTCTGTGACTGCCACAGTCTCCTCTACCTCCTCCCCTGCCCTGGGCCTGGGGCTAGACCACTCTATTCTCTCACACAGGTCAGACAAATTTTTTCCACTGAACTTCCAATTTGTCCTGATTGTGAAGTCTAAAAACTGTCACAAGTGCCAGAGATTCAGGTTCCATGCCCCTCTCACCCCACCATCATGGCCCATGCGCACTGCTTCCACCCTGGTGTGATAGATGCTTCTTGTCAACTTTCTAGGCTGTTTTTGGTTGGAGATTTGCTTCACTCCATCATTCTGTGGGTTCTGCAGCTCCAGAATTTGTTTAGAGTCATTTTTTACAGGTATTTGGCTGGGCATATGGGGAAAGCTCTAGCAAGTCTCGCTTCTACTCTGCCATCTTGGCTCTGACCCCAACTTTTCACTGTTTCTTTATTGGCTCTTATTGTTATATAGTTGTTGTCAGCTGTATCAAAGAGTTTAGTACCTTGCTGCCAATCTTTCTCTCCATTCCAACTCTTGTCATGCTTAGGGACTTGCAGGAATTCCACTGCAACCACCTCAGTCCCCTCAGGAACTGTTCCAAATCTTCTCTTCTCACCTCAAGCCCATAATGTCATCCCAAAGCATTCCTCTGAGTAGATGTCTGGGCCTTCTACTTCTCTGAGAAGAATGTGAACATCCTTCCAGAGCTCTCTCATCCCTCATGTACCTCATTTCTCATATACCTTACACTTCAGACCCCTCTAACATTCAGAAACATGCCTGTCTCTGAAGAAGAGGTTGCTCTTCTCCATGCCAAGGTTGATCCCTCTGGTTGTTCCTTGATCTCATTCCCTCCTATCTCCAATGGCAACTCCATCCATCAATTATTTCCTGTTTTCTGACTCCATTACCCAACTGAAATTGCTCTCCATAAGGTTACCAATGTTCTCAATTGCTAAATCTAATGTCTTTTTTTTTAGACCTCATCCTTCCTGACCACTCTATCAGCTCCAAAAACTGTTGAGCACCCCCTCTTCTTAGATAGTCTCTTCTCTCTTGGCTTTTGTGATTGGCACTGCTTTCTCCTTGTTTTCCTGCCTGTCTGACCAATCCTTCTCAGTCTCTTCTGATAGATTATTATTCATACTCCACTGCTTCTTTCCAGCCCCTCTCTTCTCTCTCTTTATATTCCCTTCCTTGGTGATCTCACCTGTTTGTGGGGGTTCAAATATCTTAGGCAGATGATTCCAGAATCTAAAGGTCCCCTCCTAATCTCACTCCTAAATTTCAATCCCACTCTATCAACTACTTGCAACATTTAAATAAATGCTCATTAATTGATAGATATCTCTTCATTGCTTTATTTTCATTTCTCTCCAGATTGTATTCCTAACTCTCCATAGGAATTTATCTACCATGCTATAGAAACTTTCTCACCCTAGAAATTCCCTCTACTCTTGGACTGCTTCTCATGTTGGAAGGACTTTTCCTCGTGGCCTCTCCCTCTGATTGGCTGGGTCTTCCCAGAACCTCCATTTTAAGGAGGAGACTCAGATCAAGCTAAGTTCTTCTCCACAGGACTTTCTCTCCCATGTTCCCACAACAATTCCTCCATCCCTGTCTCACCTCCCTTTCAGATTATTTTTATGTGTTATCTTCCTCTATTAAAATGTAAGTACCTTGAGGGCAAGAATTGTATTTGTTTATGTTTGTATTCCCAGTACTGAGCACAAACAGTAAGTGTTTAATAAATGTGTGTGGACTTGGTCATAGCTATTTCAAATCAGTATATCTGAAATAGAACTGATCATCTTCTGGCCTAAACCTGCCATCTTCTAAATTTTTCTATTTCTATTGATGATAACACTATCCCCTGAGTCACCCAAGTGCAATACCTTCAAGTCATCTCTGACTCTCTCCAATTGGTCACCTCCTGGGTCTAAACAATTGCAAAGTTTTATCAGTTCTAACTGGGCAACATCTCTTGCATATAAGTAATCCTCTCTGCTCCCTTAGCCACTAACTTCATTTGGGCTCTCTTCCCTGTTTACCTGGCCACTGTAGTTTGTTACTCCCAAGGATCTGTGATCTCACAGATATGAGTACTTCCTCTAAAAGAGCAGATTGCAACCCATTCATACCTTCTCATCCTCATCTCCAACTATTCCTATAAATTCTCCCAAGGGGGTCCATCCAATGTGTTGGGAACCTTTCTCTAAATGTAATGACATTACATGGTAGCTAATAAAACACATGGCTCTCCATTACTCGTCCCTTTCTGTCTAGCTACATGTCTGGCTTACTTCCTTTTCAGATCATACATTTCCTTAATAATAGAATTTACATCACTTTTCCTGCACAGTTTTCCATTGGTGATTCGTGTCTACAATTCCTTTCTCCATTGACCTTAGGGTGACTTGCGACTCTAATTCTTTCAAGGCTGTGGTGCTCCATGCTTTGCAGCTATATAGTTGAAACATTGGTGTAAAAAGATGGACTTTTGTTTCAGGGAGCAGCTTGGGATCATTAAAAGAACTGCACAATTTCTCAAATACAGTCCAACCTATTCCTTTACTCTTAATCATTTCTGGGCCCAGTTCATTATCCATTTGCAGTACCTATCCAGGCTAAATGTACTGACGGACCAGCTCTATGGGCTGTCAATTCAATTTCATACCCATCATCCACTAGGTTTTTTTTTTCACTGTATAGAGAATTAGAGCCTTTTCTCTTTTGAGTGATTTTGAATTGATTTTGAATCTTGTTTAGGAAGTTCTGCAGCATTCCAGGGCTTGATGTAGTCCATATATACAATATGACTAACAAAAAGCAGCATCTGAAAAACCTCATCTATGTGGAATCCCTCTTTGATTTGAGCTGTGCCCCAGAGCCCCTCTATGACAATAGGAAACACTTTTATACCTTGTTTAATATTAATAATCAATGGATCATCAAACAAAGTTATCTCTGTGGTTACATCTTCCAAGGAATCTTATATAACTGAGGCCACTCCCCAAGAACTTCCTCTACTTGCTTCTTTCCCAACTCACATATCCTAGATGCCTTCTGCCATTATTTCCCTTCAGATGATGAGGTAGCCCTTCTCTTTGCCAAGGCAAACTCTTCTACATGAACAGATAATCCCATTGCATCTCATCTTCTCCAGCAGATTTTCTCTTCCTATCATGCCCACTCTTTCAATGATCATCAATCTCTCCTTGTCTATTGGCTGTTTCTCTACTGCCTACAAACATGTCCATGTTTCCTTCATCCCCAAAAAACTCTTGCTTGATCCATACTTCCCCACTAGGTATCATCCTATATTTTCTCCTTCCTTTTATGGTCAAAACTCCTTGAAAAACCATTGTCTACAATAGGTGTCTTGCTTTCTTTCTTCTCACTCCCTTCTTAACCTCTATAGTCTGGCTTCCAGCCTCATAATTCAACCAAACTTCCTCTTTCCAAAGTTACTAACAACCTCTTAATTGTCAAATTTAATGGACTTTTCTTAATCCTTGTACTTTTTGAACTTTCCGTAGCTTTTGACACTGTAGATCACCCTCTTCTGCTTGACACTCTCTTTTCTTGAGTTTTTTTATGATACTACACTCTCTTGATTCTTCTCATACTTCTCTGACTGCTCCTTCTCATTTGCTGGATCTTCATCAAGGTCATGCCTACTAACCATGGGTATCCCACAGGGCTCTGTCCTAAATCTTTTCCTCTTCTTCTTTTGACTTACTTTACTTGGAGATTTCATTAGCTCTCATGAATTCAGTTATCATCTCTATGCTGATGATTCTCAGATCCATTTATCTGGTCCTAACCTCTTTGTTGACCTCCATCCAGTCTCACATTTCCAATTTTCCATTGCACATTTTGAACTTGATGTCCTAGAGACATCAAGTCCAAAATCAAACTCATTGTCCTTCCTTCCAAACCCTTCTCCCTTCTAAACTTCCCTATTGCTGTTGAAGACACTATCATCCTCCTAGTCACTCAGGCTTACAACCTAGGTGGCATCCTTGACTCTTTGCTCTTGCTCACACCATGTATCCAACTAGTGGCCGGGCCTTTTGATTTGACTCTCATAATAACTCTCACATACGTCCTTTTCTCTCCTCTGACCCTGCTACTACCCTAGTGGTAGGCCCTTATTTCAACAGGTTACTATTTCTATAGGTTACTCGTTAGTCTACCTGCCACTAGTCTCCTACCATGGTCCATCCTTCACTCAACTGTTGAAGTAATCTTCCTGAGGTACAAGTCTGACCATGCTACTCCCCCCCTACTCAATAAACACCAATAGCTCCCTAGTATCTCCACAATCAAATATAAAATTATTTGGCATTCAAAGTCCTCCATAAAGTGTCCTTCCTCTCTTTCTGGTCTTACACCTTACTCCCTCTGTGCTCTCTGCCACCCCTCATAAATTCCTCAACACAGTAACACTGGTCTCCTTGTTATTCCTCACACAAGTTACTCCATCTCCTAATTCTAAGCATTTTCAATAGTTCTCCTTCATGTTTGGAATTCTCTACCTCCTTATCTCTAACTCCTGGCTTCCTTGAAGACCTAGATAAAATCCAACCTTCTACAGGAAGCCTTTCCCAGTCTGTTTTAGTTCTAGTACTTTCTCTCTGTTAATTACTATTTATCCTTTATATAGTTTGTACATACTTAATTTGCATGTCGTCTCCCTCATTAGATAGTGAGTACCTCCAGAGCAGAGACTCTTTTGTCTTTCTTTGTATCTTCTATGCTTAGCATAGTGCCTAACACATAGCAGGCGATTAGTAAATGTTTATTGATTGACTGGTTTTAACACAGGCATGGAAGATACCTTGTAGAAGGAGAATGTTTAGGTGGCATTTTAATCTACAAAATCAAAACTTTTCGGTGTTTAAAATATGCACTAGAGGATTTTTTTAAAGTCTCTCTACCTTTCAACCAATTATGTGACTGAAGAAATCCAGTGATCTGCTGTAGAATATAATTAGGGCAAGCTCAGCTTTCTCGTTGCATAACTTCCATCAAAGATGCTGCTGAACTACAAGTAATAGTTGTGGATAAAGATTTTATAACTATGGGAAAATTGGCACATAGGTGTTGGTAGTTACTCCTCTTTTCCCAACTGCCTTTTCTTGGTAGTAGTAATGTCCCTCGTTTTCCCCCCAAGTGTTTGGTCTCCCCCCCATTCAGAGATCTCAAGTATTGATTCTCTTAACACTCTCAGAATTGCGTCACCTTGAACATAAACCTCCTCTGGGTATAGTCTAGCTGCTTTTCCCATTTTTATTTTCTTTGGTGTGTTCTCTACTTCTTCGTTGAAGGCTATGATGTCAGAGTCCAGTTATCTCGATCCTGTTTGCTGTTGCTGGAAAAAAAAGTTTGTTACAGTAACTTGGACAGATCTTTTTCATTTTGTATCTGTTTGTTGTCCTCCAAGTTTCATCCTTCATCCTTGGGGTGATGGTGCTTCATTGGGCTCCCTGCTTCCATACTCCAACACAGCTGACAAAATAATCTCCCCCAAGGCACAAGTCTGGTTGTGTCTCCTCCCTGCTCAAAAACATTCAATAGTTTCCCAGTACCTCTGGGACCCAAAGCAAACTACTCTGTCTGATATTTAAAGCCCTGCACCATCTGGCCCAACATATTTTTTTGGGTTTAACTTTATATTGTGCTTCATGCCCTCTACTTTTCACACAATAAATGCTTATTGATTGAATGGAATATTAGATTAAAAACTGTACCCCAACTCAAAACCCAGTTTCCTACTTCTGGGCATTCCCTCCACACCTGATCTCTGCTCCTTCGAATCTATGCCTTCAAGGTTTAATCACAGATTGCCTCCTCCATGAAGCTTCTCCAGATTGCACCAGATGTTAAGGTTCTTTCCCTCCTCATACAGGTTTTTATTATACCCATTTATGAGCATGTTATATTCCCACAGCAGACTGTGAATTCCTTGAGGGCAAGGCCCATCACATATTTATCTTTCTCTCCTCAATGCCGTCACAGTATCTTGCCCACAAGAGGTGTTTGATAAATACCTTTTAGTTGAATTGTTGTTAGTAGGGAGGACGCCAATGGGCAGGAAAAGGCCAAAGTGTTGAATCACTCCTGAGAGAGGCAGGAAGGGTCAAGGGTCAAAGAGCAGGGATTAGGGATGGCAAAGAGAAGAACCACTTCATTCTCTGACACTGAGCAAAGACAGAAGAAGTGAAGATGTTCACAGATTTTGAAATGTGGAGGAGGGTAGATAAGGGAGCTTAAGGCAGATATTCTCAATATTCTCAGTGTAGGGAAACTGAGGGTTTCCATCGGTCAAAATATAGCTTCAAAGCAATGTGATGAGGTCATCTGTGAGTTAGGGTGATGAGGATAGAGCTGGGGGCTCGAGAAGGGAGGAGATGGCTTGAAACAGCTCATGTGGAGAGTAGGAGAGGGAGACAATCAGAAAGGAATGAAAGAGTGGCCATGTACCAATGGGGCCTCACCCCCTGAGGTTAAATAGATTAAATAACATTAATCTGTAGGGAACCCAGTACTGAGTTCTGTGGCATCCTCCAAATAGCTTTCAGAGATCATGGAATAGAGAAAAAACACAAGATGGTGGTCCAGAGTTATCAGGGTATGGATAGAAGGGGGGCAAAGGTCTAAAAAGCTAGAGAATCTTTAGGGAGGAATCTTGAAAGATGGCAACAGTATGAAAAAACAGAGAGGACCACAGAGGGCATTGTTGGCATGGGGAACAGCTTTAACGAAGGTACAGAGGAGGAGATGACCATGATATGTGCCAAGAATGCCAGACATTTCCTATGTGCTACATCTTGTGCTTGGATTCGAGTATGTGTATGTATAAACATATATATATGTACATATACACATGCAAATACATATATATGCATATTCTGTATATATAACACACACAAACACACACACACACACACACATATATATATATATATATATATATATATGTTTTTTAAATGACACTGTCCCTACCCACAAGGAGCTTATAGTGTAATGGGGGGGCTATGACATCACCATAATAGCTAACATTTATAGAGCTTTTAAGGTTTGCAAAGAACTTTACAAATTATCTCATTTTATTTTCATAACAACCCTAGGAGATAGGTACTATTTTATCCCCATTTTATAAATGAGAGAACTGAGGCAGAACAAGGTTAAATGATTTGCCTACTTGGGTTAGGCAGATGTAGGAAGTATCTGAGGAGAGATTTGAACTCAAGTCTTTCTGACTCCAGGACCAACACTGCTCACTGAGCCATCTGGGGCCTGCCTCACACATACAAGCAATTATATTCCACAGTGAAGATACAAACCTCATTAAAGATCTTAGGATTACTAGACAAATTCAATTCAAGACTCCTTCCCTCTGAAGTTTACAATATTAGACAGATATAGACAGATCTAATGACAATGTTCCTTATATAATGTTAGAGCTAGAAGAGACTTTTGAATGTGAAATGTTATAAGACAGATGTTAGAAGTAGAAACAACCTTAGAAATTATCTTGTCCCACCCCTCATTGTATACATGAGGAAAGTAAGGCCTAGAGAGGAGCAACGGCGTGTTAAAGCTGCCCTTTCCCAATAGACTCCTGGAATCTGAAGCCCTGAAGCCCTACATGGTCACCCAATTGAGTCAGACTCTGGAGTTTTTCCATGAACTCTTCTGGGTTTCCCTCAGATACAGCGCATCACGGAGCAAACCAGAAATCCAGAAGTGACATTTGGATTTGACAAGCCCTGAAGAGTCTGTACATGAGCAAAAGTGTGTGAGCTGGTACACAAGGATGGAATCTCCTCCAGTCTTATTCCCTCAATATTCCCATCTCTCATCTCTATCCCATCGTCTACCTCTCAGGGGCATCAGTTTCCCTCAATTTTAGACTTTTTGAGTTGGGTCTCTGAAGCTTGTAACCAATGAATCAGTCAGAGACACCAGAGGCCTGCTAAGCTCTTTAGCTCAGGTGAAGCTCAATAGTGCTTTCAATGAACTCTTGGTCAGACCTCTACTTAGGATAAAAAGCAAAACAACAACCCTCTTAGTTCAAGCTCATTCTGTCCCTACTTGTTCCTGCTACTGTAACTATGTTCATTTTTTCCTGTCCCTCCCTACACCCACACCCCTGACCTCCAATGCCCTTCCCTCTCCTCTGTGCCTTCTTAAGTCTGGACTTCCACCTTCGGGCAGTGAGGAGCCATTGAAGGTTATTGAGCAGTTAAGCTACATGATTACTTCTGAGCAGAGCAACAACAAAGCCTTCTGAGAAAAAAATGGGATCTCATAGGAAGAAGGCTGGACTTGAAATCAACTACCTTAGAGTAGAACCCTGCTCTGACGTTAGCTGTGTGACCCTGAGCAAGTCATTTAGCCTCTTTGTGACTCAGTATCCTCATCTGTAAAAGGGTAATAACAATAATATTTATACTACCCATTTTTACAGGGTTGTTTTGAGACTCAGATGAAATAATTAAGATATTAATATACTTTGTAAACTTTAAAGTGATATATGGATTTGAGCATTCTATAGTTATTATTAAATATAATGGATTATTGTTTCAGAGTTACTAAAGACAAAAGGTCATGGAATCATAAGACTAAAGCTAGAACTGGGGGAGGAGGGGGGAACCTTTGAGGCCATCTATACCCTCATTTTAAAGAGGAAGAAATCATTATGATGATGAAAGCAGAAAGATTAGTCTTGGACTAACAGTGGACAAATTGGAAGGGAAGAGGTCAGAGGTGGAGAGAATAGTCAAGCAAACGTCATGGTCCAAGTATGGGGCAATGAAGACTTGACCTGGAGTGGTGGCAGTAGGAAAGGAAGAGAAAGGAAGGGATAGATTCAAGAGAAAATGTGCCACAAAGCCGGCTGCATGGAGTCTTTACTTGGAGCAATGATTATGGGCGTGGGACCTGGGCTGGAGCCAAACTGAGTGGCAAGGAGACTTTCCCACTAAATCTGCTGGCACCAAGGGACAAGAGTGTCTAGGATTACGCCCGCCCTATGACAAGACTGATGTCACAAGGCTCAACCTTCCTTTCCTCCTAAAAGAGCACTTGTTCCCTAGAGGATGCGGTCTTAACCTCACAAGGAATTCCTTTTCACCCTCTGGAGTTACTGAACGCCTCCCATTCACATCTCCCAGGCAGGCACGTACTATGATGGAGTCACCAGACCCACTTGTCTGGTCAGCTCATTGGATGTGGCCCCTTAATCATAGCAACTCCCCCTACATTTGCACGGTGCTTTATATTTTCAAGTGCTTTCATGTACATTATCTGATTTGATCCTCATAACAACCCTGTTCAGTGGTCAGGAAAGGTATGATTAATCCCATTTTCTGGATGAGGAAACTGAGACAAAGTATTAAGTGAGGGAGTCTGACCAGATGAGTGATAAGGACTTTTTCAGTTGTGCATCCCATGATCTACCTGACTTGTTTCAGGTCAGCCAGCAAGTTAGTAGTGGAGATGGGATGAGTATACCACACCTTTTCTTGGCTACTCATTCAGGGCTCTTTCTACCACAGCTCTTTCTACCACATGTTTAAGAGGCATTTGGAGTGGGGGAAGAAATGAAAGATCTGAGGAGACCCTCTGTCCCACAGACGAGAGATTGTCATTCGGGGTCAGTTGGACACGATTTCCATCGCCGCTGCCTGCAGAGGTCAACTAGAAAACACCGGAGACAAACTGGTGGGGCCTGGTGATCTGGGCGCAGGATATATACCACATACTCTGAAGCCAGATGATACCCGGTGTGAAACAGAAATCACCAGAGGAATTGAATCCATGCCGGGGAGTTGGTGGAGAAAAAAAAAAAGAAGCAGTCAGTCTGGTGTCTAGGAAAGGGAGGAAAAAAACCCCAGAGCTCACACTGTCTCCATTGTTTTTGTCTTAAGGAAATGTTCCTGTTTCATGTGAGGTTTGCTTCTTTAGAGTCTCTTGTTTTGTATTATTTTTCCCACCCTCCCATGTCCATGGGAGACTCACTCCTAGGCTCTGGGTCCACCTCCTTGTCTTAAGTTTCCCAGGAACAGAATTCCAGATATGGCCCAAACCGTGATCATGTCAGGGACTTCTCTAAGTGGGTTTTTGCAGTTTCTCATAGCTAGAGAAACTGAGGCCAGGAAAAAAAAAAAGCAGTCAGCTTTCAATACTGAGCAAAATAGGGACTGATGCAGAAATAAAACTGAAGAGATCTGATTCCTAGATCCAACTCCTAACCTCTAGGGAGGTTGGGGGTGGGAAAGATGGAAATGATGCTAGGATCATAGAATAACAGGACTAGATGATACCCTAAAGACTGTGAAGTCTAACCCCTCATACCACAGATGGGGAAACTGAGGCATGTAGTATGGAAATGACTTGCCCAGGGTCACATAGGCAATGAATGTTGGACTTATGATTTGGATCCAGTGTTCTTTCTACTACTGTACTGTATCATTTGATAGCCTTTCATTTTCAGATGAAATTCTGGGAACACTCCTTTGAGCCCTAGCAAACGTCTTCCTCCCTCCAGCTGTGGTGCCCATACGTGTCCGTAATCTCTCTAGGTTCTTGCTCCTTCTCAAGGAACAAGTGAAATACCAGTGTGGCTCCTGTCACTTTAGTATATCTCAGAGAATCATAAAATGTCAGTGCTGGAATGAAGCTCAGAGAACCATCAAATCCAACCCTCTCATTTTAGAGATAAGGAAAGTGGCACCCAGAGAGGGGAAATGAGTTGCCCCAAATCCACCAGGACTTTAGAGGCAAAGCTAGGACTCAGACTCCCATCTCTTAAATCCTAGCCCAGAGCCATAGAGATATAGATGGAGAGAGCTGGAAAGGGCCTGAGAGGTCATGTAATTCAACACCCACATTTTACAGATAGGGAAACTGAGGCCAAGTCAAGTTCTGTGACTTGAGCAAGGCCAGGTTGGGAGTAAGTATAGGCTGAAATTTGAACTCATCCCCTTTTACATAAGAACTTTCTTTCCACTGTACACTCACTATGAAGTCATTTCCATCTGCTTCCCTACTAAGTGGCAAGCTCTTTGAAGGAATGGATTGTATCTTATCTCTTCCCTCAATGTCCAGTGCTTGGCCTTGCATGCAGAAGTATCTGCTAAAGAAATGAAGTCCTTCAGTCAATTCCTGTTACACTTATTTTCCTCATCTTGTGGACAGTGATGCTACAAGTGCCAAAGATGGCGCAAGAGGGCAGAAATAGCTACACTGGTCACCCATGGTTACCTCCTGTGGGAAGCAGTCAGCATGCCTACTTTAGCAGCAGGCTCTCCAAACAGGCAAAGACCTAAGAGGATATGATGCCACAGAGGTTGAAAAGATCAAACGGTCTCCCAAAATGCACAAAAAGAGAAAGGGAAGCAGTGGGCAGAAGGACAGGAAATTATTTCACTGAGTGGAAAGCAGGAGAGAACCTCTCTCCTCCCCCAACTAGGATCAGGATGAAAGACACATAGGAAGAGGATGCAGATGCATGGGATGATGGGGGGAGTAACAGGATCTTATTTGCTGCTTCAGGCACTCCCCAGGATTTTTGCTTTGTCAGAATGGAGCTGGAGGTTTTGACCAGTCAACCTTGGGCTCATAGCAAAATAGGCAGAATCTTTGGAGATCTGGGGTAGTAAAAAGCCATTTTCCATTATCAGTGACATAAGCATTTAGAGAGAGATAGGTTGGACTGTCTTATAACTTGCCTTTTCATGGGCTTTCAGACTTATTTTCAAATTCAAAATTGGGTTGGAATCATAGAATATTTTCTAAAACTGGAAGAGACATTGGAGATCATCCAGTTGAAGCTAATCATCATTTAGAACAGAGCTACAGAGAAGGAAAGTGGTTTGCTGAAGGTCGCACGGAAAGTTAATTGTAGAACCAGGACTAGAACCCAGGCTTCTTGACTCCTAGTGCTTTCTACTACACCCTTGACCTCTGTAATTATTCAGTTGCTGATTTTAGCATGGATGGTTTTGGATTGATTGCAAGCTCCTAAAAGATGTCTCCTAATATCCCAGACTTGCACAGTGCATCAGCAGGCATTCAATTAATGTTTGTTGGTGAAGGAATTGCTTCTAAATGCCTGATACTAGGTGGATGCTTATTGAACAAAATGAATTCAACAAAACAAAAAATTGAACTTGACTGATAATCCTGGACCTGATTTAGATCCTAATCTCTGTCTCCTCCCAAAACAAGGACAAGGCTTTATTAAGTGCCTACTGTTTACAAGGACATTTTTATGAGCTCTCAACAAGTTCATATTTATCGGTTTGAATTTCCTCTATAGATTCCAAGGTCTTTAGAGCATGCTTACCCTTACTGCTTTCTAAGCCTCTATTCTATTATTGTGTATCTTTCCTCATGCTCCAGAAAAATCTTGGCCAAAGGGACTGATAAGAATTTCACTTCTTCCTCCTGTTCCTGCCTCACCCTCTCCAAGCAGATGTTAAAAAGTCCCATGAATGCCAAAATAAAGAGGAACAGCAAAAGATCAAGGAGGCTGGGCATCACACCAGGTGAACCAACAGCCCCTATTCCCCATTTAACATCAGCTTGTATAGCCTTGTTTGAAAGAATCAAAATTTCAGGCCATCCTTGGGTTGGATGGAAAGATGCATGGTGAGTGTATGCAGGTTCCAGCATGTTGCCATGATGACTTGCCCACAAGAGATGCTGTTAAATACATTGCTGAGGACATTCTGACTAGAAGAGGTGAGCTAGTCATGGCCAGAGAGTGAGGGATGCCACGTAGATATCCCAAGTTCTGAATTAGTATCCACCAGTACTGAAAGGACTAGAGGAAGGCAACTAGCACTTTGGGTAGATGGTCTTTGGAGGATTTCTGGAAAGATCTGGATAAGCATTTCATAGATGGGAAAGCATAGTATGGGGGAGGGGGGGGGGGTCAGCCTTACCAGGAGTACTTACCTTATTGAGGTCACAAAACTAGAATTATCCAAATAGGTATTAAGCCTTTTACTCAAAGATCTCCTTCCCTTGAAATTATTTTTAGAAATAAACGATCTCTTCTTTGTTCCGTGAGCTTTGAATGAATCTCCTCTCATTCCCTTTTATAACAGGTATGTGTCCTCACCTCCTGGTAGAGATAGCTAGGGTCACTTATGCCAATAATCATCATTATTGCTGTTAGTTAAGTTCAACAAACATTAAATACCTCGACTGCACAAACTACTGTGGATAGATAAAAAAAGGATAGTCCCTGCCCTCAAGGAACTTAGATCTATTACAACTCTCATTTGTCTGGCTGCTATTGATTGTTTTTCAAAGTGCCTTATTTGGGTTTCCTAGCAACTGGTGAGGTTGTAGAGAGGATTCAAAGTTAGCTTGGTCACTGATGGACAGTCTTTTGCCAGTGACAGCAAGACAAGGATAGTAATGACAACAGTCTGGTTTTGTTGAAAGGATTGCATCAGTCCGGCATAGACAGGCAGTGTTTTGTACTAGAAAGAAGTCTGGCTTTAGTAAGAGATTAGATTGTAAGGTCCTTGAGGGCAGGGACTATCCATAGCCTCTTTTTGTATCCCAAGAGGTTTGCTCAGTCCCTGGCACACATAGTAGGTGCTTAATAAATGTTTCTTCTTTGATCAATTGAGAACACCAGGGTTTAAATCCTTCTGTGTCTTTCTATTTCTGTGACCATAGGCAAGTTATTTAATCTGTAAAATGAGGAGGTTGGCCTACCTACCTTTGAATGTCCCATCTCTCCATCTAAGGTAGGTCCTTTACTCCTTCACTCCTCCCATAGAATTTGGATTTGTAAGGCTTCTTGGTTCTAACATGCCTGAGGCTTGGATGAAACTCAAACACCTGGGGACCCCTATTTGCAGGTTTCTGCCACAGAGGTGCCAGTTTCTCACAGAGAATGAAAAATTCTAGTAGCCAACCACTTCTGAACTCTGTTCAGCAAAGGCCTAGGAACACTGAAAACTGTTCTGGAAGACTCTTTTTGGATCAAAGTAATGGAGATTAATTATCCTTTGTTAGCTAGAGTTGGTTTCACTTGGGAAAATTGCCTACAAGGCTTTACTGGGGTACTTCTTCCTTTATGCTCCTTTTCTTGGTTTGGACTAGATTATCTCTAAGATATCTTCAAACTGTAAATCCTGTGATCGTCAAATATAGCTGATCCTTCCATTTCCTTGGAATTCATTCATTCAACAAACATTCATTAAACATCACTATCAACAAGCATTTATTAAATGCTTACTGTGTCTCAGGCACTGTTATTAAACATTAATTTTGGCTCAGTCCTATACTAAGACTGGAGAGAATGCAAAAGAAATAAAAATATGATTTCTCATCTCTTACTTCAATGGATTAAAAAGATTCAGTTTTTTTCAGTGAGAAGGCTTGCCCCACCAATGCAGATCCTAACCCCTCCACACTTCAGTAGATGGTTTGATTCTTTAGTGGCATCTAGATGGTACAGTGGATATAGCCCTGGAGTCAGAAAGACAAGAGTTCAGATCCAGCTTCAGACACTTACTAACTTTGACTCTGAGCAAGTCATGTAATTTCTATTTGCCTCAGTTTCCTCAGCAGTAAAGTAGGGAAAAGACTAGTACCCACCTCTCAGGATTGTTGTCGCTGTAAGGATCCAATGAGATAATATTTGTAAAGTACTTATCACAGTGCTTGGCACATAGTAGGGGCTGTATAAATACTAGCCAAATACTAAATAATACTTGTTAGTATTATCTTCATGTCTTTCTGTGGTCAAAAATTGCAGCAACTGGTGACCTAGCTTCCATTGATGAACCTCTCCAAGCTTGACTAGTGTCTTCCTCAGATGACAGACACACATTCTTGGAATCATACTTGGAGTCTTTCTAGCTTGGCATCTCAAGGCTTGTCCTCCAGCTGGCACACCCTTCAAGAACCCAGCATTAGTCACTTCCAATCCATGAGGAGATGTCAGAGGAGGATGTCAGCAAAGGCTATGGCCTCTAAGAACATGCAATTCCCTAGTATTTACTTCTGATCTAGGAGTGATTTCTCTATTTTGTTAGAGCTCAAAATTAGAGCAGGGATGGGTGTGGTTGTGTGGGAGGAAGGGAGAGGTAACTAATCATCCAACAATAAGGAATGAACAGTCCTCCAGGACCTATTTCATCTTTGTCAATTCCAGGACCCAATGTTTGGAAAACCTGGGTTTGAGATAATCACCTGTTTGGTCCATTTGAGATCATAGACTGGCAGGACTGAGAGGGACTTTTGTGATTTAATCTACTCCCCTTATGTTACAAATGAAGAAACTGAGGCCCAGAGAGGAAAAGTGACTTGCCATGAGTCACGTGAGCAGTAAGTGACAGAGCCTAGACACTAAGCCAAGTCTTTGGATTTCCCTTTCAGTGATTTTTTTCCATCTGTCTTTGAACCAGATGTCCTATAGACACCTTAAACTCAACAAGTGTGCCAAAAGTGGTTTGTTTGATGGCAAAACCAACACTAAACAGAAGTAATGTTTTCTTTTTCTAGGTGACACAGTGAATAGATCACCAAACCTGGTTCCTGAATTCAAATCCAACTTCAGATACTTACTAGCTATGTAACCCTGAAATCATTTAACTTCTGTTTGCCTCCGTTTTCTCCTCTGTAAAATGGAGACAATAGCACCTACCCTTCAGGGCTGTCGAGCTCAAATAAGATAATAGTTGTAATACATTTAGCACCAGCCTGGCACATAGTACTATATAAATATTAACTATAATTATTACAATTTTCTCAACTAACAAATCTTTGTCCCCCTGTTATTGCACTTTGCCATTTTTCCTTGTATTGCACTGTTATCTGTGCACATTTTATCCCTCCTGATAGATTGTAAGCTCCATGAAGACATTTTGTATCCCCCACAATACCTAGCAAAAAACCTTACACCTAGTAGGTTGTACTTATTGTCAGTAAGAGTATAAAAGCATGTAACAAGGTGCAATTATCTGCACAATTTAGCATTTTGTGATATTCTTTCTTGGACTTTGGTTGTTTCTTATGTCTCTATCTGGATAGGAAAGTGTTTTGTGGGTAGAGACCCGTTTTATGTGAGTAAGAAGACTTACTTTCCATGAGATCACAGGTACATTGAAGGAGGGTGTGTGTGTGTGTGTGTGTGTGTGTGTGTGTGTGTGTGTGTGTGTGTGTGAAGTATGGTGTGTGTGTGTTATGTACCCGTGCTTTTTCCTTGTCCTTGTAACATCCTGGGATATTTCTCCTTGTAGGGGTTGAGGCCAATTGGAATTTGGTTCTCACCATTGCAAATAATGCTCCCTCTCTCCTTGCCTTCCTCTCATAATCATGGAAATTAAGCAAATTCCTGTGATATCACGTGATTGCCAGTTGGGTTCTGGATCTGAAATTTACAGTCTGTGTGACTTTAGTTTAGAGACAACATGCCAAATGGATAGACAGCTGACCACCGAGTCAGGAAGACCTGGGTTCAAGTTCTACTCTTGACATTTACTGGCTATGTGAATGACTCTGGGTACCTATGAGTGACTCTGGGCATCTAGCAGTGCCCCCAAGCAGCTCTCTAAGCCTCTAAATTGCAGAGCAGGTAGTGATTTGCATTGATAGAGGGACTCTGCTCCTCAGGAGTTCCCTGTACCAATGAAATTATGGGTCCAATATCACCCCCACCCCCCAAAAAAATTATGATTAGGCCATTCCCTCCTTTGAACCTCAGTCTCCTCACCAGTAAAATGTGGATAATAGTCCTGTCCCTATTCTCCTTCCCTCCCCCTCCCCCCCTGCCAATTCTTATTATAAGGAAAAGAGCTACAATGAAAAATGTAAAGCACTGTAGAAATGTGGGTTGTTGTAATTATTAGCAAGGTATGAGGCACATTTTGCAGATGTTTAGTAAATGATTACTGTAAATAAGGGCAGGAGGGGTTCTACTCTACCTTTGCAAATGAGGAAGTATCTGAGGACAGAGAAACATAGAAGATGCATCCTTGCAACCCTGTTTGTGGTTGGAGAATGAGACAGGACTGGGAAATTCCCATCTAAATCCCTGGGAGCTAAAGGCAGGATGTGATTCGACATCAAGAAAATGCTTCCACTCTTTGCACTCACTCACAAATTTTCCTTTGGGGTTGAAGTGCTTTCAGTCCAAGGGAAAATATTTAGGGAGGAAATGTTTTTAGTATGGCCCAGCTGGTTTTGAGTTAGATGAGCCTGGGAAAAAAACAGATTACTTCTCCCCACCCTACCCCTGGTATTTTGACCAGTTATCATACTTCACATACACAAGTGTGTTTGAACCTTAAAGCTTTCTACTTAGCAGGTCCCACTGTGAGGAAGAGTTCCTATTGACCAGAAAGGTGACCTTAATCATCTGGGAGCTGTATTGCCCACCCTGTGAATGGTCTCTCCTCTGTTGGATCCAAAGTCCTCAACCAAAGAAGGGTTTCCAAGGCTGCCTTTGTGGTTCTGGAAGGTGTTTTGACCAGATAGAAAAGCGAGTCAGTCGTGTGAGGGATAACATGGATAACATGAGCAAGGGCTGACTCTGGTATCCAAGAAAAAGAAAAAGAAAACCAGTAAGGATTCTAGTGCATTGAGGGGATCCTCCATCAGGGATTTAGGGAAAGACATGGGCATGAGGTATGGATGGATTGCAAATGTATCTCATGGAGGATGTATCTGCACCAATGAGATCATGGATCCATTAATGTGTGTGTGTGTGTGTGTGTGTGTATGTGTGTGTCACTCATATGTGTGTGAGAGAGAGGTGGTACTCTATCCTGGTCCTTGTTATATCTTGGGATATTGGGCCCAGTAGGAATTGGAGTCAACTAGAACATGGTTCTCACCATTACAAATCATGGTCCTTCCACCTCTCCTTACCTTTCTCTTATAATCATGAAAGTTGAACAAATATCTGTGATGTTAGTTGATCCCTCATTCCCTAGAAAGGAGTAAATAAGGTTACTTGACAAGTATTTAGAGAAAATGTCCAGTTCCTCCATCTTGCTTGGAGAAATCCATCCCTGATAGAACTCCTTGGGAACTCATCTTGTTGAATGATCATATAAACCCTCTAGTTGACTGGCTTGGAGATGAAGTGGCCATTTCCACCATCCAAAGCTGAGATTTGAAATAATAGCTTAGTATTAGACCCAAAGGAAAACTCTTAATTTGGATCTTGGCTCTGCCACTTCCTCCTACCTGTATGACCTTGGGGAAAACACTTAACCTCTCTGGGCTTTATCTTGTCAAATGAAGAGGTTTGACTAAAAAGACTTCCATTTCTAAATTTATGATCCTATTAACTAAGCATTCCTGGCAAATGAAAATGGGAGGGTACTTTTCTACTTTGTCCAAGACCAAGCTTTCTTCTCTAACTCTCACCATTACTTTCTCTTCCTGTCTCGATAGTTGACTGATAAAAATCCTGGTGATATTTTTTACTCTAATTCTTTAAAGTTCCTTATTTGTTCTATATGGCAGCCTACTCACACCCACTACATACTTTTCTGTCACCATCTTTATGACTTAATACCAACACTTGAGAGACTCTGGTTTTTCATGACTTGCATCCCTATGTGACCAGTAGAACCTTGGTCTACTAATCTATATCTTGAAAAAGACAGGTTTTAGTTTCTTGGAGAAGTTTACTATCATTCAAAGATCTTCGTAATTTCCTGAAGGCAATCAAACCTACTTTTCTACTGCTTAGTTCTGGGTCCACTTCGTTGTACGTTTGTGCTATCTATCCAGATAGATACCCTGATGAAAATGCTCTCTAAGTCATTCATCTAACTTCATGTCACAAGTCAGGCATTATAGGTAATAAAAGATCTGTTTTTCATTCACTTAGGTTTTCATGCATGAGCAGTTAGGCCAAACTCTTTTGAGATGGGCACCAATGAAGGGTATACATGTTATATAATTATTATAGGAAATTAGCATCAAAACACCTAAGGATATATTCTGGTACTGTTCCTGAAAACTAAGGAAGGAATTTCTCTCCATTCCAAGTTCAAATGTGTTTGTTCCCCATAATCCCATTAGGAGGACTTTTTGAATGGAAGAGGACTGATAGGTACTTGGCAAATGAATGTGTGTAAGGAAGGATCCATAGAATCACAGAATGAAAGCTATAAGGGACTGATCTGATCCAAATTCCTTGAGTATTTTAATATTAAGCAGTAGATTTCTTTATGACAAAGTCTGACATATATTTCAGTAGAATTAGTTGTCAGTTTGTTCATTCACCGGGAACGCATTAAATGCCACAGTTCGGTACCAAGGGAGATAAAAGTTTAGAATAAAAGGGAGTTCCTTCCTTCATGGAGCTTGTGGTCTAGTAGAGAGCTAAGACACCAGCACAAGCAGCTGTCATCTGTGTTACATGATAAGTACATTAGAGAGATGCAAACAAAATTATATGTAAGGATCAAGAAGTTGGGTCAACTGAAAGGATTGGGGAAGGTTGTGTGGAGGAGAGAGCATTTAAATCATATTTCTAGGCTAAGTAGGGATTCAACAGATGAAGAAGAAAAAGGAATTATAGCATTTTAGATCAAGAAGGGACTCCTAGGGGTGACCCAGTCCAATCAGATCATTTTATAGATGAGGAACATGGGGCCCAAGACTTGTCTCACTCTCTTTCTCTCTCTCTCTCTCTCTCTCTCTCTCTCTCTCTCTCTCTCTCTCTCTCTCTCTCTCTCTCTCTCTCTCTCTCTCTCTTTCTCTTTCTCTC
This sequence comes from Bettongia penicillata ogilbyi, assembly GCA_023548195.1. Lineage (NCBI taxonomy): Eukaryota > Metazoa > Chordata > Mammalia > Diprotodontia > Potoroidae > Bettongia > Bettongia penicillata. Next base: position 2,291,728 of record JAJHZJ010000380.1, on the reverse strand, counting down.
ACACACACACACACACACACACACACACACACACACACACACACACGCTCACAGAGATGAATTAATACAGTGCCAGGTTCTACATCCTGGCTGTTGCTAGCTCAGCAACTTCGGATTAGGGCAAAAGAGTTTTCCTTTTACTTTTTCCAGTAATTCTCCTTCCACCCCTTCTCTTCACCTAGGCATGGGCCAGAGCAAAAAAGAACATACCTTCCTGGTGTCTGAGAGAGTTATGTTAGATTTCCTTTAAAAGTAACACAACCAACTTCCCTTCTGGGATGTTACCAGATATACATTCACCATTTGGGCTCTGTAGGAGAGACACCCCTCCCCTCCCTTTGGGGCATAGAGGCCTGGGCTATTTATCTATAGGTAAACTTTTGCTCAGGTCCTTTCCTGAGCATGTGACAACCTCCATGCCTCTAAGAGAGAGCAGGTTCATAACCTACATAATACATTTGCCTGCAACAAGTATGCAATACTTCAGTCTTGCAGATAAGCCCAGAGAAATCTACTGGCCTGAAAAGCTTTTCACCAGGCCCTAAAGCTGATCTGCCTTTCCTTTTCTCAACACTGTTCCTTCCTTCTTGGACCTTATCAGCTGGGCAAAGAGAATGCAAGGGTTTGCCTGAAGCAAATACACAGAATCCCTCCACAAACACAAATTCCCATGAAAACCTCACACAAAGGTACCGGAGAGGAGAGACAGACTTGATTAAATTTCATTCAGGCCCAGTGCCTGATTTTGATGAAGGCTAGGGCACAGAAACTCAAGTTGATTTGTCCCATCTGACTGTAGTAACTATTGCCATTTAAATAGTCGTGTGCTCTGTTCACACAAGGACATAATTGTGTTCCGCAAATCGTGATATAAACTTCCGCCCACTATAAAAGATGACTCTCGGCTGCTCTTGAGACAGTCACTAAAGCAATGGTGTCACAGCTTCCTGGTACCTACTGCACTTCAAAGAGGGAAAAGCAGAGGGAGACAAAAACAAGGACAAAAAAAAATGAAGCTAATAAAGGCAGAACCCAAATATGTAATAGTGTCGGATGCTATAAAACTTTTACTGCCACTTGCTTGGAATGACCTGTATAACTCACTCATGTCTCCTCTACCACTGTGTAATACAGTCATTCCAAACTTGGCGTCATAAAACGTTTATTGCATCCTACACTATCACATATTTGCTCTATATAGACACTCTGTATGGGTCACTTCACTGAGTGCCGAAATGCAGCCACTTCTGGTGTAGAATGCAACCCAAGGGCAGAATGGAATAGACTCTTGAAGTCAGCGCTACATCTGGAAAGGCAGAATCAGAACATCTATGTCCCTTCAAACACTGGGAAGTTTTGGCCAAAATAAGGTTGTGTGTGTGTGTGTGTGTGTGTGTGTGTGTGTGTGTGTGTGTGTGTGTGTGTTGGGGGAAAGGGGTGTCTTTGCTTTAGCTGCTTCTTTAATGAGTAAACTCTCAGATTATACCTCCTTCCTATCAGTATATCAGGGGTTAGCAATGTCTTTAGTCTTGGCTGCAAATTGGAGTACTGAGCAATGTCCATGGTGCCATTAAGACATAGGTAGGAGAAAAGGAAGGAAAGGAAAGAGAGAGGGAGAGGAAGTGAATGGAGAAGAAGGGAGGAGTTTACTATATAGGAAAAGGGAAGGAACAGTCAGACAACCCATAATGGCTGTGTTCTGGAGAAGAGAAGCCTTGGTTGCAGAAAGGGGGATGAAGAAATAAATTCAAATATCTGAATAATGGTCATGTAGTAGAGGGGCTTGCCTGCTTCCAGAGGATAGACAGAATTAGAACCAGTGACAGAAGTCGCAAGAAAGAAGATTTCTTCTCAATATGAGGATGGATCTTTTCACATTCAAAGCTGTTCCAACCTGGAAAGGGTTGCCTTGGGTTAGTTGCTGATTTTCTATCACTTGCAAGTGTTTGAAGAGAGGCCAGATGGTGACCTATGTAACAGAGGTGACTGAGCTGAGCCTATACCCTTACCCCTTCTGGTGGGGAATCTTCTATTTGGGCTCCTTCCAGTGATCTGGCCTGAGCATAGGACCCACTCAAAGGCATGGGCATCATTCCTTTTGTACTGACAGATGAGCACAGCCTTATATGTAGGAGGGGAATGCTACAGGGGTAGGAGGTTTGCTGGACCATGGATTTGGAACTGAGAAGTCATCTCTTCTAGGCCTCTCATTTTATAGGGGAGCTGTCTGAAGCCCAGAGAGGTGACTTCCCCAAGCTCACACACAGAAGTAATGAGGAACAGAGCTGGAATCTGAGCCCAGTTCTGCTTATGTTTCCTGGTCACAGATTCAGGGTTCTTCCTATACCATCATACTAGTTCCATTGGACTAGCTGGCCTCCCAGGGACCTTCCAACTCTGAAAGGCTTTGATTCTAAAGAGAAAATAAAGTAATATTTATGAGGGATAGTAGTGGAGAGAAGACACTCAGCAATTGCTTTGGATACTATATTTGCTACCCTTTCCTTTTGCCTATTCCAGGGAACCTATTCATAGTGACTCAGCTCCTTTCCCCACTGAATGTGTAATGTTCTCCACTTGGATGTGGGAGCTCACCATTAGCTCAAGCCCAAGATGACCAATCTGAAGCTGGTGAGACACACAGACAGACACAAAGGGGGAAAAACAGAGAAGAGGGAGAGGAGGGAGGGAGAGAGAGGGAGAGAGAGAGAGAGAGAGAGAGAGAGAGAGAGAGAGAGAGAGAGAGAGAGAGAGAGAGAGAGAGAAACAGAGGGAGGGAGAGGGGGAAAGAGAGGAAAAGACAGAGACAAAGATAGAGGAGGGAGACAGAGGGTGGGGAGAGAGACAGAAAGAAACAGACAGACAAAAACAAAGACAGAGAGAGAGAAAGAGAAAGACAGACAAAGAGAGAGAGAGTAGGAGGGAGAAGGGGAAGAGAAAAAGACAAAAACAGACAAAGAGAGAAGAAGGGAGAAGGAGAAGAGAGGGGGAAAGCAAAAAAGACAGACAAAGACAAAAACAAGGAGGGAGAAAGGGAGGGAAAGGGGAAGAAGGAGACACAAAGAGAGAGGGGAAAGGAGAGACAGATAGAGAAGTAGGGAGGAAGAAAGGGAAGGAGAGATATATGACTATTTAGGGAAAACTCTGAGGGGGTAAAATCATAACATCATGGCTTGGAAAGTGTCTTAGAAACCATCTAACCTTATTCCCTTATTTTATAGATGTAGAAACTGAAGGCCAGAGAGGGGAACTAACTTGTCCCACTGAAGCTAGAGGCAGTGCGAGGATTAGAACCCATATCTCTGAGGTCTGACTTTGATGCTCTCTCTAGGAAGCTACCGAATAAAGTTTTGGGCTGTGCTCCAAAAGGGAGAGGAGGAGAGGGAGCAGGGAACTGAGCTCCTGCTGGGATAACGCGCCCCACCCCCCACCCCCCTGCCACCAGGGAGGATATACTGTAGGTGGGCAGAGTATGGAAAAAGTCCCCAGTAATGGAAGCATGGGTAATCAGGAACATCGGGCACAGGGGCCCATCCTACCTACAGGGCCACATGTCTTACCCTCAGACGCCCCTGAGCTACTCTAGCCCTAGGCCATCTCTGAGGTAAAATGAGGCCCACTATCTAGATCCCAAGTGCTAATTCACTCTAACCCAGAGAAGTGGAGCCAGGCAGACCCAGGACAGTTCTACAGCAGAAATAGAGTTGGGGGACAGTGTGTGCGGGTGGGAGAGAGTCAGGGGAAGGAGAGAGGAGGAGTCCACCAGGCTGGCTTTCATTTGCAAAACATTTTCAGCCTCCTCGGGCCTTTTCCCCGCCCCTTCCCATCTACGTGCAATTAAATAATTGATATGCCCATAAATAATAGATATTGTATTTGCTTTTCTGCTTTCTCTCTGTCTTCCCTGCCTTGTGTGAGAGCGTGTGCTCTGCTGTTTTCTTCTCCTCCTCCTCCTCCTCCTTTTCCTCCTTCCCCTCCTGCCTGAGCTGTATTAGGGTTAGAATGAGCTTCCAGAGAGGAGGAGGATGGGGGAGGAGGGAGTTGGGGAGGGGGGCGGGAGGCGCTGAGGGAGGGGGAGCATTCCGGGGAGATAAAGGGCTGGTTTGATGTGTGTGCATGTGGCGGGGCTGTTTTGCCTCGCATGCCTTTCTCTCTCGCCTTATTTTTTTCCTGGAGAGAAGCCCGGCGCCAGCAGTCTGGAACCAGCCTGACAATCTTTTGAGTTATGGGAGGGGGAGGAGGGAGGGGGAGGAGAAGGAAGGGAGGCGGAGGTGGGGAGAGAGAGAGGGGGAGAGGGAGAGAGAGGGGGAGGGAGGGAGGGAGAGAGAGAGTGAGATAGAGAGAGAGAGACAGGGGGGAGAAAGAGAAAAGAGAGAGGAGGGAGAGAAAGACAGAGGAGAGAGAGAGAGAGAGAGAAAGAGAGAGAGAGAGAGAGAGAGAGAGAGAGAGAGAGAGAGAGAAGCACAGCTGAGATGTGGGGGATGGAGATTATTACAAGAGAACAAGAACATGCACAGGGGATGGGAGGGGGAAGTGTTTGGGAGAATTTAACCAACTTTGAACAAATATTTAAAAGGGGATTTTTTAATGGGGAGGGGGGAGGAAGAAGAGAAGGAGGAGGAGGGGGGAATTGAGTCATTCTGGACACCAAATGCAAACATCCCCACTAGAGGAACCAGAAAAGTTTTAAAGTTCCAATAAAAGGGGCTTGGAGAGAGCCGGAGATTTTAAACAGCCTCCAAGGGCTGCCTGGCCCCAGCTCAGCCTCCCTCCATAGCTTCAGGACATTCCTTTCTGCTGAACACTGTGCTTTTTCGTCTTCTCTCCGGGTGGAGTGTGCTGACTGCCTCCCCCATCCTCTCAGCAGAACACTGAGAGCCCCTGCTCCCCTGACCCCAGTTCCTGGCTATCCTCCAGTTCCCCAGAATGATGGGGTCCCCAGTCACACAGGGATGGGGAGGCACATCTCTGGGGAAGACCTCTACTAGTAGAAAGGGGTAACTCTATACTTATTGACTCTTAGAACCCAAGGCTAGAAGGAAAGGTTGAGAGGAAAGATTTTCCACTACCAGCTGAGACAAGGACTCCAGGTCTGGAAGAAAAATATAAGTTGTCATTGGTCATCTGTGCAAGCTCATATTCATACCCCCAAACACTGTGTCCATCATAACCAAGCACCTTGCACACTAACTTGGAACCTTCACAATCAAGGATCTCAAAAGAGCCAGAGTTGGAAAAGGGGTAGTCATCAGTCTCAAAGACCTGGAAAGGAAGATAGAGGAGAGGATTCTTTCCAGGTTCTACAGCTAGCCTGTGCAGGGGAAATGACGAGAAACAGAAAGGAAGCAGTAGAAAGAACATTCTACTTGAGAATGGAGAGACATGGTATCTTATTAATGACCTTGCCACCAATTCCGAATGTTCAATTCAGATTGTTACAGATTGAAATGCAAGGGTCCTCAGAGTTCATTTAGGACAGAACTGATTTCACAGAAGGAGAAACTGAATCCCAGGGAGGCTTGCCCAAGATCACATAGGAGTGTTGGGGTTTGAATCTAGCTCTCCCAACTACTCACTGGACCACAGTGCTCTTTTTCACAAAACCTTGGGCAAATCATTTAAACTCTTGTCCTGAGTTTCTTTCCCTGTAAAATGAGGTGAGACTAAGCCAGAATTTCTTCACCAGAGTCCCACAAATCTTTCTATGGAGCATTTTCAGGGGGCTAGTGAATTTAGATGGGAAAAAATACATTTTTATTTTAACTAACCTCTAACTGAAATTTAGCATTTCCTTCAATGAATTAAAAGCATTATGCTGAGAAGTGATCCATAGGTTTCACCAGACTAACAGGGGCTCTGACATAAATGACTAAGAACCCTTAAGATAGTGTCTAAGGTTCCTTCTCTGTCTTTCTTTTCATACTCTAAGATCCCCTCCATCTCTAATATTCTCTGTCTTAAAATCTTTTTTACTGCTAAGATTCTAAATCTTTCTCATATTTTCTCACATTCTTTGGTTCTATAACTCTAACATGAGAACATCAACAAGGATAAGTTGATTCAACTAGGTATTCTGTCCCAACAATAAGTATTTGCTGATTGATAACAGCAAAGCATGGCAGCCCTTCATGATGTCATCCTCAGAAACACTGGGGATTCAGTTCAACTCAACAAACATTTATTAAGGGAGTTCAATCAATGTTTGCAGATGGTGAGGCTCTGGGCATCCTGGCTCCCTTCCTTCTCCCTCATGACCTTAATATCTTCTTAGAGCTGGAATCAGAGGGATGCAAGCACAGGGTTTCTGCTCCCCAGTGGCTTTGCTGGGGCTCTAGGGAAATGCATTTGGGTCACTCTGGGAGCCATTTCTGTTTCAGAGTTCTCCATGGTGCCCTAGCAGCTTAAAAGGGCCTTATCTTACTGAGAGAGAGAGAGAGAGAGAGAGAGAGAGAGAGAGAGAGAGAGAGAGAGCGAGAGAGAGAGAGGAAGACTGAGAATATGTGCCTCACCCCTTTAAGATTTCTGGGTTGTTTACTGACACAAACCTACCCTAAGTCTCTAAGTCTCCTTCTCCTTCTTCACTCTTCCTACCTTTAGAACAGGGCTTTGATTTTTATCTTGGGAATAGCATCCTAGCATCTAGAAGCAGATTTCCTGGGTCCTGCTAGGGCTCTCCTTAGGTTTCCTGCTTCATTGATCCCATTCCCAAAATACTCTATATGCATAGAGAGGTTGTGTTTTAGAGTCTTTCCAACTTAGAGTGCTTCCATGAGAAAGTCATAGAAGGGATCCACAGAGATTTAACTCTAGGGAAAGCACTTGTTCTCAGTTGTTTCACAGCAATGCTGACTCATTTGACATATTTCCCATCCCAGTGCCTTTGCCCCAGCTGCTTTGCGTGTCCCCTCACCTACACCCCTTAGTTTTCCTGGCCTCCTTCCACCTTCTGCAAGAGGCCATTCTTGCCCTCCCCTCCCAATGCCCTCCCCAGTTGCTGTCACCACCATCTAGAACTGATCAAGCAATGGCACCATGACAGATACTGTCTAAGGCACTTTTTATATATTATTTGCTTGATCCTCACAACCTTGGGAGATAACTGCAATCATTTGCCCCATTTTACAGTTGAGAAAACTAAGGTGAATAAGGGCTAAGTGGCTTACCCAAGGTCACAAAGTTAGTAAGCATCTGAGGCTTGATTTAAGCTTGAGTCTTTTGGATTCCACTCTCCACTGTACCAACTAATTGCCTCTAGGCTTAATGCTTTTCCCTTTCTGTTTACCTCTCATCTTTCTTCAGGTATCTCATATGCTATTATATATTGTCTTGCTAATTAGATTGTAAGCTCCTTGAAGACAAGGACTGCTTGGGTTTTTTTTTTTTTTTTTGACTATCCACCATTTAACATGGTGTAAGCATAAATGCTTGTTGACTGACATACTGACAGGTATCCATGTTTTTTTTCTCCATCACTTTGGCCCACATTTTGGTTTTAGTACAAAACTGTCCCCACGCAACCTCTGTCTGCCCTTATCTCTCACCTCTACCTGCACTGATCCTTTTCTCCAACCAGATGGTTTTCCTCCTTTTCAACTCCAAGAATATTATTCCTTCCCCTCTGGCCAACCAGTCTAAATCCCATCCAGTCCTTAGGGCCCAGCTTAAGTCCACAGACTACTTTCATGAAGCTTTCCTCAAATCATCTGTTCAATGAAGGTTTGATCATCCTTGAGAGTCCTTCTGGTTCTGTGTTGTATGTTCAAACTTTTTGGTTACTTCAATTTCTAACATTAGTGATGCTGGTGACCTTGCACAGCCCACCCTAACTCAAATCAAAGTCAACTACAAGTGCTTTCATCATCTTGATGTCATTGTCCTCTTTAAGAACAAAGGACAAAAACAAGAACAATTCTAACAATCGAAGTTTGTGTGGAGGGTTCAAGTGGAGGATTACTTAGGAAAGCAGACCTTTCCCTGTTCCTTACTCCTTCCATTCCTGTTATTTGTACTAATCATTTGGGCACTTCAGTTATCTTGCATTGTTATTAGCTAATATGTATGCATTTGTATGTGTGTGTGTGTGTGTGTGTGTGTGTGTGTAATGCCACCCTAAAGAAATTGTACCCTCCTTGAGGGCAAGGGCCCACAGTTTATATTTCCCTTATGGCTCCCACAACACAGTGCATAATGCTGGTGTTGAAAGCAGAAAGCCATACTTGTTAAATTTATTAGCCTGTAAGCCCTTTGAAAACAGAGCCTGTGTCAGATCTGCCTTTGTATTTCTAGTACCTAATAATTCAATGCAATTTAAATTCCATAAGCATTTTTTAATGTCCTAGTATATGCCAGGCACTGTGCTAGATGTTGGGAGTGCAGAAACACAAAGGAAAACACTCTCTGCCCTCAAAGACCTTATATTCTACATACCAGTAGCTTTCAAACTTGGAGTTCTCAGGACCTCTTTACTCTGAAAAATTACTAAGTACTCCCTAAAGAGCCTTTGTTTATGTAGTATATATATGTAGATGTATATATACATATATATATATATTGATGTTTACCATATTAAAAAAGTAAAACATTTTGGTATTATTATGAATATGGTTTTGACCTTGCAAATACCCTGAAAGGGTCTAGGGGACCTTCCTGGGGTCTCCAGGCCACACTTTGAGAACTGCTACTATATACTAACATAGCAAATCCTTGAACTGAATGGGATTGAATCAAGGGGGTTGGATTAGGTAATCACTGAGCTACTTTCCATCTCTAAATTCTGTGATCTTGGGTTGAATTAAATTGAATTCAGGCTTCAGGGACCAGAACTCAGCGTGGCTACTCTGGACTCTGACCTAGGCTAGACCATCAAGGATCTGGATGTGTTAGAATTAAGAGGTACCTAGGGTGGAAGAGGTCAGTTCTACCACAGTCTTTAATTTTGAGGGGCTAACCTGGGCCAACACTCACCTCTTAATATGTGTTTCTACATATATTAAGCCCAGTCTTGAGAACTATTATGCGAAGTTCAAATCACTTAACCCATCTACCTCCGTCTTAGTAGATTTTTTTTCCCTCTTCCTACCTAGAATGTTGAAAAAGTCCCCCAGGGAAAAAAGTGCTGAGAAGAGATTTCTAACTTCTTTTGACAAAGACAGAAAGGTGTGGGTGAGGTACAAAACACAGCTCCACATGTCTTAGTGCAGAGCTTGCCCAGAGTACCCAGGATTGGGTAGAGAGGAGGAGCTTCTCAGAGGTCCCAAGCTACCATTCTTCCCTTAATCACCCTGACCTTCTCCAGCTCTTGTCGGAGACATTCCTTCAGGCCCCACTGGGTACCTTCTTTCCCCTTGCAGACAGCTGGTCTTTGACGTCCTTGAGTCTGAGGAAAGGATTGTCCTATTAAAGTCATTCCCCAGATGCATTTTCCCATATGTGTGTACCTCAAAGATGACTCCTTCTTATCTGCTCCCTGAGAAGCCAGGAGTGACAAGAGGAGACTTGATGAATGTACTGGGGCTTCTTGGAAACTGTGATATCTCAGTTTTGAAGAGAGATGAAGAAGCCATTTGGGAATTTAGAGGAGGGAGGATGGCCTTTTCCTGGCAGAAAAAAAAAATCTGAATTCTGGCACTTGACCATCATGGTGCAGTATGACCCTGGGGAAGAAACTTGGGCTCTCTAGAGTTTTCCTTCTCTGTCTATAAAAGAGTAACCAGAATCCTTGGCCCTCTTTCACCTTTCTATGAATGGGATGACAGTGTAAAAAAATGTGTTAGGATGGATAATATTGACTGGACTGTAAGCATCATGGAGGAAGGGACCTTGTCTTATATACATTGCATATCTCCACCCCTAACCCCAGCATCTGTCACAAGCTCTGCACACAGAGAGTTCTTAATGAAGATTTATGGTACGAATGGTGTACCTTGAGAGCCCCAGGAAGCAGAGTCTGAGGACAAATCCCTTTTTGCATGATACATGCATGGTCTTTGGTCTACTCTGGCTTGACCACGTCTAGGCCACATGTTGGGGAGTCCTGGCACTAATTGACTTGAGTTCTTATGTTATAGTCCAGGACTATCATGTGGAAGAGGAATTAATATTATTCTGTTTAGCCCTAGAAGGCAGAATAAGGAAGGAGTGATAGCTAAAAATTACATAGAAGAGGATTTCAGTGTGATAATAGGATTGTAGGTCTAGGACAGGAAGTGACCTCGGAGACTATCTAGTCAAAACATCTCCTTTTAAAGATGATCAAGGTCACACAGGAAGTATTCTTTCTACAACTTCTGTCAATCAAAAAGCACTACTTAATACCTATCTTAGGTGCTGGGGACTCAAAGACAAAAAAAAAATTGAATACTTCCTCACAATTAAAGTAATCCAAACATGTAATGGGCTGCCTTAAGATAAAGTGTGCTTATAAGCACAGTTCTTCATCATTTGACTTGTTAGGGGGTCAGGTCTCCATCTAGCATGAGTTGGTGGTACCAGATAGACTCTGAAATCCCCTCTAATTCAAAGAGTCTATGATCCCACGATTCTCCTACTTTCTAGTTTTATGATATAAAATATTTTCCTGTCCCTCCCCCATCAACCAAAACTTTCTGTGCCTCAGTTTTCTTACAAGTATCAAATGGGCACAGTCATTCCCACACTCTGTATTCTAGGTAAATTAGGAGGGCAATAGGAAAATACTATATTCATGAAGGACTTGAAAATCTTCAGGGGAAAAGCTTGAACTTTCTATTTGGTGTTATTGCCCCAAAATGCATCCCTTCGAGTTGACATAGCCCTCATTTCTGCCACCTTGAGATTTGCTTTTCCTATCTGAACGACCATCTGTTCTTTTACCTCTTACTTAGCTGATGAACCAGGAACACTAAGACTGTGTTCATTATGGAAATATGTTTTTGATTATTTATGTGAAGGTTTGACTCTAGCTGATATGCCATCTGTCAATCTAGTTCAATCCTTCTGTGTGTTTGCCTGCATGGTGGCTGTGTTTGACTATAAGCTCCTAGAGGTCAGGAAACCTCTCTTACCTATTTGGTATGGACTCTGAGGCAAAGCCCAGGAACATTTTACTTCTTTGTAACCAATTTGCAGCTGGTCTTACTTCCCTCCATTCACAGTCTCAACCTCTTATTAATCCATTCAACAAAGCACCCTTGAATTCTTTGTCTTTCCACTGTTTGTGCCTTGCCAACCCTCAGCTGCCACCATCTATCTTCTCTTTTCTTACTCTTGAGCTATTTAATGCTGCCAGAGAATGTCATGAAACCATGCCAGCTGGGTCCACCACAGAGTCATCAGTTATCTAACCTCAACTGGGTCCTCACTGCTGCATGGCAATTATTTTCTTCCTTTCTGATCACACTAGCCATTACTTCCTCCTCAGTTTGCCAACATCATCCTCATCCCTTTTGCTCTCAGAAAGCAAATTCATCTGCTGCTTTACGAAGAAAATAAAAACCATCCATTGCTAGTCCCCTAGTCTCACATCTATCTTTGTTTTCCTAGTGTTGAACAATTCATTTTAATTGCATAACAATTATCATGGTGGGTGCCAAGAACACAATAGAAAAGTGAGACACCAGACCCTGCCCTCAAGGAGTTTATATTCTACCTGGAAGATATAACAAGAAGTAAATATGGAATACAGACAGAATCTACCTATAATTTAGGTGAAACATTAACTACTAGAGAAATAAGGAAAGAGTTTTTGGAAGAGAAGATGATCCCTCTTCAACTCTTAGTAATCAGGTTTTGGACCCAACTCTACTGGAGCTTCTCTCTCAAAGGGTATGAGAGATCTCTCAAATAATAAATTTAGTGGCCTTTTATCAGTCCTCAACCTCCTTCACCTTTCTGCAGCTTTTGATGCTGTTGACTACCCCACTCCTTTGGATAATCTCTCTTTTTCTTTAGTTTCTACAGCACTGCTTTCTCCTGGCTCTCTTTTTAGCTATCTGAGCACTTCTCAGTCTCCTGTGCTGGTATCTGTCCATCTCTATGGCCTCTGTGATGAAAGAGCTCTCACCTGGGCCACCTTAGGCCCTCCACTAACCAGGCAGACTTAATTCTCCTCCCTGAACTCATCATGCCATCCTCCATATCAGCAGCTCCCACATGCGGTCCCTTAAGCCTGGAATGCACTCACTCCGCTCTTAGATCTGTCCTTATCAGACAGACTCCTTATGCTTCTTCCTATTCTAACTCTTTTGTGTAACCTCTCTGGTCCTCCTACTTCAAAGCAATCTTTGCTTCCTCAGAGAATCTTGTCTGATTTCTCTTTTGCCTTCTTCAATCCCTACCTTGCATTAAACATACATATATGCATATGTTTACATACATGCATATATGCATACATATACATACATACACCATATCTTCCCCCTACCCAAATAGAATGTAAGCTCCCTGAGGTTGGGGAGTGGTTTTTTTGCTTTGTTTCTTTGTCTTACCTTCTGTGCCAAGCACAGTGCTTTACAGATAATTGTTGCTTAGTTAATGTTTGCTGAGTTGAATTTGTAGGATAGAATGGGATAGGACAGGAGAGAATAGAAAGGTATGGGACTGGATGCAATGGAATCATAACTTGAATGGAACTTAGAAAATCAGATTGGAGGGGTCATAGTACAAGAACAGTAAAGCTACAAGAAATCTTAGACTATACAGTACAATGTCAGAGCTAGAAGGGAGTTTAGATGCCATGGAATCCAAGCCCCTTGCTACATAGGAGCACACTAAGATTCAAAGTAGATTATCCACTCTTGCAAAACAAGTTCATGGCAGAGCCAGATCCCAGGTTTCTTGACTCTTGGTCCACTGTTCTCCCTATCTCTACCCCCACCGCATTATTACACAATTTCCTAGTCTTTGGAACTTTCTCAGACCTACCAGTACCCCACCCCTGTCTCCCTAAGAAACAACTGAAAGGCATCCTCCAGCTGAAACGTGTCTCCTCACTGCTTCCCATTGTTTCTCTTGGGCTGTGTGACTCTTGATCTGCTTTGTCTGTTTGCAGAGAAGCAACCCTTTCTTCTAGACTGAAACTGGACCTGGCATAAGGTGGATACAAATCTGACATATTGTTGCAACAGAACAAGTATTAAGGGGAGGTGGGAATAAAAGCAGTCTGATGGTGGTTGTAGTGTGGGGATTATGTTTGCTTCTCAGAAAAATTGCAGTCCATTGCAATCTGTCCATTGGTCAATACCTGTCCTGAACACCTAAGCCCTGGATGGGGTTGTGATACAGAGAAAATGGGAGATATGAGCTCCCCTCTAAAAGAGGATGTGGTCTAGTTAGGAAAAAGGACACATGAGGAAGCCACAGTCATTCATTCGCTTATTCATTTAAAGAACATTTAATAAGCACATGTTACAGGCAAGGTTCTGTGTTGATGCAAGAAGAAATTCAAAGATGAATAAGACATCTCACTCATGAGTAGACACCTCCTCAAGTAGCTTACAGCACAGTATGATTGACTCCCAATGAAAGACAGGGAATTGAGGATGGCAGGATACAAGCTCACCTTTCAGAGTCTGGTGCTGTCCTCCCACTTTCCCACGTTCTCTCTTCATTTGATTTACAAGATCACTGGATGGTTCTCCTCACTACCATTCTACTTGTCCCTCAATAAATTACATTGGGATATAATGAAGGAAGAGGATGGACCCAGGAGACTACCCGCATTCCCCATTTTAAAGGCTCCCTGAGGTTTCGATTGTGGTTCATTTTCCTTTGTCACTATCCAAGAGATGAAAAAGAGAAGACTTATGGGAGACGTGATTGCTAGCTTGAATTACCTGAAAGGTGTTCATGTAGAAGAAGTATGACACTTACTCTGTGTGGCTTCAGAGGGCAAAACTAGAACCAGTGAGGGCTGTTGCTCAATGTGTCCGACTCTACCTGACCCCATGGACTTGATCCATAGGATTCTTGGCCAAGATACTGGCTAGGTTTTGCCACTTTCTTTTCCAGTGTGTACTCTGTTTTACAGATGAAGAACTAAGGGAAAATAAGGGTTAGGTGACTTGTCAAGGAACATACAGCCAGTAAATGTCTGAGACCAGATTTGCACTCAGATCTTCCTAATTGTCTGATTGTCTATCTACCCCACTGCCAAGCTACCCCATGGAACCAGTAAGTAGGAATGTACAATGGAAAGAGTAGTGCAGTCAAAAGTCAAATTCCACTTTTGACAATTATTACCTTTGTGATTTTTTTTGGCTGGGATGGACTGAAGGATTGAATGAGGCCTTTGTGGGGTCCAGAAATGGAAAAATATGGATGTCCATTTTTTTATCAGCAAAGGGAGGGGATAGGTCTAGATGATCTTAAAGTAAAGTCTCTTTTGAATTATAAAATCCCATTCTCCTATCCATTCTGATAGAAGCATAGGTTTAGGAAGAGGTAAATGATACAAAGAAATACAGAAACTTTTAGAGAAATTAGAAAGAGGATGGGGAAAACTTAAGACTAGACAGCGGTATGATTTGGTGCAAGATATGGAGCCCATAGGCCTAAGTAAAAGCTTGAGGAAAGAGAGTAGTTCAGGAAAACTAATTGAGAGAAGCTAGAGAACAAGAGGTTCCCAGGAGAGAAAAATGAGTTCATGGAGATTTCTCTGGGGTCTCAGTTTCCTCATATGTAAAATGAACAGTTGGGCTAAATGGCCTCCAAGATCCATTTTAGATCCAAATGTATTGTCTTATGCTATCTTATGTTATAAGGAAGCAAATTTCAGCTTAATATAAACAAGCAAGAACTTGCAAGCAATCTGAGCTGTCCAGCAATGGAATTGGCTGTCATGTGGGGTAATGAGCTCCTTGACAGTAGAGGTATACAAACAAAAACTGTCTGTTAAGAATGTTCTATATGGGCTTTCCTTACTGGAAGTAAGATCAAACTAGATGGTCTCTAAGGTCTCTCTCAACTACAGGGATTCTATATTTTGTCCTCCAAAGACAGGACCCTTGGTAATGTAGTCTTTCCTTTTGTACTTCTCTCAAGTACTTCTTAGCTGAGGGAACTAGAGATGGTATAGCCTAGAGAGACAAGTGGGGTCATGGTAGCTATCTTCAAGCAGTGATGAGAAAGGGGAATTAAACTGTCTACTTGCTCACAGAGGACAGAATTAGGAGCAATTAGTAGAAATGGTAGATAGGCCAATTTTGGCTTGACATAAGGAAGAACTTTTTAACAACCAAAAAGAAGGATGAATCGAGTCAGGAAGGAATGAGTTTCCCATCACCAGACCTGTTATTGGGGTCAAACAAGGATATCACCAAGTAGAGACTGGATGACCTCTTGGAGATGTAGAGAGAATTGCTGTAAGATACTAGTTGAACCAACTGACTTCCAACATCCCTTTCAACTTGGAGCCCAGAACCAGGTGTCTCTCCTCCTTAGAGTGTCTTTAGCCCAATGCTTGCTCAGCAGGTTGTTTATAGTACTAAATCATTTCACTACAACAAGACAAGATCTTGGAAGGGACAGACTCTGTACAGGTATATAATGTACAGGTGCACAGTCTTTTTTCTTAAGCTGGCTTGATACCACTTAATTCAGTTAATCAGTCTCTTAACAAGCTGTTTCTCTGATTTTCATTTCCCAGTTTCATGCTTTATTTCCATACCCAGTACAAAGAGAAAACTTCCTAGGTTTACCAAGGAAGGACTCAGCATATATTAGTAGAGTAGTACCTGCTCTGGGTAAGGTTTTTTTTTCCTGTCTGAGTTCTCCAATAATAATAATAAACATTTATATAATACCTACTCTGTGTCAAGCACTGTGCTAAGCACTTTAAAAATATCATCTCCTTCAATCCTCACAATACCCTTGGGAGGGAGGAACTATTATTTTCCCCATTTTACAATTGAGGCATATATGTCTATATTGCTGTCATTGCTATTGGGAAATTTTCACACCCATGGAAGTCTCCATGAACTCATTTCTCTCTCCTGGGCACCTCCTGTTCTCCAGCTTCTTCCACTTAGTTCTCCTGAGCTACTCCCCTTCTTCTACAGTTCTCAGGGCTTTAACTGTGAGCTCCATCTTGCCTCAAATTATACTCTGGCTTAGCTCTTTCCTCTTTCTCTATAAGTTACTGTATTTCTCCATAGCACTCAACCGATCCCTGAAGAAACACATCTAAGCTCCTACTGGCATTTAGAGGAGCAGCAGATTTTGGAATTCAAACATCATCAGTCATCTAGATCCATCCCCTTCCTTACTGATCAGGGAACTGAAGCTCCTACTTGTCCGGTTCTGGATCCCACAAAGACCTTGTTCAATTTGTCCATTGTCCATCCTGACCTAGCACACATATTTACTTTTCTAAAGCTGAATATATGAGCATTATTCCAGGCTCAGCCATTCTTCATATATATAATATAAATATATGCACAGTATATGCTTATAGGAAAATAGCCTAAATTCATAATATTGATAAATACATACAATGAACTATATGTGAATAAACATACATATACATAGATAATGATGAGATATAGATACAGGTATAAAAGACAGAGATTGAGATCAAAGTAGAGATAAAGATAGAAATATATACAGGCTGAATTGGAGGATGAATTTCTCCACATAACGAGTTTGTCCTCAATATTTTTTGGACAAGCAGGTTAGGAGCCAGGTCCAGTTGTTCTCAGCTTTCAGCCCCGTATTTGGAGGTTCTCACACACCTGGGAAGGGGAAGGGGTGAAGAGAAACTAGGGAATGAGTTCCCTACTGCAGGAGGTAGAGGTTGCCCCACAGAGATGAGGCTGGGTTTTCAATTATGTAGTCCAGAGCTCCGAGAGTCATAGAACTGGAAGGGAAATTGGAGGTCACCTGGTCCAATTCCCTATTTTTACACATGAGAAAACTGAAGCCCAGATAAGGGTAGTGACATTCACAAGGTCACACGAGGTATTCATGGCAGATCTGGGACACAAAAAGGAGATAAGCTCTAAAGAAAAAGGGAATGGACATTTGTTAAACTCCTACTTTGTGCCAGGCATCATGCTAAGCACTTTACAAATACGATTCATTTGATCCTCACAAACGATCTTGGAGGATAAGTGCTATTATGATCTGCATTTTATGGTTGAGGAAAGTGAGGCAGACAAAAGTTGAGTGAAGTTTCCCAGGGGTCAGACAGCCAATAAATGTGTGAGGCAAGATTTGAACTTGTTTTCCTGACTTCAGGTGCACTATCCACTATACCATCTGCCTGCCTCAATAGAGGGAAAGAACTGAAATCATTTCAAAAAAGGCAAAGGGGAATCAGAACAAATTCTGTCATATCCTAGGCACAGGGTCCCATTCCTTCTGCTAAGACTGAGTCTTGAGCCCCACCCCATTTCTTTTCTGCCTGTGGTGAGAGAAGCCCATGTACAGGTTGCCAGTCCATCACAGGAGAATCTACAAATCGTAACAGGAGTAAGCATTACTTAGGAGAGTATGGGGTGGCAGTCAGGTTGGAGAAGGGATGTGGAGGGGAGAAGGCTCCTTCACAGGATCCTACATCTGCTCTGGAGCTCAGCCCCCTACTTCCAGGTGATGAAGGCCCTTCCTCTCTAAGACAGAGGCCTATCTGTCTTGTCCTCTGGGATCTAGAGGCATAGCTTTCACTGGCTGTTTGGCTCAGTGCTTCGTTAAGTTATTCTTCCTTACACATAACAGAATTCTCTCGATGTAATTTAATCCTGATTATTTCTTGCTTTCTTCCCTTACTATGTCTCCTTCCTATCATAGTGTTGAGGTATCCAAGAGTTTTAGAGGATTGTGCCATCAGAGCAGAAACTCTGGTAGGTCCTACCAAGCTGGAAAGACTTCAGATTAGTCTAATAGTGGACTGAGGAGAGAACAACACTGGCTAACATGGGGTGTCATTCAAGGATCAACCTAGTTAAGGTTTGAGGGGCTCATCAGCAGAGGGTTAGCCACCAGAAGATGAGTATGTTCTGCCTCTGCAACTCAAGAGTATCTACTGAGGCACAGAAGTTCCGGATCAGTGATTGTAGTATTCATGCAGTGAATACTAGGAATCAATTTACCTACTTTTCAGTGCGATTGTGGGTAAGTTACTTTCTCTTCCTTGGCCTATCTCCTCATCTTTCAAGTAAGGAAGTCAAACTAGATATTTTCTGAGTTCCTATGATTTCCTTTCTATTTCCTTTCCCTTACCTTCCTCATTTTTACTTACCTTTCCTTTCCCTTGCCTTCCCTCCCTTCTCTCTCCTTCCCTCCTCCTCTCCTTTCCCTTCCCTGTTCTTTCCCTTTCCTTCCATTCATTTACCTTTTCTTCCCTTTTCTCTTCATTCCCTTTTCCTTTCTCCCTCCCTTCTTCCTACCTTTTCTCCTTCATTCCTTCCTCCCTCATTCCTTCTTCCCCCTTCTCCCTCATTCCCTCAATCCTACCCTTTCCTCTCTTTCTCCTTTCTTTCCTACTCTTCCTTCCCTTTGTTCTCTCCCTCTCTTTCTTCCTCCCACCTTCTCTCCCTCCCTCCCTGCCTTCTCTCTTTTCTTCTTCCTTTCTTCCTTACCCAACTGCCTACTGGCCTATAGTGAGCACCTAATGAATGTTGGATCCTGGTCTAGGTGCTATACAGAGAGGTGTAAACCATGGTAATTGCCATAAAGGAGTCTTGATAGAAGAAAAAGACCTTAAAAGGTGAAAATGATCATAGCAATGCTTGAGTTAAATAACCCTGAAAGAGCTGTCATCAGGCAGCCTATGAACAGATGCCTCTCCTTTGGCCTTTTCTGCTAAGGAAAATTCATAATGTTCTTCCCCTGGGATGAGGCATCCCTCAGGCCCTCTTTTGACCCCCATCCGCTTTCTCCCCAAGTCTGGCACCCATGCCCAGGGGCCTTTTCCTCTGCCCTGAGCCCCCTCTTGTTCTAGGAGGCTGGCTTTGAGAACTGGGATGGGATGAAGGGCAGCCCTGGCTGGTAATATTCCCCACTGCTGCTGATACCCTTCTTGGCGACCAAACAAAGAGCCCCTTCCCCTGGTGAATTAAGGGAGTCGGATCGGGCCTCGTTAGCTTGTTACAGTGAGTGACGCTGATTGGTTGGCCTCCCTCTGAGAGGCGCTCATTGCTCTGCCAGCAGAGTCCCCTGCCCGGGTGGCAGAGGAACTGGAAGATATATAGCAGTTATACATCAATGTGTACCTCGAGGTACAGGAGCACATATTACCCTGGCACATGTCACCTAGAGGCCCAGCGGCGGAGGCCCAGGAAGGGGACCTGGACCTGGGGACTTTAATAGAGGCTCAGAGAGCAGAGGGTTCCTCCTCATGCCTGGATCTTTGCAAATAGGGAGGTGTGCAGGATGGGGGAAGGGAAGCAGTACAAGACCTTCCTTCCCTGTGCATGAGCGTGGCTCGTGAGCGTGGGGGTCTGAGTGTTTGCCTGTGCATGTCTTCAAGGAAAGCTGAATAAAGGGAAGAATGATGCCTGAGTTCTCTTCCCATTCTCACCAATGATTCAACCCAAGTAGGTTGCTTGACTTCTGTGTCTCAATTTTTCCTCTCTTTATAGTGGGAGGCAATAGGGATACAGTTTAGCTGAATTCATTACTTTGAAAGGGGTAGAGAAATGTAACAGGGGGTTCTTTCCAACCTTCAGAACCTATGAGGTTCTTTGGCATCTCTTCTGTGTAATGACAGCATAATCAACAATGGGTATTTATTGACATTGACCTGTATCTTCTCTCATTTAAACCTCAATACAACCCTGTGAGGTAGATAGAACAATTTCCATTTTACAGATGAAGAAACTAAGGCTTAAAGAGGCTTGCCTGTGACCTCCAAAGGCAGACTCTGAGCCCAGATCTATGGGCCCTCAGAGATCACCCTCTCATTTTACAGATAAAAAAACAGGCAGGGAGGGGAAGTCACTTGTCTAGGAAGTGTGAGCATTCCTAGTATAAATAGCAGAAGCTTAGTTCTTGCTGCCAGGCCTCTGACTCCAAATCTCATGTTCTTCGTACCGTCCTAACTCACTTCTCATGTCTACGCCTCAGCTCTACCCTCTATAAAATGTAAAGGTGATTTACTAAGGTTCCCTCCAGCACAAAGGTTCTGGGATCTTAATTCTATCAATATAACCCAACTCTTTCATTTTATAGATTAGAAAACAGGCCCTGAGGGGGAAACTGATTTGCCCAAGGTCATGTGAGTAGTTAAAAATCCAGTTATTTTTTTTCTTTTGCCCTGAGTAAACAAATGAGCGAAGGAATCTATCAGTTCAACTAGTTCACACTAAGGTGTGAGTGACTTTAATGTGATTATATTTTAAAGCAGAAAGGATCATCTTCAACTCAAATGAATAAATCTCTAATGAAGAAATTTCAGATGCTACGGTATCTAAGAAAAGACAGAGATTTTTTTTGTTTGTTTTTGGAGGGAGCAAGGGAACCACAACAACACCCTTCAGATTACAGGCCACTCTGGACCAGACTGTACATGTATCAATTAATGCACACATACACCTCGCCCCTATGTAACCTTAGGCAAGTCGCTGTACTCAGAATCTTGGTTTTCCTTCCTGTTAAATGAAAGAGCTGGAGTTGGTTTAATTCGATTCTACGGACATTTGGACATTTATTTATTAAGCCCTTTCTATGTGTAAAGCCTATTAGCTGATGTCAAAGGTCACTGACGCCGGAGGATTCCTCCTTACACATTGCAGCAGACACATATGCACAGATATACCTCCTATCAGATCCATTACACCAAGATTCATCCCCTTTATTGCGGGCTCACCATTCCACAGTGTGCTCCCTGAAGCACAGGCACATATGTGTGTACACACACATATGCCTCTACTTACACACACACGCACACACCACCTCCAGCGTACCCTGTCATCCATTTCTCACTCAATGTACACCTGAACCCTGCAAACTTACACTCTCTCTCGCACGCGCCAGCACACACACAAACACACACACAAAATCTGCGGCACACCAACTGTTTGGAGAGGGAGGGGGGCGGGGAGTGGTGATGGGGGCGGGGAGGAAGAAGCCCGTAGATTCATCAGAGGGGAGGGGGGAGAGGAGAGGAGAGAATGACAGCCTGCAATCCCCCTTGAGTGCCGATCCTCATGAATATTAATAAGGTGGTAATTAAAATGCAGGGACACAGCAGGATGGATGCAGGCACTGCCTTTGGAGCGCTGGGAACGGGAGAGAGCGTCTTTGCAGGCAGGTTTTGATTCCGTTCTCTGATGAAAAGGAGAAAACGGAGCCTTCAACTTTAATCAGTTTAGAGGGTGGTTTTTTTTGACAGGACATATCTTTAATTGCGATAGTCCTGCTATCCTGCTACCCAGTTGAATCCTTTCCTGTCCCCCGTCCAGCCGCCCCAGCATCCTTCCTCCCCTGGCCCTGGCCCTCCCAGGCATGGTTTCCTATTTATTTTCCCCGACGATGAGTGGGTTTGCCAAATTTCACCTCAGCCTGTGGTCACCAACAGGGCCTGCCTTTCTGGGAAAGGGGAGCACTTTCCAGGACACTGGGTGCCCTTGCTAACCCATCATTCCCTTTCCTGCCCTTTCTCTTACTGGTCAATGTCATTTTCAACCAAACTTGGCATTTTTGAGGATGCTGACTCTAGGTGGCAGTCACCTGCCCTTCACCCCTCCCCTCCTTCACCCACAAGTCTCTATTATTTAAGTATGGGATCCACAGCAGTCCAGTCTGGTATGATGAATCTCAGGCTCTCAGACCCTGTGGCGTAATATTCCCAGCACACCTGAGGCTTGGAGCTGGACAACATGGAGCAAAAGCCACATTCTTCCCAGTGTGTTTGAGGTCTAAAGTAGGCTAGCAGATGGACAAAGTCCCTTCAGCATGAGAAAGGGGCAGGTAGTATATTCTGGGGTAGGAGAAGGGGGAGGAGGGAAGTTTCATGGCTTTCTGAGTACCTCCGAGGGGTCCAGCTGGTCAGCTCCAGGGATGCCAGGCCACATTCCAGCTTGCTCAAACTGGCCAGGTCACAGCTGACACAACAGACAGCAGAACTCCTTCTGCTCTCTGTCTGCCCCCACCCAAAGATTTTGGGTGTCGGGGAAGACTCCCTCTCCAAACCAATTCGCGATTGTAGTAGTAGGCTAGGATTAGGAGAAAAGGAAATCTAGAATGGAAATTCTCTAGAAAGCTGCAACCTGCTCCCACTATTACGCCAGCATTTCTTAACCTGACCTTCTAGAACTTTTTACAAGATAGTTTGATAACTTTATTTCAATCTAGGTTTTACCACACTGCTAAGGGTGCCATGGCACAAAAAGAAAATAAAACAAAACAAAAACCAAGAAACAAAACTCCTGTACTAAGCTTATAAATTGCTGATTAAGATCAGAGAAAGAGTGAGAATTTGACATAGTTCAGAAATCAAGACACGCAGCACTTAACTATACTAACTTTCACAGTTGGGTGTCGTGTATCTGTAGACTTGTCTCCCTCATCAAATTATGAGAATGTTGAGGACAAAGATCAGGTCTCATACTTTATGTACAAAGTGAATGGAATCTTACTGAATTGAATTAAATCTGGGAGATCTTCTGGAATAGTGCCATTTTCTATTTTTTGTGACTTGGTATTTTAGAGTCTGCTTTAGTCTGCCATGGTCTTCCTGCATGTACCCTGTTGCCTGTGTATTGATGAAGAAAGTCCATGTTTCTTTCTCCATGTCCCTCTGATCCATTCTGGGTGACCAGAGTTAGGGGTACATTGGCTATGTCTAGGTCTCAGATTGGAAGAGACCTCAAAAGTCATCCAGATGAGCTCATCAGATCTGAAAAGGGGTACTCCAGATTTTAAACAAATAATTCTCCTGAACAGGGATATCCTAGATTTTGGAATCTTTCTTCTCTCCAGACATTTCCCAAGGAACTACTTTCTGTGTGCCAGATACTGGGTTTACATTCCTGCTGTAAAAAGGAGAGTACACAGGTCTTGAAGTCAGTAGTAGTTGGGTTCAAATCCTTCCTCAAATGCTTGCTAGCTAAGCAAATTTCTCTAACCCTCAGTTTCCTCCTCTGCAAAATGGATGTGATAATACCACAATCAGGATAAAATGAAATCATATACATAAAGCATTTTAAATGTTAAAATGCTATAGAAATATAAATCATTAACATCATCATCACCGTCATCATAATCAGGTATGCAAAAAGATTTAAGGGTTAGTCCCTTCTAGGAGATCAGTTTAAGGGAGAAGACAGAACAAATGCACCAAGAAAGTTTGAGGCAAGTGCCAAATAGCACAGATAGAAAGCACCACAAAGTTCAGACGTGGCTGAGATTCCCCACCATAGTCTTGGGAAGGTTGCCATAGCCTAACTCCATTTGTTTTGTTTCCAGAAGGGAATTTAGGACCTTAGAGTTAGAAGAAATCTTAGAAGTCATCTAATCAAACTTTTTCATTTTACAGATGGAGAAACTGAGACCCAGAGAGTGGTATATGGGGAAGAACACTGGAGTTAGATCTGGCTGTGATCTGCTCCATAATTTCTGCTTGATATTGAGCAAGGTATCTCTTCTCCTTTCCAGGCCTCAGTTTCCAACTATATAAAATAGAGGGATTGTATTAGATGACCTTTAAGTTCCCTTCTAGGTCCAAATCCTGTCCTCTTATAAGTGACTCACCCAAGGTCATCCATCAAGTTAATGTCAGAGCTGGCACTTCAACCCATCTCCTGAATTCCAAGCCCAGTGTTCTTTCTCCACTCAAACTGCAAAGTGAAGGGGCAACAGATTAGGTCTCATTTCAGGGACTGCTTTTCAAAGTGCAATCAGCTGTAATGGTGCTCTGAGCCCCAGCAAAGACTGCTCTGCTTGGCTCCTATGCCCAGCAAACTGTTTGTGCCTGCCGTGTGTGCCAACTGAGCATGCTCTGAAGAAGCCTAGAGGGAGCAGAGTGGCTGCCAGCCAAGGCCATGGTCTGTCATCCTGCTTTCAGCCCGTCCCCATTCCCCAAGCCCCAACTTTCCCTCCTCCCAGAGAACACAGAACCTTTTGCAGAGACAGAAAGGCTGTAGTAAAGATAATGAATGAAAGAAATAATCATAATAATGATGAAGCTTACTAATCAGGAGGTAAAGTCCAGTCTTAGCTGCGCCCCTCACCAGCTGTGCAATCTTGGACAGGTTACTTTCCTTTCCTCCAGCTTCAATGTCCTCAGCGACAAAGTCAATAGGTGGAAGAACTCAAAAGTCTCTTTCTGGTTCAAGATTCTCTGCTCTATATGTCAATTCCTACGTCTTCATTTATGCGGGAATGCAGCAGTCTAGGAGTATGCCTCACACACAGTCAGGGCTCAATGAATGTTGGAGGAAGTACCCTCATAGAGGAGTTCATAGCTCCACATACATATCAAAGGATCAGATGAATTCATTCACTAGATAAAACATCCCTATTTAAATCTCGACACACAGAACCTTATTTACTCTCATTCTGTCCTTATGGAAGCAGTGAGAATGGCATTATCCTCCTCTCCTAAGTGGGGAAATGATTAGTATTCTCATCATTATTATTTAGAGTACAGAGGTATAAGACATAGCGTTTTCCTTCAAGAAGCTTACAGTGTAGTGATAGAGCATATGCATAAAGTCATCTGTAATGATACAAGAGAATCCATGCTAAGAGCCAAGTGGTGCAATAGTAAGTACTATCTATTGCAGGTCCTGTAGTCTGGGAAAGTTGCAACAGCTGATTTGTTTTGGATCAAAATGTAAATATGAAAAAATCTATCCACTAAGCCCAGTGATCAGAACTCCAGGCCTAGAGGCAAGAAGACCTGAGTTCAAATCTAGCCTTAGACTCTCACTAGCTGCGTGGCCCTGGGTAAGTCACTTAATCCTGTTTGCCTCAGTTTCCTTACCCATAAAATGGGCACAATAATAGTACCCACCTGCCAGGATTGTTGTGAGGATCAAATGGAAGAGCAGGCAACAAGTTAGCCATTATTATAATGTGCTATGTTATGTGCGAAGTGTTGGCCATCATCATCATCATCATTTACCAGAAATCATCAAGTATCTACTATATGCTAGGTACTGTGCTGAACACTGGAAATAGAGAGAAAGGTAAAAATATGGTTCCTGCTCTAGAGGAGCTCACAATCCAATGAAAGGAACATTCACAGTCTTCTATTTCAAAGCCTCCATTTTACCAATGCCCAGGGTGGTGTATTGGGAAGAGTCACTATGGTACATTCTTCAGGTGTTGCAGTCTTCTCCTCATCCATGGCCATGTGGTGCAGATAAGGACAACCTTAGGCCTAAGAAGGCAATGTGATATTGTGAGAAACACACTGAACTAAGAGTCAGGAGGCCTGGCCAAACCTGCCTGTCACTGGAGTGACCTTGGACAAATCACTTCCCCTCTTGGGGCTTCAGTTCCCTTATCCATCCAGGGAGGGTGCTGTGAGAGAATCTCCAAGATCCTTTCCAGCTCCAAGTTTCTGTGGTCTATGATCTCTACCCCTTGGGGCCCATCAGTTTATAAACACACCATTCTATATTCAAGAAGGGACTCATTCAAAGCCTCTTCTTGACTCAATGTCCTATCCAAGATTAGAATTCAGGAGGTCCAACTGCCATAACTGTTCCCTAACCACAAGCCCACATTCCCTTTGCTGTCCTTTCCTAAAGGGTGTGTTCTATTCTTCCCCAGACCTAGGATCATTTCTTTCCAGAAGAGCCAGTCTTTTCAAGACTGACCTTACTCTCCAACTCCCCAGTCCCCAGCATTATGAAGTCTCCTAGTCTCAAGCAAATATCCTTTCTGGCTTTGGGTTTTTGTCCCTTTCACCTGAGAAAAGTATTTGAGCGTATCTAGAAGGGGGAGGAGAGTAAGAGGGGAGAGAAGAGAAGGGGAAAGAGAAGAGAGTATGAGGAGAGGAGAGGTGAGGAGAGGCAGTAATATATGTATACAGACATGTATCCGTTTATGTGTATGTGGGTGTCCACTTCTGAATCAGAGGTTCATTTAACCAATCAGATGTATCAGGGAGGAAACATCAATTGGAGACAAAGGAGTCAGAAGATCCATCCCAGTTTTGCCACTAATTAGCTGTGTAATCATAGAAAAGATGCTTAGCCTCTCTGGTCTTCATTTTCCTCATCTGTAGGGATAATGGTTATGAAGGTGAAATGAGATAACTCTTTGAAAACTTTAGAAAGGGACATAGGAAAGTAAGATGGCATCAGTGTCATCCTATTACTGTGCTGAGTTTGTGAATTAGATAACTTTCAATGAGTGAATCCCCTCTGCTCCAGCTTGGACACCACCCGCTTGAAAGATGAACTCTTCCAATATTTTTGTTTTTGCTTTGCATCACAGGGGTACTTATCAGCATTTCTCCTCTAACCCCTACCACCCTACCCCCCCAACACACACACATACTCTTGCTCTCTGCTCCCTCCTCCTTCTTCATCCAAGGCCCAGGATTGTCTTGAAATGAATGATGGCCTAGAATGGCCAAAGTTGACTTTAAAGATATAGCCCTGGAAATTAGGACTCAGGAAAGAATATGGTGCTGATGAGTTCCAAAACAGCCACTATCTCACCAAATGACTCAGGGCTAGTCCCCTTCCTGTTATTAGCCTCAGTTTCCCCCTCTATAAAGTGAAAAGACAGTATTGAAAAGCTAGATATAGGGTAAAAGTATTGTTAGCATTCAACATCAGAGTTGTGTGGTGGAATGATGAGAGCTGTATGTAGAGTCATTTGGCCTTGTTGAAGTCCATCTCTGGCAGTTTCAGTCTTTTTAATCCTGGGCCAGATCTCCTCATCTCTCTCAGTTTCAGTGTCCTCATCTACAAAATAAGGGGAGTAGATTAGATCATCTCCAACGTTTCTTCTAGCTCTACATTTTATGATCCCACGGTCTTCCAAAATAACAGCAACAGTGGACATTGATATGTCATCCCAAAAAACTGAGTGCAGGGGTAAACCATTAAAACTGGAAAACACTCCACTAGCATTTCACTTGAGTATCCCATCAACCTTGTGAGATACTTACAACAGGTATGATTGGTACCTCCATTGTACAGATAAAGAAATTGAGGCTCAGGGAGGTTATGGTTTACTCATGCTCATAGACATGAAATGATTTGTCTGTGGTCGTACAGTTACTAAGCATCAAAGGCAGAATTTGAATCTTACTGGCTCCAAGTCAATTATGTCATGCTGCCTCTATGAGAATATGTCTCTTTCCAGTTTGGTTTCCATTTACAGAATCATAATATCAGGTCAGTAATCATGTACTAAGCCCCTACTACGTGCCGGGCACTGTGTTAAGCTTTAGGGACATAAAGAAAGGACAAAAGTCCCTGCTCTCCAAGAGCTCACAATCTAACGGCGAGACAACATGCAAACAAGTGTGTGTAAACAAGACAGAAACAGGATAAAATGGAAAAAATCTTAGAAGAAAAGTACTAGCATTAAGATTGGCTGATTGAATTTGAGTGCAAAAAGATGCTGACTAGGTGTGGGTAGCAATGAGACCCCACAGGGAGCACTGCCAATGTGCCTTCCACCCCAATTGTCCATTAAGGAACATGGATCCAAAAAGTGAATGTTACCTGGGAGGATGATAGAAGAGATCTCCAGAGATACTAGGAACAGGAAAAAGAGAAATACTAAAAAAGTGGGGCAGGAGAGGGGAGAAGCAGGAATAAAGCTTCTGGGTGACAGATAACCATAGAGAAGGGCAGATGGCATTTCAGATGTTTTTCTTCTTCAAAAAAAAATCCTTTATAGGAAAATTTATCTCTAACTGTAGCTACACTGAATACCACATTCAGAGCATCTAGCTTAAAGTGTCATGTCCGTGTTTGGATGTCCAGGCACACTGTGTTTGGTTCATAGGATCAGAAGGAAACTTGGAGACCCTCTACTCCAACCTCCTCATCTTATAGAATAAGAAACTGAGGCTCAGAAAGGCTGATTTTCCCAAGGCCACACAGGGAGTATGGAGCCAAACTAGGAACTGTACCCATGTCCTTTGACTACAAATCCATTGCTTGGCACACTACACCATAGCTGTCTCTTTCATAGTCTTTGGTAACCCATGAACACATTTATCTGCATGAAGTAGGAGATACTGGGGATGGAGTATGTAGCCATTCTGATCTTTAACTTTCCTTTTCTCAAATCTAGTGAGAGCACATCCCTTACATCTGTTTATAAGCATATGCTTCTAGAATTAACCGTCACACTGAGTAACTATGTAATAAAGGGGTTTTTGAATGAACAGATAAATGTGGATCTACTGCTGACCTACCCTCAGGAGTAGTTCATACTCCCTGAGTTATGTCTCTAGTAATGATGGGTTTTCAATGAGAAAATCACATTCTCTTTACCCATCCCTTACTTTGTGATGGGTGCAGACTCAGCAGCTACAGTCACACTCAGTGAATTGGGGGGAAGAGGGCCTCATACTCAGTCCAGACTTCTTTATACTTATCTCATCCTCCTTTATATGAGTTATTTCTATACTTGTCCTTTGCTCCTATTAGATTATAAGCATCTTGAGGGCAGAGCCCATGTAATATTTATTTTTACATCAGCCATAAGTAGCACATAATAGGTAGCTAATAATATCTGGCAAATTGAATTAAATTGAGTTGCCCCATTTAGGAGTGCCAAGGCTCCACCCCTTGCCTTACTATATACATTTTTATTTGCACCACAACTATTTCTGAGGCACTGTTGATATCTGTGTATGACCGTGGAAAAGTAGTATACATTTGTCATATTCATTCATTAACTCATTTATTGAACAAGCCCTGATGAAGCATATCTTGTGTGAAAGAGATGGTGTCCAACTAGAATGAAATTGAATGCTGGATAATTGTAATGGCCAGTGTTGGCCCAAGAAAAAACGGTAAAGAAATGCTATTCTCCTTTGAGGAGAAAGGCAAGGGACTCAAGGACACAGTACTGCATGCAGTGTCACACTGGGTCACTGGACTGGTTTTGTTTGGTTTTCTCCATGATAAAGAGGGGTTCATCTGAGAATCTGTGTATTTTTAACTTCACTAAAGACTTCTGAGGCATCCTGTATATCAAGATGCAAAATCAAAAGGTATTCATAAAACTCTTGGAGAGAAGATGCTATGCTCAACTAACTTCAATATTATTAACACCTACTATGCGGAAGGCAGTGTGTTAGACACTGGGGATGCAAAGACAAAATGAAATTGTCCCTGACCCTCAAGGAGCTTACCTTCTACTAAGTATATAATGTGTCATACAAGATAAATATGAGAGAAAGAGAGAGAGAAGCAGAGAGGAGAGAGAGGAGAGAGAATGAGAAAAAAGGGAGGAGGAAGGAGAGAGAGAGAGAGAGAGAGAGAGAGAGAGAGAGAGAGAGAGAGAGAGAGAGAGAGAGAGAGAGAGAGAGAGAGTGGAGAAATCAAGGCACCCTTCACAAAATAGGTGAGACCTGAACGGAACCTTGAAGGAAAACAAGGCTTGTTTTGGGGCACAGTCCAGAGGTGGAACAGAGAGGTTTGGTCTGGTTGTTCATGTGTTTGTTTTGCCCAACAATGCTCACTTCCAGGTTGGTAACTAGATGGCACACTGGACAGAGCACTGGGCCTGGTCAGGAAAACCTGAGTTCAAATCTGGCCTCCGACATTTACTAGCTGTGTAAGTCACTGGGCAAGTCACTTAACCCTGTTTGCCCCTATTTCCTCATCTGTAAAATGGACTTGAGAAGAAAATAGAAAACCACTCCAGTGTCTTAGCCAAGAAACCCTAAATGGGATCAGGAAGAGTTGGGCAGGACTGAAAAACAACTAAATATAAACAACTTCCTGGTCCCTAAAGGAATCAACCTAAGGTTGATTCTTTGCATTATTTTTTTTTTCACTTTAATTCTAGGATCTCATCAGTGTGGATTTGGAATTCCATCCCTGTATGCCTTCACAGCTTATGCAATTCTTGTCCATATTCACCCATAAAATGGTTATAGAGGATCTATCCAATGTGCTGAAGACCATTCTCCAATGCTTTTAGAATCCCGGGGGTACCAATGTACTACTTAGTTTGTTTATCTCTCACCCCTCATTCTTGTACCTTGGCCAGCCCACTTTCTTTTCCAATTAATAGTATTCTCAATAATGTCTTCTGCATCCTTCCTTGCATGTGTAGCATCATTGATAACACTGCAATTAATCAGCAGGTATTTTAAGTACCTACTAGATGCCAGGCACTGTGCTGGATGCTGGAAATATAGACAAAGAATGAAACAATCTCTTCCAAAAAGAAGCTGACAGCCTTCTTAGACCCACCATGCATGATGCCCATTGTCCTTTGGATTATTTGTAATTTTAATTCTTCTGAGATCATGATGTTCCATGCTTCGTAGTCATATAGCATCACCAGGAAACACCGTATTCATAATTTACTTACTATGTTCTTTTACACCCCTAAATCTGCCTCCTCTTTGGGTGTGATCTCTCTAGTGTCCCGTTTACTCCAGAATCCTTTTCCTTTCCCATCACCTATTTAATCCCCTTTTCTGTTGGCTCCATATAGACAGTTGGATGTTGTCTTCCATAGGACCTCAGTTACAGAAAGTTTGATTTTAATGAGCAGGAGGCAGTAGATTTCCACTCTCATGGAAGAGCAGGGATTCAGTGACTCTATTGACAAACTCGGCCATCAGCTTTCTGTTGGCATCTCCTCTAGGCTCTGTCTCTGCTGATCTGCATCTTTAATAAGTTTTGCCAGGGTTCTACTGCCCACTGGCTCCATTCTTCAGCCTCTGTCTTGCGTGCCAGGTCTCTTTTTGTGCATATCCATCAGTCCAGCTTCCTTGAGAATGACGAATATACTGTGAGCATATTGGGGATGGAATTATCAGAAACTCAGCACAGGCCAGCCACTGACCATACATAATAAGTTTACTTTCCGGGTTAATTCATTTACTCAGCCTTGGTACTTAGTGTTTCCAGTCTCCTTGGGTCAGATTTTTTTTTATTATTTTTTAAATGGAAATGTATTATAATACCAACAGTTAATCTGGTTAAAGGAAACCCATCCCTACTCCAACCTTCTTCTTCCTGAATGTCTGGGACCTTATAGTAGTCCTATTTTATTAGCAATGCTAAGTGGAAGAGGTAGAGAAATCCTTCTCTACCTTTGCTAACAGATTAGAACATTTCCCAGGGAACACCAAAACTGGTCCCCAATTTGAAATGTATGTGGTGAAATCCTGACTAATGTCCTACAGCTGTAGAAGCAGGCCATTCAGCACTCCCATCATATGAGTCATCAGATCTAGTACCTGGTTCACAATGATATATTAAAACAAAAAACAAACCCCACACACACAAAAAGATTCATAGTAGTCTTCTCTTGGTGAGGATGTGTTGGAAAACAGCATCTGAATGAAAAGAGGCATGGACCTGCATATCCCTGCCTTATCCTCAGAGTTCTTTTATCCACCCCTTCCCACTCCACCTGTAGGAAGCAGAGGCAGAGAAAGAGTCAGACACAGAGAGATTTTTAATTTCTAACCAATGATTTCCCAGGTTTTCTGTGGCATGGCCCCAACTGTGGTCCTCACGTAGCAGGTTGGCTCTTGCCAGAAAATGCCAGCAAGTTGGCATTCATGAGGTGAGAAGATTAACTCAGATAGATGCTGTATGAGGTGCAAAGGAGCGGAATATAGTTGGCATCCTAACTGCAAGGCACGTGATGCTCTAGAAAGGGTTAAATGACTAAGCGCTGCATCCGTCCTTCAGGGGCTGATTAGCCAATGGGAATGTGTGGAGATGAGGTAATGCCTGCTAACTCAAGGGAGTAAGGGGAGGGGGTGGGAGGTGGAGCTTATAGGGAACCCGACCAAACTGGTTCTCTCTCTAGCTTGGCTCTCGCCAGCCTGTGCTTGCCTTTGAACTTGGTGGCTTCTCCCACCCCCTG
This sequence comes from Bettongia penicillata ogilbyi, assembly GCA_023548195.1. Classification (NCBI taxonomy): domain Eukaryota; kingdom Metazoa; phylum Chordata; class Mammalia; order Diprotodontia; family Potoroidae; genus Bettongia; species Bettongia penicillata. The sequence goes on along the minus strand of JAJHZJ010000380.1, from coordinate 2,259,772 downwards.
AGCCAAGCAGCTGCCAGCTATGGACTGCTGCACCCTTCTGGGAAAAGCCCCAGCCTCAACGCAGTGGGTTGGGTGACCACGGAGTGTGACCTCTGCCTAAGCATGGGAAAGCTGGTGTCGGGGAGCATGTCTGCCAGATCGTTGGCAGAGGTGGGACAGGGCTGCTTTGGTTACCCTGGGCCTATGGCAGACAGAAAATGAATATCCAGATCCCCTCCCTACCTCCTTTGCCTCGTACTCCCTGTTCCCAGGACTTAACCTCATACCTTTCTGTCTTTTCTGGTTCCTCTTACAGGGACTAAGAGCATCTGAAAATGTTGTTACTAGTGCCCAGAAGAATCCTTGAACACATTTAAAAATTACCCAATCCTTCCCCCAACCCTCCATACCTCTTCAAACCCTGCTCCCCTCCCTTTCATTGCGTTTAACCCCACTAGACACACTATGCCGTCAGCAGAGCAGCCCCAGTAGAGGAAGGTCTGGCTCCCTATGACTTAGAGGCTCCCCACTTACTGCTTTCTCATAGTCCTTAGGTGCATGCTGACCCTGTTTATCAATATCTCGTTGACTCCCCCACCAAACCCCAGGCACTCCCTAGGGTGGCAGAGCATTTGGTTCCATTGTTCCTGGATGGGTGCTCGCTGAGGGGAATGAACTCAGATGATTTAGCTTATGGACAGAGGAGAGGAGTTTTCTGTATCACCCCAAAATGTGGAATATTGGGTGCTAAACTCTATCCCTCCTCCACAACTCTAGCATTTGGAATTTGGAGGGAGGGTTTTTATTAAGGTCATCTGGTAGAATCCAGATGATGTCTTGCATGGGGAATAAAGCTTGACCTGGAGTCCATCCTCCACTCCCAGAGGTCTGTACCATCTCCATGTGAACTATTCAGGCTGCATTTCACCCTCCAGTGAGAGAGAGCCTCTTGGAAAGTCCTAGGGAAGAGGCTCTCTGACTTTTCCCAGGAGAGGGGGAGTGGGCTGGGATGAGAGGGGGCTGTGGTTTCTTCCCACCCCATCTCTCTCTTTCAGCCATCCTGGGAAGGTCTCAGGCATCTCTCTTGCCGGCTATGAAGTGGTTAAATTCCTTTCCAGCCGAGCTGGCAATCCAAGCCCAGGCATATTAGTCAGATCTCAGTGGGGGGGTGAGGGGGGGATTGAGGAGGGGTGGGGGGGCGGAAGAGAGAGAAGAGAGGAGGGGCTGTAGTTGAGAACTGCAGAAAGCTATTCTCAGGGGCTCTGAAGTGTAGGGAGGGAGACGCAGCAGGAGCTGCTGCTTCCCAGAAATTTGATTATTTTTAACCCAGGAAGAAGAAAGGAAGGAGACAAGGGAGAGAGAGAGAGGGAAGAGGGGTAAAGAGGGAAGGAGAGGAAGGCAGAGAGAAGATACAAGAGAGGGTGTATGGAGAAAGGAGCAGAAAGAGGAAAAGGAAAGAAATGAGGAAAAGAAGAAATGAAAGGGGCCTAAGGAAAAAAATAGGAGGGGAGGGGGGGGGGAGAGAGAGAGACAGAGACAGAGAGAGAGAGACAGAGAGACAGAGAGAGAGGGAGAGAGAGAGAGAGAGACATGTGGCATAAGAAATCAGTGACAAACAGAGAGAAGGAGAGAAGTGAGAAGGAAACACTGAAAAATAAGCAAACGCTTTTGGCCCTGGAGTAGGCTGAGCAGACGTGTGTGGCAGGCGAAAGATGCCTTAGGTGGCTACAATTCTCCTTGGACCCTGGCCTGATACTCAGTTGCTTCTTAGAACTCTGCTGGTCCTTCCTATCTTCAGTCACTGTGGTCACAATGGCTGACAAAAGATGGACACTCTTTCAAATCCTTCAAAAACCAAATCTTCCTATGGCATCCTTTGTCTTCAAGAGTCAAACACTGCCTGGGAGGCAGACTCAGAGGACTCATTATTTGGGGGGCCTTGCTCGAGCTGCTGCTATCTGGAATGAACACCAGATTACCTCTTAAGTGGTTTGCCTTCCCTTGTGTACATCTTGTGCATCTCCAGTAGGATGGACTGGAGGACAGTAACCGTTTTACCTTCTTTTGTTTTTATATGCCCAATGCCCAACACAGTGCCTTGCTAATAAATAAAGTACAATGCATTGCTGAATGAATAAATCCTAAACAGCATCATTCTGTGCCCTTAGCTAATGATACAAACAGGAAGAGAACATGGTCCCCTTTATTACTCACCAGTAGTGGGGATTTGTGCATCACTCTTGCATCAAATAATCTCCTAGTAGACATAGGCTCCCACCTAACATATTCACTCCAAGAAGCAGCCTCCAAAAATCTCAACATTCCTTTTCAGTAAGGTAAGTCCATGGAGCTCTTTGGGTAAGAAGAGGAGGGCTTTGCATAGTCTTCTGACTTTTGGATTCAGACAGAAAGACCAAGGCCGAGCAGATGTATTTGCGAACAAAATCTATAAAGTCATGAAGAGTAAGGATAGGTTGAAGATAGACTTCTCCCCCACCTCCTCTCCCCCAAAAAGATAGGAAAAAGTCCAGAGGAGCTCCCCTGAAAGCTTCAATGAGTTCAGTTTTCAAAGTAAGTTAGATTTTTACCATAGTGGATAGTAAACTTATGGAACTCAAAGTCTCAAGAAGTGATACAAGTTGAAAAGATAGATTCCAAGAGACTCTCAATCAGTTTCTGAATGACAGATCCATAGCAAATGAAGCCAGAAATCATGGGATCTTAGAATTGTAGATCACTGGATTATAAAGGTAGAAGAGGAGGACCTTAGAGACCATTTGACAGATGAGGAAACTGAGGCTCCAAGAGGTTAAATGACTTACCCATCATTCAACAAGTATTTATTAACTATTGTGCTAAGCTCTGGAGATACAAAGAAAGGTAATAACAGTCCCAGCTCTCAAGGAACTCACATGTAAATAACTAGCCTTGAAGAAAAACCAGGAAAACTAAGAGCTAGAAATAAAACTAGAGAAGGGAATAGCCAATATAAAGGTGTGGAGACAGGAGATGAAGTGTTATGTTTAAGGGAATAGCAAGTAGTTCAGTGTAGCTAGATTGGAGAGGGCAAAGAAGGAAATTACGATGTAAGAAGACTGAGAAGATTGGAAGGAGTCGGGTTATGAAGAGCTTTAAATGCCAAATGGAGGACTCTAAATTTAATTCTACAGGTAATTGGGAACCACTGGATCAGGTATGAGGAACCTGCAGCCTCAAGGCCTCATGTGGCCTTCTAGGTACTTGGGTGTAACCTTTTGAATGAGGCCAAGTTTTACAGTTTTTTAAGGGAATTTGTTCTGTGAAGTTTGGATTCAGTCAAAGGGCTGCACTTGAGGACCTAGAGGGCCATATGTGGCCTCAAGGTCACAGGCTCCCCAGCCCTGCACTGGAGTTTATTGAGTAGGGAAGTGACATGGGTAAACTTAAACACTTTAGAAAAAAAAATCAGAGCATCTGAGTAGAAGATGGTTTGGAAGAGCAAGAGATTTGAGGTAAGGAGATCTTTTGGAAAGCTATTGCAATAAAAAGGTAATGAGGGCCTGAGCAAAAGTTGTGACTGCATTAGTGGGAGAGGAGATATACAGGAGAGATGTGAAACAAGAAAGAAGGGTTGGTACTGGATCAGGTACATGGAGTGAAGGAGAGTTAGGAGTCAGCAGTGATATAGAGGTTGTGGGTCTAGGTGACTTGGGGGATGGAGCACCCTAGCTAGTAACAGGGGAGTTAGGAGGAGGGGTAGATGTTGGACATGTTGAGTTTGAGGTGGCTACAGAACATCCAATTTGGGATATCTAAAATCAGTTGGTGATGCAGGTCTGGCTCTCAGCAGAGACACTAAGGCTAGATAGAGAGATCTGGGAATTATCTGCACACAGATGATAATTAAACCCATGGGAGCTGGTGAGATCACCGAGTGAGATAGTATAGAGCAAAAATAGAAGAAGGCAAAGTACAGAGCCTTGGGAGACACCCAGGTGGGCATGACCTGGATGAAGAACCAGTGAAGGGGCCTAATGAGCAGTCATACAGATAGGAGGAGAACCAGGAAAGAGCAGCACCCCAAAAACCCAGAGAAAAAAGGATGTTGTGGAGAAGCTGACCAACAGTGTTACTGCTGCTGAGGGGCTGAGAAGGATGAAGGTTGGGAAGAGCCCATTAGACTCTGCAGTTAATGGATGACTGGTAAATTTAGAGAGGACAGTTTCAGTTGAATGATGATGTTGAAAGGAAAAATTGCAGAGAGTAAGAAGAGAGGAACTGGAGGCACTGGGAAAAGGAGGACATATGACATTAGCTAGGAGGGATTTTCAGGTTTAGAGAAGGGTTTTAAGGATGGGGGACACATAGCAGGGAAGGAACCAGCAGAAAGGGAAAGATTGGAGATGAGATAGCAATTAGGGATGATAGAGGTGAAATCTGTTGGAAAAAATGAGATAAGATGAAATCACATGTGACTGTGGAAGGGTTGCCTTGGCAAGAAGGACCACCTCTTCATCCAAGACAGGAGAGAAGGAGAAGTAGGGACAGTGACTATGGAATGGGACAGCAGGAAAGAAGAAGGAGAAGTTTGAATATAGCTTCAATCTCCTTAGTGAAGCCCGAAGTAAGGTCCTCAGGTGAAAGAGTGGGGAGAGAGGTATGCCATGGAAATCTGCAGAAAGACCAGAAAGTTCCGAACAGCTGTGGTGGGGAGTGGAAAAGTGAATTAATTAGGAAAGAGTATAACGATTGCCTTGCTGTGGTGAGAGTTCAAAGGAGATTCAACAATGTGAGAGCAGGGACCCATTCTTTTTTTCTTCTTGATTAAACCAGTACCTAGAAAAGTACATTTCCCTCATGCTAGCTACACACTCCTCCTAGCACATTTTGGGTTGATGTCACAAAAAGCATCTATCCCCTCCCACAAGCTGTTTTTGGCACCCCTCTCCAAGATGGAGGCCTGGAAAGGATAAAATATTGGTTTGGTCTACTGCAGAATGTTTAATGTTCCTCAAGTTTGGAAAAGGAGAAAGACAACACAATTATACTAAAAATGCTTTTGAGCACAGGGTCTTTCACTCGACTCTAGCAGCTTGATTGGTGACTATTAATTCAATGCATATAGTATTCTAGATTGGAATGTCCAGAACTCAGAGAAGGGAACTCAGGGATGGAATGTGCAGACCTCGAGGGAGCAGAAAACCTTACCACTGTCTACATTTGGAATGAAACATTTTTGTCTTTTGATACATGATCCTGGCTCCTCTGAACAAGTAAGCAGCTACTCTCTGAGGAAGAACATTTCAGGATATGGCCAATAGACTTTGTGTCTTGTGAGGTTTCCTCTCTTCTTACCCAGGAGTCAGATCTTGAGTGCATTGGCATGCACTGAAAGCCCATGGAGCAGCAGGTACGTTCCAGTTGATTGTTTATCACCAATTCAGGTAGCTTCCAAAATCTCCCTTACCAGAGAAGGCAAGAGAGATGAAGATCACAGGATTTCTTTCTCTTCTTCAGTCATAAAATTTAGGGACAAAAGAGATTATAGATATAATCTAATCTTACCCCATTCATGTTATAAAGAATAGAACACTGGACTTGGAGTTGGGAAGACTGTCCTGCCTTAAACACTCACTAGCTAAGAGACTTTGAACAAATCACTTAATTTCCATGTGTCTCAATTTTCTCATCTGTAAAATGAAAGGATTGGACTCAGTGACCTCTAAGGTCTCTTCCAGCTCTGAATCTATGATCCTGTGAAGAAGAAGGCCAGAGGAGGAAGTTACTTGCCTAAGAACACACAGCTATTTAGTAGCAGAGTGGTGGCTAGGACTCTTAGCGACCTTGGAAATAGGACTGAACTTGGAGCTAAAAGGACCCGGGTTGGAATCTCAGTTCTGCTACTACCAACCTGTGTGATCTTGGGAAAATCACTTAATTTCTCTGGGCCTCGGTTTTCTCAACTATAAAAAGAGCAGGCATGGTTAAATGATGTGTAAGGTCTTTTCAAGGTCTAGATTTCCAAACCTGTGATTTCCTCACCTATCTACCCCAAATCTCAACTGGTTGTACATCTAGGAGAATTCTCCCCCAAGTGCTAAATTTAGCTCAAAAATAATTCAGCCATCACCTCTTGAAGGCCTTGTGTCTTTACAAAATAAGAACCCTACATCCTTTCCCCCAGTAAAGATCTCAAGGGAAATTTCTGGATTGGGGGAACACTTGGAAGGCATTGGTTGAGGTCTTACATAGGTGCTTAATATATGCTTAAAGAAGGGTAGGGACCTCTCAGAGAGCCTTAGTATCCTTTTTCTTTTACTCTCTAGTATATCTTTTGTCAGTTTGGGCTCAAGGAATACTCCTCCATCATGAACAATCTTTAAGAGAGAGGAGTGCATCACAGAGAAGAGCCAATAGCCAAGGGATAGGCAACCTGAGACCTGGACCTCTAGGTTCCCCACCCCTGTCCAAGGTCCATCAGATCCGTTCCTTGCTCTAGCAAAAAGGGAGAGTTGAGTTGAATCACTGAAATTGCCTTCTAACTGCACAGATTGCCTCCAGGCTTTCTCCTCTCCAGTTTTCCTAGAGCTGCCAAATAATCTTCCTAAGGCATAATTCTGACTATCACTCCATTGCTCAAAAGTCTTACATGGTTCCTTTACCAAAATCTGGCTCCAATATACCTTTCCAATATTATTTCACATAACTCTTCTCTCACACTCTATGGTAAAGCCAAACTGGACAACTGCCTCATGACAAACTGCTCACCTCCCTAGATTATTATAGAGTATGTTAACACCATTTTATTATACATTATATAAATGTAAGATGCTGTTATTATATTTACTTGTTCTAAAACTGCTTGGAAGAGTTCTTTTCCTTCCCTGGGCCACAGTTTTCTTATCTATAAAATGAGAAGACCAAATGGTCTCTAAGGTCCTTCACGACTCTAGTAGTGTATAATTCTATGTCTTTCAAGCTTTTGGAGACAGAGGGGAGGGCAGAGAGGAGAGATTTGTTTCACTACTCTAGCCTATGAGCAGGGCTGGTTTGGGCTCTCTCCATGTCCTTAATGATTTTATAGATAAGGGTCATATCACCTTATTTTCTTCCATCCAATTCAATTTAGTCAACATTTATTAAGTACCCACATCCATTTATTCCCATTTGTGACACTTTTCTAGGTACTGGTTTAACAAGGAAAAAAAAGGAATGGGTCCCTGCTCTCAGGGAGCTAACATTCTGCTGGAAATTACAACATATAGAGTAAAGCAAATATAAAGTCTGTACAATTTCAAGAGGAGGCAAATACTAGAGGAATCAGGATACACCTTGTGTTGGAAGTGGCCACTGGGCTGTAATTTGAAGGAATCAAGAGATTCCAAGAGACAGAGGTGAGGAGGGAGGGCATTCTGCACATGTGGAAGGGACAGAAACGAGAGATGAGATATCCAATAGAAGAAATAACCAGCAGACCAATTTGACTAGAATAGAGTTGCATGAGAGGGAAGAATAAGAAATAAAACCAGAAAGTAGGTAGGAGCCAGATTTGGAGGGCTTTAAGTGTTAAAATGAAGATTTTTGTATTTTATCTTAAAAACAATAGGGAGCCAGTGAAGACTTTTGAGGGAGGGAGCAACATGGTCACATCTGAGATTTCACTCTTTAATCTGTCTTTGTGAGAAAACTTCCTTATCTTCTGGCCAGTTTAGCTACCCTTCTGTGGCTTTTGTGCAAAAGATCCTGGATTATACAAGATTAGCATTTGTTGGATATATTATAGAGGAAATTATTTTTTAAGTATAAATGAAGGAGGAGATCATGTAGCTAGAGAGTCTTTGAGAGAATAATTAACATTTATATAGCATTTTAAGGTTTGTAAAGCACTTATTATGTATTGCTTCCTTTAATCCTCACAACAGCCCTTTGAGGTATCTGTGCTATTTGTGCTGGCAAAGAATTGGAAACTGAGAGAATGCTATCAATTGGGAAATGACTGAACATGTTATGGTACATGAACGTAATGTAATACCATTGTTCCATAAGAAATGACGTGCAGCAGATTTCAGAAAAACCTGGAAGAACTTACATGAACTGATGCTGAGTGAAGTGAGCAGAACCAGGAAAACATTGTATACAGTGATAACTTGTGCAATGATCAACTTTGATAGATTATTTCTGCTATCTGAAAAAAATGAGTCTGAGAAAGGATTGCCCAGAGTTACCCAGATCATATCTGAGGGAGAATTTGAACTTGACCTTCTTGCAGTCCAGCCAATGGACACTCTCATTTTATCTCACAGAACTGGGGCGGCTCTGAATTCACGTAAGACTGGAGACTCCATGATCCTTCCTTAAATGATCATGCATTTACTTGTTGGTATAACTGTTATATAAATATAAGCTTCTTGAGGACAGAGACTGGTTTTCCAGAGAGTGTTGTTTTATTGTATTCCTAGCTCTTAGTTTAGGGCCTTGCATACACTTTATAAATGTCTGTTAGATTCCATTTGCAATGGGGTCACTAACAGCCCCTGGAACCTAAACCAGGAAAACCTATCCTGGCTGAGGGCCTTGATTTGAGTGATTCTCATTGCGACATCTTTTGGATTCAGAAAATTCACCTCAAGTATGATCAAAGAAATGTGTTCATATTTCCTGCCCTGAAGCCATCTTATGTCCAAGAACTTGCCCCACTACTCAGCTTCTTCAGCCTAGAAAGAGAGACAAGGTGATAGAGCTGCTCTATAAAAATCCATGGAGGAACGGAGAGGGTTAGCACATATTTGTTCATATGTTATAAGAAACTCTGACAAGCTGGAGTATATCCAGAGCAGGGCAGCCAGAATGGTGAGGGGACTTGTAACCACGCCATACCCTTGGAGAGTTAAGTGCAGGAATCTAAGGTTATTTAACTTGGGGAAGATTTCCAGGGCTCAGGATCTGTCTTTTAAGTACTTGAAGGGTTGTCCTGGGGAAGGGGGATGGGACTTGCTCTGCTTGGCCCCAGGGGCATAACTAGGAGTAATGGGTGCGATCAGACTTGGGGGGAAAGGGGATAGGTGGACTAGATACTAAGGAAATTAGACTAGGTAATAGCCAAGGTCCCTTCCAACTCCTATTTTGTAATCTAATTAATAGAGCATACAGGCACCTCCACACAGAGAAACTCTTCCTCACAATGATTCTGTCCAAGATGAGAGTGCAGTGCTTGATGACAAAACGCCCTCCAAATCACAAGAAGTGATTAAACAGGGCCTAGGTGACCATAATTTAGAGCTGCTGTTGGTGGATTGGTGATTTGAGAAGGGATTTCACTAGATGGTCTCTGAGGTCTCTTCTAACCTATGATCCCATGGTCTTGGGAATATTGGGAAGTAAGGAAGGCCCTCTTGAAGTCTAAAAGAGGTCATTTTAGGACAAACAAGATGAAGTTTGATTTTACACAGTGGGGAACAAACTCATGGGGCAGGTTAATTACCCACAAGAGATAGTTCTGCCAGAATATACCAAGAAGTCAAAGAAGGGTTTAGATAGAGTACTAAAAGAGCCAATGTCATGTCTTATAGGAATCTGGGAGTACACTAGGGGAGAGCAGGGTGTCAAGCTAATTAGCTGAGATCACTGTGTGTCAAGCAAATTCCTCTCCCCACTGTATATGTATCATATTTTACAGAGGGACCATCTTATTGCCAAGAACTTCCTGTTCTGCCCCTCACAGATTCCCTTCACCCCAGTTAGACACACTGACTCAAAGATCAAGGTCAGCCTGACCTTGATACCTGAACCCTTTTTTAAAATTTATTACTCTCTCCCCATCCTCTTCCTCCTTCCTCCAAACCCCCAACATTGCGTGGTTGGCAACCTGCTAAGTTTTGATTCTCCCACTGGACCTTGGATTGGGTTGCCTGACCCCTCGACACTAGGAACATTCACCTACTCTTGGTCTTTACAACCCAGCTTTGGGCCCATAGTTTGTCCTGAATGTACAGCCTACGTGTACCCCAGGATGGATTGTCCTCTCTGATCCTAACCTCTGGAAGATGAATCAGACTTCCTGGGAAGCCAGACATAGAAGCCTTGGGCTGGGAAGGGCAGAACAATATAGAGCTAAAGTTATTCTCAAGTAAGACATCCCCCAAGCTAAATTCTATAACCATGGGGTATACTTATAGTTGCCAAACTGTGTGTAGTTTATATCCTCAAACACTTCATAGAAGCATTAACTAATGGGATCATGTATGCAAAACACTTTTTTTAGCCTTGAAGTTCTGTATAAATGTCTAATATCATCATCATCATCATCATTAGTGATTATTGGTGAGTGATTTTTAGCCTGTGATGTGAAAGGCAGCATAACATAGTGGATAGAAAAATGACATTTTGAACCAAAAAGACCTAGGTTCTAATCCTGCCTCTGTCACATACTACTGGCTGTCTGAGCAGTAACTGAACTTCCAAAAGCCGGAGACAACTCTCCAAGATTCCAGAGAAGGTGTTGATCTGCTCTGGGACAAGTCAAGTTCCTCCCTAGGAGCTCCTCTCACCACCAACACCACTAATCTAGTACCTACCTCTTATCTTATCTAGGGGTAAGCTGGAGCCATCTCTAAGGCTCTGAGAGAGCCTACTGTTAAATTGTTTACCCCTAGGATACTGGCAAACAAACCAGGACTTGATCCATTGATTTGTGATTGCTTCAGAAAGTGATGGAAAAAATGCAAATGAAACTTTGAAAATACGTTGAGTGCACATTTACCCCTTCCCCACTCCAAACATTTACCAGCATCCCTTGGATATAGATATCTACAAATTGTCTTCTCCATTAGAGTATAAACTCCCTGAGGGCAGGAGCCCTGTTTCTGCCTTTATACAAGCCCTGCACTTAGCCCTGTACTAATTTCATGTCTAACAAATGCTTGTTGATTGATAGATTCTAATACAAAAATGGTTGTGGAGTAGAGAGAACATGGGAGGATGGAAAGAACTTACTAGCCTTGGTCGGGGTAGGGACTGGTTGTGGTGCTCTGCTTCAACATTGATACCTGTGTCATACGGGGCAAGTTATCTACTCTTTCCTGGCCTCATTGTCCTGCACTATGTAAAATGAGTGAGTTGGACCAGAGGTAGTTCAAAGACCCTTTCAGGTATAAAAAATGTCGAGCCTATCATCTTATGAAATTCTTGGACCCTCACTTTTCTTAATCTGCAAAATGGGAGTGAAAATCTTGCACTCACCTAAATTAGGGGTTTGTTGTGAGGAAAATGCTTTGTGAACCTTGAAGCACCACATCAGTGTGAGCCCCTGCCAGTGGCTGAGGACAGGTAGGAGGCAGAGTGGCTATAGCACCAACCCTGGAGTCAGGAGGAGCCAAGTTCAAAATCAACCTGAGACACTTCCTGGCCTTATCCTTGTTTGCTTCTGGTTTCCTCAAGTATAAAATGAGCAGGAGAAGAAAAGGGGAAACTACGATGGTATCTTTGCTGAGAAAACCCCAAATGACTGGACCGCAAAGACAATCACTATTAGTTGTGAAAAGAACACGGGCTTTGATGCTCAGCCTCTGCTACTAATTGGCTGCACCAGCAGGTATGAGTCACTTAATAATATTAGGTAACATTTATAAAGTACTTTGCAAAATTTTTTTCACACATCATCTCATTCAACCCTCATTATAATTCTTTGAGAATTAAATTATATATAATATATGTATATATTTTTATATATTTTATTATTAGATTTTCCCCATTTTACAGATAGAAAAACTGAAGAGTCTGAGTGACTTGCCTAACCATGACAGTTAGAAAAAGGTTTTCCACTATTCCAAGTTGCTATTGTCATTGTCCTTCATTCACTTCAGTTATGTCTGACTCTTCCAGTTAGTTGCCTCTATTTAACCTCTCCAAGCCTTGGTTTCCCCATCTGTAAAATGGAAACTGTCATGAGGAGAGCCAGAGAGAATTTTGTAATGTGCTTTGCAAACCCTGGAGTGCTATGTAAGTGTGAGTGGTTACTGTTGTCATTAGTTTCACAGAAAGCAGCTGCCACCTCCTACAAAATATTCCTTATTGACACGGGAAGATAGAACACTACTCTCACCCAGCATGGCATTTCTGGGCGACTTTCTGCCTTAGAATGGCATTTCATAGGGAGCAGGCTAAGGGGTGTTGTTCTCTCTGTAAGCACATCAACATTTATTCATGCTTTTAACAAACACTGGTTGAGCCCCTACTATGTACAGAGTGCTGTGCGAGGGGCCATAGGGGAATAATGAAGAAGATACCATCCCTGCCTTCAAGGATCTTATAATTTAAGAGGTAAATAGTTAGTAGTCATGAGATGCAGCTGCTCCTGCCTTAGGGACACTGGGGCTGGAGAGGATTCAGAGACAAGAGGGAGGGAGAAATTCTGGCTGGAAAGATTGATCAGCCATCAGACACAAGCTCACCCTCCGTTAATCAATGCCCATGTGACACAAGGACACTGGGGGTTCCTGGGCCTCATTTCCCATCAGCCAAGAGGAACTGGGTTTCTCCAAAAGGGTTAATAAATAAAGAGAAGCTAGTCAATAATAACATGGAGACCCAGGGAGAGGTAATTGGAGAAGGGCAAAGGATATGCTCTCGGATTCTCCCCACCCTTTCTGTTCCTCTCCCTTCCACCCAGATCTTGCTGCTGGGCTACTTAACAATCCTCTTGGGCCCACACATCTGACACTCCTGAACTAGTTCCACTTGTGCAAAGACGAGTATTAGGGCGCTGTGTGGCCCCCATTCCTAAATTGGAGAACTGTTTCCACATGAAATGGAATTTGATTTCATTCCGGTCTGCTTCTCCCTAGAGCCTTGCCATCCCTCAGAGAATTCCCCGGTTTGGTCTCTCCCTCCCCCCATTAAATGCTGAACTCCTCCTCTAAGGCAGCGCAGGTCCCTGTCTTCTGAGCCACTTTGAGAAGGTGTCTTTCCAGATCCCTCCAATTTTTATCCCCTGGGTCCGAATGGCATTTCTCTAGTGCATTTCAATGAGGCTACTCTCAGGCTTTCTCCTGCTGTCTTTCTCTGTCTCTGTTTCTGTTTTGGTCCCTGACTGTCTCTTATCTCTGTTTCTGTGTGTGTGTGTGTGTGTGTGTGTGTCTGTCTGTCTGTCTGTCTGTCTGTCTGTCTGTCTTCCTCTCCTCTCACTCACAGACTTCATGCCTGGTTCTACACAATGCTAAATGAATCCACTGGTGGTAACAGCTGCTCCATGCCAGGGTATCAGGTTTATCATTCACCTGAACCAGGGGAGTTTGTGGAGAAGCATGTCTCCCTCATAAGACCAGGGCTGAAAAATTTGGCCCGAGTCTGGGAGTGGGGGCAGGGAGCTTTCTCTGATAGCCTCTTTGACTGGTGCCCTCACTCTATGAGTTTAGCAGGCTAAATTGTTAGCAGAAGAATTGGGGAGGGGGGCAGCGAGGGGGTGGGAAGGAAGGAGGAGGAGGAAAGGAGGTGTTGCTCACTCAGGTGGTGTTATTTTCAGATGAAATCCTGCCTCAGCCTGAGTAGCTCCCCCCTAAAAGTTTTTCCCCAAACAGTGAAAGAAGTTCCACTGGGAGAGGAGGGGACAAGAATTCAGAGCACAGGGACTTTTAAAACGTTTTTTTTTTTTTAAAGAACTGGAGAGTGAAAGAGATTGAGGTGGGGGGTTGGGAGGGATGGAGATGGGGGGGGGCGGGTAAAGAATAAAGAGGAAGAGAAAATGAAAGCTAAAGGGAACAGAACTCTTTTCTCCAGCTCCTTCTGATCTACATGCCACCCCCTTCTCTTCTTGCTTCTAATATTGCCCTCACACCTCTTTCCTCTGATTTTCTAGCTCCATTCCCAGACTCAGTTTCTCTTCCATTTAGGGAACTCTGTTAGAAGTGTGTGTCCGGAGTTGGGGAGAGTGGACTCTCAAGAGCAATCGTTTAATTTCTGCCCCTACTCTCACTTTTTCCAAAGTCCATTACCAGCTTCTGGGCCACAGCCCCTGAAGATACCCTTGACACAAATACCTCCTTGGGTGCTGCAGAGACAGCTTGGGAGGCAGTTGCACCTGTCTCTGACTCATTTTTCCTGTGGATCAAAATCCTGAGAGAGGACTTGGGACTCTCAGTGTGGGCATCTTAAGTACCTTCCCTCAAGATGAAGGGCAGGGCCCCCATAATGCGGCTCCTTGACAGAATTCTTACTGCTACTTTGTCTCTTCCAACATCTCTAGGTATATACTAAAGAGATCACTGGAAAACAAACATAAGGTTTCATGCCACAGAATTTAAATCTTGAAGACCGAAAAAAAAAACTTTCAAAAGAAAAATGAATAGATCTCTAATGAAGGAAACCTGGCAGAGTGGAAGGAATACTGAGAGTAAGCAGACCTGAGTTCAAGTCCTATCTTTGATACAACTGACTGTGTGATCTTGGACAAGCCATTTCCCTTCTTGAAGCCTTGTTTTCATCCTCTGAAAAATGAGGGGGCTGGACTAGATGGTCAACAAAATTCCTTTCATCTCTAAAAATCCACAAATCTATGATTCTCTTGTGTCTATGTTTTTTTAAAAATAATTTTCACAGCATGTGAGGGCAAAAACCCATGTCTCAATTATCTTTGCATCTCCTCCAGGGTCTAGTGCTGGCTGCAGGTCATAGACATGTAACAACTGGATGAAGGAATAAATGACCAGATGAACGAAGTGCTGACAAAGCCGGACTGCGGATCAAAGACCTGGATTCCAGTTCCGACTGTCATGAATGCCAGCGAGGACTTGGGCAAATTGCTTCTTTTAGGCCTCAGTTTCCTCATCTTTAAAGAGAGACTCAGTCCCTGGGGACAGATGTGCTGCTACTACTGATTCCTGACCCACCGGATGGTCTGTAGATGGAATCCTCCTCCCTCCAGCCTAGGACGGCAGGAAGTGTCCAGAGGAAATGACACCACACCCTTTCAGGAAAACACCTTCCCTTAGAAAGCAGCTCTTATTTCACCCTCTGAGCATTTAGGGGACAAATATTTTCCTTATCAGACCCACTCGGTAGTTGCTGCAAGCTGCAAAATGTTTCTCTAATGCTCTGTAGACCCCTCCATCCCCACCCCTCCCATGGGGCAAGTCTTTACCCCGGCAACAGAAAAGTGTGGGGGAGCAGGGTAAGGGAGGAGAACCCTCCAACTGCAAAAAACCTGGCTCCACTAGCAAGGTTGTGTGTGTGTGTTTTTCTTCTTTATCCCCCCCTCTTTGTTAAGCTCCCTTTCAGCTGAAATGGCAGTGCCTGGGTGTTCTGAGCTGACAATAATTGCTACAGTCTAGACAGTGTCTGGTATGAGGCACATGGAATCAAAGAGCCCCCCCCCCCAACTCTGACTTTCACACATGCTCTCTGGGTCTCTCCCTCTTCCTCTCTTTTCCTGACTCTCTTGTGTGTCCTTTCTCCCTCTTCCCCGCCTCCAGACACCCTGTCTCTCCTCCTTGCTCTCTAACTTGCTCTCTCTGTCTCTTTGACATACTCCCTTCTTTCTCCCTTCTCTCTTTCCTTCTCTCTTTCTTTCTCCTCTCTCTCTCTCTTTCTCTCTCTCCCCCCCTTCCCTTTTTACACAAGCTCCCCCCTTTCTCTTCTTGCCTTTCCTTCACCTCTTTCCAATTCCTCCACTCCCACTTCCAACCTTTACCTCATGCTCTTCATTCTTTCTCCCTGAATTTGAAATCTAAGGAACAAAGGTGATCTTGATGATTTGGGGCATTAAGAAGGACAAATCATAACACCTACCAACTCTTCTTTCTGGAAAATTTAATCCTTTCTTTTACCCGGACAATTTTAGTTTTCCTCTGTTCCACAGTGGACTTTTGAGAACCTAAAATGCAGCCAGGGCTGGTTATGTTCTCGGTGCTCTCATAGTTTTTTTGAGGATTGTACCGAGTCCTTTTGTTCTTCAGACCCCAATATAGCTAGCTTTCATAGGACTTTCTCATCACTCCCCCTGTCCCCACTGATTTCTTTTGACCAGATGAGAAAGAAGAAACCAATTTTGTGTTCCCAGGGAAAGCTGGGAGACAGATTTCAGCTCAAGATTAGAAAAGACTTTCTAAAAAGAAGAGCTGCCCAACAACAGAATATGATCCCTCAATCAGGAAGGAGATGCCAATCACTGGAGACATTCAAGCAAAGGCTAAATGAACATCTGGAAGCCATTCCTACACTGGGCGGGAGGGAGACTGGACTAGATGGAAAGTCCCCAAACCCCTTTTCCAACTCAAAGATTGTGTGTTTGACCACTTGACATCACAGAATATTAGAGTTAGAAATGAACTGACAGGTCACCTAGTTCAACTGCCTTCTTCATTTTGCAAATGAAGAAACTGAGACCCAGGGAGGGGCGATTCAATTCAATTTAATTCAACAAAAATATATGGAGCATTTCCTGTGTTTTAGGCGTTATGCTAAACACTAGGCACTGGAGATAAAAGGACACAAAACAGTTCTTGCCCTCAAGAAGTTTATGTTCTATTAGAGGAATATGACATGTACACAGAGAAGTAAACACAAAGTATATAAAAATATAACTATTGCGCACTGGGCCACATGGCATGTGGGATTATTCTGGAAAGGAGAAGAGATTCCCAGAGGAAGAGATGAGGTAAGAAACATTACAGTACATTGATTTCGACACTAAACTTTGAGTTAGGAAGACCTGAGCAAGACAAGACCACAAGCATTTATTAAGTGCTTGCTGTCTACTGGGCACAGTGCTGGGATACAAATACAAGAAAAATAGAAAGACAGCCCCTGCCCTCAAGGAATTTATACCCTAAAGAGGGAAGACAGCAGACAAAAGATCTGAAAAGGAGGTGGGCAGCGGTGAATGAGGAGGAAGTACCTGTGAGGGGGCCATTGTATCAAAGTCTGGAAAGCTGAAAAGTCAGAAGCAAATCTGGGTCAGGAATGAAGGAGGACTGGTCCGGATCTTGAGAATGAAGGTCCCAGGAGGAACTCTGCAATTGACAAAGGTAGTTGACATGGTGAAGGGATATTCCAGGGTGGGAAAGCTACAGAGACCAGCGGATATTCCAGGGTAAAGAGGTCCCAGGTGTTGAGGCAGCTGAGGCATAGTAGCCTTAATATCTGTGAAACTCTACAAATCACTCTGGGTCCCAGTTTCCTTAAAGGGGGTTGAACTCTAAGGTGTCTTCCAGCCAGGGGTGGGCTGGTAAATGTTTAACAACCAGCTCCCCAGAAAAAATAAGTATACAGGATACATTTTAAAGTTTAATCTGCATATTTAACATTCCATCTTTTAAGTCTAGAGTCTAGACTTGTCTAGATTGTCTAGACTCTAAATAATCAACAAAACAACAAATCAAACCCTGATTTGTGGCATATGCCAACTTCCAACTTGTAATTGCTCACACTGAAAATTTAATAATTAGTTCTCTGAAGCTGGTCTGAGCTGACCTCAGCCTACTCCTGTTTCCAGCTCGAAACCTTTTGAATTCATTCTCGACTTGGGAATGGCCTTGCAAAGATTAGGAAATGGAAATTGCCAGTAGACCAGTTTGCCTGAAAATGTTTGTGAAGGAGAATTATAGTAAGAGACAAAGATTAGCAAGGTAGGTGGGATCTCAAGTTTGGAGGGCTGTAAGCGCCAGGCTGAAGAGTTTGTATTTTCTCCTAGAAGTAATAAGGAGCCATCAAAGATACTTTAGTAAAAGAGTGATATAATCAGATCTGTGTTTTAGGAATATCAATTTGGTAAGTGCCTGAATTGAAGAGAGTGAGACTGGGAAAAAGGAGATTATTTGAGAGACTGGCTATGGTCCATATGAGAGAACACCAAGGATTGGTTGTTGTCTTTCCTTCTTGAAGAAGACCAAAATGCCATTTCTATATTGGAATCAAGGTACAGCACAGACCAATATGAGCTCAGAAGGCTTTACCACAGATTGGGCACAACTAGTCCATGTGACAAAGGTAAAGGCTGTGTGAGTGGAGAGAAAGCGGTATGTATAGAGGAGGTGGTGGAACTAGAATGGACAATACCTAGCAAATGACCAGATATGGTGGTCGGGAAAATGGGAATCTAAGGTTGTAGACCTGGGTGCCTAGGAAAAATGGAAGTGTTGGCAACAGATATGGGGAAGTTTGAAGGAAGGATGTGTTTTTGGGAAAATATAATTACTTTTATTTTGAACATATTGGCTATCCAGGTGGAGACCTCCTCAAGGAAGTTGGGAATATGGAACTGGAGTTCAAGAGAGGAATTGGAAGTGAGCATAGACGTTTGGGAGTCATCTGGAGAGAGAAGATAATTGAACTCATAGGAGAGGATAAGATCACCAATGACTGGAAAGAATTTAATGAGATAAGAAAAGAAGTCTCAGGATAGAGCCTGGGGGGATGCCCACTCATAGTGAGCTTTAAAAGCTGATTATCCAAAATCAGTTGACCAGTATGACTAGGGTTTGAATTTGGGTCCCCAGTTCCCAAGTTCAATGTCTCTTTTTTTTTTTTTTTGAGGTAGTTGGGGTGAGGTGACTTGTCCAGGTCAACACAGCTAGTGTCTGAGGTCACATTTGAACTCAGGTCCTGACTTCGGGGGCTGGTACTCTATCCACTGTGCTACCTAGCTCCTCCTGTTCACTCTCTTTTCTACCATACCATACTCCCGCCCAACATAGGGATCCTAGAGAGAGCTGGAGCTCCTTTCACATCAATGCCTTGATCAGAGGATGTCAAGTTCTCATAGGGATATTTTAATGCATCTGTGTTTTCATTAATTCAATATGCACCTTAACTGCACGAATGAATGAGTGAATTGGTCTCATCAATGTGGGCGTTCCATCCACTAGTTGGGCAGAACTGATTTATGCCTCCTTATCCTATATATATAAATCTGGTACATATTCTTCCATAAGTATCAAAAGGATGCTTGGAAAGACAACTGTGGGCCAGGCAGTGGACTGCTGTGCACTCTTAAGCCCTTAATGAGTTCTCTCCATCCACTGAAAAGAAGGGGAAAGTTAATTGAGGTTTGGAGAGCAGAAGGCAATCCTGGCTTAGTGATGGGAAACTGATAAGGTTTGAGTTTCTGAGGAAAGGAGGATGAGAATTTTTAAGAAAGTAGACTTCAAAAGGCTTAGGGAATGGTTTTGGAAAGGCCCCTAGGGAAGAAAAAGATAAGGGGAAAAGATTTCTGAGTCCTTAAGTGGACAAATAAAGACTATTCTTCTCTTCCGCACCTCCACCCCCCATATACAACCGGAGGAGGGGAGAATCTATTTGGGTAAACAAGTAGGTGATGGAACACAGACGGAATGCTCCTACAAGTGGTGCTGGGGGGAAGCAATGCAGGTGGGAAATGGTAAAAACAAAAGCCTTTGAAATCATCAAACTAGAAAGAACCTCATCCAGGCTGTGCCTGTTCTACACCTAAAGTAACTCAGGTCATCTGATTGTCATTCTTCTTTATAAAGAAGTGTACGGTTGTGCAAGAAAAGTCACTGAACTGTTTATATCCTTTAAACCCAGTCGTTACAAAACTGGCTCTAGGGGCCTAGATAACCCAAGGAAATCAAATACAGAAAAGCACCATACATACCATAATATTCAATATTTATGGTAGCCAAAAAAATTGGAAACAAAAAGGTCTCCATCAACTAAGGAATGGTTGAATAAACTGTATGAATGGAATTCTATTGAACCATGTTGTGGTTCTGTTATTTTCCAGCCATGTCTGACTCTTCATGACACCATTTGGGATTTTATTAGCAAAGATATATACCAAAGTGGTTTGCCATTCCTTCTCCAGCTCATTTTTCAGATAAGGAAACTGAGACCAAGAAGGTTAAGTGACTTGCCCAAGGTTACACAGATAGTAGGTATCTAAGACCAGATTTGAACTCAGAAAGATGTCTTGCTCACCCAGGTCCAGTAATCTATACACTCTGCCACTTAACTATCCCTTTTATCGAACCATAAGAATCCACAAATATGAGGAATTCAGAGAGAAACATGGAAGATTTGTAAAAACTGATGCAGAGTAAAAACAGTAGAACTAAGGAAACAATACATACAATGAGTATGAGGATGAAAATGAAAATAACACTTAAAGGGTGGCAAAATGATCAGTCTTGGTGATAGGGAAAAAGAAAAGGAAAAATACTTCTCTTCCCTCCAAGTGTGGATGTGGGGTACTATAAGTAGAGAATGGATGGGTATGAAATTACCTTAAGATGTAAGTCACTTTGATGATTAGGATTTCCTGAAACCTTCTTTGTCACAAGAGAGGACTTAATGGGAGGAAACTACACTGGGAAATTTTTCTAATGCTAAAAAGGCATAAACAAAAGTGATTAATTGGGGAAAAAATACAAGGACAGATATTTCCCAATCTCTCTTAAGAGACTGTTGTAGTAATAAGTTTCCTGAGTTGATTTTCAATGCAGTGAATTTAATTTAATTCAGAAAAGGTAATGAGCAAAGTGGGAGACACAGAAATGACTAGGACATGTTCCCTACCTTCCTATATGTTACAGTATAGTAGGGGAGATGAGACATGTATGAAAATAAAATTCAAGACAAAACTTTTGGAGAAGTGTTGTATGAATCAGTAAATACTAGGAAGGAGTGAAAGATCCAGCTGTGGGAAAAGTAGTTATATTGAAGGAAGAGGTATTTGAGCTGGTCTTGATAGAAGGGCATTCCAGGTAGAGGGAATTATAGAATGAGCATAAGCCTGAAGCCTGAAGTTAAGAGGTAACTTGAGGGAACATTAAAGAGTTCGCATTTGAAAGGAGTGGAGAAAACTGAAAAAACAAAGTTAGGATCAGACTGTGGAAGTCCTTGTGTGTCATACTAAAGAGTCTGGACTTAATTCAATGAGTATTGGGGAGCCATCCAAGATGTTTGAGCAGGTGAGTGATGAGACCCAATATTAGTTTAACATTGATATATGGGATGAGTAGGGGAGGGGGAAAGACAGGAGATGGAAAGATCATTAAGGAGATTATTATATTATTCCAGATGAGAGATAAAATGGACCAGTGGACTAGTAGCAATGGGAATGGAAAGGAAGAGACAGATGTGAGAAAGATTACAGAGGTAAAAATCTAAGATTTTCAAAACTAGCTTGGCATGGGTGGGCTTGGGGGTGGAGGGAGCTCCAATAAGCATTGATTGTGGAAACAAGGAGATATAGTAGAGGACACTAGCTATAGATTTATGGGACCTGGATTCATGTCCTGGTTCCACCATTTATTCCTGGATAACCTTATGGAAGTCACCTAACCTTGCTGAATATCTGTTTCTTCATCTATAAAATGCAAATAATATTGTGTATACATCCTACCCCAGGAGGACTAGATCAAATGAGAAGAATTTCTTCGTGAACTATAAGGTGTCATATAAATACATATTATTATTATTATTCAGTAAGATAAGAACATCTTGCAATCAAAAGATTTCAGACAAAAACAGTCTTGGGACAGATTGCTATTCTACTTTTTTAAAAAATTCAGTGTTTAGCAGACTATTGAGCAGGTGGAGGAAATGGATGCTTTTTATAATCTAACAAAAGGGTTGATACAGGACTTTTCTTCACAGGCTCACTGAAAGCATCTTTGGGTTAATTCCAGGAGCAGAAAGGACAAATAGGAAGATAGGTACTTTGTCCTGTCCCAACACAACTGTGATTTCTTTAATTCATGAACTTTCTATCACAGCAACATGGAGATATGGTCAACATAATGTCAGGGAGATTGTGGGCAATGGTTTGGTCTGTGGTGATGCTCTAATTCCAGTAGAGTCTATTTGGTAAATTCTTGAGGCTATTTTGGGGTTTGTATTTGCAGTATAGATGCTTATCATCTATTCACTTAAGAAGAATAAATAGCAAGCTTCTGGTCCATAATCCTGACCAAGGTATTTGCTAGGCACTAAAGTTTTGCAATTCACAGTGATGTGTCTTAAGTTTGTACTATTTACTTGCAATATCAATCAGTAAGCCCAAGCTCCTTAAAGATGATTTTTCAGTGATTTCTGATAACAGCAACCTGGCTTTATATCACTTCATTGCCTTTCCCTGAAATGGCCTACCACATCCCCTTAGCCTCCTGTCCCTGACATATCCTTCCACAAGGTCCATGCTCCTTCTCCCATTGGTAAGTTCCTCTAGGAGTCTCCATTGTGTGGAGGGGACAAAAGTCAACCTGCCTTCATTTCTCTCTTGGCCCCCTTTCTGACTTTGCCTACTTGGCACAATTACAGGAAGCAGTTCCTTTCTCTACCTGTGAAGATAATAAAGTTTAAATTCTATTTAAGGAAATAGAATTTAATGTTTGCTGAACATCAAATACAAAAGAATAATAGAAAAGAAAGCTACTTGTTCCAGTATCATTGCTTTCTGAACTACATCAAAAAAGATGAGATGAATGATGATGATGATGATGGGAATTATGGTGCTGATGATGGTGATGACAGAGATGGTAATGATGACTGGTTTCCAAGTCAAAGAGGAAATTTCACTAAAACATCATATCAATAACTTGATTACATGGATGAGATCACATTACATGACTGCACTGGAAAATATATTAAACAGCTTCTTCATTCCATGAGATGTTTTTCCAATGAAATAAAAACCCAGACTTCGTAAGGATAAAATTTTAATGTGAACCAAGGAAAAATAGCGATTGAAGGCTCTGAGTTTGGATCCAGAGATCACACAGAACCACCGACAAAGGAAATACTTAGAAATATTTCTAGGCAAAATATAATGAGCATAAAGTTATCAAGGAGAAAGTTATTGTTTATATATCTATATACCTACAGCTGTGTGTGTGTGTGTGTGTGTGTGTGTGTGTGTGTATAGGTCAAGAGACTTACTGGCATCCTGAAGTCAAAGCTCAATGAGTAAAACATGTTTACTGCAATTAATACCTTTGTAATATCAATCTTAACACACATTTAGAACAGAAAAAGAGACTTAGAAAGTATACTATCAAATATAACAGTATTAATGAAACACAGTACTATGACACTTTGGGGTTTATAAAAGACCATGTTAAAGAGTAACAAAATATGAGGTTTAGCAGCAATGGAGAGACAACTAGTAAAGGACCATCCAATCTAAAGGGTTTGAAGTAGGCTCCTCATTTATTTCCTTTTGGGAATTGCAACAGTTAGTTGATGTTTCTTCAACCTTGCAACACTCTTCCCTCATCCTAAGATTGCCTGATAGCACATGCTTAATTTAAATGGACTAAAATTAATTTTCTTTTGAAGATTTCACATGAAAGGCATTGTGGATTTTGTAATAGAAAAAATGCTTGACAGAAAGAGGGGAGGGAGGGGGAGAAAATTTAAAACTCAAAATCTTATGGAAGTGAATGTTGAAAACTAAAAATAAAATTTATTAAAATTTAAAAAACAAAACTATAAGGGACCTTAGTGTTCATCTAGTCAAAAAAAAAGTGTTTGACTTGAAGGCAAGAGGATTGGTTCAAATCCTAGTTCCAACCCTTACTAGCTGTATGACTTACACCTCATGGAATCTCAGCATCCTCAACTGCAAATGGAGATAATATTATTTGTATTTTCTATGTAGGATTGTGAGAAAAGTACTTTGTAAACCTAAAGCACCATGTAAACATAAGTTAATAAAGAGCTAGGTTTATATAGTGCTTTAAGGTTTACAAAGCATTTTATAAATATTATTTTATTCTTATAACAACCCTCTGAAGTGGGTGGTGTTATGATCTTCATTTTACAGTTAAGGAAACTGAGACAGTCCTAAAGATTAAATGTTTCAATGCTATGTGTAGTACTTTCCGTTAACAGTTCAGTTTCTATTCCCTAATTGATATGAATAGGATAAGGATATGAATATGAAAAGTATGATGATGGCAATGATAGTGATGAGGAAAACAGGCAGTTTTCAGAGGAAGAAATTAAAGTTATCTATTGTAATATGAAAAAATGCTCTAAATTACTATTGATTAGAGAGATGCAAATCAAAACAACTCTGAGGTTACCACATCCTATCTATCAGATTGACTAACATGACAAAACAAGAAGGTGATAAATGTTGGAGATGTGGGAAAGTTGGAACATTAATTCATTGTTGTTGGAGCTGTGAGCTGATCCAAACATTCTGGAGAGCAATTTGGAACTTTGCCCAAGGGGCTATAAAAATGTGCGTATCCTTTAACCTGGCAATGTCGCTCCTAGGTCTGTATCCCAAAGAGAACATAAAAATGGGGAAAAGACCCACATGTACAAAAATATTTATAGCATATCTTTTTGTGGTGACCAAGAACTGGAAATTGAGGGAATACCCAACAACTGGGGAATGATTGAACAAGTTGTGGCATATGTAATGGAATACTATCATGCTAT
Organism: Bettongia penicillata ogilbyi; assembly: GCA_023548195.1. Classification (NCBI taxonomy): domain Eukaryota; kingdom Metazoa; phylum Chordata; class Mammalia; order Diprotodontia; family Potoroidae; genus Bettongia; species Bettongia penicillata. The sequence continues at coordinate 2,235,412 of JAJHZJ010000380.1, read as the reverse complement.
AAGAAATGATGAACAGGCAAACTTCAAGAAGACCCGGGAAGACTTATATGAACTGACGCTGAGTGAAATGAACAGAACCAGGAGAACATTGTACATAGTGACAGCCGCAGTGTGTGAAGACTGTTTCTGATAGACTTAACCCTTCACAGTAATGCAAGGACCTAAAACATTCCCAAAGGACTTGAGGCAAAATGCCATCCACATCCAGAGAAAGAACTATGGAGTTGTATTGGAGAGTGAAGCAGACTCTTTTCTCTTTTGTTTTGTTTTCTTTCTCATGGTTTCTCCCATTCGTTATAATTCTTCTATACAACATGACTAATGTGAAAATGTGTTTAATAGGAATGTATGTGTAGAGCCTATATCACATTGCATGCCATCTTGGGGAGGAGGGGGAAAGAGGGAGAGAAAATTTAAAACTTATGGAAGTGATTGTTGAAAACTGAAAATAAATCAATATTTAAATTAATTATGTTAAAAAAAAACCAGATCAGGTTCTAAAATCTAGGATAGTCACAATGCTATCTCAAAGTAGCCTCCAACTAGAACAGATATTAGTTCTGTGATATGTTTGCCAATAGAAGGTAAACAGTTTGCTTAAGTAGAAGCTTGGTTTTTATGCCCAGCTTTGACTGTCATTGCCTTTGTGATCCTGGAACAGGAATGAAACCTCAATATCAGTTTTCCATTCTGTGAAATGGAAACTCTGGAGGGACAGTATGATATTGTGAGAGAACACAGGATTTAATAGAAAACCTGGGTTCCAATCCTGCCTCTCCCACTTATCTGCGTGACCTTGAGCAAAGCATTTTTCTCACTGTACTCCTCAATTTCCTCCTCTGTACATCAAGGAAGTTCTAAATTCTGCAAGCCTAAAAGGAAAGGATTGTCTTCTGTGTTGAGACATTGCTCAGTCTGTGTCCTTTCCTCGCTGCTCTTTATTCTGGGAAGCCTGAATGGAAGAGATGACTCCCTCACAAACCACACAAACAAGGGATCCGTCGAGCAGCTAGCTAGTATATATCGAATACCCACCGTGTACAGGTATTTGGCAAGATGTTTAGGGGCTACCCCCAAAATAAATAAATAACAAGACGTAGACTCTCCTCTCAAGGGGATTCCAATCTGTTCCAGCAGACAAGGCATAAATGCACAAAAAACTGACAAGCAATGCAAAAGTTAGGCACAAATGCAGTGAAAGAATAGTTGCATATGCTTAATTGCCAAATGATTAGTTCATGCAGTAAATGCTTGGGGGCTGAGGTAGGCTGAGAAGCTTTGTGGAAGTGTTGGGAACCTTCTTGCAAATCCAGATCCTTCCTAAAGTAGAGCTGAAGCCCAAGTGTACACCCCAGAACAAGGACAGCTCCCCTTTGAACTTGGCCATTTCAAATAGCTCCCCAGCCATGGATTGCAGAAGCTCTTTTTGCCTGAGATGCCGCTGGGTCATGTTCTCCCCCTCCCACAGGTCAAAAGGAGTTCATCTGTGTTGTTCTTGGCTCCTTTTACTCTGGCAGTTGCTTACTCAGCAATCTGTATCCCAGCTCCCTAGGATGCTGAACCTCATGGTTCAGCTCTGCAGGGTGAGCTTCTCACTCCCCAGCGTGGGGATGATGAACAGTCATTTCAGAGGAATATGAATGTCCAGTAGGAAAGGGTAGGAAGAAATGATGTTTACTTCTTGGGTTCTGTGTGCATCTTCCAGGGCTTTTAGGGTTTTGGAGAGAGGACTCAGCAAGGATAAAACCCTGCTCCAAGGTCAGAGGGAGAAGTTAATCTTCCAGCTTTAAAAAGAACGACTTGTAAGTCCAGAGCATTCTGGGGAGGATAGAGAGAGGGGATGGGGGTGGCATTTACCATGTCATAGCTCTCTTCAGCAGCCAGAGGCTGTTACTGGGGCAACAGCCCAGAAGTGGAGATTGGTTATACAGATTCCCAGATGTTGACTTCTAGGAGAAAGGAAGAGAGGGAGGGAGAGAATCCACATATGGACTAGTCATAAGACCCCGACCCGAGAGTCAAGAAATCTGAGCTTAGGCTCAGTTCCACAATTGGCTAACTATGTAAATCATTCTTTCATTGATCAAATGTTTAATGATGCCTGCAGTGTGCAAGGAGGTCCTGGGGTAGGTGCTGTGAGAGGTACAGAGAAGAATCAAGCAACCTTGATCTCATGCCTAAAAGTGAAGATGAAAAGTTCACATTCTTTCCTTAAAAAAAAAAAAGCAATCAGAGTTAAGTGACTTACCCAGGATCATACAGTTAGTAAGTGTCTGAGGCCAGATTTGAACTCAGTTCCTCCTGACTCCAGGGTCAGCGTTCTATCCACTGTCCCACCTAGGTGCCCCTCACATTCTGTTTTGTGTAATAGTCATTGTGTAAACACAATGTTGACATTGTTACCATTCAGTCATTTCCTGTTGTGTCAGCTTTTCATGACCCCATTTGAGGTTTTCTTGGCAATGATACCAGAGTGGTTTGCCATTTTCTCCTCTGGGTCATTTTGCAGATGAGGAAACAGAGGTAAACAGGGTTAATTGACTTGCCCAGGGTCATACAGCTAGTAAGTGTCTGAGGCCAGATTTGAACTCAGAAAGAGTAGTCTTCCTGATTCCAAGTCCAGAGCTCTAGCCACTGCTCCAGAGAGAAAGGTACAAATACATTCTTCTCCTATATGAATTTGAGGATCATTTAGTGTCCCTGAGCCTCCGTTTCCTTATCTGTAAAATGAGAGGGTTAGACTATTTGGCCTCTAAAGTCTCTTCTGTGTCTAAATCTATGAACCTATGATCCCATGATCACTAGGGGCAGTTGAGATGCATGTGGATAGAATACTAGACTCCAGGTCTAAGAAAACCCCAAACGGGGTCACAAGAGTTGGACACAACTGAATAACTCCATCTCATGATCCTAAGATTTCTAAAGTACAAACGTTTACAAATCAGTTTCCTTACAATACTCCTCCTGCTGAGTTAACTATCATAAGCCCTTCTGAGTATCCCCATTTTAGGGATCAGGAAACTAAATGTCATAGAGGTAAAATCCCTTGCCTAAGGTCCCACAGCTTTCAAATTCTGACTTCCCAGAGGGCTAGACTTTTTCTCAAAATGCTGTCTTGTAGCACAGTAGACAAGAGAGCTGGACTTAGAGTCAGGAAGACCTGAGTTCAAATGTATTCTCAGATACTTACTAGCCGTGTGACCCTAGACAAGCCACTAAACCAGTTTACCTCAGCATCCTCAAATGGAAAATGGGGGTAATGAGTGTACCTACCTCATAGAGTCATGAGGATCAAATACACAGGGCCTAGCACATAGTAGGTACTATATAAATGCTTATTCTCTCTCTCTCAAAACATAGTTCAGTGGAGGTTCAGAGAAAGAAGAGATTCTTCTCCCCGTTGGGGAGACCAGAGAAGGATATACCGGGAAAGTTCTATTTGAGTTGGTCGATTCATTTTCATCTTCATCTTCCTCATTATCTGACTATTAGAGGACTGATGTTGAAGAATACTACCCACATTCTAACAGAGAGAGGATGGACTAAATATGCAAATGAGATATGTTTTTGGATGTGGACATTATGGAAATTTATTTTGCTTGACTATGAGTATTCATTACAAGGAGTTTTCCCCCCAGGAAGGGAGCTATGAAGGAGATAAAATAATTGCTTGTTAATTGAAAAAATATTTAATTATTTTAAACTAATTTTTTAAAAAGACTATTACAGTAGCTGTGACTGCCTTGAAGGAACCCTGAAATACTGGTGAATTAAGCCTGGGAGATGCCACGGATTGAATTAGCACCCCAGTTAATGTGATGTAACCATTCCTGAGAATCAAAGAAATAGATGACGTTGTATAAGACTGCAAGTTGACCCTTCTCAACATTGTTATGATGATCAGCTTAACGTGGAGGACAGTGAAGTGAGTGGTGCTCTGGTACCCCTAAAAGACAAGATATGTTGGAACAAATCACAAATACTGATACCCCAGGGGCCAGAAATGCTTCACTGCAGATAGTGCTGCCCCCTAACACAAACTATGTTTATGCATGAAATGATGATGAAATTAAAATGGAGGCATAAATATTTTCAACTTGCACCAGTATTATATAGTAGCAAAGTTGGAAAAAGATCTTAACCACTTATAGGCATTAGATTCATCTGACTTTTTATTAGCCCCAAGTCATACAATAATGCATCACTGACCAGCATAGGGCAATTATAGATAATAACTTCATCTCTAAACCTGGGTTATATGAAATAAGAGATAAAATTGGGAGCTACTAAAATCTGAAGAAGGTAAAGTTGAAAACCTGATATTATTTTTAAGAAAACCTTCACAACTCAAACTCTAGAAATTATACCAAGTAACAAAATCAATAACAAAAGCAACACTGATACCTCAAATGGGTTTAGAAAGGAAATGGGCATACTTAGACTGGAATTTCAAAAAAGGTTTGTTTTTTATTTTGACAGCATGAGTCCAACTAACAAACCAAAGATACCAAAACAAAATAATTCTAAAAAGCAGGTGTTTGTTATAACAATCAGGAAAGAATACTCTTCCACAATATTTGACAGAAAGTATAACAATATTTTGGGACCAATAAAGGAACATATATGGCAGCCATTGCCATATGGGATGGGAGTGGGGAGTACAGGAAAGGATCTCACAGGAGAAAAAGTGGAGCCATTCCTTAAGAAACCATAAGAACAGGAGTCAATCGCTATCATCATAAGGAAGCTTGGGAGAGCTACTGAAGATCTATGGAAGGACATTGGAATACTAAGTCAATACTTTGAACAAGCCTATTTACATTAATGCTGTCTTTGTTTTAGAATGTAAATTCCTAGAAGATAGGGACTGCTTTTGGTTTTTATACTCCCAACACAGCACAATGTCTGGAATATTGCAAATACTTAATAAATACTTGCCAATTGATTAATTAATAATGAACCAGTATGTACAGTAAAAAATGCACCATGTTGCCCAGCTGAAGGCAACAAGAAAGAAATTTGCAGAACAGAATCCAAAAAGCAAAAGTGTATCAGAAATTCTAGATTCCAGAACAAAAGTGTATCTTAATTATTAATTAAAAGCAAAGATTAAAATGTTAAGGAGCTAGAAAGAGGCAAAGCAGTGCAAAGAGTGAAATCCATAAGGCAACATGAATTAAAAGTTTCACTCAAAATGAGTGAAAATTTGAGAAGCAAAGAAGTCAGAGACCAAAAAGAATCCCTCCCCCATCTCCAAAAAGCAACATACGAAAAATGCCTGGATGGTTACAAAAGTTCCAACACAACGAAAACACGAGTCACATCAAATGAGAAACACTAAGTTTGAGGACCTTTAATAAAATGAATGACAAAAGTTACGTCAACAGAAGTGACTGAAATTCTGGTTTCTCTGCAAAGCTAGAAAACAGCAGGGCTAGATAAGATCCATAATTATTGGCCCCAACATTTCACAGTGGCACATGCATTCCTAACAAAGCACGTTACCAGCTTCCTCTCAGATAGGAGCCTGATCCCACCTTTCTTAACTGAAGGCATCAAATATCTACAGCCAAAAGATGAGAACACCAGCTACTCCTCCAAATACAGACCACTTACATGTCTATGTACTTTACACAAAGCATCCCCAGCTTGTATCACTAAAAAATTCTATAAGCATTACAAGACAATAGATTATCTGAGGAGCCAAAGGATGTTCTAGAAAGTCCCATAGGTACAAAGAACAACTTGCTATCAATTGGTGATTATTGAACAAGTCACCTAAAAATAATATCATATCTGTATAGACTTTATTATCATGTCTTTCACTGAATTTCATACTTGTAACTCATTTATGTGCAAAAATATATCAAACATACCCAAATGTAGTGATAGTACCAGAATATTTGATGCTGTAATAAGTCTAGTGTTTCCATAATTCAACTTCTTTCCTCCCAACCACAACAGCAAGAAGATACAGTTGACCATGAGACCTGATTGGCTTCAGCTACCCTGACAAAGCTTTCTGTTCATCCAAGGAAATAAAAAGCCCCAGTCACACAGAGTCTAAGCCTCTTAGACTTGGTGGGTACCTATATCCACTTGAGTTGTCATACACTAATGATCAAATGTATTTCCATGGGGAGGTGAGAGAGGCCATATCTACCAAAGCTAGAGATAGGGGTCATCATATCGTTGTTGTGTAGCCTTGCTGTATTAGAACAAAGTAAATCTCCCTTTTTGTAGATGGTTCAATGCCTCATTTCATCCCCAAATCAAACCTGAACTAAGTAGCATAGACTTGAAGCTCCAACACATGTCCACTTGGAAAATTATTCTCTATTTAAAATATCCCACCAATGTAATCATATCAAGAACAACTGATATCAATGATGATCTCCCACTTAACTTACATGCTAATGAGAGAGATTGCATATAAATAACTAGGTACCTAGGAATTTTCATATATAAACACATGAAATAGGTGACTTGTACACAAGCATGAGCCCATGTGCACACACACAGACACACACACACAGATTGATGTAAATGCAATGACTTAACCCTGCCTAACCCTAAATCCATTATCATATCTCTTAAAAAGAATGAAAAAAAACTTCCAAATTTAAAAAGTTGAACCAAAATATTTTGTTAATCAGTTAATGTATGTGGATAACATCAAGCTATATGGATCCTTCTTCTGATAAAACTTTTATCCAAAGATAACAAGATGTCATTTAAATTCAGTAAGTTTAAAACTTTTTAAGTATACCAATAAAAGATAGAGACTAAAGGCTCTGAGCTTGAATTTGGAAGCCAAATTGAACTAACCAGACAAAGGCAATATTTCGAAATTCTCTGGTCTCCTCCACACAAGACAAATCAAGTATAAAGTTATCAAATAGAAAACTGTGATTAAATGTGTTAAGAGACTAACTGGCAGTCTAAAATCAAAGCTAAATGGTAGTAACACATTTAAAATAATTGCACCTAAACAATAATATTTTTATTATACATTTTCAGAATTGTAAAATGAATCATAGCAGAATCAGAAAATTTCCCACCACAAGCCATGCCATATTAATAAAAACCAAAGCCCATCATCCTAAGGCCACCATAGAAAAATTAATATTTCCCTGACACCAAAAGGAGAAATAGAATTGATAGACATTCTCAAAGCACATGATAAACTGGTTAAAAAAAACCCACCCCTTACAGAAGATCAACTTTTGGTTAAAATGTCAGTATAAAAGGTCATAGAAGAGCCCAGCTGTCTCTCAAACACTCCATCGATGATCTCAAAAGGCACTAGATTGAATGATGATGAAGAAATACAAATGAAAACATCAGTAAGCTCATTCATCTAGCCTAGGGCTGCAAAGGATATTGTATCCTTTTTTTTCTATTTAAAGCAAGAAGTATGAACTGGATATTCATTGCGAGTTCAAATGACATCTTGAAACTGTGAACACTGAAAAAGATATCCTGCCAAGAAAGCCAGCACATGCCCAGGTGAACAGGCTATGACCTCAAAGCAGTGCTCTCATCAGGGATTGAGAACTTCAGGCTCTGATAGTGGACCCAGAAGTCAACCAGCACTCTGAGAGCTGACACATCAAAGGAGGTAGACACCATTAGCAGGAGTCCAGAAGACCAAGGTCAGGACTAAGGATGACCTGCCAACCCCATCCAAGAGTACAGGAGGGGGCAGAGTATTTTCCTGGCACAAATATCCAAATCAGGAGCTGAGGTTAAAGATATGAGCAAAGAAACCAAGACACCAAGCACTATGAAGAAATATTACAGGTCAAGAGCTACCCAAGGGGTAAACCCAGAAGAACAGAGTATTTCCACCACTACAAGAAGTGCATCAGAGGAGAAAAAAATTGGTTTAGACACTACCAATACAGGTGCCTGAATGGAGGCAGGCAGATCTGCAGTCATACACACAAATAATGTTGGTTAGACAACCAGCATTTATAAAATGCCTACTGTATGCCAAGCATTATGCTACGAGATACAAAAAAGACCAAAAATAGTTCCTAAATTCTAGAAGCATACATGCTAATGGGAGAGACTACATATAAATAACTAGGAACCTAGAAATTTTCATATATCAATGCATGAGATAGGTAACTTGTGCACATGCATGCGCCCATGTGCACATAACCAGACACACACACACACACACACACACACACACACACACAGATTGATGTAAATTCAACAGAGAGACAAGGATAGGTCGAAGTAGGATTAAGGGGCAGGATAGTACCATGGAGGGATTACTCTTGTTGTTTGCCCTTTGTCCTTGAAGAGGACCATGACATAATGGAGGTGAAGCCATGACATACAAGTGAATTGGATTTAAGTGAGGAGGGCTTGTGCAAAGTCACCAGCCTCACATTCTCCTCCAGAGTCATTGTTTGGCCCCTGATTGAGTGACCATGGAAGGAAGATTCACAGGCAAAAGACACTTCCTAATCCTGAAGGGGGATTAAAAAGAAAAATTAAAGTAAAAGCAAAGAACTGGAAACCAAGGAGGTGCCAATAAATTAAAGAATAACTGAATAAATTATGTTATATGACTATGATGAAATATTATTACACTATTACAAAAATTATAAAAGAGACAATTTCAGGAAACCCCTAGGACACATGAACCGATGCAGAATAAAGTGAATGGAACCAAGAGAATACTTTACACAATGACAACAATTTAAAGAAAAGAACTTCCAAAGACGTAAAAACTCCTAACAACGTAACGGCCAGTGTTTCGAGAAGACATATGATAGGTAATAGCCCACATTTATATACTGTGCTAAACACTTTATAATTATTTTCTCATTTATCCTCACAACAACCCTGGGAGATAAATGCTATTATTATCCACATTTTACAGATGAGGAAACTAAGTGACTCATCCAAGTTCACACAGCTAGTAAGTAACTAAAGCAGGATTTGAACTCAGGTCTTCTGACTCCAGGCTCTCTATATACTGCATCACCTAATTGCCTATGATGTTACTTGCATACTGACAAGCAAAAGGTGGACTCAAGATGCAAAAAGAAGCATACATTTTTTGGAGATGGTCACTTTGTAGATTGGTTTTGTTTGACTGTTAACTTATTACAAGAGTGTATTTTCCCCTCTTTTTAATTGCAGCAGAGTGCTGGCAAGGAGAGGAGTTAGCAATAGTCGTGCCAAAAAAGAAGAAAAAGGCCATGAATTTTTTTTAATTTTCAAAGGAGAACAGAAGGAAATTCAAAAGGAAGCATATACATCTTGGACAGTTTTGAAAGTAATGTTGGATTGATTATATCCTTTTTTTAAAAAAAAAAAAGAAAAAAGCAAGTGGTATGAACTGGAAATTCATGGCTTCTTTTATAGTCATCATTTGTGTTTTGCCATCCACAAAAAAGACCCTTTCTGGATGTTTGTTAAGTTCAGAAGAAAAAAATTAACATAAAAATAATACTTAAAAGAAATGAAGCAAGAGATAAAAATGGAATTATAAGTAAAATGAGATCTTTGGAGGAAGTAACTGGAATGAGAATAAATAGCTTAAAACAGAAGGTGGCAAACCTGACTCAAATAACAGACTCCCTGAAAATTGGAATAACCTAAAAAAGACCTCAGTGACTCCAAAAGACTCCATGATATAACAGGAAATATTAAGACAAAATTTAAAAATTAAAAAGTAGAAGAAAACAGAAGGCATCTACTATTGAAAACACCTGCCCTGCATAAAAGGTCAAAGAGGAATTTGAGTCATCCAATTTCAAGAAAGCTCTCCATCCCTGACCCCTGCCAAAAAAGAAAAAAAGACTTTGATAGTATAGTTGAGGAAATCAGAAATGAAAATTTCCTAGACTTATTAGAACTGAGGCCAATGTGAAAATAGAATCTTCCCATTGCCTCCTGAAAGAAACCCCAAAAGGAAAATTCTCAGGAATACCATAGCCAAAATTCAGAACTACCAGCTGAAAGAAAAGATACTGCAAATATGGAGAAAAAAAATCAAGTACTACCTACAGTCAGGACCACATAAGACTTGGCAGTAACTATTCTAAAGAAGAAAAAAGATATTGGAATATGACATTCAAAAGACAAAAAATATAGAGTAATAACCAAGAACAACTTATCCTGTAAGACTGAGCATAATCCCGCAGTTATGGGAGTTCGGGAATGGGAGAAGGGTGTAGGAATGGACTTTTAGTGTAATAGAGAATCTACAAACAAAATTCTGATGAAAAAACTAAAGATGAGTAGAAACAAAAAGACAAAATCCAAAAGAAACATACAAAAGGTAACCGGAATGGTCTAGAGGATGCTGAGGTACTTATACTTTAAAAGACATCAAAAGAAGCCAATATGCCTTCAAAATCTTAATATTGTAAAGGGTCAGAGAGAGAAATTAGACAGACGAAGAAAGGCAATTCTGTTCTGTTTTGATGGTCTTAAAAGAGGAAAGAAAAGATAGGAGAGAAAGGAATATATTAGGAAAGAAACGAAGAAGACAGAGCATACTCTCTTTCAAAATTGGGGTTCCAGAGAAGGAGAGTGTACAAAGGTGATCATCACATGAACCTCACTCTTGTATGAACCAGACAAAGGAGAGAGAGAGTTTGGTGTAGTAATACATTAAACACAGCAAGAAAACAGGCAAGGTTAGGGAAAGGAGAGGGGGATTTCCGAGGAAGAGGAGAGTAGGCAAAGAAATAAACACAAGAAAAACAAACTTCAACTTTGGAGGATAGATCAAAAGTCAGAGATTAAAGCAAAAGAAAGTATAAAAATCAGTAATGAGGGTCTGGGAAAGAAGAAAAGAGGAGGATCAGTGAAGTAGAAACAGATTACTTTGGTTAAAGATTATCAGCGCTGATCACATTCCTTTTCTATCACCTCCCCCCCCTTTTTTTTGGTAAAGTGTAGATTGGAGGGAGGAGAAGAAAAATATAAGAGGATATCATGGAGGAAGATACATAGTTAACAATCATAACCACAAGTGTAAATAAGATGAACACACCCATAAAACAAGAAGAGAGCAAAATGTTTTAATAAGTATGATTCAACAATATGTTGTTTATTTAAAACCGCATTTGAAACGTAAAGATTTGTACAGTGTTAAAATGAGGGGCTAGGGCAGAATTTCTTATACTTCAGGTGAACTCAGGTATTTAATAATGGCAATTATGATCTTAGGCAAGGAAATTAAATACAAACATGGATAAAAGAAATAAATGGTAAACTATATTATGCTTATAGACACTATAGGCAATGAAATTATCTCTCATATATGTATAATACATATTATAGAAATACATTATATATGTATATACATATATAGGCATAGTATCTCAATATTTCAAGGAAAAGTTAATCAAATTACAGAGAAAAAACAGAGAGCAAAACTATAATTTTGGGGTTCCTCAATGTATCCTCTCAGAGCTAGACAAATCTAGCAGAAATAAACAAGAAAGAAGTTAAGAACCTGAATAGAACTTTATAAACATTAGATTATGATAGATTTCTAATCATCATTAAATAGAAATAAAAAGGAATATAGATATTTCATCTATAAATGACACCTTTATAAAAAATTATCCATATCCTAGCACTTAAAATACTTCACATACAAATGCATGAATATTAGACACATTTCTAACTACAATAAAATAAATATTATAATCAATAAAAGGAGTTTGAAAAAAGTTTCAAACTTAAATGGAGATGAGATCAATCCTAAAGAAATGGGGGAAGGGGATATCAAAGAACAAATCATAGAAACAATAAATAATTTCATCAAAGAAAATGACAAAAATGAGATGACATAACAAACCTTTTGAAATGCAGACAAAAATGTCTTTAGGGGAAAATTTATTTATCTAAACACTTTCATCAACAAAGGAAAGAGCAAATAAACAAGTTGGGCATGCCACTGGAAAAAAAGACAAAAATAGAAATCTTGAAAATCAAAGAAGAGATGGACAAGAGTGGGAGTTTAAAAATTGAATTGATAAACCTGAATGTTTTTTTAAAAACTAATTAAATAGATAAACTTTTCACTAATCTGATTTTTAAATAGAGGAAAACTAAATTACCAATGTTAACAATGAAAATTCACAATTAACGAAGATGAATAAAGGAAATTATTGAAAAATACTTTACACAATTATATTCCAAGAACATTGATAACAAGTTTAATGAATATTTGTTAAAAATGTAAAATGCCCAGATAAACCCAATGCCAGGAAGGGAAATGTACAAGTCATAACGACACTCACAAAAGAAAAGAAAAGATCAAATGAATTTACAAATGAATTCTATCAAGATTCAGAAAACACTCTATTGCAACATTATATAAACTCTTCGCAAAATATAAAAAATATTATATTCTTTCTATGATACAAATATGGTCTTAATAGCTAAACCAGAAAGAGTAACACAAAAAGCAAACAAACTAACATTTCTAGTGAGTGTTAATGCAAAAAATATTGACAAAATAGTTACAGCAAAATATTAAAAAGATTCTATATGATTACCAGGTTGGATTTATTCCATCATTTATTTGTTCAATATTTGGAAAACTATAAACATAATAAACTATGATGATGCAAAAAATCATATGATAAGATGAAGTACATGAAGAAAAAGCTTTGACAAAATACAATGCCTATATTTGTTTTAAAAATGAAACATTTAAAAAATATTGAAGTAAATACATCTTTTCTTAATATGATAAATAGTGTCTATCTAAATTCAAGAGTTTGAATTACCTATAAGAGAGAAATGCTGAAGGTTTTTCCAGTAAGATCAAGAAAAACTGAAGGTAGAGTAGTCTAGCAGAAATTAAGTAGCTCAACATCTCACAACATATAGCATAATAAGTTCTAAGTAAATATATGATTTAGATATAAAAGATCATATCATGAACAAATTAGAGGAAAGTGGAAGGAGATACCTTTGGCAACTCTGGATTAGAGAAGAATTCTTTTTTTTTTTTAATTAATTTATCAGTTTTCTAGAATGACTTCCATAAGTCTTAGATTTTCTCCCCTTCCCTCCCCACTCCTTCCCTAAGATAGCATGCAATCTTATATGGGTTCTACACATATATTCTTATTAAACACCTTTTCAAATTAGTCTTGTTGCATAGAAGAATTAAAATGAATGGGAGAAATCATGATAAAAACCCAAACAAAACAAAACACAAGAGAAAATATTCTGCTTCATTCTGTGTTCCAATTCCATAGTTCTTTCTCTGGATGTGGATGACATTTGCTTCAAGAGTCCTTTGGGAATGTTTTAGTTCCTTCCATTGCTGTGAAGGGCTAAGCTTATCAGAAAAATTCTTCACGCACTGTGTTTCTTACTGTCTGCAATGATCCCCTGGCTCTGCTCCTTTCACTCAGCATCAGTTCATATAAGTCCTTTCAGACCTCTCTGAAGTCCTCCTGTTCATCATTTCTTATAGCATGATAGGATTCCATTACATTCATATACCACAACTTATTCAACCATTTCCCAAGTCATGGGCATTCCATCGATTTCCAGTTCTTGGCCACCACAAAGAGAGCTGCTATAAATACTTTTGTGCATTTGGGACCCTTTCCAATTTTTATAATTTCTTTGGGATACAGTCCTAGAAGTTATATTGCTGGGTCAAAGGGTATGCATATTTTTGTAACCCTTTGGGTATAGTTCCAAATTGTTCTCCAGAATGGCTGGATTAGCTCACAGTTCCAACAACAATGAATTAGTGCTCCTACTCTCCCACATCTTCTCCAACATTTATCATCTTCCTGTTTTGTCATGTTAACCAATCTGATAGGTGTGATGTGGTACCTCAGAGTTGTTTTGATTTGCATTTCTCAATCAATAGTGATTTAGAGCACTTTTTCATATGACTTATAGATAGCTTTAATCTCTTCCTCTGAAAACTGCCTGTTCATGTCCTTTGACCATTTATCAATTGGGGAATGACTTGTATTCTTGTACATTTGACTCAATTCTCTATGTATTTTAGAAATGAGGCCTTTATCACAGATACTAGTTGCAAAAATTCTTTCCCATTTTTATGTAATCTTGGTTGCATTGGGTTTGTTTGTGCAAAAAGGTTTCAATTTAATGTAATCAAAATTATCTATTTTATATTTTATAATGTTCCCTATCTCTTGTTTGGTCATAAATTTCTCCATTCTCCATAAATCTGACAGATACACCATTCCTTGCTCTCCTAATTTGTTTATAGTATCATTCATTATACCTAGATCATGTATCCATTTGGACTTTATTCTTGTGTACAGTGTCAGGCATTGGTCTATGCTCAGTTTCCATCACACTGTTATCCACCTTTCTCAGCAGTTTTTGTCAAACAATGAGTTCTTATCCCAGAAGCTGGGGTTCTTGGGGTTATCACACAGTAGATTGCTATATTCATTGACTATTGTGTCTGTCTCTCTATTTCTTAACCAGTACTAAGTGGTTTTGATGATTGCTTCTTTACAATACAATTTGAAATCTGGTTATGGGAAGAATTCTTGATGAAATCTGGGATAGAGAGGACCAAAGGTGATAAAAATATTTAATTTTGATTACATAAATTAAAAAGCTTTTGCACAAACAAAATCCATGCAGATAAAATTAGAAGGGAAATAGTTGATTGGGAACAATCTTTGCAACAAGGTTCTCTGACAGAGAGAGAACCAAATTCCTCTGAATACCTTCCTTTATAGAGGACAGAAACGGGGCTTTTTTGATTCACTCCATTCTGCAACTGCTGTTTTTTCTGGTTTCAACTCCAAGGAACATGATGGCCCTCCCAGGTCAAGCTCCATCACTTCTAATTTCACCACCATGCTGCTAATTCAAGCCTTAACTGACATCTCCTTCAGCCTCCTCTCTCCTTTGATTGGAGGGCTAGAAGGTAGAATACCCAACTCCTCCCAATGTCTTCCTTTATAAGGGCAGAAACTGTACATTTGGGCTTGCTCCATTCTGCATCTGCTGTTCTGCCTAGTTTCAATTCCTTGGAACAAGGTGCCCCTAGAATTAGGTACCCACTGGCGCCCCCCAATATTCCTACCTCCTTTTGTGTGTTATCTCCCCCTCCCGTTAAATTGTAAGCCCCTTGAGTGCAGGGCTTGTCTTTATTTTTAGTAATTATGCTCCCAGCATTTACCATAATGCCTGGTATTTAATAAGTTCTTAATAAATGTTTATTGTGGAAGGAAGGAAGGAAGAAAGAAAGAGGCAGGAAGGCAAGAATAAAAACTATCAGCAACCATAGAGAAAAAATGCTTCAGATCACTAATAATAAGAGAAATGTATTTTTAAAAAATTCTACAATTTCATTTCACACTCATTGGATTACCAAAAATGACCAAAAAAAAAAAAAAGGAAAGTGACAATTGTTAGATTACATGGGAGGACAAGTATATTAATGTATTGTTGATGAAGCTATGAATTACTCCAACCATTCCCAAAAGCAATGTGAAACTATACCCAAAATATATCCTTTGATATACCCCTGCAGTAATCAAAGAAAGAAGGAAAGCACCTACATATTTAAAAAAATTCATAGCAATCCTTTCTGTTAGAGCAAAATACAGGAAATTAAAGGTATGCCCATCAGTTTTGAGAACAGCCGACCAAATGATGGTATATGACTGTAGCTAAGTATTACTACACTATAAGAAATTACCAAAAAGGGATGGTTTCAGAGTAACCTGGGAAGGCTTGGATGAACTTATGAAGAGTGAAGGGAGGACCAGAACCAGGACATTACATTATAAGTATGACATTGTAAAAAAAGAAACAATCTTTGAAGACAAAAATTCTGTTCAGTACAATGATGAACCATTTCTGCAGAAGACCAATGATAAAGCATGCTTCCCACCTCTTGACAGAGAGGTGCTGGACTAAAGATATGGAAAGAGGCAAACATTTTTGGATTTGGTCAACCCATTTTTGGACTTGGCCAACTTGTAAATTTCTTTTGCTTTCATATGCCAACTTACCACAAGGGTGGAATTTCTTTGGGTCAGGGGATATAGTTGATAGAAAAGTGAGTGATAATGATATCAGAAAAATAAGGAAAAAATTGTGAACAAAGCATTTAGCAAAAATGAACAGATGAGATATGAAGGAGGGTTAGAGGGAAACACAGTCAAGTGAAATAGCTTTGAAACTATCGTGTTGAATTGAGTAAATACCTTAAAAGCCAAGCCGTATGTAGTGAGATTCATGGTTTCCTAGACAATCCTCTTTTTCTGTTCTTTGTATATGGAAATGTTCATGTTTGTTGATGTTTGTCAAGTTCAGAACAGCAAAGTTGCTTTGGGTTTTTTGCTTTTTTTTAAACCTATAAAAATACTTTTGGAACAAGTAGACATCCCTTCACCAAGCAACAATAAAAGCTGATAACAGTTAGATTTGTCAAATGTAACTGAAAGTAAATTATCTCCAGATGGAGCCTGTGAAACAGCTAAGGTCCAAGAGTGGAATCAAAGGACCCCTCATGAGTAACACCCACATGAACTTGAATATGTTGGCAAAGAAGAATTGAATGGCACTTTGTGGATTTGCTTATTGAAACGGAGATGTTCAAGTCAATGACACCAGAAATTACAGAAGGGTTATTTATCTTTAAAGATAACCTTGAGGAGGCCAAACTCGGTGATGAATGCAGATTATGCAAAGAAGCAGTAGAAACTGCAACGCACCACTGCAGTGATAAAAAAAAAATTTTTAGCATTTACTGAATTCCTACCAAGGTAACCCAACAGCTATAATTATGCATGAGAAGTTTATCATCTTTTATCTGATCTTTATATAGCACTTTCGGGTTTGTAAAGCACTTTAAATATGTTATTTAAAATGGAAATGACAAATCCTCCTACTGCAAATAAACAGATCTCAAACATGCTCAAGAATTTAACCAATTAATTGGACTGGAACTACGCCATTATCATTGATCATACTGTTGTCCACAATCACCCAGATATAATGTTAAACTGTAAAATTAAGAACTTTTTTTAAAGAAAATAGGTATCACTGTATCAAATACTCATCATCCCCAAGGTGCATGGAATGAAAAGCTTTCAAAATATAGAAATATAGAGGAAGAAATCAGAGTTATAATGGAACGGGGTGAGGTACTGGGTATTCTCCCCATTTTCCTACTACTGGTGTTTCAAGGGTACTTTCAGTGAGCTTATAGAATATGATGATACTTCCCAATTTTATTTAACTTTTATTCAACTACAAAAATAGCTATAGTTATTTTGTCTACCTGCACAAGAGTCCATAGGACACTTAAAAGAATAATAGCAGGATAGCAACTTGTCCTGGGACTGTTTCTTTTGGAATTCTATCGAACAAAGTGAAAATCACTTCTCTATAATAGTAACAATAATAGCAGCCGTAACAGCTCACATTTATATGACGCATATCCAAGGGAAATGTGAGATTTGCTGGAGAAGGTACAGAACTTTTTTCAGTTTTTCAGTTGTGTCTGACTCTTCATGACTCCATTTGGGATTTTATTAGCAAAGATACTGCAGTAGTTTGCCATTTCCTTCTCCAGCTCATTTTACAGATGAAGAAACTGAGACGAGTAGCGCTAAGTGACTTACCCAGGGCCACACAACTAGAAAGTGTCTGAGGCTGGATTTGAACTCAGGAAGATGAGTCTTCCTGAGTGCAGGCTTGGTGCTCTATCCACTGTGTCACCTAGTAGTCTATTAATCACTATGAGCACTTTGAGTTTTCTGCATTTTTCTTGTAGGTGAAATAAAGGCTGTTCTATGGCCAGAATCCATTGTTGACAGTTAGATGGTATAGTGGGTAGGATGCTGGACTTGAAGCCAGAAGATTGAGTTCAAATTGTGCCTCAAATGCTTATTCGCTATTTGACCCTGGTCAAGTCACTTAATTTCTCTCAGTCTCAGCTTCCTCATCTGTAAAATGGAAATTAATAATAGCATCTTCTTCCCAAGATTGCTGTGATAATTGAACAAGATAACATATTTAAAGTACTATATGAAGATTGGTTATTATTTTTATTGTAACCTTGAGTGCTCACAAAGAGACTGGGAGAAATAGACATAAGCCATACTCTGGGATTCCCAGGGAAAACGCTGGGTGAGGGCAAATGAGCCAGAGAAATACGGTTGGGGTGGTGGGGGCAGGTAGGGTTAGCTCCATCAAAATTGAACTTGATCTCTATAAACCCAGAGCTTTGGATTCTGGACCATGAGTTTTAAATGTAAAACCATATGCAATTAGGTGCTAAATTTGCAAAGTCCAGATTTACATGAAAAATTATCCACTTATAGAAGTATTCCCTGTAGAGGTCAGTGCTTACTTAGCACAGTGATGGACAAATAGTAAGCACTTAATTAATGCTTTTCCCTTTGTTCCTTTAAATAAGGTATTCCCCTGGTATGCCAGAAATACAACTGAGAGTTTGATTTAAACACAACTCATTTAGAAATACATTTGTTGTGAAAAGTGAGGTACGGCCATATTTCATTATCTATTATTCTGGAGGTTCTTCCAAATTCTGACCAGCCTGAAGTTCTGGGCAAAAGAGCAAAGCTTTCGCTGGGACTGTTTTGGGTGAAAATAGCCCCTAACACAAAACAATCACATGGATGGCAGTGCATGGGAACCATGCAGGATAAATAGCAGGGTTTAAACAACCAAAATAATAACAATAATTACTCACACTCAGTATTTATAGAGAGCCATCCTCCCAAAGAATTGAGAGACTTGTGCCTTGTAACAATAGAGGCATTATTTTCCATGCATAGTGGAAAAGGCACTGAGCTATGAGTCAGAAAACCTGGATTCTAGCCATAGCTTAGCCACCAACTAGCTGAGTGACCGTGGACAAGTCACTTTTCCTTCTCCAGGATAGTGTTTCCTCCTGTATAAAGTAAGAGAATTGGACTTGATCTCCAAGGTCCTTCCCAGTTCCAACATCCAAGGGATTCTATTGTTTTACATCATCCTCTGTGTGCGTGTTTGTGTATGTATGTATGTTTCTATGAGGGTGTGTGTGCGTGTGTGTGTGTGTGCGCATGTGTACATGGCCCACTGTAACTTCCATGGCTTCACAATAATTATTTAAATGCCCAAGGACTTAGTCTGTGCTTGCAGTAGCAAGCCTTGCTTCTGAGAATGAGGATGGATAATTGAAACCAGATGGGGGTGGTCCATGTATTAGATTACAGTGTGTTTCTCCCCATTAGGTTATAGCCTTCTCTGGAGCAGATACTTTGTATTTCAGTCTCTTTGCCATTTATTCAATTCAGGTAAATGCAGCAAACCTACTATGTGCCCTAAACTGCAATAGTACCTTGTCCTTCCTCCTTTGTCTTCTAATCTTGTATTAAGTGAGATGGAAAGAGTACTGTACAGAGAGTCAGGAAACTGGCTTATAATTGCACTTCTGTCACAATTAGCTGTACGAGTCACTTGCCCATCTGGGTCTTAAACCTTCATAAGAAAATAAGGATAACTGGGCTTATGCTCTCTCATATAGCTATTCTGAGTGTCAAATCAATCAACAAAGTGTTATCAAGCACCTCTTATTACCAGGCACCATGCAAAATTCTGGAAATATCATGAGAAAATGAAATTGAAATGAATGAAAAAAAATAAAATGAAACAGGTCCTGCCTGCCCTCAAGGTGCTTACATTCTACTGAGGAAATAAAACATATAAATGCAAGACTGAAAGTGCCTTGAAAAGAGTCAGACTGAAATACAAGGTCCTCCCCTTAACCATAGTAAGAGGAAATGAAGGAGAGTGGAAACACAGAGAGGCAATGTACAGTGTAAATGTAATACAATGGAAAATGGAGACCGAGGAACTGGATTCATATTCCAGTTCAGATGCTTACTGCCTGAATGACTTTGAGCAAGTCAAAGACCTCACGGGCCTCAGTTTCTTCACTTGTAAAACACAATGGTAGTATCAGATGACCTTTGGACTCTCTTCTAGTTCCAGATCTCCAATGCCCAGAAAATAACTTTAAATGAAAGATTTAAGTATAATTTAGCAGATCTGTACAGTAAATTAATTTTTTAAATGGGCCTGGGATCATGCATAACAGTTTACAGTTCTATTGTTTAGCCAGGTGTTCTGAGCCAGAAATTTGCAACTGGAGACTGGAATACTTTGGCTTCTTCCTATAACAGCCCAAGCCCTGTTTTCCCCATTCCTGCCATCATATTCGCAGACTCTATTACTCATGCCCCTCTTCTCTGAATTCCTACCCTGTACCACACAATTAATTTTTTATTCAATTTTATTTTGATTTTCAGTTCTGAATTCTATTTCTTCCACCTCCCTATCATCAAGAAAGCAAGAAAAACAAAATCGTTGCCAATATATATAGTCAAGCAAAACAAATTCCCACATTAGCCATGTCATATATGTGTGTATGTGTGTGTATGTATATGCCTCATTCTGAACACTAAGTCTATCATTTCCCTATATGGAGGTACTACATAATTTAATACCTTCATTAGATACCATTTTGTATTGCTTACTATTGGTTGTGTATTATTTTTGTCTCCCTCACTAGACCATAAACTCCATAAGGGTAAGGACTATCTTCTCTGAATTTCCCAGAGCATTTGGATATAGTAGTGACTTGGTAAAATACTTGTCAACAATCCAAGTGAGTCATTTCACGCCTATGGCAAAGTATTGTCAGATGGTGCCCTTCCTACACTTTACATTCCTCCCATACCTTGGCACTAGTCATCCCTTGTGCCTGGAATGCACTCCCTCCTTATGTTCTTCCTCCCAGAGTCCCTTATTTCCTTCACTCTTCAGCTCTGAGGAGACATCATGGCCCAGTGGGTAGAGAGCTGCCCTTAGAGCCGGAATGACTTGGGTTAGAATGCTCTACGTTACCCTGGGTTAGTCACCTAACCTCTTACTGCCCCTGGGCAACTCTGTGAGACAAGAAGATTCACAGTAGCTGCCAGTTTGCATTGCTACCTTCATAGGAGCTTCCTTCATAGATGAAATTACCTTCCAGATCAAAACAAAGATTGAGCTCAAGTGCCATCTTGCAGAGGCACCTGGTTGTGCAGGCAGTAGAAGGTCTACAAGCAGGAAGACTTGAACTCAAATACAGCCTCTGATACTTACTAGCTAAGTGACCCTGGACAAGTCACTTAACTGATGGCTACCTGAGTTTCCTCCAAATGTAAAATGGGGATCAAAATGGAATCAGCCTCCCAGGGTTGTTATGAGGATCAAAAGAGGTACTATTTATAAAGTGCTTAGCACGGTTCCTGGCACATAGTAGGCACTTAATAAATACTTTTCAATTCTCTTCCCTTTCCCTATATAATGCCTTTCTCAATCCTCCCAGATGCTTACTTCCCTCAAAAAATTTCCTTGTATAGAGCTTGTATACACCTAGATATGTACATGTTGTCTCTTAGGATAGGATTTCACTTTTGTTTTTGTACCTCTAGTGGTTAGTTAGCACAATCAGTGCTTGTAGTAGGAGCTTAATGAATACTTGTTGCCTGAAAAGTAGCTCGATGCTTGGGGACTTCTCCCCCTAGACCATCCCTCCACCCCGGGGGCCTCCATTTTGGGAACAGTCCCAAGCTGACCATTCCCCTCCTGGCTTAGGCTTGTGACTCTCTGGACTTTGCTACCGTGACCCCACATGGGTATCTCCCTTCCCCTCCCACTTTCCAGCTCCTTTTTAATCAGGGAACTGTCCTTTGTGCTCATACTCATATCCCTACCAGTTAGCACAGTGCCTAGCACACAGTGAATGACCCATGTGCCTGACCAACTGCTGATCTGATTTGGGTAAATGCAGTGGATTTGTATGCAGCTCCCAATGATTAGAACTACTTCTGCAGTCCTTATGCTTCAAAGCATAATGAAAAGTGAAAGACAGTGTGGGCCAAGATGATCACTTCTGGCCTTCCTTGCTGCAGTAAGACAAGTCTAAACCACGCCCTCCAACTGTCCTGTGGATCCAGGATGGGAACAAGGCTGCAGAGCTGGCTTTCTCCCACTTCTGTAGTGAGCCAAAGCCATTGACCTCTGGCTTTTGGGGGAGGAAGGGAAAGAAACATAAGCCCACAAGCTTCTCAGAAGGCCCTCAAGTTCTGCATCCCTTTTCATGAAGCCGCCTGTGAGTGCTAAGATTACTGCCTCATCCTCATTGTGGAAGTGCATCTTCCTAAGGAAGCTTTAGGTGCTGAGATTAAATGGGTGGTGGCTCCGTAAGGCTGTATGACCCTAGGTAAGTCTTTTAAATCTTCTGAACTTCCCTTTCCTCCTGTGTGAATGAGCACAGCTTTAAAATAGGGGAAACATGCTTTGTAAACCTTAAAGGGCCAAATACTCACTGAATCTCCAAATCTGTCTAGCTCAGTTCATACCCCTATGATACTCCTGTCAAGTAGTCATCTAGCTTTGCTTTGGGAGCTGCTGTCACCCCATCCAGAGGACTCCCAGATCCATAGAATACACTGTTTTTCCTGGGCTTTAGTCTTTATCTCCAACTTCATGAATGAATTTTTATAAAAAAAAGCATTAATTAAGTGCTACTATGTGAATGGCTGGGGAATCAAAAACAATCCAAGAAGACAGCCCCTGCCCTCAAGGAGTTCATATTCTAATGGGGAAAATGCATAAACTGGTGACAAGTGGGGGGTGGTCTGATACAGAGATGACTGGAAAGGGGCAAGGTGGCCTTATGGCCATGATGGCGCACTAGTCAGAGACCAGGAGCCTATGGTCAGGGACTTCAGTTCCAGATGGAAAGCAGGTAGCATTGTACAAAGACATATATTGGACATTTCAAAATGGGTGTCTTGTAAGCAGGGATGTGCTGATGGATATTTAGCAACTGTTTTCTCCAGAAAAAGAAAATGTACCCAGGGCACACTTTTAAGTTTAATTTGCTTTATGAACATTTTCTCCATCACTTTCTTATCTAAACTGTAAACAAAACAATATCCAGTGCACTCCTGCTTATGTCTCTCAAGCTCAAGTTGTGCAAAGTATAACCCAGTATTTTTTCTCTAAATCCTTCCCTTCTTTCTAACTTTCAGATTTCTGCCAAGTGTCATACCATCTTTCCAGGGCTCCAGCTCTACAACTTTGGCATCATCTTCGACTGTGTTTTCCTGCTTCTCACATGTTGCTAAGTCTTGTTGATTCTACCCCCGCAGTACATCCAGAATCCTTTCTTTTCTCTATGCTCACATGGCAACCAGTGTGGTTCAGGCCCTTATCATCTTTTATCTGGATTATTGCAATAGGCTCCAATTGGTTTCTCTGCTTCCATTGCCTCCCCTCTACAATCCCTTAACCATTTGGCTGCCAAACTGATGTTCCTAAAGCCCAGTTCTGACCAATCCAATCCAGGAACCACTATCTATTAAGTATATGACTTCAGGGAGGTAACTTAACCTCTGAACTTGTAAATCTTGATCCATGAAATGGGTTCATCATTCCCGCCCTGCCTACTCACCGGGCTGCTCCAGAAATCAAGTGAGAAAAAGCTCAGTCCTGATCATATCACTCTACCACCTCCTCCCCTTGTCTCTAGAATAAAATAGAAATCCTTCCCTTTGGCTTTTAAAGCCCTTTGTTATCTGACTCTAATCTATTCTTCTAGGCTTAACTACATATTATTGTCCTTCCAAGAACTTTACATTCTATCCAAACTGAACTACGTATACTCACCATACATAACATTCCACCTGCCTCCTGAGTGCCTTTGCACAAGCTGGATGTACCCCATGCCTGGAGTGCACTCGTTCCTTAAATCTCCCTCATGGAATCCCTAGCTTCTTCCAATGCTCCACTCAGCTACCATCTCCTAAAATGAGCCCCAGGAAGTTTATTTTGTTCTTTCCACCGCCACCCCAATTCCTACAGACTGTAATACCCCAATCACTTTGTGTATGTTTTGGATTTATCTGTATAAATGTTGTTTCCCCAGGGGAAAAATAAGTAAGCTCCCTGAGGGCAGGCGCTGTTTAAGTTTGCCATTTTATCCCAAGGTCATTGCTGTTTTTCAGTCATTTTTTGGTGTCTGACTCTTCATGACCCCATTTGGGGTTTTCTTAGCAAAAATACTACAGTGGTTTGCCATTTTGTTCACCAGTTCATTTTACAGATGAGGAAATGGAAGCAAACAGGGTTAAGTGACTTGCTCAGGGTCACACAGCTATTAAGTGGCTGAGGCTACATTTGAACTCAGGGAAAGGAGTCTTCCTGACTCCAGGGGCCAGCACTTTACCCTCTGTGTCACCAAGTTTGTGGAATTGAATAGGATCAGATCAAATAGATCTCCTACATCCCAAGGCAGCTTATCTCACTTTTTAACATTCTAATTATTAGGGAAATTATTTTCTTTATATATTGAACCTAAAAGTAAAAAGTGCAAGGAGGCACCCATTACATATTATGAAAGTTCTGCTACTGTTGTGAATTATACATGAAAGTTCTCATCTTCTCAACAGAATTCAGATAGAAATAACATCATTAGTAATATTAGTACTACTACTACTACCACCCCCACTAGATCCTACTCTGCTTTCTCCTTGTGGTGTGGAAGTGACCCTGGATTCTTGAAAACTAGGCTAGTGATATGTGCATTCTATTCATGAACAGGTCCTCTGGTCTGACCAATGGTCTAGCCAAGTTTGGGAAAAACATCACCTCACTGGCCAGAGGGCATCTATTTTCCTACTTGAGCAACCCTTAAAGATCTTTTACTAAGTCATGGAGAAGGTGGACTCTGCCTTGGTGGAAGATGGTACCATCCCGATGAAAACAGAGACACTGAAGCTATGATCTTTATTAGGAGTTCATGAGATATAATGGGGAAAGTCTGGAAAATGGTTGATGGGTTCCAGTCCAAAATCCACCATCTATTACATGTGTAACATCAGGGAAGCAACTTAACCTCTGAACTTCAGTTGCCTTTATCTGTACAATGGGCTCACCATTCCTGCCCTTACAAGACTGCTCTAAAAGTCAGACAATCAGTCAAGAATTATTTGTTATGTGCCAAGCACTGTACTAAACTCTGGAGATATAAAGATATGCAAAAGGAGTTCCTGCCCTCCAGGAATTTATAATCTAATGGGGATTTTAAAAAGTAAATAAACTAGATACTAGGATGTATGCAGAAGAAATGAAAGCTAAGCTCAGGGGGGAAGGCACTACCAACTATGGGGACTGGAAAGGGCCTCCTGAAGAAAGTAGGATTGGAGCTGAGTCTTCAAGGAAGCCAGGGCAACCAAGGAGGCAGAAATGGAGTGAAGAGAGAGAGTTTCAGATTGAAGGGACAACCAGAGAAAAGGCACAGAAATTAGAGATGGAGTGTTGTATTTGAGAAACAGCAAGAAGGCCAGTTGGATTGTCCAATGTATAGAAAATAGTAAAATGTAAGAAGACTAGAAAGATGGAAAGTAGAGAGGCAGCTAGGTAGTCCAGTGGATAGAGCACAAATCTTAGAGTCAGGAAGCCCTGAATTCAAATCCAATCTCAGGCACTGCTGTATGACCCTGGGCAAAAAAGAAATGGTAGAAAGTAGTTTTGCTTTGAAGAGCTTCAAATACCAAACATGGGACTCTTTGTAATGTGTGGAGGTAATATGTGGCTCCTGATTTATTTAATGGGAGAGAAGGGTAACGTTGTCAAAGTTATGCTTTAGGAAATTCTTTGCCAGAGGAGAGGTTGGATTAGAGGGCAATGGGGATAGTCCCAGCAAGAGGTGATGAGGGCTGAAGTGAAGGTCCCAGATGTGTGGGGTGGAGAGAAGGTTTAGGAAGCTTGTGAAGGCAGAAATGACAAGCTTTGGCAAAGAGGTCACATGGGAAGTAAGTAAGCATGAGGACTCAAGGACTACACTGAGTTTGAGAGCCTGGGTGACTGGGAGAGTGGTGGTATCCTCAACAGCCATAGGAAAGTTCAGAAGACAGAAGGATTTGGAAGGAAAGATAATGAGTCCTGTTCTGGACATGTTGAGTTTAAGAAGCCTTTACTGTTGTTCAACCATGTCTGATTCTTCCTGACTCCATTTAGGGTTTTCTTGGAAGAGATACTGGAGTGCTTTGCCATTCCCTTCTCCAGCTTATTTTACTGATGAGGAAAGTGAGGCAACCAGTATTAAGTGACTTGCCCAGGGTCACATAGCTAGCAATTATGTGAGGACATATTTGAACTCAGATCTTCAGGCCAGTTGCGCTATCCACTGCTCCACCTAGCTGCCCAAGAAATCTATGGATCATCTCATTCAAGGTGTTGAAAATTCAATTGGTAATATGAGACCATATAGTTCAGGAGATGTTAATGCTGGATAGATAGATCTAGGAGTCACTAGCATACAGATGATAATTGAACCCATGGGAACTCCTGAGATCACTGGTCAAGACAGAATAGATTGGGGAAAGAGTATGATTTAGATGAAGAATCAGCAAAGGATATTGAAAAGATGAGGTTGGACAGTGGGAGAACAGCCAAGATCAAGTAAAACTAAGGAGGAGAATCAATGTGAAAGCTCTATAAAGTGTTTTGAAAAGTGTTTTCTACACTGAGGTATGGTTGTTGGAGTTAAGATTATCTATTATTCTCACCGAGGGATGTGCTGTGGGTGTTCTCAGCGGTAGAGAAGAATCTCTCCTTTTCACATGCCTGCTCCCGATGCAGGTGAGGAATGTTACAGCTTGTGGGAGGGCTAATTAGAGTCGATTATAAACTAAGTGGCCTGCCACCACCTATTCAAATGCCAGAGGACTTTCTCTGTGCTTATAATATTGAGAACTGGCTTCTGGGAGCAGGGATGAGGAGTTGAAATTTGGTAGTGTGACGCACCAGATGTAAGACTTTAATTTTTGCCCATCTGAAGTATCTGCTCTTGGCAAGGGATGTGGCTAGGTTAGGTTAGATTGGGGACCCTCTCCCCCACTCCCTACTCAGCTTTTGTAAAGTGTGTTGTATCATGCTTGCCACAAGTCTCTACCCACTCCAATCTAAGCCCTCATTCAGCTGTCAAAGTGATTTTCCTGAAGAGCAGCTTGAACCAAGACACCACCACTCCAGGGGTCTCTCTCTGTCACTTCCTAGATCAAATACAAAATCCTGAGTTTGGTGTTCAAGGCCTTTCATAGCATAGTCCTTCCCTGCTACCTCTCTAGTCTTCTTATACCTTATTCCTGGTGACACTGGCTTCCTCCTTGTTCCCAAACGAGATACTTCGTCTCTTGGCTCCTGACATCTCCACTTCTTGGCTTCCCTGGCCTCTTTTTTCAAGAGCTAGATAAAATCTCACCTTCTGCAAGGAGCTTTTCCCAATCTATTTCCTATTTATTTGGTATGTTGATTTTTTTGTACATATTTGTTCTCATTTTGGCTCTCCCCATCCCTCCTCCCCTTAGACTGTGAGCTCCTTAAAGATAGAGGCTGTCTTTTGCCTTTCTTTGTAGCTTTAGCCCTTAGCACAGTGCCTGACACATAGTAGGCATTTATTAAATGCTCATTGACTGATTGGAGGTGACCTTAGATTGAATGCCATCCCACAAGGCTGGCTGATAGGTCTGAGCAGAATTGTTGAGGAGGGGGCGGAGAGGTCGAAGCTGGTCCTTGGTGATCTCCTACCTCCCTTGCAGTAGCCCTGGTCATCCCTCCTGACACACAAGCACATGTTCCACTCCCACTCCAGATCCCCTCTTTTTCTAACGCCAGATTCAGGTGAGGCCCTCCACTCCTTGACACTTTTGGAAAGCTAATCCTCTTGATTAGCATTTGAGGTGTTAGGCTTGTGGGTATTTGCATTTTAATGAGAGGACTTTGAGGTGCAGAAAAGCCCTTAAGCCCCAAAGGAATGAATCCCCAGAGATAGGATTTAGGCACTATAAAAGACAAAGGGAGGAAAATGATGTGGGACAAGACAACTTTCCCTGAAATGGTGCCATATAAATTCCTAACTGTTTATACGTCAGCACTGGTCCAGTAAACCAAAAAGAACTCTTGCCTCTTACAGTTTTCATTAGTGGATGGGCTTTAAAATAACAAATGTTTTAGGATTCTTCTTAGGACCTCAAATTATAAGGAGAAACTGAGGCACTGAGCTGAAATCAATCATTTGGACTCTCAGAGTTGAAAAGAATTTTAGAAGTCATCTAAGCCAACACTTCCTTCCCCATCCCAATCCAGTGCAGAAATCCTTTCTTAAAGCCTCCCAGATGGGATCCATCCAATCTCTGATAAAAATCTTCTCAATAACAAGACTCATTGCCTCCTGAGATATTTCATTGTTAAATAGCTCTAATGGTTTACTTATATACTCAGCTAAATGAGAATTCTTCCTGTCTTTGCCCTGCATGACCTCAAACTGCGTTATTTGCCCTCTCCAGGCCTCAGTTTCCCCATTTGTAAAGTGATAGGGTTGTTCAAGATTCTCTCTAAGGGTCATTTCAGCTCCAAAGTCCTTGGTCCAAGATCTGGTGAAATCTGCTTGCTGGTGATTTTCACCCCTCATTGATTCGCAGATCTGCCTCTAAGGCCACACAGGCTAAGCCTGTTCCCTCCATGTGTCAGGCCTTCCGATACTTGAAGTCAGTGACCATGTTATCTCCATTCCTTGGAACGATCCTTATATGACCTGGTTTTGAGTCCCCACACTATCCCTACCACTTTCCCTGGTGTGTCCATGTACCCTTGCCTCTTGTAAAACGTGGCAACCCAAGACAAAATATACCGCTGGTGTGCCCAGTACAGAGCGAAGGGAAACCTCACTCATTCCACATTATGATGCCTTTAAAGAATGCAAACTAAATCATACTGGATTTGAAGGAGAAGAGGGAGGGCTTTGTGACCTCATTGCTCTAGATTCGAAGAGCTTGACCCCTGCAGAGCAGAGAGCAAAGCCCCCAAGTTCGAGCCCCCAGAACCTTTCATTTCCCCATAAGAGCGCACATCCCCA
Organism: Bettongia penicillata ogilbyi; assembly: GCA_023548195.1. NCBI lineage: Eukaryota > Metazoa > Chordata > Mammalia > Diprotodontia > Potoroidae > Bettongia > Bettongia penicillata. The sequence goes on along the minus strand of JAJHZJ010000380.1, from coordinate 2,206,416 downwards.
CCCAGAGTTGGCAGCTTGTCTTTTAGGGGTGGAGAACAGCCTCCATGCTGCCTCATTTGTCCTTTAAATAACCTAATTCTCCTGGGGCTTCTCTATCGCAACCAGAACCACTTCATCATCCAGTCCTTCTTGCTTCCTTGAAATACCTGGGAGGAAGAATTAAAATCCTCTGCAGCAGGGCTTCAGTCTGGCTCCCTCCATACTCCAGCACTTCTCCAAGGTCTAGAGAAAAAAATGAACAAACTAACAGCCAATGCATCTCTCCTGGCCCTGAGAGGGGGGAAGCCCCTCCAGGCAGGGCATTACCTAGGAAGGGCTGAGGCTCACAGCCTTGGGCAGGAATGGGAGGGAGGTGCCAGTCCTGAATATTCATCTTCCTGCACACGTTACAGGCACATGATGCAGGAAGGACTATGGATGTGTCTCTGCATGAAAGGCACAGAAATACTGCACTGTAGAGCTGGAAGGGAAAGCATATTGTATACTCCCCAACACTTGGCAGATGGGGAAACTGAGCCACAGGGGGAGAAGAAATGACTTACCCAAGGTCATACAGATAGGGTATAAGCATCCTAAGAATGAGAAATTCCTGCCCTTCTAATGTCAATCAACACAGCTCTCTCTCTCTCTCTCTCTCTCTCTCTCTCTCTCTCTCTCTCTCTCTCTCTCTCTCTCTCTCTCTCTCTCTCCTCTTTTCCCCTCTTTTATCTGTCTCTCTCCTTTCTCCCCTTCTGTCTTTCTCTCTCCCTCCCTCCCCTCTATCTCCTTCCCTTACCCTCTGTCTGTCCTTCTGTCTTCCTCCCATCCTCCCTCTCTTTGTGTCTATTTCTCTATCTCTGTATGGCTCTGTCTCTCTGTGCCTCTCTATCTGCCTCTCTTTGTCTCTGTCTACATCTCTATCTCTTTTTCTCTCTGTCTCTGTCTTTCTGTTCTCTCTGTGTGTCTCTCTGTCTCTACTGTCTCTCTCTCCTCTCTTCCCAACCCCATCTCCACTCGTGGGTTTTCCACTTTGTGAATTATATGTGGTAAAATTTTAAGACCAGGCTGTTTTTCCCCTGCTCCATTGCCATTCTTGGCTTGACTCATCCCTGCTGCCAATCAGCCTGGACCCAAGGGGACCCAAATGGGTTTTCCCAGCAGCCTTAGTGAGAGGGTAGAATTGCTCCCCATGAGCTACTTAAGGCATTCCAAAGATTTTTGGAACATCCACTGTCGTGGGTAATCGGCATTCCTTTGTCAGCCTGGAAAATGGAGAAGTGTGTGCATCCTAAAAGGAAATCAGTGTGTTTGGAGCCTTGTACAAACATTTCCCCCTCACCCAGGGAAAGCTCAACCATTTGTGGATGAAAGAGGACACGCAGCTTGCTAGGGCTTCTCTTTTTCCTTGGTTCCTCCAGCTGCCTCCCAGATTCTCTGCAGAGATGGTTCCTATTTTGTGATTGTTTTTTTCCTATGGGTCTTCAATATGAACCCTGAATGGAGCAGGGTTTCATCCAGCCTCCTAGGCTGGGGCTATTTACATATTGTGGACCCGCTTTCATCTCTTGTTTCCCAGGATGGGCAGCCTATGTCACAACGCTGCAGGGGAAGGGGCGGGGGATGGCTGTTGAGGGAGGGGCTGGCTGAGCACATGGTCAGGGCTCTGTTCCAGGGGGAGCAGGAGGGAAAGGGAGTTGGAAACCAGGTGTTTGCCCTGAGCCAAACCGTTCCCCGGGGTTAGAATGGCCAGATCCCCAAGGCTCTGTATTTTGTATTTCCACACACCCCCCTCACTCAAATATAAATGAGAGCAGTGAGGATGTCATGTTGACAGCATGGGTTATGTGCCACCCTCAGTGTCTTGTCCCTTTACAACATGTGACCTGAAGTTTAATTCCTTATTTTATTTTGTGCTCACACGATAATTAATACTGCTTCCTCCTGTCCCATTGCCGTTCCTCCACCTTCTCTCACCATCAGGGGGAAATAAAGAGTGTGTTCTGGGTGGACTGAACCTTCTCATAGGGCACAGGGTTAGAGGTTGGAGAAAACAGGGCTGGGGAGAGCCCATCTGTTCAAGCTGCATGCCCAGAAACGAACACTGCAAATCAAGGCTGATTTGTTAGGCTGACGACCACCATTCCAGGCACAGGGACTCTCTCCCATGCCAGCTCTGAGCTGTTAGAAAGGGCCAACTCATTTAGTGAATAATAGTGGGAAGGAGGGAACGGGAGCAGGCTGGGACCCTGGCCCCCTTTAGGGGAAACGGACGGCAAGCTGCCTAAGCCTCTCCAGAGGTTCTGGGGAAAACTCCAGCAGGCTCCTGCCTCTCCTTTCCTCCCCAACAAAGAAATACAAACTCAGCAGCACATGTCTGGCTGAAGGGAGTCTCATGGGAGACCATGGCAAAGAAAGAGAGGGAGTTTGGAAAAAGAAGAAAACACAGCTAGAGAAGAGAGGCCCCGGGAATTAATTTCTTGCAGAATCATGGAAATTAGAACTCAGCTCCCACGGCCCCCTAACTCTCTCAGGGTCAGGAACTTTATTAGAGCTTTCTGATCTGGGTATATTTTTAAAGTGATGAGATTCACTCCCTATCCTTCAGTCTCCCTCCCCACCCATCCCCTTAAAAAGAAAAAAAAAGTCCCCTATGCCCTGACTCATAGCCTATTACTGTGGATGGAGCTGTCCAAAAAATGCAGTGGGCTGCCTTAGCAGGTCATGAGTTTTTCCCCGTCACTAGAGGGCTTCAATCAGAGTTGGATGTCCAATTATTTGGAGGACATCATAGGGAGGATCTTAATTCAGGTACACGTTGGACCAGGGGTAGGGAACCTGGGGCCTTGAGGCCACATGTGTCCCCTCTAGGTCCTCAAGTACTGCCCTTTGACTGAATCCAACAGATTCAAATAAATCACTTAGCATACTTTAAACACCATATAAATGCTAGCTATTATGATGATGAAGGAGAAGGAGAAACTAGCAATGTTTAGCCTAGGAAAGAAAAGGCTTGAGGAGGACACAAATACTACTTTCAAATATCTCAGGGGTGCTATTAAGAGTTAAAGGTGGGAGGAACCTTAGAGATTTTTACAGATTGGGGAACTGAGATAGAGTGATTTGCCCAAAGTCACAGAAGTTAGCAAGACTGGGGCTTTATATTCAGGTCCTCTGATTTTAAATCCAGTGCTCTTTCCCTTATAGTATGAGAGAGTAGACTTAGTGTAGCCCCAAAGGCCAGGGCTCGGATCATAAGAAAGCAGATTCTAACCCAATAAAAGTAAGAACTTACCTAAGCCATGGGCTGCCTTGTGCTGTGAGCTCCCCATCTTGGAAGAATCCAAGTGGAGACAGGGTGACTTCTTTGGGGGAATGTTACAGAGGGGAGGCATGTGGTCATGCTAGATGACCTCTGAGGTTGCTCCTAAATCTAGAAGTCTGTCATTCCTGTGAGCCCACCCATATCACTCTGCTGTTTGCCTACCAAAGAAAAGCAGCCAGGTCCCATTTGTGTTCTTTACCTGCCATTCATGTTGTCCTGACATCTTCCAATTTAGTATCATTGGCAACTTTCATTACCATTCTTTAGGCATTTTCTGAATCGTTATTAAACATGTTAAATGAGGCTAGACTTATTGCTGACCCTTTGTGCTCCGTACCAGACGACGGCTCCTCCCACCTCCAAGCATTGCTGTTTGCCCTCTACTTTCTCCTTAATACCAATGTGTTCAAGCTCAGTCCTTTTCTCAGTCAGGCTAGCTTCATTTTGTGCCTGAACATTCCGAAAGTCTTTCACAAAAGAACAAAACCATCTCATCTTTTTCTTTTAATAGATCTTCACTTTTTTTGTGGCAACCAATCACTCAACACTTATTAAGTGCCTACTGTGTGCCAGGTTGTGCAGCAGGCAAGGGAAATACAAAGACAAAAATGAAACAACTCCTGCCTTCAAGAGTTTCCACGGAGGGAGAAGAATAAAGGAGGGGATGGGGAGGAACAGACATGTTGTTGTTCAGTTGTTTCACTCAACTCCTCGTGATCCTATTTGGGGTTTTCTTGGCAAAGATACTAGTTTGCCATTTCCTTCTCCAGCTCATTTTACAGATGAGGAAACTGAAGTAGACAGAGTTTGTGCCCAGGGTCACACAGTAAGTGTCTGAGGTTAGATTTGAACTCATGAATATGAGTCTTCCTGACTCCAGGCCCAGCACTCTATCCACTGTGTCACCTAGCTGCCCCATGTACATATATAAATCATATAAAACCTGTTCCAGATCAGCAATTTGGGGGGAGGCCTCATGTACAAGGTGGCTCTTGAGCTGAGGTTTGAAAGAAATAAGGGATTCTAAAAAGCAGATGTAAGGAGGGAGTGCATTCCAGATATGGAGGACAGTTAGTGCTGTGGAAAGAGCTCTGGGTCAAGAGTCAGGATAACCTGAGTTCTGATTCAACCTAAGACACTCCCTAGCTGTGTGACTCTGGGCAAGTCAGCTTCTATTTGTCTGTTTCCTCCTCTGTGCAGATAATAGCACCTACCTCCCTGGGTTGTTACAAGGATAAAATAAGGTAAGATTTAAAAAGATTTGATTAGAAGTCTTAGAGCATTATATACGTTCCAGCTCCTTTTATTTGCCAGTACAAAAGCATGGAGAAAGGAGATAAAGTGTCACTTGTAGAGAACAGCAATGTTGGTCTGACTGGGACAAAGACTGTGGGAATGTGTAACAAGGTTGGAAAGATAGGAAGGGGACAGGTTGTAGCAGGCTTTAAAAGCTAGGTGATTTTAAACTTGATCCTGTAGGCAATAGGGAGTCATCAGAGTTTATTGAGTAAGAGAGTGACATGGTTTGAACTGCCCTTTAGGAAAATCATTTTGTCAGCTGTATAACACAGCATTCCTTATAAGAAGTAGGCACCAAATACATAAGTATTTGAACAATAAATAAATAAACTTGTGACCAAAGCAACCATTTAGACTATGAGGATTGAGGGAGGGGGACTCTAGGATGCAGAAAGCATTCAAGAGGCTGCCAGTTCTAGACATGCCCCCTCCTGCCTCCTGGCACTCCTACTCTACCCTTTTTCTAAATTCTCCATATGTAGAGGTTTCCATTCTGGACCCTTCGATGGCTACACTAGGAGGGGGCTTGTAACCGTTCCTGACTATAACACTATAGATGGAAAACCAGTCAGCCACATGTGACTGACAACCCACCTCTCCCTATAAAAAGGCATAGTCTCCCTGCAGCCTAAGAAGAGATGGTTTTCTTTTTCTCTTTCTCCTTCTCTTGATGTCTTTTTGACTGTGAGGAAACATGTAAGTCATACTATCACAGAAACGAAGGCATCTCTGCTCTAGCATTGAAGGTGGAACCCAAATCTTCTCATATCAAACTTGAAGAAGTGAGGACAGCTTTGCATGATTCAAGCACACACATTGCAGAGGGCAGCCTCTGGGAAAATCACCATTGAAACCTCACTTCCTTACCCTACTGTGGCATGAAAATTGTTACCTTTAAGGCCCAGAGGCACCCCTCCACAGACTGAGACCCATAGCCTGAAGGAGACTTGGGTGACTCCAAGGTAACTAGGTGGCAGAGTGGACAGAGTGCTGGACTTGGAATCAGAAAGACCTAGGTTTGACACCTGCCTCAGACACTTACTAGTTGTGTGACTGTGGGTAAGTAGATTAACCTCTCTTTGGATCTCAGTTTCCTCATCCGTAAAATGGGGATAATAATGGCACTACCTCACAGAGTTGTGAAAATTGAATGAAATAACATATGTAAGGCACTTTGCAAACATTAAGGCCCCTTATGAATGCCAGCTGGTATGAAGTCCTCTAGAACCAATCTCAGGAGTTAATTGTTAAATTTTCCATGTGAGCATTTACATCTTTGAAATTGGCAAATACTACAAATCAGGGCTTGATTTGCTGTTTTGTTGATTTTCTAGAGTACAGAAAACCTTTTCTACTCTCAACCCACAGTTTAAGATAGACTTCAGAAAGTAATGGAGAAAATGTTAATGATGCAGAATAAACTTACAAGTGTGTCCTATGTACATTTTTTTTCAGAAAGCCTATTGTTAAACATTTACCAAGGCAGCCAGAAGTTATATGACTTGCTCAGGGTCACAACCATAAAACAATAAAAAATGAATATTACAAAAAATATTCTTGGCAGCAAAGAAGAGGTATGGGAAGATACTCCCCCTACACCTATCCCTCACACCCTTCTCTATCTTTTCTTCTCTTCTGCATTTTTTATTTTTCTTTAAAAAGATGTTTCTTTAGAACAGAATGGGGAGGGATAGAGGGAGAAATATAGGTGATATAAAAATGACATATATCAATAAAATTTTTTTAAGTTAGGATTGACATGTTCCCCCGTATCATTTGAAATGCACCTTAATAAAGGCTTGTCTTTGCTTCTTTGGTGAAAGCCCCTAAATTCCAAAGCAACAACAATGGATTGGGCCAGTGAAGTGATGGAATAAACAATAGCCTGGGCATCATGAGTCTCAGTTCTCCCATTAACTTGCTGTGTGACTTTAGGTAAGTCCCTTCCCCTCTCTAAGCCATACTCTCCTCTTCTGTAAAATGTGAGTTGGGGCATGTTGCAGCAAGTTTTTATTGGATCTAGGAGCTAACTGTTAAACTTTCAGGGTGAGCATTCATGCCTCAGAAATCAGCAAACACTACAAATCAGGGCATAATTCATGTGTGTGTTCATTCTTCATTGCCCAAGAAGATCATGACATCAGAGAAATGGTGACATGACTTCCATTTGACCTTGTTTTGAGGGAGAGAGAGCTGTGCAGGCCACCAGCCTCACTTCTCCTCCAGAGCCATCTGAATCCAGTGACCAGATAGTCATCAGGATGACTGGAGATGATGCAGGATGAGGCAATTGAGGTTAAGTGACTTGCCCAAGTTCACACAGCTAGTGAGTGTCAAGTATCTGAGGTGAGATTTGAACTCAGGTCCTCCTGACTCTTGCACTGGTGCTCCATCCACTGTACCACCTGGCTGCCCACAAGGGCATAATTCATTGTTTTGTTGATTGCCTAAACTTGAGAAAATGATGGGGTAAAAACCTTTATGCTGTAAGAAATGATGAAGGGGATAGTTTCAGAGAAATCTGGAAAGATTTATACAAACTGATACAGAGTGAAGTGAACAGAACCTGGAGATCAATTTATGCAAAATAATATGGAAAAGACAAACAACTTTGAAAGAATTAAGAACTCTGACCAACAATGATTTCAGGGAACTAGAAATTAAATAGGCTACTCACCTGATAAAGAGGGGAAGAAATCATCGTGCAGGGGGAAACATATATTTTGGATCTGGTCAACGTGAAAATTTGTTTCCCTTGACCACACATATTTTTAACAAGGGTTTCATATTCTTTCTTCTTACTTGGAGAGGGGGTGGGAGGGAGAGAAGGCAGATTTTTAGTGATCGAAAAAATATATTTTCTAAAAGTCATGGAGAAAATGCTAATAATGCAAATTGAACTGAAAAATGTGTCATGATTGGTGGGGTGATTGTTAAACATTTACCAGCATTTCACTGAGTGTGACAGTTTGATCACATGATCTCTCACATAGAGTATCTTCTATCTCTGAGAGTCTACCATGTATATCTGGGTACCATCAATTTTTTCTTCCATAAAGCTAGATTCCCTCAAATGGCCATGATTTCACTGTGCTCTGGCTAGTCACAGATTTTAGCTCCCCTTCTTTGTTTGATTCTTTCACTTGTTATTCACATCAGATTTATCAACAGGGTAATTTCCAGGCTGACTTTTATTAGGCTTTGAACATTGGTTTGCCCTTTGTCTTTTTTCCTACCTACTCCACTCATGTGAGTTTTTGGTTGGTGCTTAGAAACCCCTGGCAGCCATATTAATTCACCCTCTTATTGCCCTTAGATCTCACAGGTCAATAATGTCAGAACTTTGAGGTGATTCAGATTTTCCAGGTGTTCACCTGCGTGTTTTTCTAAACATCCATTTCACTGTGGTCCTGATTACCTTTGGATTTTTCAAATTACTTCTTTTCCATAGGGATTTAACGTTCATGTGTCACTCCTCCTCATTTCTGGGGGAAGGGATTAAAGTATATCATTGTGTTAAATTGTTAAAGGTTTGCCGTATTACTAAGTATGATATGCAGCATCTAAATGTTCCCCAGCGAAAGTCAACTTTGATTTTATATTGGAAAGATATGAAAAAGGTGAATTTATTTAACAGAAATAAGCTGGAAAACATTTATTCACTTCAATAGGTATTTGTAATAAAGTACCTACTGTGTGCACTGAAGATACAAAAACAAGACAGTCTTTTCACTTCAGGAGCTACTAAGAGGATACAGATACACAGAGAAGTAAACAGGAAATAATTTGAGCAGGGAAGAAAACACTTCCAACTGAAGGGTAAGGGGAACAGAAAAGGCTTGCCTTAAGTTTTAGCACAGTAGCCAAAGTGAGGATGGAATGCATTGAATGCATGAAGGACAGACAGTCTGTGCAAAGCTAAGGAGACCAGAGATAGAAGGAAGAAAACAAGCACTAATTTATCACCTACTATGTGCCGGATACTGTGTTAAGCTTTACAAATATAATCTCACTTGATCTTTAAAACAACCCGGGGGAAGTGGTGCTATTATCATCCCCATTTTGCAATCGAGGAAACTGAGGCAGATAGAGGTTGTGTCATACAACTAGTAAGTGTCTGAGTTAGATCTTCCTAATTCCTAGTGCCCTATCCACTCTGTCACCTGGTCAGGGATGGGGGTAGGAAGGGAGAAAGATAAACACACACTCACATACACAGACAGGGACCATGAAAATGTTGAGTTTGGTCTACAGCTATTGTGGGTAGAACACAGAATTCATGAGAGGGGATTAGTCTAGAAAAATAATTTGAGAGTCATATCTGTGGGGCAGGCAGTTCAATGGTACAGTGGATAGAAATGCCACACCTAGAGTCAGGAAGACTCATCTTCCTCAGTTCAAATCTGGCCTCAGACACTTAACTATGTGACCCTGGGCAAGTCACTTAACCCTGTTTGCCTCCGTTTCCTCATCTGTAAAATGAGCCAGAGAAAGAAATGGCAAACTACTGCAGTGTCTCTGCCAAGGAAACTCCCCCCACAAAAGAGTCACAACAAGTTAAACACAACTAAAGTGACTGAATAAAAAATGGCAGACAGGGGATTGTATTTTATATTAAGTTCTTGAGCAGGGAAGTGAAATGAACAGATCTATGACTTATGCATATCAAATTGGTATGGAGAGGAGAGACTGGAAGCAGAGAGACCAAGTAAGAGGCTATTACAATGATCTGAGCTATAATAGTGGCTTGTGGAGGGAGACAAGGGGATGGATACCAGAGATGTGATGGATGTGTGTTGGTTTGTCCTTTGTTGCTGAAGAAGACCATGCCATCAGAGAATGATGACATGACTTACACTTGACTTTGTTTTGAGTGAGGGAGGGCTGTGCAGGTCGCCAGCCTCACTTCTCCTCCAGAGCCATCTGAATCCAGTGACCAGATAGTCACCAGGATGACTGGAGATGACCCAGGAGAGGCAATTGAGGTTAAGTGACTTGCCTAAGGTCACACAGCCGGTGAATGTCAAGTGTCTGAGGTTAGATTTGAACTCAGGTCCTCCTGACTCCTGCACTGATGCTTTATCCACTGCACTATCCACTAGCTGCCCAACCAGAGATATGATATAGGAAGACTCAACAAGACTTGAAAAATTCTTGGATAATATGGGGGCAATGAAGGGCAGAAAAGAATCAAGGAAGACTCCAAGGTTGTGAACCTGGATGACTAGAAGAGTGGAGGTACTCTCCATAGAAACAGTTTGAGGGAATGGCAGGTTCAAGTGACCGACCATTTTGTAGGGACCAGGGAAATCTGAGCATGTTCATAAACATCAGGGAAGGATCCAGTGCAAGAGGAGAAATTAATAATGAAAGAAATAAAGGAAATGATCAAGGGAGCAAGCTTCTGGAAGGAACAGCAAGGAACAGTGTCAAGGACACAAGTGGAGTGGCTGGCTTTGGCAAGGAGACCGTCCATCTCTTTCTCAGAGACTGAAGCAAATGAAGAATGGGTGATCATAATGTACACCTCTGCCTCTTTGTTATGTGGACATTTGGGATGCTGAAAGAGCCAGAAAGAAAAAGACCATTTGTGTGCAGAACACTGGTAAAAATATGGAGAAGAAAGAACTGGAGAAGAAGCAGAGCACATCAGACTGAAGTGCTTATGGAGAGACACAGACTGATCCGAGAGGACTGACAGAGACTGGTCTCTCTCTCTCCAAGGACAAACAACTAGCTTCAAGGCATTGTTTTCCAATCATGTCATTTATATATAAGTATTTCCACAGTTTTGAGGAATCTAGCTAAGAAACTATAAAATCTCAGAAAATAGGAGAACATTGTATAGGGTTTGTTTGCATTATGCCTGGTAGAACTATGGATGTTGAATTTTTCAACCTTAGTAAAAGGTGAGTAGCTCTATTCATGAGGAGGTCTTGATTCAAAGCATTAGAAATCAGAGGCAACCAGATGAAGAAAGGAGGTGAGAAGCTGGACACAGAATACACAGAAGGTGACCAAGGTGAAAATTGAATACAAATGCTAACAGGACATAAGCAAAAATGATAAGCAGGTTTCGCAGCTGATAAGAATAGCTATTTATTGATGATTTTCTATAATGCTACCTATATTGCAGGTACTTTGCTAAGTACCTTACAAATACTATCTCATTTGATCTTCACAACAACCCTAGGAGGCAGGTGCTATCATTATTCTCCCATTTTACTAATGAGAAAACTGAGGTTGAGTGACTTACCCACAGTCACATAGCTTGAAGAAGCTGAATTTGAACTTGGGTCTTTCTGACTCCAGGTCCAGTCCTCTATGCATTTCACCACCTAGTCAATGTGAGGAGCCTTTCATTGGAGAAAGGCACTGTATATAATCTTATAGGGCTTATTGCCCTTTAGTTACATGCAAGAGAGGAGAAAACTGAAGTTTGCCTGTGTTGCCCTTTACTGCCCAATATAGTTTGAGAGGAAGAAAAGAGAGTGAGACAGGCTTTGTATGTGCTTTGCCCTAAGTTGTACTGATATATTTTTTTTTGCCAAAAGAGTGTAACACTTTCTCATTGTCCTGCCAAAGGAGGCTATTTATTAAAAGTACTCAATACTGTTTCAGAGGTCTGAGAGTAGCAGAGAAGTTGCTTTCCCCAACAGAAGAACTCTAAGGATCAGAAGGTGAGGAACTAGCAGAGAAATTATTTTACTAAGCAAAATCATGCAAGGTACAGATTATTCACTAAAGATATAAATGTCATTAAGGTCTGAAGTATAAAGCCAGGAGTAGTCCCAGTCACATGTGTTTCCTTACTAAGAGTGACTCAGTATTGGGTGTGTAACTCTCACCCCACAGTCACCATATGCACTAGAGGGAGAGTGTGACTGAGATTTATGGGTGGACTATATGTGGATTATTCCCATTTTTGCCTTCTAATGGATACATGCTATAATTATTATTGCTTTTGCCTTCTTGATTAGTAAATGTTCCATGTTTGAGAGTTAATAGGCTCATGAATTTACTTATTCAGTGCCATACCAATCAAACCACCAAAAAATTGTTTTCTAGAGCTAGAAAAAAAAATATCAAAATTCACCTGGAAGAACAAAAGGTCCAAAATATCAAGGGAATTAAAGAAAAAGAAATGCTAGGGAAGGTGGCCTAGCCATACCAGATCTCAAATTATATTATAAAGCCCCAATCATCAAAACCATTTGGTACTGGCTAAGACATAGGGGGTAGATCAGTGGAATAAGTTAGGTTCACAAGAAACAGTAGTGAATGATTATGGCAGCCTAATGTTTGATAAACCCCAGGATCCCAGCTTCTGAAATAAAAACTCACTGTTTGACAAAAACTTCTGGGAAAACTGGAAAATAGTGTGGCAGAAACAGGGCATAGATCAATGCCTGACACTGTATACCAGTCCAAATGGATATATGATTTGGGTATAAAGGCTGATACTATAAACAAATTAGGGGAGCAAGGAATAATATATTTGTCAGATTTATGGAGAATGGAGATATTTATGACCAAACAAGAGACAGAGAATATTATGAAATGTAAAATGGATAATTTTGATTACATTAAATTGAAAAGTTTTTGCACAAACAAAGCCAATGCAACCAAGATTAAGAGGGAAGCAGAAAGCTGGGAAAGAATTTTTACAACTAGTGTCTGTGATAAAGGCCTCATTTCTAAAATAAATAGAGAACTGAGTCAAATTTACAAGAGTACAAGTCATTCCCTAATTGACAAATGGTCAAAAGATATGAACAGGCAGTTCTCAAAGGAAGAAATTAAAACTATATTGTCATATGAAAAAATGCTCTAAATCACTATTGATTAGAGAGATGCAAGTCAAAACAACTCTGAAGTACCACATCACACTTGTCAGATTGGCTAACATGACAAAATAGGAAGATGATAAATGTTGGAGAAAATGTTGGAACACTAATTCATTGTTAGTGGAGCTGTGAACTGATCCAACCATTCTGGAGAGCAATTTGGAAATAGGCCCAAAGGGCTACAAAAATGTGCATTACTTTTTACCCAGAAATATCACTTCCAGGGCTGTATCCCAAAAAGATCATAAAAATGGGAAAAGGACCCACATCTACAAAAATATTCATAGCACCTCTTTTTGTGGCGGCCAAGAACTGGAAATCCAGGGAATGCTCATCAATTGGGGAATGGCTGAACAAGCTGTGGTTTATGAATATAATAGAATTCTACTGTGCTATAAGAAATGACGAACAGTAGAACTTCAGAAAAACCTGGAAAGACTTATGTTGATCCGGGTTCTAAATTCCCCGAGAAAGGAAAGAATTTGACCTGGAGGCTCATAAGTTGTAACAAAGACTTATATGCGTGGAGTAAAATGAGCAGAACAGGAGAACATTATACACAGTAACAGCCACAGTGTTTGAGGGCTGTTTATAACAGATTTAGCCCTTCACAGCAACGCAAGGACCTAAAACATTACCAAAGGACTCTTGATGCAAAATACCATCCACATCCAGAGAAAGAACTAGAGTCAGAACTCAGAATGAAGCAGACCATTTTCTATTTTGTTACATTTTGTTTTGTTTTTTTTCTCATGGTTCTCCCATTCGTTTTAATTCTTCTGTGCAACATGACTAATATGAAAATCCCTTTAATAAGAATGTATGTGTAGAACCCATATAAGATTTTGTGGGAAGGGAGGGGGAATGGAGAGGGAGAAAAAATTAAAACTCATGGAAGTGATTGTTGAAAACTGAAAATAAATTAATTATTAACCAAAAATATCAATCAATAGGTTCACTGTGGTTGATTTTTTGTAATTGGGAAAGGTACCAGTAGAGGCTCTGAAATCTAGCACTGAAGAACTTTCTCTAGCAGTGTTCAGAAATACTTGAGAAGGAGTAGAGAAGGTATGTGGTAGAGATAATCCAGGATTTGAGGCTTGGCAGGGTGATTGGACAACGGAGTAGTAGATTTGAGGGCATAGGATCAGATGTCTTTAAACTGTTTAACCAGAGTATCAAGTCTGAGGGAAAATAAGTAGGGTTAGAGAAAGGATGATAGACTGGGAGCATTAGGGCAGTCAGGGAAGGTTGTCCTGAAGGTGATCAGCGGAGATGGAAAGATATAAGGTCATGATTAGAGAGAGGAATTCCAAAGTTTAAGATCATAGAGATAGTTATGAGCAATGATCTCATCATTGGCCACATTTTTGTGGCCAACCTGGGGAGTAGAATAGGGACAGTAAAGATGTGGGTCATGAGAACTGAATAGCCATGGTATTCAAAGGGACATCCACATGTATATTGAAGTCCCTGATCATGAGGGCAGAAATTGCGGGGGAAAGGAAGACTTGATCCAGGTTCTAAATTCCCCGAGAAAGGAAGGAATTTGACCTGGAGGCTCATAAGCTGTTAACAAAGATCCAGACCAGAAAATATGGTAGATGTAGTGAGACACAAAGGAGAAGCTGCTGATGGCGGCAAAGTATATGGAGGAAAGGGGGGTTGGAAGTGGCAGTATCAAGGAGTATGCTTGTTCCTTCTACTCTCCTTGGGGGAGGGGATGGGACACAGGATTTAGAGATGTACCCAGCACGAGAGAGGGAAGGATGTAGAGGTCTTCTGAACGGAGCCATAATTCCACAAGGGCCGGAAGCTATAAAGAATGGTAGTTGAAGACGTGTGTGTGTGTGTGTGTGTGTGTGTGTGTGTATTGTTGCTAAGTATAAAGTGTGGGTTTCATGGGGACCAATAAAACCAGAGAGCAGAGGCAGATATGGACTGGAGAGGGGGAGAGAGGGCTGAGGTCCACAGCAATGAGTAGGAGGGAAGGTAGGAATGGAGGGAGCTTTTACATTAGCAGATGGTAGCTCTGAATCACAGGAATAGAGGGAGCAGGAAGTGGGAGTTTGCCAGCCCAGGAATGAGAGAGGAACCAGGTTATGCCTCCGGGGTGGCATCAGCTCCAGTACCAACACCAGAGAGAGCTGAGTGTGTAACAGCAGCTGGAGATGTCAGGGAATGCCAGCAGCATAAAATAGCTGATGTTTAGGTCCCAAAGACTCAACTCACACTTTGGGGAGCCCTGTAGCCTTACCCCAGAGTAGTAAGGAGGAGGCATACCCAGATTTACCCTACATGTGGAGCAAGCACTCAGCTCCCAGGGTCAGAGTCCTGGAAAGAACCCATACCCTCTTAGAAAAACAGCTAGCATTTACAAAGGGTTTTAAGGTTTACAAAACACTTTGCATGTTATCTCCTTTGAGCCTCATAACTATCTTGTGATGTGTGTGCAATTATAATGACTGTTTTACAAACAAGAAAACTGAGGCTGACAGAGGTTATGGGACTTTCCCAGTGTCATACAGCTAGTAGGTGTCTAAAGCAGGATTGAACTCAAGTCTTCCTAACTCCAAATGCAGCACTCTCTCAATTCTGCCACCTAGTCTCCTCCATTACCTTTAGTGCCCTGAGGCCAGGATCCCTACCTAGAATCTCTGAGAGATATGACTGTCCTTCTGTGGCTTCGACTGCCTCTGACTCTCTGGGACATAGATGGTATAGTAGAAAAAGCTCTGGATTTGGAATCAAAGAACCATAAGTTCATATCCTGCCTCTGCCACATTATCTGTATGACCTTGAACAAATTACTTAATAAAAATGCCTAACCTTTATGTAATACTTAAGGTTTCCAAGGTGTTTTCTCATTTGATTTGAGTCTTCAGGAACCCTGTGAGGTTAGTGAGGTTAGTTATTTTATGGATGAGGAAACTGAGTCTGAGAGAGCTTAAATAACTCACCCCTGGTTATCTGAGGTAAGACTTGAACTCAGAACATAGTCCAGCACTCTATCTACTGTGCCACCCAGCTATCTAACCTTTTGGAAGAAGTTGCTAGGTGGCTAAGTGGATAAAGGTGCTGAGCTTGGAGTGAGAAAGACCTGAATTCAAATCCAGCTTTAAACACTTGCTAACTGTGTGACCCTGGTCAAGTCACTTAGGAAGGGCTTGGGCTTGAAAACTCCTAAGGTCTCTTCCACATTTAAATCTACAATGTCATGAGCTCTGAAAAAAGTAATTCCATCTAGTACAGGCTATTTTATCTCCTTGGGGAAGAAGGTAAGAAAGAAAGAGAAGGGAAGAGGTATAGCATCCAGTATAGCATGGGAGACATGGGATTTGCATGTGCATCATCCTCTTACCAAGAGATCAGTGTTGCTTTTTTATCTAATGATGAAGCAACTCCTTGGACAAGTCACTTAAGCTGCCTGAACGTCATTTTTCCTCATTTTAAAATCATTAAAATTTTAATTTAATTTAATTTAAAATTGGATCATCTGGTCTCCAAGGTTCATTCCAACTCTAGAGCTCTGGTCCCATGATCTTGATTGGTACCCATTTGTCCTTACATAGTTGTATTATGTGCTTTTCTGTAGAAATCTCTTCCCTCAAGGTCATAGGAAACCATAAGGGCTAGAAGTCTTTACAGCAACCCTCAACTTCTAACAGTAATCCTCAACTTCTAGCTCAGTCTTCCCATGTATCAATGGCCTCTGGAGATGTGTAGGGAGGGGAAGAGGGATATGTCACATTCTTAATAAAGGGATAACTATATTTACCTCAAAATTTCCCTGTTTGGAAATTACCCATTTATTGATAGAGTATTTGATACAACCAACTTCTCATTTAACAGAAGAACTTGAACAAAACAAGAAATAGCATCAATTATAAAAGATAAAATAGATGACTGATGACATGAAACTGAAAATCTTTTGTACAAACAAAATGATCATGTCTAGGATATAAAAGGGAAGTGGTCAAATGGAAAAAGGTCTATCAACTGTCTCTGATAATGACTTGGTATCAAGATAGAGAAACAATGAACAGATATGTTTAAACCAAAAGCTGTTCCCCAATAGATAAGCAACCAAGGGATATGTCCTTTATGAACAAACAATTCTCAAAAGAATAGCAAACCATTAGCAACCATATGAAAAAATGTGCCAATTCACTAAAAAAAAGAGAGAAACCCCCAATCAAAACGATCCTGAGGTTTCACCTCACTGAATTGGCAAATACGTCAAAAGATGGGAGGAATTGTAGGTAGGAAGATAGGCACACTGGTGCATTGTTGGTGAAGCTATGCATTGGTACAACCACTTCAGAAAGCAACTTTGAATTATGCAGATAAAGTAACTAAAATGTCCATAACCCTTTGACCTAGAGAGTTTTGCGAAGCAACCGTGGTACATGAAAGCTCTGAAATATTACTGTTTGGTAAGAAATGACAGCTACAATGAATATATAGAAGCACAGAAAGATCTACATGATCTAACACAGAGTGAAATAAACTGAGTCAGGGAAACAAGTAAATGGAAAGAATAACCACCAAGTGAATGTTAAAAAATGTAGGACAAGCATGACTTGAAACATGAGATATGAGAAGACAACTCCACTCCACCCATTTGCAGAGATGGGAGGTCCACAAGTGCTGTACATTACATGTATTTTCAGACTTTAGGAAACTAGCACTCAGTTATGCTGATTTTTTCTTATTTTTCTTTTTTTTTGACAGTCAACATTTATTAAGTACCTACTGTGTACCAGACACTGCTAAGCACTGTGCTAAACACTTCAAACACAATTTGTTATACGGATATTTATATCTCTCTGAGAGGGGGAGTGATACTTGGAGACATTATGGTGATGTTTAAAAAAAAGTCATCAATAAAACCTATTTAAAACTATGATCCTCTCCAGTTTAAACAGCACTGTTCATCTCTTATAATGGAATAGACTCTGAAAATGACCAGATCATATGTCTTATATAAGAATTTAGAACCACAGATTGTCAGTTAGAAAGAACCTTAGAACATAAAATATTAGAACATAGGATGTCAGAACCAAAAAGCGTCTGAGAAATCATGTCATCCAACCCCTCCCATTTTACAGATGGGGTAACTGACACTCCTGCAAAATGAAATCGTTTGCCTGAGTTCACACAGAGAAGCAGTGCTACAGCTTCTATTGCAAAGGAAGAGATGACTTGGGTGGCTGTGGAGGAAATCAACCCTTCCCTCTGCTTCCAGAGGAAGCTGCTGAACTGTGTAGCAGCTGCACAGCTCCAACATAGGAAGGGAAGAAAGAGCCGCAGGGATTGGGCCAATCTGTATTTGTGCCTGAAGGAAAAACAAGGAAACAGAGTTAGAAAAGGCAGGCAACCCAATTCAAAAGGCTGCAAAGAATTGGGAGAGCCAGCGTCCAGGGGTGGGGAGATACCCCAGCTGAACTAATCAGGAGAACAATTGGAGGAAATTAAAGCGAGATTCAAAAAATGAAAATTAGATGTCTGCTCTCTGCCAGGGCCAGGGAAAGATGGAAACGGAGGAACCTCCAATAGGAACAGAAGGGTTGAGGAGACCAGCATCCTCTCCCCGGTGACTCTCTCACTTAAGATAAAGGAGAAGATACCCCAGCTTTTTTAAACTTCCTGGAGCCTCCATTGAAGATCTGAGTCACTTTGAGGGAGGGCCCAGGAATGTAACTGGGGTGGGGCCACCTTGGTTTTGCCCCAGGGTACTGGAATTTGAAGGGTAATGACAGTATTTGCAGTCCTTCAGGTTTAATTTGTAAAATAAATTAAAACAATTAATTAAATAATAAATAAAATCAATTAATAAAAATTTTTAAAGCTTAGCACTCAGCTAGCAAGAAAAATAATAATATGAAGCTACCAGATGAGCTCTTCCCCAGTTCATTGCTATCTTTTTGCCCCATTTGGGATCACCTCCTCAGTAATATGTGTAGATACATTTCATGCTTCGGGTCCCAGACATGGTTTGTGCTACTTGCCCCAGGTACAAAATTCCTTGATATGGCTCTGAGAAGACTTCCCAAAGAACAAACATTCAGAAGAGTATCACATCCCATAGAATGTGACCTCCATGAGGGCAGGGACTATTTCATTTCTGTTTCTGTATTCCAGGTCTCTGTCACATGGTAGGTGCTTACTAAGTACCTGTGGATTGATTCATTGGTCGACCTCACTCTTAGAAAATTAGTTCTTAAAGGATGTTTTAAAAGTCATGGCTTATTTTTTGTTTTATTAAACAAAACATGTCCTCACTACATTTCCCTTTATTTTTTCGTAGACTTTTCACTCTCAAATAGTGGGATGTAATGAAAAGAGTACTGGGCTAGCTTGTAGATCAGAGCATCTGGTTTTGAATCCCAGCTCTGTCACTTAACAGCCTTGTGACCTTGGGCAAATCACCTCCTCCCTGAGTCTCAGTTTCCTTATATATAAAAAGAATATCATAATACTTGAAGTGGATGGGCAAGGAAGATAGGAAGGCAAACCAGAGAAAGAGCATGGCGTAATGGCAGAGGACTTCCCTTGGAATCAAGAAGATTTCATCTAACACAAGTCAACTGGAAAGGCAACAAGTGGTCATCAAGCTTTGACACAGTAACGTGGAATCACTCTGGGCAATTACTTAACCTTTTAGAGCCCCAAGCAACAATTTGAGACAATAAATCATAGCCATCTGTATTGCTGGAGGTAATTTCCATACCAAAAACTCTTTGTACTAACGAATAAATACTTCCCAGAGCACAGCTTAAAGTACTATATAAATATAAGCTCATAGAATTTCATAGTATTGCTCCAAAATAATAATATTATATAGTATTATATATTAATATAATACTAATAAAATAGAATATATAATAACAACATAATAATAGGTTTATAATATGTATAATTAATTTATAATCATATGATATAATCATATTATATATTCTAATAGTATGATATAGCATGATTTCTTCAGTAACTTCTTACTCTGATATCTCCTAATGGTTTGGAAGTCACTCTAGGTTCTTAAAGGCTATTGAAATGTATTGGCCTATGGGGTATAAGCTTTAGCAGGTTTTTACTAGGATAGAAAAAATTTCTAGTACAAGGCCAATGTGGGGCCACATGTCCATTGTCCATGTGCCAGCCTATCCAAGTTTGGAGAGGTCCACGACTAGGCTGACTACAAAGGACAAATTCATTTCAACCACAACAATTTATGATGAACATCTGCAACGGTGTAGGAAAATTTGAAATCTACATAAATGGAAAGCTGTGTCTCTGTCTGTGTTCGTCCTTAGTTTTTGAAGAAGACCATGACATCAGAGAATGATGACATGACTTGCACTTGACTTCGTTTTGAGGGAGAGAGGGCTGTGCAAGGTTGCCAGTCTCACTTTCTCCTCCTGAGTCATCTGGATCCAGTGACCAGATATTCATCAGGATGACTGAAGATGGCTCAGGATGCAGTGGGAGACCTTGGCCTATTCCAGTGCTCACTTAGAGTGAGGTAACGCCCATTCAGTGAATAAGCCTCCTTAAAAAGTAATCAAGTAATGGCCCCTTTAATGAGCAAAAGAAAAAAAATAAGTAAATCAAGCTGGGAGGGAAAGAGCAACAGTTACTATTGATAATCACTCTGAAGCCAGAAGGGTTCTAAAAAGAGCAGCATATGCGCACTGAAGAATTTTTGGATGGATTCATAGTAGACAATGTAATGTATACAGTACTAGACTTGGAGGCATGAAGACCTGAGTTCAAATCCTGTCTCAGGTACCATATGACCAGTCACCTAACCTCATTTGGCCTCCATTTCCATACCTGTAAAATGGGGATAATAACAGCATCTACCTTCCCCAGTTGTTGTTAGAATAAAATGAAAATTAAAGTGCTTTGCAAGCCTCCAAGTGCTATGCAAATGTTAGTTATTATCACTGTTGTTATTCATTTAATCTCTAAAACATCTTCCTCTTATAGGAAGTAGTTAACCTCAATTTATAGAAAGGGAATCTGAGGCTGGAACCCATGAAACACTTGGCTCAAGGCCACACAGAAAGGCAGTGCAATATAATAGGAAGAACATTAGCCTCGGGATGAGAAGGCCCAGGCTCCAGGTCTGGATCCCATCAAATGGAAGCTTCTGAAGGGGTACACATAGTTTCATCCCTTTTTAATTCATATCCCCAGTTCTAGTACAGTGACTAGAACACATTAGGTGCTTAATAAATGCTTGTTGACTGACAGATCCTCCATTTGCTGACCTTTACGTCCTTATGTTCATCATTACATTCTCAGAGTCATCGTTTCCTTACTGGTGATAATCCTTATCCTGCCTGTTTCTCAGAAGACCATGGGAAGTACATCAGACCTCAGGCTCCCATCTAGCTCTACAGTTCTGTGCCTAAGAAATGATGAATGTGAACACACTTGGAAACTACGAAGTGTGAGACAATTGTGAAGAATTATTCTTGTTATTAAGGTATTCTTGGGAAAACCAGGCCCAGACTGTGCTCTCTGACTTGGAGACCAGCCCTCTTTCTACTAGACCAAACTGGACTCTCTCTCCCAGGGAATGTAAAATTGCTTTGTCAACATTAATTGGCATCTATACACCCAGTTTTTTGTGAGAAGCTACTAAGCTGATTTTACAAATGGGAAAACTGAGGCATGGATAGATGATGAGAACTCACCTAAAGCAATATTGAATTTCAGAGCGAACGACCAGGCCAGAAGGCAAACATGGACATTTGCTACCTGCCCCCAATTTCTAAAACACAGAAATACAAAAGAGCTGACCATAGGGAAATTCAAAATTTAGGGGAAAATTACCACAAAACATAACAATAGCTAGCTTTTATATATCACTAAGGTTTGCAAAGTAATTTGCAAATATGATCTCATACAACAACCCTGGAAGGCAAGTTCTATTATTATCTCTGTTTTACAATTGAAGAAATTGTGACAGAAAGAGATGAAGTGATTTGTTTAGCATTATGCAGCTAGTAAGTGTCTGAGATCATATTTGAACCTGGGTTTTCTTGATTTCAGGTCCCGCAGTCTATTCACTGTGCCACCTAACTTTGAGAGATCATGTTGCCCATCCCATTTACTTTGTAGATGAAGAAACTTAGACCCAGAAAGAAGAAATTATTTGCCCAAGGTCTTATTATGAGCTAACCTGTGGATCAAAGAACCATGGTTCCACTGGCTTTGTGATTTTTAAGTTCTGGAATCCTACCTACCATGTGCCCTATGGCATGGCAGCCCCACAGGTAGGCTTGTTCTTCCCTTGCTGAAGCAAGTTTATAAAATGGTCACAAAATGGCAGCTATGGTGTGCTTAGAAGAGCATAAATCTGGAGTCTGAAGACCTGAGTTCAAATCCCAGCTCTACTATCTACTATTTATAAGAGTCTAGAAGTCATTTCTCTCTTCTGTCGATCCTATATTTCTAAATGTCTATTTCCGCTGCTTGAGGAGCATTTTCCAAATGAAGACTTTCCTTCTCTAGCCTCCATTTCACTCTGAATGAACTCCCCAGTTCTTGTTTTGATATTGACATCCTCCTCTCTGCAGAAAAATGATAGGAAGGGAAAAGGGATGAACAAGGTGGATAGTCCTTGTTTTAAGCTATTGGCTCTCTCCAGGCCTCAGTTTTCAAATCTGTAAAACAGGAATCATAATACTTGGAATACCATGTCACACATGATTGTTGTACAGAAAATGCTTTATAAACCTTAAAGATTATCAGAAAAGAGAGTTGATGATCACTATCATTTTATTCTCCTCTTTTGTTCAATGGAGCTCAGAACAAAAAGTCTCACGACAACTCACTAATCTCTTTTTTGAAAAATATATAATATTCAATGGATTTTTGAGAAGATGGATAAAAATGGTTATTTTTATAATTAAAAAATAACGTTGAGATGCAACTTTGTCCTCCATAGGTTCACTGAAATCATCTTTGGGATGACTTCCATGGCAGATAAGACCATGGATAACAAGGATAACACACTTCTGATTTCCATATGGTTTTGAATTCTCCATCAAGGTGTCTATGTTTGGGGAGCTTTTATTCTGTAATTGCTCATAGACTTGATCTTATGTCACTATCAAGAGTCCCTCCTTTATAATAACTACATCTGCTTAACTCAACCATTTATTCAGCTTCTTTGCTGCCATTTTGTCAGTTGAGTCTGAGTGCTGCCTTTTGGTTCCATTAGCTATTTCATGGACTCTGATGACATTGCCACCATCACCAACACTATTACGACTACAGAGAGTGGGAAGGTTTGGGGGTAGAGTAGAAAGAGTAATGGATCTGGAATGAAAAGATCAAGGTTTAGATCAAAGCTCTGCTACTTACTATCTCTGGGACCTCTTAAACTCATTTTTTGCATTGGTAAAATGGGGATATTGGGCTCAATAATTTCTAAGGTCCCTTCTTCCAGTTCTAAATTCTATCATCCTACGATCCGGCATAATACACAGTGAGGTAAAATTCTAAGAGGGTTAGACCCAGAGTCAGGTTGTACCTGGAATCCAGAATAGTCATTCAAATCCTAACCCTTAATAGTTATGTAGGATGGGCAAGTCATTTAACCTTTCTGAGACTCACTCTGTTCACCTATAAAATAAGAAGAATAAATCCTGTATCCCCTACTTCCCTGGTTATTATAAAATCATGTAAAGCACTTTGCAAACTTAGTTACTTTCCTGGAAAGCTAGTTGAATATTGAGTCACTGTAAACCAAAGTCCATTGATGTGCCTTCAAAACAACAGACACATCATGTGTGTGAAGTTTATTATTGAACAAAGAGAAAGGAGAGCAGAGCTGTCTCAATCTTGTAACTTTATCACCCGTACCTAGCACAAGACGTAACACATAGTAGGGATATAAACAATGGATTATGGATTAATTTTGCCTTTGTATCCTTGGTGCCCTGCACATAGTAGGCACTTAATAAATGCATATTTTATTTTTTGCATTGAATTTAAGTGCCTTAAAAGCTATTTGGAAGAATTCTACTAGACATTTTTAATTTTTTAAAAATTATTCATTTATTTGTACACTGAACTTTTCCTCTCACTTCCCTCCTCTGCGATTGAAGAGCCAAAAACAAAAAACAAAAACAAAACCCTCTCAATGAGCATGCGTAGTACAGCAAAACAAATTCCCACTTTGGCCATATCTAAAAAATGCATATTTCATTCTGGATTTTAAGGGACATCTTTTTGTAAGGCAAATAATCATCCCATTCCCTGGACCTAGATTTTCCTGCATTGAGTGAGCTCACCTGCAACACTGCAATTAACATATCACAGCTTCATAAATTTAGAGTTGGAAGAGACCTTCGAGATCATCTCATAGTCCAGCCCCCTCATTTTACAGATGCAGAATCTGAGGCTCAGGGACATGGAGCAACATGCAATAAGGTCACACAGGTAGAAAGAGTCAGAGGTCAGGTTCTCTGACTCCAGAGAGGTCACGTTCTTTCCCCATATTCTTTTCACAGTCACAATCATAGGATTTATTTATTTTTTAACTTTCATTCAATTTTCTTTTCTGTTCCAAATTCGCAATCATGGGATTTAGAGCTAGAAAGGACCTCAGTGATCATCTAATCTGAGTTCCTTATTTTACAGTTGAGTAAATGGGGCCCCTAAAAAGCCAAGTGACTTGTCCCAAGCCATAGAGATATTTGGCAGCAGAATTAAGAATTGGCACCCAGGTCTACAGACTCAAAATACAACCTTGTTCCCTCCTATGTCTCACTGAGGCCTTTGAGGTATCTTGGTAGGATCACTGAACTGGGAAGAAGGAGAGCTTGGAGTCAGTGGTTCAAGTAAAATTTATTTAGACCACCCTCCACTTCATTCATTCATTCATTTATTCATTCATTCAACAACCATTTATTAAACACCTGTCTTATGCATGCAAAATTTTGCAATTTGTTCACCATATTTGGGAGCATCTCCCACCCCATAAGAGCTATTTAGCTGTGACTGTGACCATCCCTTAGTTTTTCTGCTAACCAAGGTCAAACTGCCTTATAGATGTTCCCATAGTGCTTTGTGATCAGAGAGACACATTGGTGAAATGGTCTTGAACTTGTGCCATTAGCTAGCTTCTCCTTGAGAAAGATGAAATCTCCATCCCTCCCCAGCCCCCACCTACTTCAGACTATAGTTTCTGAACCTCTTACCTCAGAGACGTCCCCACTCTACATGCCAACAAAAAGTCCCTTGGGACAAAATAGTTCTGGACTCTTTCCCCAGAGAGTCCCTGTGAATCTCTGGCCCTAAAACGTGGGAACATGGCAATCTAGCAGGTAAAGTCTCCCTCTAGATGAACTTCTGCCTTTGAAGAAAGTACACAGACAAGAGAAGATGGCTGAGACTTAAGCTGTCTTGAAAAATCGGCAGAACTGATGTCCTTGAGCAGTCTCCCTGGGAGCCATGCCTTTGTTGCTACAGGCCAAATTTATTTTACAATGTTCATATTTTATTGTCTTTATTTCAGATGCAGTAAGGCAGCTCTGTTAAACCATTTGCAGCAAACCAATAGCCAGTTGAATGTACTGCAGTAAATATATTTTCAGTCGATGACAAGTATTTAATTGGGGCTTAATTAATTAATGTTCGAGGAGCATTTGAGATGCTTGGATGAAAGGCGGGCTACAAGAGACAAGTGCTATTATTCTATTAGCAGTGATATTTTAAGGCATTCGTAATCGTAGGTGTTATAGATCCAAGCAGATTAAATTCACTGAAAGTGAATGTTAAAATTCATGCAGTTATATGAACCCCTCCCTCTTTGTTACTTCCACTCCACTTTTCCCCCCAGAGCAAAAGATGATTAAGTTGATCCAGTTCCTCAAAAGGTATGAGGAAAGACCAAAAGTTAGAGGCTTGCTAGCATTACAGGAGACTCTTCTGGACTGTCTCCTTTCCTATAACACTATATATTGAGCTGGGAAAGGATTGGGGAAGCGGTGGGTGGGCATTGGTTACCTAAGGACTATAAGACTCACAATGGCAGTGAAGTAGGGTAGAAAGAGCTTGGAATCAAGTGACCCAGCTCTGTCATTAGTCAGATCCATGACCTTGGCAAGTCACTTAATGTCTCCAAATTTCAGTTTTCCCATATTTAAAATGAGCTGGCTGGAAGAAAATGATCTCTTAAGTTTCCTCCCAGCTTCAACGTCCTAAGCCTTTTAGCTGAGCTTGGCTCAGTTTCGAATGGGATCAGCCCTGATTTTTCCATATATAGGAGCCCCTACATCCTCACACAATGAATTCTAGGTACTTCTCTCCCATCTTCACTCCCATCCTAGAGTGTTCACCAGGACGGTGAAGCCATTACTATTTGGGACAGAGGAAGTGAAACATCTGGAAGGAAGACCTCAGCTCACCTGAGACTAGATTTGTATCCTGAATAGCAGTTGGGGGAATTTGAATAGGAATTTTAATGGGAATTTCATGGGAATTCTCCTGGAGTTATCCTGTGATGAAAACCTAGATGTTTTTGTTTACCTCTTTCCCATACCCCACCCTCATCTGTACTCTACCTAAATCAAATTGATTTTGCTTCAGTGTTATTATTGTGTTTCTGAATTCCATGGAAGCAGTGGATGTTTCTTGCCACTGTAGATTCAAAGAGATAGGTGAGAGGGGAGCCTGGTGTTCAATGCTCTTTAGAAGAATCTAGGGGTGAGGAATCTTCATTGATTTCCCACCACCTTCCTGTTAGCATCTCAGAATTATAAAATCAACCTCTGAGAGCTGGAATGGAACTTAGAAATCTAGCCCAAACTTTCTCATTTCACAGATTAGGAAGGTACTGTGGCTTACCAACAGTGGCAGAGTCAGGATCAGAACCCACTTCCTGACTCCAACATTCTTTCCACTGAAGTATACAGGATGGTTAGTATAAGAGCATGGGACACAGTTCTAGACAAATCTCTTTCTCCCTCCCCAGTTTTTCTTCCAATATTTCTTTTAGGGGTTTTTTTGTTTTGTTTTGTTTTTTTGGTTATTTGGGCTTCTGCCCAGATCTTATAGTTGCCATGGAAGAAGGAAACAGACCCAGGAACTGATTATTGGAGATCCACCAGAACATCCATGGAGTTACCCCAACTCAGCTCCCACAGACAGATCAATGCTATCTCAAGTTTCCTAACATCCACTTATATGTCAATTCAACCCAACAAAGGTGGATTAAACCCCATGCTAATTGATGAGGAAGACAGATGTATAAGACACAATTCCTGCTCTCACAGAACTCTAGCATAGACAGATGTCTATGTGCAAGAGGTTAGAAAGAGCACTAGATGAGGAAGAGACCTGAATTCTGGCTCCACCTCTGCCACTTAATAGCTGTTGTAACCTTGGAAATGTTGCTTAATCTTTCTGGGTCTCAGTGTCTGAAGCATGGAACAGTAGAAAGAGTTTGAGTTTGGGATTATGGTGTCTTAGGTTTTAGAGTTGAAAGGGACCTGAGAGATCATCTAGTCCAACTCTCTCATTTTACGGATGAGGAAACTGAGACCCAAGGAACTTGCCCAAGGTCACCTAGGTAGTCAGAAGCCTGGACTTTGAATCTTGTCTTTGCCACTTGGGTCTTCACACAAGTCACTTAACCTGTAATTTCTTTAATTTCCCAGCTTCCTCATCTGTGAAACATGGGGTTGCACTAAATGACCTTCTGCCTCTAAATCTATGAACTTAGGAACTGCCCACTGAATTCCATGTTCAGCCTCCCAGGTTCTTGTGGGGATCAGAATGGAACATAATTAACACCAAACCTCTAGGAAAACTATAAAGCATTGCAGACATATAAGGCTATTGAATGTGGGCAAGGCTTTGTGCTGTAGGGTAATACTAAAGACATAAGTTTTAAGTCTTGGACATCAAAGACCGGACAATGGATGTGGCGCATTGTGGGACTTTGGAAGACAATCATTTAAATGTCTCCTAGGAGGAGGCAGTCTTACTACTTTCTATTTGTACTTCCT
Organism: Bettongia penicillata ogilbyi; assembly: GCA_023548195.1. NCBI lineage: Eukaryota > Metazoa > Chordata > Mammalia > Diprotodontia > Potoroidae > Bettongia > Bettongia penicillata. The sequence continues at coordinate 2,178,937 of JAJHZJ010000380.1, read as the reverse complement.
CTTCAACCTCTGGACCTCAAAAATCTTGGGGTAGCTTTGTCTGTAGGCAATCCATTCATCTGTCTTTACTGGGGATTGACCATGTTAAGCCCTTGTGTTGGGGGTTACAAAGGTGTGTAAGTCCTAATGCAGGGGTCCAGAAGTTCCAAGTGTCTCTAATAGAACTAAACTAGGAAACTGCCTTCCATATAACAAAGCACAGAAGAGTGCTAACCAGGCTTCTTCTGGACTATGGTGAGTCTTCTGGTGATGTGTGAGTGGAATGTCAGAGTTGGAAGGAGTGGGCTGTGCAACTAAAGGGCTGGAAAAGATGACGCCTTTGTAGAGGGCAGGAGGCGTTTCTTGAGCTGGGCAACACATAGGGGAAGAGTGGGATAGGCGAGGAGGCCCAACCCGACTGGGGCAGAAGCTATGTGTTGGAAATTCAAACAGGGCAGAGTCAAATTATGGAGGGCCCTAAAAGCTAGGCAATAAGATTGAAAAGAGCTGGATTGGCGGGGCTCTGAAACCCTGAGGGATGAGAACAGGTAGCCACTGAAGTCTACTGAGCAGACGAATGGTCAGTGAAAGGGAGAAGTGAAAAGGAAGTTAAGGGGGCTCCCTTGAACCCCAAATGTTTGTCCAGAAAAGCAACTCAGTACCACACACACACACACACACACACACACACACACACACACACACACACATACACACCCCTTTACCATATCTGGCTGGGGTGGAGGAAGTCCCAAAATGACAGCATCTCCCTTAGCCACAGGGAGGCTTCGGAGCCCTGCCAATCCAGCTAGACATCACTTGTCTCTAGCTCAGCTAAGCTTCTGGCACTCTCTGGCCAACCCAGGGGGAACGAGGGACGGGGGCGTGGCCCCTGGATGGGATTTGGGGCTGGAGGTGAGGGTTTGGGGGTGGTGAGGCCCATTCACCGTGCCACCTGTATTTTCTAGCCAGGGATGGCACACGGCGAGGGAGAGAAGGCGAGAAGCTGGGCGCCCGCTCAGTCGGGAGGCATTGTCTCGAGGCCCCGCTCCAGGGCGCAAGGGGAGCGCGCCCGGCTCCCCGGGCGGCTGGCTCCGAGGCAAGGCTGCTGCCGAAGCCGGGGCTGTTCTCCGCAGCGCAGGCGGGAGATGGAGGCTCTCCTTGGAGAAGGCTTTGTGCTGCTGGAGTGTAACTGAATATTTTTCTCTGCTTCCCCCAGAGGATTTTTCCATTACCCAGGCAGCACAGAACGTTTGCAGCCTTTTCTCTCCCTCGCTCTCTTTGCTCCCCCCTCCTCCTCCTCCTCCTCCTCCCCCTACCCCCCTCCATCCCTCCCCACCCTGTAACCCCTGGCACGGCTTACCAGAGGCGCATTGTGCAAATGTAACCTTTCAGCAGGCCCCGCCCCCGCCAGGAAGCTTCGGGGCTCTGTTGCCAGGAACGCAGCCGGCTCGGAGCTGGAAGGCAGCCCGTTAATCAGAGACGGCTGACAGAAAGTCAGACATCCTGGGCTACAGATTTCTGCTCAGACTCCCTCCCCGGCTCTCCCTGCCTCGCTCGCTCTCTCGCTCTTTTGTTTCCCCCAAGCTCTCCAGCCCCTTCTCTCTGCTGGGGCTTCGGGTCTCCCTCCACTCTCTTCTCTCCCTCCCTCCCCCTCCACCTTCCCCCTCTGTCCCCCATCTCTCTTCTCTCTCTTTCCATAGTTCTCTTCTCCAGCTTTCCTTTCCAGCTCTTCTCTCTTTCATTCACCCCTCCTTTCTCCTTTTTCTCTCTTTCTCTGCTCCTTTTCTTTCTCTCCCTCCCCTTTCTCCTGTCTCCTTGTCTCTGTCTGCTTCTCGGCCTCTCTCTCCTCTTCCAATTCTTTCTCTCATCCCCCCAGCTCCTTCTCATTCTGTCTTTGTCTTTCTGTCTCTTTGTCTCTGTGTCTCTGCACCCCCTCTCAGTTCTCTCTTTTTTTCATTCCCCGCTCCTTCCTCCTCTCTCTTTCGACCTTTTGTCTGCGGGTGATACCTCATCAGGACCACCTTCTGTCTGGCATCACATTCATAGAGCCCCCAGCCTTAAAAAAGAAAAAACAGTACCCTAACAGGAGGGGAAGGATGGCTGTCAGGGAGGGGGACTTTGTTGAGTTTTCTACACTGGGGAGTGAGCCATGGAGGTGAAGAGTGGGAGTTTTGAATTGGGGGAGGGGGAGGGTGGTGAGAGAGGGTTTTCAGTGCCCTCCTATACCTACCATCCCATGAAGCCCCTTCAGTGACTGGGGCACACACCCATTGGGGTCCCACATTTGGTTTCTGCCTCTTTCTCCACTTTCTTCCCCACCTTTTCCAGTCCATTTTCTCTCCTAATAAACTCCACTCCTCTCCGACTCTCTCCTCATTCTTTTTTTCTGGCTCACGAGTTAAAAATGAAGGAGAATCAAGAAAGAATTCTCAGTACTGGTAGCAAACCTTTAATGAGGACCTGCTGTATATTGGTGGGCCACTGTGCTAAGGCCCTCGGGCTACAAGGGGTACAAAGAGTACTAGAAAAGCATTGACTCAGAGGAGCTCCCAGCCCAGATGGAGAGTTAGGACATATCAGACATAAAGGGATAGCTAAGAATACAGGCTGCTAAGCCCCTCATTTCATTACTATCCCATTGCTTCAGCGTCTTCTAATCCCAAGGAGCTCAAAACCCATTTCCACCATCTTTCACTTTGGTTCTCATACCATCTGTCTTCCATGCAGAGAATGGTCATCAAGACAAAGATGACAGCCCCTCCCCTCCCCAACCCACCTTACCCCACCCCATTTTACTGGGGAATGGAGGTACCAAGAAGGGAAATGGTCATGCAACTGCATAGAGCAATAGAATGAGTGATGAGGGATCATGGGATCTAAGGTGTCACTGCTCCAACAACCTTGGCAAGTCTCTCATCCTTTCTGGACTTTTTCCCTCATTTGTGTCATGAGAGGACTGGACAGATGACTTCTAAATTTCCTTTTAGCTCTTTGATACTATAAAGTGATCTGACCTTGAAATTTAGAAATGACCTCTGTCATCCTCAAAGCTCCTCTCCTAGGCACTGTGCTTTTTGTTCTAACTGGCACATAGTGGGTACTTAATAAAATGTTTATTGACTGACTGATCTGTGATGTTATCCATGATGGGCACAAACATTAGGCATAGGCATTTCCAGCATGGGAATATAAGTTTCCAGAAAAAAGGCAGGAAGCATTAGGGAAGGGGGTGTGTTAGGCAGGAGGAAGAGGTGGGTCCAGAGCAAAGACAATCTTCCTGTCACTTGTGCTGAGAGAGGTCCCCAAAAATCTGAGAGGTGGTTTTTGTTTTGTTTTGTTTCATTTTATTTTGGCTTTCCATTCTCACACCCTGAGTTCCTCTTTTCTCCCATTCTGAGTCAGGGATATTTTGCATTCATGGAGACTTTGTATTGACTAAGCTCCTGGACTTTGAACTTCCCTAGATTCACCAAACACAACTTGACACTGTGGCTGAGACCCTCCACTCCGGTCAGGCAGATATCTATCCCTCATCATCCCAATGCACTTCTCCCTCCCCTACCTCTCAGAAGGGCATCGTCACCCGATGTTTGAAGGTTTTTTTCCACTCTCCCTGCAAACCAAGGACACTTGGCTGGGTTCCTCCAATGCCTTTACTGATTACCTCCTGTCCTCCCACAGGAGACTCTTTTACAGGCCCCACATTTCAAGGGGCACTGGATCTCAAGAAGAAGACAGAGAAGACCAGTCACTAAACATTTATTAAGTACCTACCATATGCCAGGCATTGTGCTAAGCATCAGACCAAGAAGACCTTCCTTGTGCAGATGTGTAGATGTAGTTTAGGACAGGACCTCTCCCTGTACTGTGCTCTATCCTCTCCCCAAACCTTAAACCTACTGCACTCTGAAACTGGGATTCCAAGGGACCCCTGTGTTAGGGACCCTCTGGACCCTCCTAGCTTTACAGTGATTATCAATAGTTAACTGTAGCTGTTTTCTACCCAGCCTGATGTCTTTGTTTTTCTTGACCTCATTAAAGGGGCCATGCCCTGGCTACTTCTTAAACAGGTCTATTCAATGAATGGGCATTGCCTCACCCTAAGTGAGTACCTGCAAAGACCTTGGCCTAAAGGACCCAAGGTCTCCCAGGGCATCCTGGGTCATCTCTAATTATCCTGAGGAATGTCAGGTCACTGAATTCAGATGGCTCTGGAGAAGAAGTGAGGTTGATGACCTGCACAAGCCCTCACTCACTCAAAATAAAGTCAAGTGTAAGTCATGTCATCATTTCTCTGATGGCATGGTCTTCTTCGGGCAACGAAGGATGAAACACGAGATGTAGTTTAAAATAAAATAAAAATCTGCACGTATTGGTTAATGCTTGATATTTATGACTATTTACTACTATGGGCTCCAGTGATTATCCAGCATTCCCACCCCTGCAAACTCCTACTGTATTTACTATCCATAGCCCTTCTTTTTGCAGCCATATCTCAAATTATCTTGAATTTTGCTTAGATTTTCATATGTCTTTTCTCTCAATGGGAACAGAAAGCCAAAGCAGTATGGTATAGTGGACAGAGAATTAAAGCAGGAGTCAGGAATAACTGGGTTCAGCTCTTGCCTTACTGGATGTATGACCAGGTGTGAGTGACCTGACCTCTCTGAGCCTATTATCTCCACTGAAAAATGGGGATAACAATCCTCGCTTTATCTGTCTCACTGGGTTGTCAGGAGACTCAAATGGGATGATATATGTAAACTGCTTTGGGAAACTTCAAGTATTGCATACATATGCGTTATGATTATTAAGCTCTGAGACTGTAAGGACCATATCTAATCCATTTTTCTGACTAAAAACAACAGTGATCATCAGATTTCTAGATTGAAGATGATTCATCCAGTATGTTCTGAATGGTATCTACTGTAGGTGAAACATTGTCTAAGATACCAATATGAATGTCTTATCCCTTACCCTCAAGTAGCTTAAAGTCTAACAGGGAAAATAAGAAATATACACAAACTAAAGTACAAATAGTGCCTGGTGTGAGTGCATGGGAACACTGCACATTTTGAGAGAGCAGAGGGAAAAAGAGATCATTTGTGATGTAGTGGGAGCATTGGGAAGAGCTTCCTAGAGATGGCAGCATGAGAACTGAAAAGAAAAGGATGACTAGTACTTGAAAAACTGGAGATGGGGAGAGAGACACTCTAGGCAGTCAGGAGGGTACCAGGCTCATTCAGGGAACAGGCCTGGAGGAGAGTGGTTTGCCTAGAGCTAAGAGGAAATAACAGAAGATAAGGTTGGAAAGGTAGAAGGTGCTCCAGAGAGTGCCTAGGGTAGGGGTGGGGGCCAGGAAGGAGGAAAGGGGAGCAATTCGGCTGGGTAACTTAGCTGTGAAGGCCAGGGGCTCTTGGCACATCAAAAGGGTATAGTGTTTTTGTTTGTTTGTCAAGCATCATTAGCCCTGGGAACGAAAAGTAAACCCAAACCCAATTTTGCCCTTTACCAGGCTACACAAACACTAATAGACCCTTAGGAGGAAGACGTCAGCAGCTAAGTAAACAAACCACTGGCTTGAAAACAGAATGGTTAATACAGGCACAATCTACTTATTTGCTGAGTATGGAAAGACATTCTTCAGTCCATGAACTTTAGCCCAGGCACAGATATTTGCCTCTTTCTTATCTTAGCACCCCTTGGGCAGGAACCAGAACTCCAGCTTCTATTTCTGGGCCTTAAATGAAGCGAGTGATCCCTGAGTGTTGGCTGAGTAAATGACTTCCCTCCCTGCAGGACAGGGCAGGTCTAGGGGCTGAGAGGAGTTTTAGGAATGTTGAAAGAAAGTTCCCCACACCTAGACTTCCTTGGCCCAGGCTGGGCAAAACCAAGCCCAGGCAATTAATCCTCCCTGGCTTCTTCCCAGAGGGTAAAAAGGAGAACTCTCTGAGAATTTATCCTGCTCCACCTATCCCCAGCATGTTCACTTAGGCCAGGTGGGTCCTTAGAACCAGAATCTTGGAGCCAGAACCATCCTTAGGGTTAAAGCAGAATCACTAGAGGAGACTGAGGTTGAGTTCCACTCAATATTTATTAAGCACCTACTATGTGTAGAATATTATTACTAGGTCCTGGCTGTTGGGGTGGGGCATAACATTCAGATTGCATATTTCATTTGCTTGTTGAGTCTGGAAAAAGTTCCTGTCTAAACTCAGGCTCAGTTGTGTGACTTCTCTGGGTCTCAGTTTCCTTGAATGTAAAATAAGGGAGTTGGACTAGTGAAAGAGTGGAAAGAGCATCGACTCTCGAGACAGAGAACATGGGTTCAAATCCTACATCCGACACAACTGTGTGACCTTGGACAAGTCCCTTGAACCAGCCTGAGCCTCAGTTTCCTTATCTCTAAGGAGAGGGAGTTGAACTCAATGATCCCTAAGATCCCTTCCAATTCTAGATCTATGATTCTATGAACTCTAAGGTCCCTTCTATGTTCAAAAGACAAACATTGTGCAAGTCAACTCCCCTTCCCCTACCACCCACCTCTAAGGCCATGTCCCCGGGCAGCCTGGGAGTATGGGTATCCAAATTCTCAAAGTTAATCATTCCATTGTGCCATAACTGGTCAGTCAGTGGCCTCATTTTCCACATCTGCAAAATAAAGATCGGAGGAATGGTGTTTAATGGGGAAATGGAAGTAGGTATCTACCCCTCTGCACCTTTCTCTTTATGCCAATTCAATCCAGTAAACATTTATTAAGCACCCACAGAGTGTGGAACACTGGCAGATATAGGGCAGTGTAGAAAGTATATGTAAGATCCATCCCAGCCTTCACATAACCTGACTTCTAAGCACCCCAGGGCAAGGTCACAATAGTGCCCAGAATAGCCAAAATTGTTTAGGAGGACAGAATGAATCTCTGGGCTACATGAAATGAGTAGCTTGTCTTGGACAAGCTAATAATGTAAAATTGGGCTAGTTGGAAAGAATGCTGAGGTCATGCATTTTTGCATTAGAACATCTGTGGGCTGGGAAACCTCAGTTCTTATTTACAAGGTTACTTTAACCCTCAATCCCTTAAGCTCTGTGAGGCCCCAATTGGGGAAGATTGAACCTAGCGTATTTTCCATTGCTCTTTGCTGCTCTGGGCTGAGAGAGAGAGAGAGAGAGAGAGAGAGAGAGAGAGAGAGAGAGAGAGAGAGAGAGAGTATGTGTAGCAGACAGCATTGATTGAGTTGTGTGCACCTCAACCATTAAGGAATGATCCTTCCCATGACCCCCAAACCGACCTCATTCCACCTACATCGTTCCCTTTTTGCAACCCCTAGCTCTATCCTAGTCCCAAGGACTTGAAATGATTTTAAGGGCTAATCAGGGAAGATTTAGACCTAAGAAACATAGAAGTTACTATTCATTTTTCTTGTTTAAAAAGAAAAAAAAGAGGGAGGGGCTACTAGAGGCAATAACATATAGTAGAAAGAGCCCTGAATTTCAAGTCATTGACTACAATAGATGAAGACCCTGAAACATTAAGTGGCCTACCCCAGGTCATACAAGTGAAAAGGATTTAAATTCTGATCTGCTCATTCTTAATCCTTTGTCAGAGGCCCTACATCAAGGGACCCAGGTTAGAATCCTGGCGAGGCTATCTGGGCATGGTTTTGGCTCAGTTAGATGATCACTCCAACCTTCAGTTTCCTCATGTGAAAAGTGAGGGCGACAAGGATCTCTAAGGTCCTTTTCAGCTCTAACCTCATGAATCAGGCATAACTGGGGGAGCGTGGTACAGCGGGAAGTCAGAGGAATCTAGGTTCGAAACTTTGCTCTGCTATTTACTAGCTGTGTGACCTTAAGCAAGTCCCTCCACCTTTCTGGGCCTTTGCCGCAGTCTCTACATCAGTAGAGGTCTGAATAGATGCCATGAGGCCCCTTCTAGCTTTAAATTCATGATCCTGTGATCCCTATGCCCCCCCCACCCCATCCCCCCATCTTCCCTCCCTTTCTTCCAGTCGCACACACACCATTTTCAGCTTCCTTTTCAGACTCAGAAATTCAGTCCGCCCTTTGCCTTTCTCTCTTTCCCTCCCTCCCTCCCTCCCTCCTGCTAGACTGACTTCCTTTCTCATGACAGGGGCCAGCAGGATGAGAGGTGAAGGTGAGGGGACTGGAGGAGGTGGGAGTGGGGGCTGGAATTTAGTGTCCCACCAGGGTGAGTTTAGATTGGAAGGGACCAGGCGGATCTGAGTTCCTTGGAAGGCAGTCGGGCTGTAACCTGAGCTCCAGTTTAAGCTGATTTCTCCCCAGCCTGGACCCCCAGTGTGTCTGTATTTGTGGAATGCAGCCTGTGTGGGGAGTGGGGATAGGTGTGGGGGAGGGTTGGGAAAGGGGGTAGTTGAGGGGAAAACTGCTTTGAAATTCTATTTCCTACCCCCTACCCTCTCAGGCTGAACAAATCCCACCACCCCCTCTTTCCCTTTTTCCTCCCCCCAATTGTTTGAGTTTTTCTGTTGTAAGGGAACCAGAGAAGTCCAAGGCAATCATATAGAAGGTTTCTCTTAGCCGGGACTGGTCAGGTGGTTATCACTATTATTATCTTCCCTGAGATATCCCACCCCCACTACCACCACTTTCTGCAAATTCCAATCTATTGGGATCCCCCTTTGGGTTTGGAGGGAATGGACAAAGATCGAGGCAATCCTACACACACACACACACACACAAACACACACACATGCCCCAGAATTCAAACCCAGTTCTTCTCCTTCCCCTTTCTGGGGCAGAGCCCCCAGTATTTGAGGCACACCCTCCCTAACTCCTAGATGCCTTTTTCTTCCCCAGGTATGGGGAGTTGGGAGCCGATCCCATCAGCACATGGAGAGAGGGGGCACTCACTTAATCAGGATGAGCACTAAGCTCCTTGAGAGCAGAGATGGCTTCATTTTTCTCTTCTAGTGCTTAGCATGGTGCCTAGCACATAGCAGGCACTTATTAAACATTTGTTGGCTTGACTTGAATTGATAGTCTTTGGATTCTTGTTGCCTACTATATCTATCAGGCTTTTAATGTAGGGCAGTGAATGGAGTGCCAGGCCTGGAGTCAGGAAGGCTGAGTTCAAATCCAGTCTCAGACACTTAGTAGCTGGCAAGTCATTTAGCCCTGTTCCCCTGTAAAATGAGTTGGAGAAAGAAATGGCAAAAAAAAAAAAAAAAAAAAAAGATGACTCCAGTATCTTTGCCAAGAAAACCCTAAATGGGGTCACAAAGAATCAAACAGAACTGAAATACAGCTAAACAAGCACAACAACAAAAGATGTGTTGTATTTAATTCAAGGTTGAGACAGAAACCCAAGTTTTGAGACTACCAGATACCTTGGATGAATTCTCCCTCTTGTATCACCACCCCTAGTCAGGCAGGCTGCCGGCTTTCATGAAATATTTACTGTGTGACCGGCGTGGGTAGGACCTGAGGAGGCAAACACAAGCAAAATGAAAACAGTTGCCTCCCTCAAGAGGCTTACATCCTAATGAGGGGGGAGGGCATTGAGTGAAGGTAAAGTCTGCTGAATCAGAAACAGAACTAGGAGGGCCAGACTGGACCTACTTACTAATAATGAGAGAATGAGAGGCAGCTGGGTGAGGCAGGGGTTAGAGCCCCTGTCCTGGAGTCAGCAGGACCTGAGTTCAACTCAGCCTCAGGCACTTACTAGCTGTGTGACCCTGGGCAAGTCACTTAACCCCAATTGCATCCCCGACAAAAAATTATAATAATGAGAGAATGGAACCACAAGGATGTTGGGATGTTTCAAGTCTAAGAAGACCCAAGGTACTGAAGGAAGTTCTAGGGCACAAAGTTAATTGTGGTGGTGATGGTGATGGTGATGGTGATGGTGGCGTCTGGAGAGTCGTAAGCAGATCTGGGAAGGGTCCCAGGCTTTAAAGCAAGGACTGAACCTGTGTGGACCATGAGCAATTCTGAAGTCCTCATGTCTCATGAGCATGGTCATGAGATACAGTGGAAAGAGCACTGACCTGTGTTCAAATCCCCATTTTGATGCTAATTGGGCAAGTCACTTCATTTTCCTTGGTTTCAGTTTCTTTAACTGTAAAATGAGGATGTTGATGTAGAAGTTTTTGCCTCTAAATCTAGGATCCTAAGAGAACCTTAGAGAAATGAGGCCCTGGAACCTGGTGGTCCTGATGCATTTTCAGGTTCTCAGCATGGAAAGACACCTCTACTTGGAAGGCGAAGTTTTGATTCCCAGTCCAGACTGTGATTCTCTCTTAACAACGATGTGTCCTTCAATAATCCACTTCCATTCTTGGAACCTCAGTTTCCTAATCCATAAAATAGGGATGATAACAGTAATACTTATGCTACCTTCCCCCCAGGACTGCAGTGAGGGGAACATTATAGGAACATGAATTATTACTATGACTCAAGAGACAGAGTTACCAGAAGGGGTGGCCTATTTTTAATATGGCTCCATTTAAAGCCCAAAGGGGGCCTTTTTAAGAGGACCACCCTGCAGGAATCAGTGAGTAGGGAAACAGGCACCACCTCCCCAGGCCCCCAAGAGAGAAGTCTGGATGAGGCCGTTTCCAACAAAGAAATTCTCTGATGTGTTCCCCAGACTAGGTTTAAATGCCATCAGCCAGAGGACCTCCAAGGCTCTCACAGGGAGGGTGGGGGTATGACTCATTTTGCTTCTTATACTGTCAGGAATCTCTAAGCCTTAGTCTGATTTCTCACTGTCTCTCTCTGTGTGTCTCTCTCCTCTTCTCCACTCTTCTTTAGCTCTTGGGAACCAGCATTTCTCTTAAGATGTAATAGATCATTTGTTGCCCATCTTCCGTACACCCCCCATTTCGATTCCTGTATTCCTTCCTATTCTTTATTCTTTCTGAAAACTCCCCTCTGCTTATCTACCTTCTAGAAGGAATGTAAGCTCACTGAGGGCAGAGACTTGGTCATCCTTGGGTGACTCCCTTGATTATCAGAATCCTTTTCATTTTCCTCCTTTGTCCCCCAGTTTCATTCAATTCACTAATTATTTATTGTTGTCGTTCGGTTATTTCAGTTGTGTCCAACTCTTCATGGCCCCATTTGGGATTTTCTTGGCAAAGATATTGCAGTGATTCACCATTTCCTTCCCCAGCATGTTTGACAGATGAAGAAACTGAGGCAGACAGGGTTAAGCGACTTGCCTAAGTTAATAAGTGTCTGGGGCCACATCTGAGCTCAGGAAGAGGAGTCTTCCTGACTCCATGACGCTGGCACTCTATCCACTTCACCACCTAAATGCCCTAGGTATTTATCAAGTACCTGGTATTTGCCGGGCCTCAGTGCTGGGCCTTGAAAATACCAAAATGACCACAAAATAATACTATCTCTGATTTAAAGAAGCTTGCTTTCTTCTGGGGGAATGGGAGAATAGAGGGGGAAATCTAATACATAATTGATAGCTAAGTCTGGCACCATGGTGGTAAGGGAGAGATCTCAGCAAAGCCCCCTTGGAAAATCTGAGGAGGGAAAGAACATTTTCAGCTGGAAACCAGGGAGGACTTCACAGTGGAGACAGCTTCTTAGCAGGCAATGCACACAAGCACTGCTGTTATTAGGGGAAGCCAGATGGTAGGGATACAGCACCTGACCTGAAGTCAGGAAGACACAAGTTCAAATCAAGCCTCAAGACACTTAATATGATGCTATCCAAGTCACTTAACCCCTGTTTGCCTCCATTTCTTCATCTGTAGATTAAAAACAACACTTACCTTGCAGGGTTGTTGTAAAAAATCAGTGAGATAATCATTGTAAAGTACTTAGCATGCAGTCCCTGGCACATAGTAGGTGCTTTATGAACAATATTATTAGAATTCCTCAGTATTTCTTGGTAGTGAGGGCTCCCTGGGAAATCTGACCCCATCCCACCCTCTCTCACCCCCTCTTTTCTGTCATCCACCATTCTTCTCACAATCATTCAATCTCCATGTCCCTCCCCTCCCAATGCTGCCTGCCCTATTGGCTTCATAACTCTGCCTTCTCAATTAGATTATTTTTCTTTCAGATTTTTTTTGTGTGTTCTTTTATTTTAAATCACTTGCCAATGATTCTCCCAGCCAGTCAGTCAACAAACATTTATTAAGTACCTACTATGTGCCAGGCACTGTACAAAACTCTGGGGATACAAAGAAAGGCAAATAAACAATCCCTGCTCTCAGAATTCACATCCTAATGAGGGAGACAATGTGCAAGCATCTATACATAGGATATACATAGGATAAACTGGAAATAACCAACAGAGGGAAAGTGCTAGAATTAAGAGGGCTCTAGAAAGGTTTCCTGTAGAAGATGGGATCTTAACTGGGCCTTGAAAGAAGTCAGGGAAGTCAGAAGATAGAGATGAGGAAGGAAAACATTCCAGCATGGGGGATAACCAATGAAAATGCCCAGAGATGAGAGATGGCGGGTTTGATGGCACTGGATCCAGATTTTATGGGATGAGCGAGGTGCAAGAAGACCAGAAAGGTAGCTAAGGACGAAGTTATGAAAGCTTCTAAAAGCCAAGCAGAGGATTATATATTTCATCCTGGAGGCAATAGGGAGCCATGGTAATTGATTAAATAGGAGGGGGGTGTAATACAGCCAGATTTGCCCCTTAGGAAGATCAATCTGACAACAGAGTAAAAAGAATGGATTGGAGGAGGGAGAAACTTGAGGCAAGAAGAAGACTGTTTCTGATGCAATAATCCTGGCATGACGAGATGAGAGCCTGTACCAGGGTGGTAAAACCTGTCAGGGGAGAGAATAGAGTATGCTAGTGCTGCTGTAAATGGGTAGCTGGATGGTACAGTGGGTAGTGTACTGGACTTGGAGTCAAGAAGACCTGAGTTCACATGCAGTCTCAGACACTTGTTAACTCTGTGATCCTGGACAGGTCATTTAACTGTGTGCCTCAGTTTCTTCATCTATAAAATGAGCTGGAGAAGGAAATGGCAAACCACTCCAGTATCTCTGCCAAGAAAACCCCAAATGAGGTCATGAAGGGTCAGACTCAAGGGTCAACAGTGATGTTGTAAAGGCATAAACAATAAGATTTGACAATTGTTTGGATATGGGGAGTGGGAAAAAAGGGTAGTCACCTAGACTACCTGGGTGACTAGGAGAATGGTGTCACAGTTAAGTTAAAAAGTAAGAATGTGTTTGAGGGAAAGTTACACTTCAGTTTTGGAAGTGTGGAGTTTGAGATGTCAGTTGGTGATGTGAGACTGGAGGTCAGGAGAGAGGTTAGGGCTGGGTAAATAAATCTGAGACTCACATGCATAGAAATGATAGATGAATCCGTGGGAATTGTTGGGATTACCTAGTGAAATAGTGTAGAGGGAAAAAAAGCCTAGGAGCGTCTTGAGGGAAACATTCACAATTAGCAGATGTGACCTTAATGAAAATACAGCAAAGGCAACTGAGCAGTATCTGTCATGCAGATAGGAGAACTACAAAAAAGCAGTGTCATGAAAACCTGGTGAAAAAGGAGGGTACCAAAGGAAGGAAGGGCACTGATGGTATCAAAGGCAGCAGAGAGGTCAAAAAGGATGTTGATCGATGAGAAAAGGCCATCAGATTTGGTGATTAAGAGAACTGTAATAAATCAGTTGGGGTTTTTTCTTGAGTCTGGGCCTGTGATCTCATTGGTGTAGGAAACTCCCAGTGAAGAAATTCCTTCTATCAACACAAACTGGACCTTGTTACTCAATGTATGGTCTTGGAGAGTTACCTGGAAAGCCCGGAGGTGACACTAATTTTGAGGCAGTCTGTCTATGCATTATGCCATAATGCCTCTCAATAAATACAGTCAAGAAAAAACAAATCATAACATTGACCTAGTCTGAAGACCTCATTCTGCACCTATGGTCCACCATCTCTCTGCCAAGAGGCACCTTCCCATACAGACTGTAAGCTTCTTGAAGACAGGGATATCTTAAATCCTAGTATCTTCCCATAACACCTCACACTTCACAGAACAGCAAGTGGCCAATAAATGCTTCGTGAATGAGACTGAATTAAATTTCCTCCTGCTATGAGATAGCTCTCTTAGGGACTATGAGAGTTCTTATACATAATACAGTATTGACGACCAAAAAACTACTCAGAGCTAAACAGTATTGTGTAAGCCAATCCGTGACATGGATTGAAATATAAAATAGTCGGGGGGGGAGCATCCCCTCAGTCCACCACCTACTCCCAAGGAACAGCCAAGGGTCATTGGACAGTCAGATGAAGTCAAGTAAAGAGCCCACAGCTTCACGAACTACCTTTGGATCCCAGTTTTAGTACTCATGGCTGTGGGAACTTTGGGTGAATCACTTGGCTTTCTCTTGCCTCAGTTTCCTCACCTCAAAAATGAGTACAACATCTACTCTATATTACCAACCTCACAGGACTGTCTGTGAGGAAAGATATGAGAAAATGGATGTGGAAACATTTTGTTTTTGCAGACGAATGTTTCAGGCGACCCAGATGGATCAGTAGGGGCACTTCAGAGTATTTGCACAGAGATGGAAAATTCTCTCTGGCTTCTGGAATGTAGCTGCCTGCCCCCCAAGCACAGTCCTTTCTACCTGGCTGTCCACCCTCAGCCTCAAGCTGTATACCACCAGCAAGAATTATTTCACCTTTAATCCAAGCCCACCTCGAGGGCTACTTTTCCAGTTTATGAGGGACTTCTTCAGAGGCCTCTCTATACCTGAATGGCAGGTCACAGATTCCCAGCTTCTCCCTTCCTCAAGTTAATGAATAATTAACTTTGATAGGATCTGACCTAAAACTAACCAAAGAAACCCCGGACTCAGTTACTCCCCTTAGGGTCTTAAGCCTTTGTAAGGGCCCCCAGGCTCTTCTCCCTTACATTCTTTCAAATTCCATTCGTGTGACTGTGGAGAGAGACTGCCCAGAAGAAGTGAGCCCTTTCCACCAAACATCTGTCTTGGCCCAACCTATCCAGACCTGTTTCTGAGGCCCAACCTCTCCCATTGATTCGACTCCTGGACCTCTTGCTTCCTCCAGGATATGTGGGGTTTAACCCAAAGAAAGATTTCCTTAACTCCCAGAATGCTAGATGTTGAAGGAGCCCTAGCAAGTATCTAGTTGTTTTGTTTTTAATAGGAAAACTTTTCTACATGTAGCACTCACATGTTTGAGTCTCTCTTTCCTACATTCTCTGCTTGATCGTTCCTCGTGTGAACACCGAGTCTTGTAGAATCTGAGACAGGAGTTGATCAAATCCAAATCAGGTCCTTCATTTTATAGAGGAAAAGCCTGAGGCTCACTTGGCAGAGAGGGGATGGCCTACAGGTGCAAATTAGGGTATATGGTTTCAAACTTAGCCTATGTGTTGATATGTTTTGCTTGATTCTACTTATTTGTTACAAGGGAGGGCTGGGGGTGGGGGGAAGGGAAGAAAAGAGTCTATAAAACATTTTTAAATGGATGGAAGAGAGCAGATGGAAGTTCAGAAGGTTACACTGACAAGCAAGACAGTTTTGTAGTTACTGTGTTAAATTTAATACATGCTTTTTAAAAGAAATAATTAGGTAACAGGTTTCCAGTTTCATTGCAATTCCCTTTTTGCTCCTTCTACCCTGAAATATTCATGTGTTAAATTTTATACATATGTGTGTATATGTATATATAATATGTATCTATCTATATACATATACATACATATATGTGTGTGTATATATGTATATATACCTATATGTGTATATATACCCACACACATATATGTACATACATATATTAAGTCTGAGGCCCAGAGGAGGAAAGAGGGTCTCCCAGCAAGTTAGTGAGAAGCGTTGGATTCTGAATGCGAGTGGGGCACTCTTGTCAGGATACCTGGATGGGACTGCTGACTTTTACAGATGATCTTCATCAGGTCCCTTAATATCTTTGGGCCTCAGTTTCCTCATCTGTAAAGTGGAGATGATTTCTGCAGGACCTACCTCACAGGGTTATTGGAAGGCGATTTGTAAACTTGTAAAATGAGTGTTGTGTTGTTATTATCCGTGCTGAGGTAGAATTTAAGCCCAGTTCTCCTGATTCCCTACCAAGCCCTTTCTACTCTTTCCACTACCCTTCCTACTGACTATTTGTTTATGAACTGGTGTTTGCCATTTGCCTGTTTCTGTTGGTCTCTTTTGGAAGTTTTCGCTCAATGTCAGTCAGTTTAGACCATCAGTTTGGGTCGAAGAGTGGAAAGATTCTGGGCCCCCAATTTGCCCCCTACGGTGCCAACCCAGCCAGAACTCAGGTCCCCACTTGGTTAGTGTTCTTGAATGATGATGAATGGATTTGGCCCTGATACTGTTCTGGGACTTGGCTGACTGAGCACTCAGGGTTTGTCTGAAAGGAAGAAATTCTAGGGGAATCCAGGCCTGGTAGTTCGGCCAAGTGGTGTCAGATACAAATAATGGGGGCAGGAGGGAGAGAGGGAGAGAAATAGGCAGGTGTGAGCTGGGCAGTAGAACTCAGAGAAGCATGGAGGCCAGCAGGCAGGGTCACTTCTGAGTGCCCTCTATCTGTGAGAGCTGGGCGGAGAGGAGGGAGGTAGAGAAAGGAGTGAGTAGTGGCACAGAGAGAGCCGAGCAGTCTGACGGTTCCCAAAGAGACTCCTTTGGCTTGGCAGATCCAGGAAGACCCAAGCCAATGCTCCCTTGGATTACCTGCTGTCGGTGGCCCCCAAACCACCATCCTTCCTCCTCTTTCCACACTCAGCCCCCAACTCTGCTCCTCAAAGGGAGAAAACCATAGTCAGTTTCCCTGAACCCAAAGTGGGTTCAAGGGGACCAGGGAAAACTGCCAAGTTCTATCTGGCTGGCTTTGTTATTTGCCTACTCCAGCTCTACCAAACAACAGCCCAGCCTGTCAAGCACCTCCCTATTCCCTAGATCCCCAACCACTCATGCTGAAACAGAGAGGAAAACACATTTCTTTATTCCTGGTTCTGTTTCCTAGTTTCCCAGAAGTATATGTTTCTACATAACTCATTTAATCACTTAAACATTTACTAAGTCCCTACTATGGGCAACACACACACACACACACACATACACACACACACAAACACACACACACATACACACTCTGATAACACTCCCTCCTTTTACACCCCCTTCTAATTTGATTTTCCTGACATCACCTAGAGATAATTAGGGCTGGGACGATTCACTTTTGACAACTAAGGATTGAGGTCCAGAGTGGGGGAAGTGACATCCTGGGTCACACAGCAAGTAAGTATGTCTAAGCCAGAATTAAAACCCAGGCCTCCTGACTTCCAGCATAGATCTCTTTCCATCTCAGCTACTTCCTTATATGCCTCTCAAACTAGCCCCAGGCAAAGCTGTGAAGTCTTTGAAGCTAGTTTCTTAACTCTAACTAAACAAATTTGGTCTTCATAGCCTCGCCCTTTGCTTCCTGCCCCTCCCCCTTTAATGCTCTGCATTTTCCTTATGAGGGGAAAGCCTTTGACACTCATTCACAACTGAGGTGTGACAGTCTTCCCAAGTCAGCCTTCCCAAAGGGGCTAGAAGTAGAAGGTCTTTCTCTTTTGTGTTTCCATCCTCTGCCCCTGGCTGCTTGGTTGGTTGCTGTCCTTTCTCAAAGAGAACCAAACCAATACTGCTATGTTACAGTCAAGTTTCAATGTGTCCGACTGTGGCTGATCAGACCAATACAAGCTTTGAAGGCTCTACCACAGATCGGGCACAAATAGGCCATGTGAACATTTGGGGTGGATTCTCTAAATTTGTGCATCTCGTGTTTCTTTTGAGCTGCTGCAGTTCTGCTTCGCTCAACAGCGCCTCTCCGATGAGGGTACGCCATGCTGTCTCTTCAGAGAGACCTTGTGAGTGTCCTTGAATCACTTCTTCTGAACACCATGTGAGTGCCTTCCTTGTGTGAGTTCAAATGTATATTTGGCATTTGAACAACTGGTCAGCCCATCAGAGCATACAGGGTATGGTACAAGGCAATGGCTAGGCATTATAAATGCTTACAAATTGGTTAACTGGTTTATGTTTTAAAATCTGGTACCCAAGAAGAGAGTCATGCCTACCTCCAAAAAGTTTCATCTTCAAGGAGTCTCTGAGGAAAATTGTTACAAAGGGTCTAAGTGGAGAGTCAGTCAACGAGCATTTATTAAATGCTTTCTATGTGCCACAATGGAAGGAAATCTCAGAAGAGAAGGCACTAGCAGCTGCAGAGATGAGGAAAGAACAAAGAAAGATGGACTTTGAAGGAAACCTGGGAAATGAAGAAGTCAGAACAGTCCAGGAATGAGGCATAGCCAGAGCAGACACTAGTGAGATGGTCATGTGGGAGTGGGGCAGAGTGAGTGGAAGGGAATAAGGTAGAAGAATGGTGGAAACGTGGGAAGGTGCCAGGTTATGAAGAGCTTTAAATGCGAAATGGAGGATTTTATATTTTATATTTGATCCTGAAGATAATAAGGAACCACTTAGAGCTCATTGATCAGGGCTGGGTGACATGGCCAGACTTAACACTTTAGATAAATCACCTTGGCTGCCGAGGGGAGGATAGACTGAAGAGAGGAGAGTCTTAAGGCAGGGAGATCAATTAAAAGCCTACTGGAGTAGTTCAGGTATGAGGTGGAGGTGACTGTGGGAGTGGGGGAAAGGGGACATATAAGCTGATGCTTTTAGGGTAGAAATGACAAGATTTTGCAATTGATTGTGTATGGGGGAGCTGGGGTGAGACAGCGAAGGGTCAAGGCTGGCAGAGCTTGTGAGTCTGGGAGATTGGGACAAGTGGAGGCATCCTTGACAGTGATAGAGAAATTTGGAAGAGGAAGATAATGAGTTCTGTTCTGAGAATGCTGAATTTGAGGCCTGAGGGACATCCAGCTCAAGACATCCAAGAGTCAGCAGGAGACGTAGGACTGTAGCTCAGTAGAGTGATTTAGGCTGGATATATAGATCATAATTGAACTCGTGGGAATTCAGTAAACCACCAAGCAAGATTTTGTGGTTGTTCAGTCACGTCCAACTTTGTAATCTCATTTTGGGTTTTCTTGGAAAAGGTACTATAGTTGTTCTCTTTTCCTTCTCCAGCTCATTTTACAGGTGAGGAAACTGAGGCAAATAGGTTAAGTGACTTGCATAAAGTCACACAACTAGTAAGTGTCTGATGCTAGATTTGAACTCAGGAAGATAGGACTCTAGACTGGATGCTCTATCCACTCCATCACCTAGCTGCCCACCAACTGAGATAGCATAGAGCAAAAAGAGAAGGGAAGGGAGGACAAAGCCTTGGGTGTCAGAGTTAGTATGTGTATGGATGGCTAACCATCTGTGTATTTGTGACTGTAGCAATAAGGTAGAATGAAAAGAGAGTTGGGTTTGGAGTCAAAGGACCTGAGTTTGAACCCCCACTATGTCTTTTACTACCCATATTACTTCAGGCAAGTCACTTATCCAAGTTTCCTAGGCCTCAGTTTTTTTCATCTGTAAACTGATTGGATTGGATCACATTGTCTTTAACGTGCCTTCCAGATTTAAATCTGTGTTGTTAGGAATGTATGTCCATTTGTCCATTCCTGCTTCTGGCCCTGACATCCAGTACACAATCTCATAGGAGTCATGTTAAAGCATCTGCTTCTGCTATAGTCAAACCTCTAGCAAAAACAAAAACAAAACTACCTTCTGAGCCCAGAGTACAGTAGAAAGCACAGCCAGAAGACCGGGATTGGGATATGTACAAACAGTATATTACTCTGGACAAGTCACTGTACTTTCCAGCTCTGTAAAATGAGGAGTTGGACCAGATAATCTGCCAGGTGCCTCTGCTGTAAATAAGGAGAGGAAGTGAAAATGGGCAATTCAATCTCCACCCCCAGACCCGAGATCTCCTGAGCTCCCCCACCCCTTTTTTGGCACTAACCTCAGCTGTGTGACCTTGGTCAAGTTACACTTCCCTCCCCATGGCAATTATTTCCTTCTCTGTGAAATATTGATCAAGGAGGCTGATCCCAAGTCTACAAGAGTAGGAGGCTGAGAAAAAGGTGAAGTTTTGTTCACTGACGATGAAAAGAGAAAATAGAAAATGAATTTAAAAAATAGAGATGACAATGGCACCAGAGTACCTCTTGCCCACCTCCCCCCACCTTTCACAGATGGCAAGTTCCTAAGCTGCCTCCATTTCCCCACTGTTTACCCAGCAGACAGCCAGTTAAATGTGGCGTCTGAAGTCTCCCAGGAAGGAGGAGACTTCCCTCAATTTGCCATCATCCATACTGACCCTGTAGGAGGTGAGATGGCTGGTGGGGGAGAGGTCTAGGGATATTTACCAAGAGACTGGAACAAAGGCCTATGAACTCCCTACAGGCCACCCACCCAGGGAAGAGGCACTTCCCTACCCCCTCTCTTCCCTAGGGAAGAACAAAGAAGCCTCGGGAGATGGTCTGATTTTCTGCCTCCTTATCTCCAGGCAGATAGCCCAGGTTCTAGAAGGTCAGCTGTAGGAGGTAGGGAAGGGGAGAAGAAAAAGATAGGGGCCCCTGGTCTCCCACATCAAACAGAGCTGGGACAGATTAGGAAAATGTGGAAAGTACTGAAGTTTCTTGGGTTCAATTCAATGTATTAAACATTTATTATCTGCTATGGGAAAGGCACAGCTATTCCAAAAAGGGAATTTTAAGGGCCAACTATGTTCTAGGCACCATAATCCATAGAGAGGGGAAAGGGAACAGGAATGGATATACATCCTAAAAGCAACTGGCCCTTACCAGTTGTTCAACCATAAGCAAGTCATCTAACTTTTCTGAGCCATAGTTCTCTCTATAAAATGGGAATAATAATACATGCACTGAGGAAAGTGGTTTGTTAACCTCAAATAATAATTTTAACAATGACAGCTCATAGGCTTGTTAGAAATGAAAGGGGTCTTAGGAATTGTCTTGTCCAACTGTGTTATGGTAATCAGAGGCTTAGAAAGGAGTTGCCCAAAGTCACATTGAATTGATGGCAGGTTTAGTACTAGAAAAATCATAGAATGTCAGAGCTGGGAGGGGCCTTAGAAATAATGTAAAATAATCCCCTGAATTTTACATATGGAGAGACCTTGAGGACAGAGATTGACTTTTGCCTCTCTTTGTATCCCAGTGTTTTGCACAGTGCCTGGCACAGTCATATAGGATACATAGTCATAGGCAGAGGCACTGAATAAATGTTTATTGACTAACTGGCAGAAGGGAAAGAAGGCTGGATTTGGACTCAGAGAACCAGCGGTCTGATCCCAGAGAAGTCACTCAACCTTTCTTCACCTTAGTTTCTCCATCTGAAAATAAAGGGGTTGACCTGGAAATCTCAAAGGCCCCTAGGGGTCCTAAATCTATGGTACTCTATTTCTATGACATTTCCATGGTTTCTTTCATTTCGACCTCTTTAGCTTTGGCTCATGCTGTTGTTGCTATTTTGGCCAACTAGTTGTGTCTGACTCTTTGTGACCCTATTTGCAGTTTTCTTGGCAAAGATACTGGAGTGGTTTGCCATTTCCTTAACTGTCTCACTTTACAGATGCAGAAACTGAAGCAAACATGGTTAAGTGATTTACCCAAGGCCACATTGCCTGTAAATGTCTGAGGCCAAATTTGAACTCAAGCCTGCCTGACTCCAGGACAGCATTCCATTGCACCACCTACCCTTCCAGAAGGAATCAGTCAACTAATCTATGTCTGGAACCATGACCAGTTGTAAGGAGGCCATCAGGTGCTATTCACTGGACACAAAGTGCCTTAGAAACTATCTGGTCTAGTCTACAAATGTTTACTAAGAAGGAAACTGAATCCTAGAGATATAAATGACTTGGCCATGGTCACATAGTGAGTCAGTGGCAAAACCAAGACTCAAATCCAGGTCTCCTGTTCTGGGGTCTTTGAACACAGCCAAGTAACTGAAGATAAAGGCTTCTCCCTTCCCTTCCTTTCCCTTCCCCATCTGGTTGTAGATACTGAGTTCAAAACAGGCAAAGTCTAAGTTCAGGTGGATCTTCCCTCGAGGGTAGCTTAGCCCTCTGCCTTCTCCTCTGAATAGGAATCTGTCAATAGTGCCTTACCAAGGACCATAGATTGAGAAGGAGAAGGAGCCCCCTCATTTTATACATGAGGAAACTGAGACCCAGACAAGTGAAATGACATGCTTGGTTCATCCAGGTAGTAAGTGAGAGAGCTGGAATTTGAACTCAGTTCCTGTGATGTAGATTTCAGTACTTTATTTTCACTGCACCACTGTTTGCCTCAGAGCTGAAATATATAGCCCAGAAGCTGCTCCCTTCTCTCCAGACAGCTGGAAAAAAAAAAGCTCAGTCTATGGGAGACTGCTTGGATGCTTGTTAATTCTGAGTCTAATGAAGCACTCAGAGATGTTCTTCCTCCCTAGTCCCTCACTTCCCCCCACCCAACACCACCCCACCCACACAAGCCTCCAGGCTTGCTTCTATGATGGAAAATTTAAAGCAACTTGAAGAGAAGAGAACCTGCCCAAGCTTTCCCTTTCTTTCTCCCCCTTCAGAAATGTCCTTGCATTTGTGGCCTCACAAAGCAAAGAGAAGGGGTCTTGACCATGGTTAGCTGTGGAGGGGGGAGGAAGCCTCCCCTCCCCACCCAGCCCTGCCTGTTTGCATTCTTAAATCTCTCTCTCAGCTGAATTGGGCTTCCTAATGCAAAGAGCAGGAAGGTGCTTAGGGGGTCTTGTGGTCCCAATCCCAGATTTTAGCAGTGAGGAAACTGAGGCCCAGAAAAGGGAAATAATTTGTCAGGTACTACAGAAGTAGGAAGAGGCTGAAATTCTCTGATTCCAAATATAGATCTTTCCATTACAGCCCCCTCTGTGCTGTTTTCTATTGTTTTCCAACGTCCCCTGCATAAATTTTGTCTTTTCAACAAGATTCTAAGCCTCTGGAGGACAGAAGAGATAGGTACTTCTTTTGTAAATTGTATAGGGCTTAACAAATAGTAGGGGGCACAATTAATGAATGGGGAGAAGGGAGAGAGGAAAGGAAAGGAGAAGGGGAAAGGAAGAAAGAAAAGAGAAGGGAAAGGAAGGAAAGGAGAGGAGGGCTAGGGAGGGGAGGGGAAGAGAAGGAAAGGGAGGGGAGGATAGAGAATGGAAGGGAAGGGAAGAATGGGGAAGGGAAGGGATGGATGGGGACAAGAAGCAAAGTGAAGGATGGGTAGTGAAGGGAATAAGGAAAGACAAAAATGAAAGAAGAGGGAAGGAAAAGAAAGAAGAGAAGGGAGGGAAGGAGAAATACGAAAAGAGAGAGCAAAAAGAAGGTGGAGTAAAGGAGAAAGCAGGAGAAGGAAGAGGGGAAAGGAAAAGCAAGAGCAGGGAGAGAAGGGGAGAAACAGAGCCAAATACACAAGACTCCCCTGTAGTGGCTGGTTCTGCAGCAGCAAGTACAGATCTGAGCAGAGCCTCATGGCCCAGACAAGAGATCAATAACCAATTTCACTGCAGCGGCCGCCCCAGTTTTTTCCAATAATTGTAAGCTAGCAGCTGGGAATGAGGCTCTCCCCACCGCGCCGCACCAACCTGCACCCGATCAATTGACACGGCCACTGGGGCAGCAGGAAAACTCATTTTTCTCTCTCTCTCCTCCTGGGTCCCTTTCCTCTGCCTTACCATCTCTTAGAGAAATCTTGACTTAGGGGCCCCAGGGCTGAACACCCCAAATCCATGAATCTCATAGGGCTGAAGTAGAGGGCAGAACTGATATAGTGAGGGGGAGGTTCAGGTAAGGGTCTGAGGGATCACCTCTCAAGTCTCTGTGCCTTGTACCTAGCAGAATGAGGAAAGGACTGGTCCAGAGTGGAAGGCCCCATGATTACCCCAGAAGGATAAGCAACTGCTCAGTGCTCCTGTTCCCCCATTGGCAAAATGGAGGATGACATATTGGAGAGGAAGCTAAAGGTCTTTATAATGAAAAGATCTCAGGAACAAGGGACTAAAATGGGTACTTCCCCTCCCACCTGTTTCTTCACCCTTAAACCCCATCTAATGGAAACACTGAAGGACCATTGCTGGGGGTCTACACCCTCATCCACATTCAGGAAGCGGGGAACAGTGAGCACCCCACTGTGTTCCTGTTCTAGTCAGGCCCAAAGAGAAGGATCGCCACGTGGCCCCCCCTGGCTGGGGTGGAACAGAAGAGGGAAACAAATGGAGGTGTATGCAATGGAAAGCCAGTGCCTTCTAGAGGTTTGTATCAGGAACCACAGAGCTGGCCTAGGTAGCTGCAACCCAGACCAGACCAGCTCTTGGAATTGATTGTCTGAACTTTGAGCTACTGCTGAGGGATTTCCCCCACCCCAGGCCTGGCTCTGGCCCCACCCCTGCCACACACTCCCCACCCACAGCCCTGGAGACCAGGAGATCCCCGGGCGGACAGATCCCTACCTACAGCACCTGATGTCAGCTCCTTTAAGTCAGAGCCCAATTCCCAAAAGCTGTCAAGGTCACCGCAGGAAACCTGCGGACTTGGCATTACCCAGAGAGGGAAGGAGGGAGGAAGGGAGAGAGCTGACTGCAAACAGGAGGGTGGGAGGTAGAAGAGAAAGGAAAGAGGATGGAGGAGGGAGGAAAGAGGGGAGGAAGGAGGGAGAAGGAAAGAGGAGAGAAGAGCAGGAAACAAGAGAGAAAAGGCAAGAGAGAGGTGGGAATGAAAGACCAAAAGAGGGAGGGGAGAAGGACAGAATGAGAAAGCTGGAAGCCTGGGACTGAGTCTCATTCCTCTCCCTCAGGACCCAGCACTGTGTCCTGCCTGTAGTAGGTGCTCTAGCAATGGAGGCTGTAAGAATTAGAAAATTCTTTTAATTTCCTTCCCTCCTCCCCTCCCCCCACCCAAACTAAGGGACTTGTGTAAGGTCACACAGGAAGGCCTGGCACAGTCTGTACTGGAGTCTACATTTTGATTCCTAGTTTTTCTAGTCTCTCCACTAGAAAGAAAGGGAGGAAAGAAAATAGCAAGAGAGGAGAGGGAAAAAGGAGAGCAAAGGGAGGCACTGAATCTTAGAGGGAACTTGGAATTTCTAGCTCTTTCTAGTATAACCAGGGCTTCCCAGCATCCCAAGGGGCCAAGAACCAGCTCCAGACTCTTTCAGAGGCTCATGTTGAGGAAGAGGAACCATTCCATTCAAGCTCTGCTGACCAAAGGAGACAAGGCTAAAGAGGCCAAAGTCAAGGGTCTGAGTGGAGCAGAAGTTCCTTCCTTTTCCAGACTACAAGCTCCAGGAGGGTAGGGCCTATATCTTATCCAAACTTTGTGTGTGTTCGTCCTTCATTGCCTGAAGAAGACCATGACATCAGAGAAATGATGACAAGACTTGCACTTGACCTTGTTTTGAGTGAGGGAGGGCTGTGCAGGTCACCAGCCTCACTTCTCCTCCAGAGCCATCTGAATCCAGTGACAGATATTCATCAGGATGACTGGAGATGAACCGGGGTTAGACAATTGGGGTTAAGTGACTTGCTCAAGGTCACACATCTAGTGTCAAATGTCTGAGGTGATATTTGAACTCAGGTCCTCCTATCTCCTGCACTGGTGCTCTATCCACTGCACCACCTAGCTGACTTCCAAACTTTGTATACAGCTAAATAATGTTTATGGAAGTGAATTGAATAATTTGACTCAGTTTACTAACTCCCTTTGAGAAAATAATTTTCTTGCCTTTCTATACCTGAAAAACAAAGCTAACGCTGACAATATATGCTCTTCATATTTCTCTACACCTTCATCCCCACCACAACATATATACATAGATAGATAGATAGATAGATAGATAGATAGATAGATAGATAGATAGATAGATAGACAGATATAATCAGGAACAGTGATTCTGGAAAATAATCAGAAAGAGGGAGAATAGGTTCTAAAATCAGGCTAACAGACAAGGAGGGATTCAATTTTCTACTCTTCAATTCATTCGACTGGCTATAACCCAGGTTAGAATGGGGCATACACAAACTTGCCTTTTCTATTCTGGCTGACCACATGTGTGACTCAGCACTTAGGTTCTTCATAAAATGATGAACTCACTGGCTGTGTCTGGCCATGTGGCAGCTCCGTGCTGAAAGGACTTGGTGTTTTGATATAATTCAGCAAACCCTGGGTAGTCACTTGGTCCTTCCCTTCCCCCTCCCCGTGACAGTAGAGGCGAGAGGGAGGAGGGATGCTGTGTCCAATAAAAAGAGGAAACGGCTTCCATCTTGCTTTCCTCCTTCAATCGGTCACGTGGCAAGAAAAGTAGTACTTTCATTCCCACCTTGTACCTGCTTGTATGTAGAATGTGGACTCATTTTGTGTCTCTACTTTATTCCCTTTCCCAAGTAAGTTATTAAACATCATCCTGGAATAGGAAGTGTCCAGACTGGGAGATGACCTTGTGACTGTAATAGGCTCAAAGGCCTTGGATCCATTGGATGAAGCTTACTGACTGCAGAATATCAAAGAAAGTGATCTGCGACAGAAGACATGAACCAGGAGCTGTTTGAACAGTGCAGAGCCAAGGTGAAATGTGTAATACCTAGTCAGTAGGTCCCCAAACTGCTTTGTGTTCTGATAAGGTTTAGTTAGTTCCTTGGGAGATCATTATAGTACCTCTACAGTACCTTTTTTCCTTTGGATTTACTGGCTAGATTTCTTGCTCAAAGACCATGCCTTAAACCCAATTCACTCTGGAGCTCATAGATTGGACAACAGGTCCCGGCTCACCTTGCACCGAGTAAATGTAAATACTAAGTAGTTACTGTTTTTCTTTTACCCAGGAACTCTGAGGGTCTTCCCCTCCCAGTTTGATTTTTTTGTTCTTTTTTTTTCCTTTATTAAAAGGGGCTATCCCATGAGTAACTACTTAGAGAGGCCTATTCATTGAATGGATGTATCTCACTCAAAGTGAGAACTTCGCCTACGATGGCCAGGGTCATACATTGCATCCTGGGCCATCTCCAGTGGTCCTGATGAATATCTGATGGTTCTGGAAGAGAAAGTGAGGCTGTTGACCTTGCACAGCCCTCCTTCACTCAAATCAAAGTCGAGTTCAAGTCATGTCATCTTCTTGATGCCATGGTCCTCTTCAAGAATAAAAGACAAACATGAGAATAACAGCCTCTAATTTGTGACTAAGTCTTGTTTTGAGTCATCCTATCAGTACATTGTGTGAGCCTTCTGTTTTTAGCATTTGTTTTGTGGGTTGGACATAAATATCTGTCCTATACATGATTTATATTGTACCTTGAATACCTTGACATGATCCAAAACCTAAGCCTTAAAAATTTTTTCCCAGGAAAGGCCTCTAGTAGAATCTTGAAGGTCAGATACTGAAATAGGCACAGGTGGTAAAAGATTAAATGAGTGAACAAATAAATGGTCTCTTCCCTCAAGGAGCTGACATTTTACTGGATGAGAAGGGGATGAGATGGCAAGGCTGCAGGAACCTTGTTCTATTATAAGGGTTTGTTTCTGGAATTCCCAGAAAGAACTCCTCCCTAACTTAAGGTCTCCATACCAGATGTATGTTCTAAAGATGTCATCATAGCAAAGCTGGCTCTCTTGTTTGTATTTTGCAGTGATATGGAAAGGATTAATGGCCGGAGAAGAGTTTTGAGGTCCCTCAATAAAGAGGGGCCACAAGGTCATGATCTCCAACGGATTCCTAAAAAATCAGTTTCACATAATTCTAGCAGCTGCTTTGACCAGTCACTCTCTTGGGAAAACCACCTGTCAGGCCTTTAGGCCTACAAAGATGCCAGTTGGCAGGTGGTTAAGCTACAAGTGTTCATCTTCATGAGGCCTGGAGGAGATCTTGAAAGGTTTCTGATCCATGTCTTTCCTTTAGACAGGATATTCCTTGAGTCAACCCAAAAAAAGAATTTGCCCTCCTTTTAGACAGATAGAAAGATAAATAGAATGTTTACTAAGCACTCACTATGTGCCAAGTATCACATACAAATAAAAAAGAGTTTCTCTCTCTCAAAGAGCTTACATTCAAATAGTGGAAGATGAAACCGAAAGGAGAGTCCAACAGAACAGGCTGATGATGAGGAAATGAGGGCCTTTGGAGAGTGAGCTGAGCTGGAGGTGAACATGCCTGTGGCCCCCTCATCACATAGTGATCTCAGCCAAGGACTCACTGTCAGAAGGGCAGGCCTTGAAAAGCAGTATCATGACTTCCTCTTTTCATACTCTTTCCCCCCAAAATTCCCACAGATCCTTGATCAGAATTAATATTCAGGAGTTCATCAACAAACTTTGAAGGCATATGATGGGCAGAAACTTGGGTTAGGTATTGTGGACCTACAAATAAGATGCCCACCTTCATAGAGAATATAATCCCAGGGAGAAGATACACCCTACCTTGAGTACACCAGGAAGGCCGTGCTAAGGGCCAGATTGGGGATGCAAACAACAAGAACTACAGGAGAAAATTCCAAGGACAGATTAATCGTTGTGGACTCAAAGTAGTCAGAGAAGGCAGTGTGATACTGTGGAAAGAATCCTGGCTTTAGAATAGATGTTACTGTTCAGTGGTTTCAGACTTGTCCAACTCTCCATGACCCCATTTGGGGTTTTCTTAGCAAAGATACTGGAGTGGTTTGCCACTTCCTTCTCTAATTCATTTTGCAGATAAGAAAACAGAGGCAGAGTTAAGTGACTTGCCTAGGGTCACATAGCTAGTAAGTGTCTGAGACTGGATTTGAACCCAGGAAAGAGGAGTCTTCTGATTGCAGGCCTGACACTCTATCTCCTGCACCACCTAGCTGCCCCTGGAGTAAAATGACCAGGGTTCAAATCCCAGCTTTGCCAAATACTACCTGTATGACCTTAGTCAAGTCACTGTCTATAACTTGGTTTCCCCACCTGTAAAATGAAGGAGTTGGACTTGATGATTTCTAAGGTCTCTTTCTAATTCAATCCAAGATCCTATGAAGGCTTCCTGGAGGAAGGAAAGAAGGAAGGAAGGAAGGAAGGAAGGAAGGAAGGAAGGAAGGAAGGAAGGAAGGAAGGAAGGAAGGAAGGAAGGAAGGAAGAAGGTAGAGAGAGGGAGGGAGGTAAGGAGGGAGGGAGGGCATTTATTAAGTATTTTGTATGTACTGAACAAGACTGTGGAAATCTGAAAGGAATCTTAGAGGTCATCTAGTTTACACTCTCATTTTATAAATGAAGAAACCGAGGCCCTGGGTTGGGGAATTGGGATAAATTGCTTGAAGTTACCCAGTTTGCAAGCAGCAGAACAAGAATTAGAACCCAAGTCTTCTAACTCCAAATCTAGGGTTCTTTCTGCCATACCACAAAGAAGTAGCCCTGTTTCTAAACTCCCCTAGCCAGGGCCTTATTAAATCCTCCTCTTCCAAAGGAAGATTTTTTTCTTCTGCCACATCTTGACAGTTCCTCCCTCCCTTCCTTCTTTTCCCTCCATGCCTGCTCTGATTATTTTCTGCCTTGACTCAGGCAACCTCCAGCTCACCAGCCCCTGTGCCTCTGGCCAAACCCTTGCTGCTGAGCTGGAGCTGGGCCCCCTCCCCTTTTCTCCTCCTTGCTCAGTTGGCTTTCCCTCTTTCGAAATCCACAGTCTCCCTCCCTCCTGCGTCAACCCCCCTCCCTCCAACACACCTTCTGCAGAAAATTCAAGATTCTCTGTTCTCTCCAAATGTCTTCTATAATCCGCCCAGGGTCGGCAAATGGTGTGATTTCAGGAGGAAAGAGAAGGCCTACTTACCACCCAAAACTACTTTCCCCACCTGCTCTTAGATGCCTGAAATTCCTTTACCAGAGAATAAAGCCTTTGAGAGGCAATGTATTTGTAAAAGCTCTGGATCTGGAGACAGCAGACTTGGATTTCTGTCCCACTTCCAAGTCCCCTAATAAGTGACTGAGTGGGTATCCTGAGCAAGTCACTTAGCTACTCTGAATATCCATTTTTCTTTCAGTTTAAAATGGGGATGATAATGCTCACACTAGCAACCTCATAGAGTTGGAGGGAAAACACTTTCTAATATTTGAAGTGCTATATAAAGGCTTAAAGACCAAACTCCCCAAGAGGAGAAAACGCATTGACTTCATTCTCACTGAGGGGTAAAATACTGATATCAGAGCCTTTCCTGAAAGCAGGAGAAGGCAAAAAAACTCAGGAAGGTGGTGACTGGACAGATGAGGGAAAGAGGACAAAAGAGAACGGTCTGCTGAAGTCCCCACCTTTCTCCCAATCACTCGTGTGTGTGTGTGTGTGTGTGTGTGTGTGTGTGTGTGCGTGTATCTATATCTATCTATCTATCTATCTATCTATCTATCTATCTATCTATATATATATATATAGAGAGAGAGAGAGAGAGAGGCAAACAGAGAGACAGAGAAATAGAGAGCATTAGGCTAGTGAAAAGCATCATCAGGGAAGGTAGACAAGGCTTGAATCAAGGAACTTTGATTCAGTATCTACTATTTGCCAGGTGCCATCTTAGGTGCTAGTGATAAAAAGAAATGAATCATTCTCCCTTCAAAGAGTTGATACTCAGCTGGGAAACACTACATGCATACAAATAAAAATAAGGTAGTTTGGAAGGGAATGGGTCAGGGAAGGTTTCCCAGAGGAAGGAGCACCTGAGTTCAACTTTCAAGATAAAAAAATCAGGCAGAGAATGAGAAGAAAGTACATATCAGGCATGGAGAACAGCTTAGGCAAATGCATGGAAGCTGGAGGTGACCCGTTGAATTCAAGTTACTATGCAGATCACAACTCATTTGTGATAAATGCTAGAGAGTTCACTGAACACACAGAGGCTAAATTTTCTGCCTGAGCTCATTCAGCTAGTAACGGTCAGAGGTAAAATTTGAATCCAGGTCTTTCTGACTCTAAGTCCAATAAAATAACATGATTGTGTACATGTAAGTATATATGTGCACATATACATATGTGTGTATGTACACACATATGTACAATGCACATATAGATATAGTACATATATGCAAGCGCATGTATGCATGCATGTGTGTAATATATACACATATGTGTGCAATCGATTACTTCTGCATATATACATGCACACATGTGTGCATGTGTGTGCATGTGTGTGTGTATATATATATATATATATAAAATTATATACACAGTTAAACTATGAAATACACCAATCCCTGTCCCTCCCCATGACACTTCTTTTAAATCTATGGTTTTGCTTAGTCCATTGAGATTGAACAAAATGACAAGATCAAAATAGCATCCTCCTCCTTTGAACTCCCTAGGCTCTCTGTTTATACTTCATGAATTTTCACATTCTAATTTGTATTAAAGTTATTAGCATGGGTATCTGTTATTATCTCCCCTACCAGATGGCAAGCTCCTCGAAGACAGGAGAAAGCAAGATCTAGGAGAAAACTCAGAATTTGGATTCAGAAGAGATGGAATCGAATTTCATCTCTAGTGTTTATGTAACCTAGGGCAAGTCATTTAGTTTCTCTGAGCCTCAGTTTCCTCAACTGCAAGATGAGGGTTTTGGTGTCTTGTGTTAGTGTGTGTGTATTACACAGAACTCATTTCTTTCCTCCCTAAAGCCCTCTACCTTCTAAACTTCCCTGTTTCTGTCAAGAGTACCCATCCTTCCCTTGCATGGGGTCTTCTTTGATTTCATTCTCCCTTGCCCCATCTATCCAATCAGTTGCCAAGTCTTGCCAAGTCTCCCCATGCAATATCTCTCTCATCTACCCCTCCCTCTCTGCTCACAGCCAGCATCCTAATCCAAGCCCTCACTACTTCTCTCTTGGACTATTGCCGTAGTCTCCTACCTGGTCTTCTCGCCTCCATTTTCTCCCCATTGCAATCTATCTTCCAACTAGCTGCTTAAGTGAAATTCCTAAAGCATGGGTCTCATGTAGAAGCTCCATGGAGACCTTCCATGTCCTCTTCTGAAAAATGAGGGAGACTCCATCTCGGAGGCCCCTTTCAGCTCTTCCTGTGGCTCCCCCACTAATCCCAACATTGGCGGCTTACACAGTAGACCCTACTCAGTATTGAATGGAGGCAGCATGTGGCAAGTGTACTAAACTAGAAATGGGGAGGCTTGAGCCTTAGTCCTGGGCTTTGTCACCATCCTGGAAGTCAGTGTGTGACCTGGGACTCAGTTTCTTCATTTGCAAAATAAGGACCTTAGTCTAGACAGCCCCTAGGCCCCTTCCAGCTCGGGATCTACCCTCCTCTGACCAGATAACTTCTCAGGGGCCCCCCCAGCTCTAACAGGCTACACATCTATGAGTTGAATTATCCCCTTCAAATCAATATTCTATTCCCTGTGAGCTTTTTGTTCCCAGCCTAGTGTTTCCACACAGAAAAAGGAGACCTAAGACTGCTTAAGCAAAGTATAAACAAGTGCCAATTAATATGGTGCAAACGGAGATCATAAACCAAGGGTCAGATGCCTCTTCTGCTTTGAATATGCCCAAGCTAGCTAAGCAAAGCCCTTGTGAGCTCCTCGGGATGACCTAGGAGTGAAAAGGGACAAGGAGAAGGGGTTTTGCCACTGAATTCCCTGGACTACTCTGGGCAAGTCCCTTAACTGCCCCAGGTCTGTGGAATAAGGCAGTTGGATTAAAGGACCCTCTAAGGTCCCTTCCAGCTATAAATCCCAGGATACTATGGACTATGTGGAGTACGTGTCACATGCAGAAAAAACACCAGGTTTCGATTTCTAAGACGTGTTTGATTCCCAGCTCTACCACTTAAGTTGGCTGACAAGGTATTTCTTTTCCCAGAGCCTCAGTTTCCTCATCTATGTGAGGGATAAAGGATGCCAAAGTGGCACATTGGATTGAGTACCTGGCCGGTTCTCAGGAAGACCTGAGTTCAAATCAGGTCAAACACTTACTTGCTGTGTGATCCTGAGTTGTCAATTAACCTTGTGTTTCCTTGTTTATAAAATGAGCTGGAGAAGGAAATGGCAAAGCACTCTAGTTTTTTTGTATCTTTGCCAAGAAGACCCCAAATAGAGTCACGAAGAGTCAAACACGACTGAACAGCAACAAAAAAGCAGCAAAAATTGATTAATGTCTCTTTCTCAGCATCCCTCCAACCCATTATTCTAGGAATGTTGAGGTGAAACCTTTTCTTTCTTTCTTCAAACATGCAAACTAAATTTTACTTTATTTTCAAGCAAAGTTCAGCCTTCTCTCTGCCCTGACTCCTACATCCCAAATCATTTTTCCAGTATGTCTTCTCAGGTTTACCTTTCCTTACATTGGACAAGCTCAGGTCCAAGACTCATCCCGCCATTGCTTTTCTTCTCCACCTGTATCCAAGCTGTTCCTTGACCTGATGTAAATTTATAATTACAAAGTAATGCATTTATATTAAGGCTATTCTAGTCTACACCAAACTATCAGGGCAGGATTATAGATGCAAACATGCATCTGCATTATTCATCCTACAGTTTGGCCTTTATAGGTAACAAGATGGCATAGTGGAGAGAGGCTTGGGTTTGGAGTCAGGTAGACCTGTGTTTGAATCCTATCTCAGAAACTTATTAGCTGTGTGACCTTGGGCAAGTCACTTAACTTTTTTCAAGACTCAGTTACCTGAACTATAAAAATAGGGATAATAATAGCCCCTTCCTCCTCCTAGGGTTGTGAGAATCAAACGAGATAATATTTGTGAAGAGCTTAGCAGAGTGCCTGGCACATAGTAGGCATTAATAAATGCTTGTTTCCTTCCTTTAGAAATCTTAACATGATAGATTTTTGAAAAATTATTTTTAGAGTGCCAGGTAATATATTAGCATGATGCAAGATATCTTAGGATACAAAAGATGTCTCTTAACAAATTACAATTACACAGCATAGATACAGGGTGCCGTTTAGAGGGTTAAGTCCTACTTAGGGATTTTGGAGGTTCTAGATTCAACAAATGTTCCTTAAACACCTACTATGTGCCCAGATCTGTGCTAGACAAGAGAGACACAAAAAGTAGCATGACTATTATTGACCTACAGAGGTAAGACTAAATAAACATCAATGAATCTGTGATTTCACAGGTATTCTCTCCATTGATGTGGGTTACTGCCCTTCCAGGCTTTCTCATCCTGTCTGATTTTTGTCCATGTTCTCTGCCATGATTATTCCGCAGAATATACACCCAACAGACTAGAGAGCTTCCTCTGGGTCTTTTTTGAATTTCATGGGTAACAGGAGAGCTCTTGGACTGTCTGTCCCTTAAAGATACCGTCCTCTTGACCTACCTCACCTTCAGCTCCTCAGTGATATCCCGTATACCATTTCTTATATTTATATCTTCTATCTTATACTATTTCATATACCTCTTTCCATTGCCCTCTCAGTCACTTGAAACACTGACTCCTTAGAGATCATGGGGTTTTCAGATTCCCAGACATATGGCATCACCAAGAGAACACGTTAAAAAATATAGGTTGCACAAGATGTATCTTGGAATGGTTAAAAATCACTGTGCAACTACCCTAATACAATCCAACCTGTCCTCCTCAAGCATCCAATTCCACATCCAACTCATAAAGATGATAGATAGATAGACTAATTCAATGGATTAGCTATTGAACTACATGCCTAGAAAATAGGCATTTTCATCCATTTAGCTTTTCTTATGTAGATTGTTAAGCTAAGTTCTTTTAAATCATTTAAATCATTGCAGATCTTATTGACAAGACCCTGGAATGTTCTTGGGTATGGCACAATTCACCAGCTCTCATCAGTAAACAGGAGCATCTGTAGGAGTTCCCCATCTATAAAGAATTTTTCTTCCATTTAGACCTTGTAGGACATCCTCCATGTCAGTAACAAATCCGATATCCATCATTCCCTTAAATGTACTGTCTTCTCTTATTAGGAGGTAAGCCCCCGAGTCTGGAGACTTTCTTATTGTATTTGTGGCCCCAATACTTAACTCAGTGCTGGCACACAGTAATTGTTTAATAGGTGGTTTTTCATTCCTTCGTTAAGAAGACAGAACCATAGATCTAGAGCTAAACGTGACCTCAATCTAGTCTCCTTCATTTATAGATAAGGAAACTGAGGCCAGAGAGGTTTAGTGACTTGCCCAAGTAGTAAGCGTCAGAGGCAAGAGTTGAGTCAAGCCCTACTCTAGAACCCCTGCCCTCTCCAATGCACTTGCCCCAAAGCTTCTATCTCCCTGCTTTGTGCCTCACTTGACAGCAATAATCAGAGAGTCATTGAACAGAGCTTGCATTTATCAAGCAATCTGGATATGATATTAATATATGCACAAGAAGCTCCTTCGTAGAGCAGAGGCTTTAGAGCCGCATTTTGCTGTGTTGTAATCAGCAAACAAGAAACACAGCAGGATCTTCTCTTTTCTGAACCTTCTAGCTTGACCATAAAGATCTGGTCAGTCATAGAGAATCATTTGCAAATTCTGCCTGTTTCCTTCTCATATTTTCATCAAGGACACATGCCCTTGATATATGTGTAGTTCATTCTCATAACGATTTTCTGAAGATCAGAAAGTAGACACCTGGTCAGGGGTGGGGGCAAAGGGGTGGTTATTGATGGCCTCTCACCCAACTTTTTTTTTTTTGGTCAGGCATCATAGCAAGTGTTTAGATTGCTGGACATGAAGCTAGGAATCAAATCATCATAATAGCCCTCCTGAGACACCAAGGAGAGCTCTGGGGAATCCATTAGGCAGGTTTAGGAAGTAGATACGAAGGGTTGATCAGGAAAACCCCTGATTAATTTGATGAGTTTCTCCAATCAACTTGAAAATATTATAGGGAAAGCACCTTTGGAGGCATCAGAGGGGGACCTCCTAGTGCCCAGACAGTATAGACATGCCTATTTACCAGATTAGAACTCCTGACAATTGGCTAGCTGAGACTCAAGGGGCCAGACTCTGCTCAGAGGAACTGCCCATCTTCATAGTCTATGAAATTGAGCTGATGAGCCAGCTTGCTTATCTTTTGCTCTCTTCAGGACATCTCACTCATTTTTTCTCTTGCACCTTATTCTGGAATGAAGTGATGGAGTGAGAAGATTTCTCCTTTTGCCCACCAGGAACAATGGACAGTAACTTGCAATAGAAGTAGAAGCACAAGACAGAGGCACGTGCCCTTTGCCCCATTCTTCCTTGAGTTATATCATATGCATCTTGAATATTTCATGTGTACTTTGTCCATTTACACTTGTCAAAGTAGGTGTTGTTTTCCTCTACTAAAGACCCTTTTATGTGGGGGGAGGGGTTTGTTTTATTTTTCTTGTATCCCCAGTGCCCAGTCCAATGCTGGCACAAAGTCAGGCATTTATAATAATTTATAATAATAAGCAAGCATTTTTTAAGCACTTGGTACTGTTGTGCTAGGTACTGTTCCAAATTCTAGGAATAAAAAGAAAGACAAAAACACTGTTCCTATCCTCAGGGAACTCTCATTCTACTGGGGGAGAGGACAGATAAATAATTAGGTATCTACAAGACATGCACAGAGAAGATAAAAGGTTATGTCACAGACAGAGAAGGCACTTGTAGCTAGGGACTCTGAGAAAGCTCTTCTACAGAAGGTGGGATTGAGTTGAGTCCTGAAGGAAGCCAAGAGTTAGAAATGAGGAAAGAGGGCATTCCAGGAATGGGGGATAGCCAGTGAAACTGCATGGAGTTGGAAAAATGGAGTTTTGAGTGGAGAGAAGAAGTCATGTACAGGAGAGATGTTGTAAAGGTAGAAAGGGCAAGATTCAGCAATAGGCTGGCTATGTGGGGTGAGTGCTCAAGTAAAGTAAAGATGATGACACTGAGCTTTCTGACCTGAGTGATGAGGAAAATGGAGATGTTGTAGACAGTAATGTGTGTGTCCTTCGTTGCCAAAGAAGACCATGCCATCAGAGAAATAATGACATGACTTGCATTTGACTTTGTTTTGGGTGAGGGAGGGTTGTGCAGGTCACCAGCCTCACTTCTCCTCCAGAGCCATCTGAATCCAGTGACCAGATATTCATCAGGATGACTGGAGATGACCCAGGATGAGGCAATTGACACAGCTAGTGAGTGTCAAGTGTCTGATGTGGCATTTGAACTCAGATCCTCCTGATTCCTGTATTGGAGCCCTAACCACTGCACCACCTAGCTGACTTCTAGACAGTAATAGTGAGGTTTAGAAGGTAGGAAGAGTTTAGGAGGAAAGTTATGAAATTGTTTTGGACATGTTGAATTTGAGATGCCTACAGGAAGTTGAAAATATCCCTAGAAAGCAGTTGGAACTCAGGAGAAAGCCTAGGATGGGATATATGGATTGAGGTGTTTAGCTAATGGCTTATTGATTTGACTTGAATTTCTGAATTCTTCTGCCCTCTCCATTATGTCAGTTGCTTACTACTTCGGGCAGCTTTTGAGGAAATGATACTAGTCAAAGTTAGTATCTTAGGATTTCCCCATTTTTCATTTTTGAGCTTCAACAATACCACATAGGCCAAGTTGAAGCTGATGTAATTTCTCTTGACACCTTCATTTTTTAAATGTTGCGTTGATCCTGTTTTTTCAAAACATGTCATTATCATTCCCCTTCCCTGCCCCCCAATATAGAGCTCTCTCTTATAAGAAAGAAGGACAATTAAGCAAAGTAAACCAATTTGTCAACCAAATCTGATAATGCATGCCTATCTATACCTCACCAGTAGTCCACCACCTCTCTGATGAAAGGAGACAGTCATGTTTCATCATCAGTCTTCAGCACTCAAGATTGGTCATTGCAGTAAATCAAATTCTGATATTGTAGTTCTGTTTCCTTTACATTGTTGTGGCCATTGCATATAGCCTTCTCTTGATTCTGGTATTTCAATCTTACAATGTCTTCTTCATCTTTCTTCTAATTTATTTAATGCCAGTTTTGAACTTTGCTCTAACTAGTCCAAGGACTGACTACTTGAAGAAAATTGATTCTGATATGTCCCATACTAGTAATTAGTCATTTCTTGTCCTAGTCAATTTAATTTTTGGTTATATTTATAATTCTCTCTCTCTCTCTCTCTCTCTCTCTCTCTCTCTCTCTCTCTCTCTCTCTCTCTCTCTCTCTCTCTCTCTCTCTCTCTCTCTCTCTCTCTCTCTCTCTCTCTCCTCTCTCTCTCTCTCTCTCTCTCTCTCTCTCTCTCTCTCTCTCTCTCTCCTCTCTCTCTCTCTCTCTCTCTCTCTCTCTCTCTCTCTCTCTCTCTCTCTCTCTCTCTCTCTCTCTCTCTCTCCACATTGTCCAGTGCCTGCTTCCCCTTTTCTAGAAAGAAAATACTCATGATATATAGGTATGAATTTTCTGAATCGTCTTCAACCTTTGTCCTCATTGTTTTCACAAGCCCAAATCTTGCTTTCCAATATATTTTTTGCTATATCCCTCATGTCATATTCTCCCTTTTCCCATCTTTCCTCCTCACAGCTACCAAATAGATATTCCTAAAGTTCAGGTCGGACCATGCATCCCTCTGCTCAAAAAGCTATATTCCAGTCAAATTGGCCAATTGGCCAACTGGGGATTGTCATTCTCAGTGCACAACACTTCATCTCCGGCTCCCATGCATCTCCCATGCCTGGTATGCTTTCCCTCCTCCATCCTGCCTCCCAGCTACTTCACTAAAAGCACAGTTCAAGGGCTACCTCTGACAGGAAGCCTTCCTGACTTTCTTTTCGTTAATGCTCTGCCCCAGATCCACCATCCCAAATTATTTTGTAGCTGATCTGTATAAATTTTGTACATATTTATGCTTATTGTTTCCCCCTAGAAATTAATCACTGAACAAGCATATAGTAAACACTATGTGCCAGTCATCATGCTAAGTGCTAAAGATACAAGGAAAGGCAAAATCAGTCCATGCCCTCAGTGTTAATGGAGGAGATGACATATATGTATATAGACATATCATGTATGTTTATATGTACATGTGTGTACTTTCAGGACACATGCAGAGTCGATGGAAAGCAAACCTTAGAGGGTAAAGCTGTAGCAGCCGAGGCTAGGGGTTGGGATGGGGAACCAGAAAAGCCCACCTGCAGAAGAATTGTTTAAGCTGAGTCTTGAAGGAAAACATGGATTCTGAGGCCTATTTGAGGAAGAAGATTCCAGATGTAAGGGCAGCCTATGTTAAAACAAATGATTGTGAGACAGGGTAGAAGAGCAGCTCCTTTGGGCAGGACCACTCCTGTCTTTGTCTTTCTATCTTAGCAGAGGGCCAGGGCCAAGGTAGACATAACAATAAATCGTTGAATTAAATTGCCGTCCATTCCACTGCAGTCACAGGCCATAAATGTAAGTGTTATCTCGGTTTGAAGGATTTTGTCAAGTCCTTCAGTGAATTTTTCTTCAGCCACAGAGGGGCTTAAACTGTAGCTAGGCTCTCCCAGGTCTTTTTTGCTTATGCAGATGTGAGGGTGGGCCCAAAGCCCCAAACACTTTTCCTGGCCATACATACATAATAAAAGCAGGAATGTGGCTAGGCTCAAGGAAGATAATGACCTCGCCCAGGGCTTAGCTTTGTCTCTAAACCTTCTCTTTCTCCCACTGATTTGCATTGCAGAACTCTTCAGAGAACTGAGAAACTGAGGTACCTCAAACTGATTATTAGAGATTAAAAGAGGGAACTATAGAATTTGCCCACCCTAAACTAGCAGAGGTCTCTGGTAGAGAATTGGGCCAGAAACACCGAACCACAAAGAACTTTGAATTTCAATAAAAAAGTAAAATTAAAAGCACTACTTAGTTAGTATCTCTGATGTGGAGGCAGTTAGAGGTCTCAGTGGATAGAGTCATGGCTTTGGAGTCAGGAATACCTGAGTTCAAATGACTGGGCAAATCATTTAACTTCTGTTTGCCTTCCCCACTGGAGAAAGAAATGGCAAACCACTCCAGTATCTTTGCCAAGAAAACCCCTTGGACAGCATGGGTGTGCTGTGCTCCATAGGGTCCAGAAGAGATGGAAGTGATTGAAGAACAAATCTCTGATGTAAGACTCTAAGAGCTTGGTCCCTAGCGATATTAGGGGGTGGATTGGACAGAGCTCTGGATCTAGAGTCAGAAAATTGTTGTTCAATGGTCTCTGACTCTTCTTGACCCCATTTGGGATTTTCTTAGCAAAGATACTGGAGTGGTTTGCCATTTCCTTCTCCAGCTCATTTTACAGATGAGGAAACTGAGGCAGATGGGGTTAAATGACTTACCCAGAGTCACCCAACAAGGAAATGTTTGAGGCCGGATTTGAACTCAGGAAGATTGCCTAGCACTTCATCCACTGTGCCATCTAGCTGTCCAGTGGAGACAATTTACTATGTTCAGCGATAGAATGTGTTCAGCAGAACAGCATCCAGGGGCAGTACTGGAGGCATGAATTGTAATTCCAAATGCAAGCCCTAGCAAATGTGTTTCCTGCATATGTACCACTCTCTATATGTTCCATATGTTTATCTACTATTTCTGCCAATGGTGCATGTATTTGTGAGGTACTGTGCCAAAGATAGGAATTGTCCTTTTGTTACTTATTTTCATCAAATGACTTTTCTTTGAACTAATTGTCTCCTATGACTGACCATTAAAGGTCCACATATCAGTGGAGCCTTGTGAACTCTGGTTTTGAGTCAATAAGGATTCAGAGGTTGATTCAAATCTAGGGTAGCCTTGTTTGGGTCAACTATTTTATATATATATACACACACATACATACATATATATACATAGGGAGTGTATATATATGTATGTATGTATGTATGTATGTTTCAAGTTACCCCCAGCTGCTTCTTACACTTAACATGAGTCTTTTAAGCTAAGATGACAAAGCTGTCTTTGGGTCTAGCACAAAAACCTACTCTTTAATTACTTTGTTTCCTGTAAAATAACTTAAGCTCCTTGAGGGCAAGGATAGTTTCATTTTTATTCTATTCCCAGTACAGTGCTTGAGACATAGTAAAAGTATCTAATAAATATTTGATTGCTTGGTTTCACTTATTCTAAGAATATCAATTTATTATATTATTTGCCTTCTCAGTGGGTGGGAGAGGGTGAAAAAGAGTGGGACAATGTGGAACTCAAAATTTAAAAGAAAAGAATGGTATAAAGAGATAATAATTTTAAAAACTCTATGTAGCTTAAGAATAAAGCTCTTGAAATGGACACTTTCCTTTCTGCTTGCTGTTCATCACAAGGTGCTACTATTGGGGTCTCCTATAAGTAAATCTTCTAATAAAGCTTGGGCTTATTTTTTATTTTCATTTGTTAGAGGATTACTAGAGGGTGTTTTTTTTTTCTTTTTGCTTGCTTTGTTTGAGGTTTTCTAATTATTTATTTTTAGTTTTCAACATTCACTTCCATATGATTTTGCATTTTTAATTTTCTCCCCCTTCTCCTGCTCCCTCCCCAAGACAGCATGCGATCTGATATAAGCTTTACTTACTTATACATTCATATTAAACATATTTTTACATTAGTCATGATGTAAAGAAGAATTAGAACTAACGGGAAGAAAGAACCACAAGAAAGAAGAAACAAAACAAAACAGCAGAAGAAAAGAAGAGCAAATAGTATGCTTCCATCTGCATTCAGAATCCAGAGTTGTTTCTGTGGATATGGATAGCATTTTCCATTGTGAGTCTTTTGGAGTTGTCTTAGATTCTTATATTGTAGACTTATTTTTTTTTATTTTTAAAAATAAAGAATATTAATTTTGATATGGTTTGTATCTTCCAAAAGGATGACCATTTTGGCCAAGAACTGGAAATCAAGGGAATGCCCATCAGCTGGGGAATGGCTGAACAAATTGTGGTATATGAACATGATGGAATTCTATTGTGCTATAAGAAATGATGAACAGTCAAACTTCAGGAAAGTCTGGAAAGATTTATATGAACTGATGCTGAGTGAAATGAGCAGAACCAGGAGAGCATTATACACAGTAACAGCCACAGTGTGCGAGGACTATTTCTGATAGACTTAGCCCTTCACAGCAGTGCAATGACCGAAAACATTCTCAAAAGACTCTTGAGGCAAAATGCTGTCCACATCCAGAGAAAGAACTATGGAATGGGAATGCAGAATGAAGCAAACTATTTTCTCATGTGTTATGTTTTGGTTTTTTTTTGGTTTTTCTAATGGTTTCTCCCATTGGTTTTAATTCTTCTGTGCAATATGACTAATGTGAAAATGTATTTAATATGGATGTATAGATGTGTAGAATCCATATAAGATTGCATGACTTCTCAGGGAGTGGGGAGGAAGGGGGGGGAATTTAAAACTTACGGAAGTGATTGTTGAAAATTGAAAACAAATTAATTTTTTTTTAAAAAAAGATGACTATTTGTTGACCATTGGACAATGATGTCACCTTTAGAATACCTACAGCTAATGGTTGCAAATTCTAACCACTGTCACTTTTAACACTAGACTCATTGCCCCCTTTATTTTTGACCACTCCAATACCTTCACAGTGACAATGTAGATGATGCCAGAACAGAAGATACCAATATTTAAAAATTAAAGAAGAAAGTTAAGGGGTTACAAAAGACTGAGGATCATTTTTTTAAGAGTTATATGATCAATGAATCATCCTGTGATGATAGTAATAAATCTCCCTGTACTTAACTAAACTGGTGCTCAGACCACAGACCCAGTCTGTCACCAGGACCATGCCAGAAGCTTTTCCATATGAAAACTTTCCAGACTCTACACTTCACTGGCATTGTCTTTCAGAACCCCAGGCCACCTTCCAGTCACAGTGAGGCTTCAAAGGGAAAACTTTATGGAGGTAGATTAATAAAGAAACCAACTCAATAAATAATACATGGCACAATATAATCAACCAATACATATCGACAAATTGACTAGTGGTAGGGTTGCCTCTGACACATGGCAGGGTAAATAGAGTTTAAATAATTGCACCAAAAAAACAGCCACCATGATTACTTGATTCAGGCAGTCTGAACTGACCTGTAATTTTCCATTACTAGAAAGGCAACCGGGCATAGTGGATAAAGTGTTTTTACTTAGAGTCTGGAAGATCTCAGTTCACATTCTGCCTCCAGCTCTTATTAGCTTAAGTAATGACCTGGCTTAAGTTAAATTACCTTAAACAAGTCATTTAACTCTTCTGAACCTCAATATCTTCATCTATAAAAAATGAGGTCAACAGTACCTCTACCATCATCTACCTCCTGAGGGCAGTTAAGTAGCACAGTGGATAGAATGCTAGGCCTGAAGTCAGGAATACTCATCTTCCTAAGTTCAAATCTGGTCTCAGACTCTTTCTAGCTGTATGACCTTGGGCAAGTCACTTAACCCTGTGTACTTCAGCTTCCTCGTCTGTAAAATGAGCTGGAGAAGGAAATAGTAAACTACTCCAGTGTCTGCAAAGAATAGTCCAAATAGGGTCAAGAAGAATTGGACATGACTGAACCAACTGAACTGAATTTACCTCCAGGGCTTACCAGGTTCAAATGAGATAACATATGGAAAATGATGTAAAAACCTTAAGTCACTACTTAAATGTCTGTTATCATCATCATCAATATTATTATTCTTACCTATCAAACTAATAGATAGTATCCTGGACTGGAAGTCAGTTCTAATCTAAGTTCTAAATTCTAATCCTAGCTCTGCTACTAAGTAGCTGTGCAACCTCAGATAAATAACTTCCTCTCTTTCAGCCTCTGTCTCCCCATTTCTATAAGGAGGGAGTTGTACCGAATGATTGCTCAGATCCTCCCAGCTCAAACATTGTGTTCTCAGGGTTCTCCCCAGCTCTGACATTCTATGATTATGTATTAAATTCTA
The DNA here is from genome assembly GCA_023548195.1 of Bettongia penicillata ogilbyi. NCBI lineage: Eukaryota > Metazoa > Chordata > Mammalia > Diprotodontia > Potoroidae > Bettongia > Bettongia penicillata. Next base: position 2,135,134 of record JAJHZJ010000380.1, on the reverse strand, counting down.
AGAGTTATCACAGGTAACAGAAATTCTCTCTGCCAAGAAGTTTAGCTTGTGGCTGCTTCAAGGTTCCCATTTTTCCTTTAGCTTTATTCCTCTCTCCCCCAGCCCACTGTATTCTCTAACATGATTGATGGAAACATGAAGCAGAGCCCAAAGGACTCACCTATCTCATGACCTCGAGGATGAGGAAGACAGAAGTGTCAGATCCCCAGGCCAGAGCCTCAAAGGCAGCATTCCAGGGATTATCTAGAGGGGTGGGGTGTTGTTCTCAGGGAGGGGGTGACACTGATTAGGGCCATGTGGGGCAGAAGAGAGGAACACAGGTAGAGCTTAGAATTTCAGTCCTTCATGTACTTGTAAAACTAACCCTCAGATCTGCCTATGGCAATGATATTTTCCAAACCCCAAATCAGGACCTATGGCCTCACTAAGGCTTCCATTCCATTCAGCAAATATTTATCGAACCTTTAGGATGTTCAAGGCACTGTGTTGACTGCTGGAAATGCAAAGATTCAAAACCAGAATTCTACCCTCGACAAGCCTATATTTTACTGGGCACGTGGGGCAGGGAGAGAGGTGCACGGGACCATAATATTTATACAAGTAGGATATGATGGGCACAAAGCATAAGTCCCAACAAAATGCTCTGGGAAAATTCCAAAAGGAAGCTGGGAGAAAGGTTTGATATTCAGGGAAAGCTTCCTAGACAAAGCGACAACTAAGCTTGGCCTTGAAGGAAGAGGAGGATTTTTACAGACAGATATGAGGAGCAAATGCATTTTAGGCATAATCCATATGATGATATAAATCCATGTTGTAATATAAATCTATATCATCCATATAAACTATCTTTATCCTAATTCCCATTCTCATTGAGTCAGGTGCCCCAATGAAAGAATAGCTAGATGTCAACCTTAGGGTTCCCAGGACTGGAGATGTCTTTTTCTAATGTTATTGCCTTGAGTCACCATTCTGGCATATTCTACCCCCCCAACATGAACTGCCAATGATTAATGTCCTAGTATAATTTTAACCAGGGCAGTTTGGTGGCAGAGTGGATAGAGTACGGGGCCTGGAGTCAGTTCAAATCTGGCCTCAGATACTTGCTGACTCTGTAACCCTGGGCAAGTCACTTAAATCTGTTTGCCTCAGTTTCCTCATCTGTAAAATGAGCTGGAGAAGGAAGTGGCAAATCACTCTAGTATCTTTGCCAAGAAAATCCTAAATGGGGTCATGAAGAGTCAGACAACTGAAAAATAATCGAACAACAAAAATTTTAATCAATCTGCTGTTACAAATGGGTTTTACTGAAAAGATACAGCAAGAAGAGAAGTACAAAGAGCATTCCTACAATATCTGGGGGCGCATTCTGCCCTATACCACCTCAGTCCCTGGGGAGAATGAGATTAAACTTGGTAGGACCACCAAGTTCTGAATTTAGCATAGGCAATAAACAGAGAGGATCCCTTACTTCTAAGACCTGTCATCTTGGCTTCAAGAGACAATCTACTGTGGGGTTGAATCCCATTCAACCTCCAAGAATGGGTTGACAGATCAGGTTCGGCTGACTTCTGGCAACTCACCATTCAAATCTTTTAAAGCTCACAAGATTATAACTGTCTCTTCACCTCTGAGCACAAAAAGAACTGATGCACAGAGGCAAAGAACAGAGAGGCTCACATCCATCAGGTACATGTTGTCCATGGGGGATGGAGGGGAAGGGCTATGGTCTCCCCTCCACCAGAGGATTGCAGCATGTGTCTTTCACTCAGATGCAGCCTGGCAGGAAGGAGAAGGATGCCTGCCTTACCTGGTTAGTGCGGTTTGAATGCATGAATTGTTCCGGTTTAGCAGCCTTATTAAAAGGCAGGTCAGAAACTATACCTGTGTATATTCTAGACCATAGAGGTATTAAGTCAGATGGAGCTCTGCATATTCATAAAGACTTGGTTCTCACTAGCCAGTTCCAAACTCACCCACCCCCATCATCCAGGATTAGGAGATTTACTTACATTCATAGTTCAGTGGAAAGTGTTTGAGTTTAGCATTCCTAGGACCAGAGTTCAAATCTCAGCTCTGTCACTTATTATCTGTGTGAATTTAGGCAAGTCATGGAACTACTTTGGGCCTTAGTTTCCTACTGTGTAAAATGAGAGAGTTGACTAGATGACCTCTAAAATACCTTCCAGCCGTAGATCTATGGTCCTTCATAGATGAGACACTTAAGATCAGGGAGAGGGCAAGACTGGAAAAGAAAAGGGCTAGTAATGTCATTTCACTGGGCAAACCAAAAGCATAGTATGAAATAAGGCTAGAAAGGTAAGTTCGAGCCTGATTTGGGAGGGCACTGAAAACCTTTTAAACTTACGCTCTCTTTTCTTGAAATGGGAACAGTACCAGAAAACTGGGAAAATAAATGGCTGCCATAGACAAGGCTGATGATAAGGTCTAGTCCAAATTTGTTGAGTCATCTAGCTAGAGCTGGAAGGGGCCTTGGAGGTCATCTACTCCCAACATTCTCATCAGGGTTTTTTTCATTTTTTCTTTCTTTTTAATTTACTTTTTTTCAAAGAAAAAAAATCGATTTTATTTTCCTTTTACCTTTCCTCTACCTCTCTCATTTTAGGCCCAGAGAAGAATCATAGGATCATAAGTTCTGAACTAGAAGGACCCTTAGAAGTCATCCAGTACAATTCTCTTATTTTACACATGAGGAGACTGAGGCCCAGGAAAGGAAAATTACTTGCCCTAGGCCACAAAGCTAGTTAGTTGTAGAAATGGGACAGGGCTCCTGCTATACCAGGTAGAATTCATCTGAGTACCATAAGGCTCAGAGGACAAAAAGAGGTACTCTAGACTGGCTAGAGAAGGGCAGAAGTCATTCCTACTCCAGTCTTCCCTCCATTTGGGCCAATACAAAAGACTCTGCCCTTTCTGGCCTTTCTCAGAATCTCCAAAGTCCAGGGTTCAATCTCCCTAAACTAGATTCTTCCTTCTTCCCTCAGCCCTTTGCCTGACCCACCCAAGTATCCTTGCCATGTCCACTCCCTGAAACTTCTCTATTCCTATATCTCCTCCCCTGAGAACCAAAATCTTTATATAATAAAAATCTTTATCAATGGCAATAATAATAGCGAACATTTATATAGTACTTTGGAGTTTGCAAAACACTTTACAAATATTATCTCATTGTCTCCTCTCAGCAACCTTGGGAAATAAGTGCATTTATTATTCCCATTTTACGTATGAGGAGACTAAGACAAACAGGTTAGATAACTTGCCCACAGTCATATAGCCAGTAAACATCTGAGGCTGCATTGAAATTCAGGTCTTTCTGATTCCTGGTCCAGCACTCTATCCACCATGCTAAGGAGATGGAAAGAGATGGAATTTTTTTTCATTCAACAAATATTTACTGACATCTATTCTGTACAAGACATTGTTCTAGATGCAAGGAAGGACACAGTGATGAAATTGAATTTGATAAGTATTTATGAAGTGCCTATGCTGTTCAAAGCTTTGGGGTTACAAAGAAAAATGAAAATGGTCCCTGACCTCAAGGAGATAATCTTTGACCTTAGGAATGCAATATTTACGCAGCTAAATAGGAACAACTGTGAATTCCTTGAAGGTGAGAATCGATCTTTTCTTTCTTTTTATCCCTAGGGCCCAGCATAGTGTCTGACACATAGTAGGGGCTTGATAACTGCTTGTTGACTTAAAATAATTTGAGAAAAGAGAGGGCCCTAATAACCAAGAGGCTCAAGAGAAGTTTCCCAAAATAGAAGGGGACACTTGAGTTTACCTTTGAAAAAAGTAAAGGATTGTAAGAGGTGGAGGTCAAGTCAAAATCATATCAAATCAACAAACATTTATTAAGCACCTAGTGTGTGCCAGGAACTATACTAAGTGATGGGGATACAAAAAAAAGGGGGCAAATCATGATCCTTTTTCTCGAGGAGCTCCCATTCTGAGGAGACAACATTTAAATAACTAGGTACATACAAGTTTTTTACAGAGTAGATGGAAAGTAAGCTCAGAGGGGAAGCACTAGCATCTGTGAGATTTGAACTGAGTCTTGAAAGATACCAAGGAAATGAAAAAGTGGATGTGAGGACGGAGTGCATTCTAGTCCTGTTTGAGGACACTGGAGGCAGCAGATGGAAGGTCCTTTTGGTCACTTCATTGTGGCAATAGATTTTCAATAGTCAAACTTCCATATGAAACTATTATAGTTAGTGTTTACGTGCTTTCTTCCATCTAGTTCCCATTTTTCAGTCAATAACTTGTTTAAATAGGGGAGAACAGAGATGTTTTAATTGCACAGCATCTCTACTCATTTTTATTCCTTCTAGTTTTGTATTGGTCTTTGCTCTAATAAGTCAGTGGTCTGACTTTAGCCACAGGCAAGTGATCTAGGAATGATTAGCCTATCAACAGTGAGTTGTTTCCCACCTATTAAAATATAGTCAATTCATTTTCTATACCGTTTTTGGGTACTCGTCATGTGCAGCACTTTCAGATTCTTTTCTCAAGGACAGTATCCAGGATGTGCGGGGCCATCTCCAATTGTCCTGATCTACATCCTGCCACTGGACCCAGATGGCTCTGGAGGAAAAAGTGAGGCCAGTGGCCTTGTACAAGCCCTCTCTCGCTTCAATCCAGTTGACGTATAAGTAATGGCATCACCTTCCTGATGTCATGGTTCTCTTTGAGAATGAAGGACAAACAATGAAGGACAAACATTCTTGGTACTCACACAGCTGCTATCTTAGTCTCACCCTGGTCTCCCTGCCTCAGCAGTCTATCCTCCACATTGCCACCTAACTGATTTTCCTTAACTGCAGATCTGACCACATTGTTCTCTCATTTAATATAATCAAGTAAGGATGACATATATGCAGTGCTTTGGAAACTCTAAAGCACTATTTATGCTAGACATTATTATTATAACTGTTAAACTCCCTATTGCCTCTAGGATAAAACAGTAATTCCTCCCTTTAACATTTAAAGCCCAAACCTATCGTTCTAACCTCATTGCACATTATTCTCTTCCCATACTATATGATCCAGCCAAAGTGGCCATCACTCTGGTCTTCATGCATGATACTTTATCCTCCCTCTGTGACTTTGCACAGGCCATCCCCCAGACCAAGCAGACTCTCCTCACCTCCACATCATGGAATCCTGCTCTTGACTCAATTTGAAAACCAGCTTCTACAGAAAGCTTTTCCTCATCTTCCCTCCCTCCAAAATGACATTGTACACATTCTCTTTATATCTATTCTGCATAAAGTATCTGTACATCTTGTCTACCCTGTTAAAAGATAAGTGCTTAGCCTATGTAGTAGGTGCTTAATAAATGTTTCTACTGTGAGTAGAGATTGTTTCATTCACGCAATTTGTATCCCAACATCTAGCACAGTGCCTGACTTATAGTGGTTCATCCTTTGAACATGAAGAAGACCAATGACATCATGATGTTAGGGTCAAGGTCTGGTGTGTCCAACTGTGGCTGATCAAATATAAGTTCAGAAGGCTCTATCATAGATCGGGCACAAATAGTCCATTTGAACATTTGAGATGTAGGTATCTCTAGATTTGTGCATCCCAAGTTTCCTTCATGCTATTCAGCTACATTCATAGAACACAGATTCTTCATTAATATGAGCATACTATATTGGGTGATCCTGTGTTAGTCTCCCATCAGTCAAAACTCAGTCTCACAATCAAAACTACAATTCTTCAGAGAGATCTTGAGGGTGTCTTCGTATTACTTCTTCTGACCTGTTTGTGAGCACTTACCTTGTAAGAGCTCTCCATAAAATGATCTTTTAGGTGAACCTACATTTGGCATTTGTGCTGTGTGACCAACCCATCAGAGTTGTACTCTCTACAGTAGAGTTTGGCAGCTGTGCCAGAGAAAGGCCCTCAGTGTCTTTATAAGTGGCCCTTATCTTACCAGGTAATCTTCAGCATCTTCCTAAGACAATTCACCTGTGGCTCCAAGAAGCCTGGCATATAGTAGGTGCTTAATAAAATGTGATTGATTGATGAGACTTCTAGATAGTCTACAAATCTTTGGTCTTTCTTACTCCTTACTCCTTACTCATATTTCTCAATGTAGTTTTCATTATTTTTACCTATACCCATCATGGAATTAAGGTCACTAACTCTCAAAAGTTATGTTGATTCAACTTGAAGGGTCTTATTGCGTTCTTTTTAGATTCTCTTGACCTCTTCCTCCTCTATAATAAATATTGTTCGAGAAGCTACAATTATTTCTATGGTAGACTTTCTTTTTGTTTGCAAATATTTATCATGAGTACTGCAATATAAGAAGAACAAATTCCACTTCTGACACTTACTACATGTATGACCTAGGGCAAGTCCCTGGGCCTCAGTTTCCTCATCTGTAAAATGAAGGGATTGGACCAGATGGATTCTGAGACCTCTTCCAGCTCTCAATCTTGCTGCTCTGGTGTGTCTAATTAAAATCAACTTCATTGACTCCTCCCTTTATTTGCCTTTCTAGGGAGAACTCATGAGTTCTTTTCATGAAATGACACAGAAAAATATAGGAGCTGGTTCAGAGAAAAGAACATTCAACTGGAGTCAGGTGACCTGGGTTTGAGGCTAAGTTTCACCACTAAGTCATTGTAACTTTTGGAAAGTTACCATCCTTCTGTGGGCCTTGGTTTCCTTGTCTGTAAAATGAGGGAGGCAGACTAGATGATCTGGAAAGGCTCTTCTACAGAATCATAGAATTTCAGAGTTGGAAGGCTTCCAGTGACCATCTATAATTCTAGTTAACCCATCCCCCAAAAGGAATACTCACTATGACCCACTCACCAAGTGGTCATCAAGTGCTTGCAGGCCTCAGGTGAGAGGGAACCCACAACCTCAGAAGCAGCCTTTCCACTTTTGGACAACTTCCATTGTTAGGAAATCTTCCCTGAAAGCTAGTCTAAATTTGTTTCATGGCAACTTCCACCCTTTGTTCTTAGTTCTGTCCCTGGGGCCAAACGGAACAAGATTAATCCCTCTTCCAAGGACAGCTTTCTTTTTCGAACACAACTCTCATGTTCTTACTAATTTTTGTAACCCAAGATTGCTTTAACTTTTGTGGCTGTCACATTACTTTGCTGATTTATTTTGTTTGTAGTCCACTGAAACCCCCAGATCTTTGTCACCTAAGCATGCTTATCCATCACAAATTGTGAGGTCAATTTCTCAAGTGTTAGACTTAACATTTATCCCTATTTCATTCTCTTAGATTTCAGCCCTACCACTCTAAAAGCAGAACTTGGGTGTCAACTCATGGCAAGAATTGTATGAATTTGGAGAATGGACTGATCCCCAAGGACTGCAATATTCTAAAGAGGAATGAAGGAGACCAGACTCGAGTTCAAATTCTCATTCAATTAACATTTATTAAATTCCTACAACCAGAGACAAGATACTTTGATAGATTCTCAGGGCAACAAAATGGAGTAAAAATGGGGGTACATAACTTGGACGGGGAGGGGATTGCATCTTTATTTCAGTAGTATTGGTTTCCTTTGGAATTCTATGTATTTGTTTTATGCATGTAAAAACAATTTTTTTTCTTCCTGAGAAGGGTTCTATCGGGGGTCTAGAGGACTGCCAAAGGGGTCTAGGACATAAAAAAGGTGAAAAACCTTTGTTCTTGACTTCTGGACTTCAAAACCGTAACCACACTGCTCTTTGCTCAAACTTCATGCAGCACCTGGGGCTTCCTCATCCCGGCATAGCCAAGGGTCCCTACAGCCATCTCAGCCTGGAGCATCCTTCCACGAGGCCCAGCCCCTTCTCTTAATCACCCTACCAGTTCTTCCCATACTGCCATTCTGGAGAGGGCTCAGGAGCAGCCAATCTGGCCTTCAGCGCTGCGCTCCCGACAGGGACCTCCATTCCCCTCCACCTGCTCCCAATCACCATTACCTTCTCCTTCCGAAAAGACGCCTCCATGGAGCTAGGGATTGGGTTTTTTTACTTCTATTTGTATTTCCGGTACTCTGCACAGTGCCTGTCACAAAGTAACCACTTAACAGAATGTTTATTTGTTTGATCCCTCCCTTCCTCCCTCCTTCTTGTCCTTCCTCCCTCCCCACCTTTCCTCTTTTTCTTCCCCCTCCCTTCCTTCATTATTTCCTCTTTTTCTCCCCCTCCCTTTCTTCTTTCCTTCCTTCCTTCCAACAGTCCCTGCCCTCAAGAAATTTACATTCTATGGGAAAGAATACAATGTTTAATCAGATAAATACAATGTAAAGGCTCACCAAAACTAGGGACATCAGGCAAGTCTCCTCTTAGAAGGTGCAACCCCAGACTGCAAGAGACAGAAACGAGGAGGGAGTCGCTCCTGGCCTGGAGGATGGTTGCTGAGAGTGGGTTGAATTTGCAGAGGAGGGAGAAAATGATTCTGGTGGGGAGGGGGAGGAACAAAGAGGAAAACAACCTGAATAGGGGCAGCAAATCTCCCTGCTGGAGAATAGTGAAAAGTAAGTCTAGAAAAGCTAGTTGTCTCCACGTTACAGAAAAATTTCCTATCCATCCTGTAGGCAATGGGGAGCCATTGAGTATTTTTGAGGTAGAAAGCAATGCCTGCAAACTGGTGCTGTAAGAGGATTAATGTGAAAGTTTGAACAAGATGAGGGAGACTATGCCAGGAGAAATACTGGACAGGAGGCTACTGGGGAGAGGGCAGTACTCGGAAATGGAGGAGGGGAGATGTAATATGGAAGCACTATACTCTGGGCTGCCAGACTATCACTTAGACACCAACTCCATCAGCTGGCTTTTTCCTCCACCCTGGCACAGACAAATTGGGGGAGAGGAGAAGCAAGGGTTGGGGAGGATAGACTCTGGCAGGGATGGGGGTTGGGGGAGGCTGCAGGTGAAGCCCAGCAGTGCTGCGCTGGGTAGCTTTAAGCAGGATTGGACGAAATACAGTGTCCTTGGTGATGCGCCTGAGGTGCCCCGCCTCCCAGCCCCCACCCCTTCTATTGACACAGCTGTGGCTGTCAGGCCGTATCCCTAACACCCCCGGGGCAGCTCTGGGACCGTGCTTCGGAGACGGACTTCCATCTAGCCAGGGACTGATCAATACCAGAGAAGAGCAGGCTGTCCAGATTATGGATAGGGGAGAGGGAGAGGGCACGAGAGAGAGGGAGAGAGAGAAGGATGGAGGGGGCTCAGCTCAGCCCAGCTGGAAGGTTGGAGCAGGCTGTGAGGCATCTGCCCTCCACTCTCAGTAGCTAGCTTGTCAGCAAGAGGACTACAGGACAAAGTCAGCACAATTTTTGTTTTACTCGCCCAGGGGACGAGCGGCCTGCTCTCCCTATTTGCAGGGGATGGAGACTGCCTATCCTGGGGGTATAAACGCACAACCCCAGTCGAATTCAGCCCCCTCCCCACCACTAGCATCGGCTGCAAGCTGGTGATTTCTCTAGGGAAATTCACTTAGCTGTTGTTGACTTCCCACCCCCAGCCCCTTAACAAACACATCCATGTGCATACGTGTGTGTACACACTCAGAGACATTGCACAACCTGGATCAGTCCATTGATTAAGATGAATTCAGGAATCGTGCAGCCTTCAAGGGGACTGGAAGAAAGAGGGAGACTGAAATAGGGGCTTTCCTTAAGATCAGTCAAGATCTTCCTTTCCTTGTCTGGGATCAGAGGGTCAAATATTTTTCAATCTGTCAGGGACTTTAGGGTCTATTGAGTCAGACCCCCTCCTTTTTTTTTTAATAAGGAAATTGTGGTCCCTATAGATTTAATGACTTGCTCAGGGTACATAGCCTAGTGAGTATCTGAGGTGGAAGTCTGGTCTTCTAACTCAGTTTGGTGCCTTATCCACCATACTAAAGTGCCTCTAGTCTCTTCCTGACATTTAAGTTCTCCACAATTTGTCTCCAACCTACCTCTCCCAGCTGTAGGGAAGCTGAGGGGAAAATGTCAGCTAACAGGGCAGGAACCGTTTGCCAGTGACACGCCATATCCTTAGCAGCAGGGGTATTCACCGATCTCCCTGATTTACCAACCATTTGACTGTTTCACAAGATCCCCTTCCCCTTGCTACATACTCAGTTCCAGATAAATCAAACCATTTGTTGCACTTTCATCTCATTTTACCTGCTCCTGTAGGATATATCCTTAAGGATATAAGTATAAATCCCTTTCCCTTTCCCACCCCAAGTAATTCCCTGCTTCTTAGGCCTAAATTTTTTACATCACATTAGTTGGCTCCCTTCTCTCCTCCTATTACGTTTTATGTATCCATCCATCAGATTATTCCTTGCCTCACTAAAGCGTGAAGTCTTTGAATACAGGCACTGGGGCTCCCTTCATCCTTGTGCTGCCATAGACAAGGTGGGCCAGTGAAAAAAGTGTTGAATTTGGAGTCACAGGACCTGAGTTTGAATGCTGCATCTACCACTTACTATGGACAAGTCATTTACATCTCTGGGCATTATTTTCCTCATCTGTAAAAAAACGAGGGGATGGGACTAGATGACCTGTGAGGGCCCTCCCAACTCTAAAGTCTTATAGAGCACCAACCTGGGGATCATAAACCTTAGGATTAGGAATCAGAAGGAACCTTCAAAATCATCTTCTACCCCTTCATTTTACAGATGAGGAAACTGAGGCTCAGAGAGGAAGTGATTTGCCCAAGGTCACACAAATAGTAAGCAGCAGAGCCATAAAGAATTTCCATATCCCCAATCCAAATCCAATATCCTTTCCACTACATAAGCAACAAACATTTATTAACTGGCCACTCTGCCAAACACTGCTCTGGGGACACACACACACACACACACACACACACACACACACACACACATACACACACACACACATACACACACACATACTTACACACACACGACCCACACCAGTTCCTGCCCTCAAGGAACTTACATTATAATGAGGGAGACAACTTACACATAAATCAATACATATCAGGTAAATATAGAGTAAACTGAAGAGAGCCTTGGAGGGGAAGGCAGCGGACACTTAATAAATATTTATTGAATTGAATGGCTGGTGAATCAGGGAGGTGGGTAGATATCCCGGCTGCTAAGGAGACCTGGTGACTTCTGTGTCCCTGGAAGATGTCTCCTGCTCAGGTGTCTGATGTTTTCCCCTCAGCTTTCTTGGCATTGGGAGAATACCAAATAAGGGAACCCCTAAATTTTAAATAAATTTTTATTTCTTTTGTTTGTTTTTACATTGCCTGAAGTTCCTGGATTTTTTTTTAAGTTTCGGAGTGACCAGCAGGCCATGTGGCAGCAAAATCTCCATCATCCCTTCACCTTAATATGTTAAAGCTGGTCCTGGTGCATCACTCATTCTTTTTAGTGACCCTAGGGGACCCCCAGGGAGAATATTCTCACCCATTACCAGAGAAGTGGATGGGGCGAAACAGAAAGCTGAGAAATGTAAAGATTCTAATCATTTATCTTTTTTTAAATGAAATTATCTCAGTTATCTGAGTAGCTTAAACCTTTCCCAGACCACTAGAAACTGACGTTACCTCCTCATGTCTGGCAAGTGGAGGATCTGGTCAGTAGGAATGTGAGATAGAGAAGGTTAGGCTGAACAGGAAGCCAGCCCACAGAGAGCAGAACCCAAGTCCCTATATTCCCCTGTCTGTCTGTCTCTCCCTCCCTCTGGGGAAATCTTTATGTACTGGGCATTGCTACAAACTGCCCAAGGTCTTGGGCACAGAGAGCTTTGTGGATGGTAACTCTGTGTGGCAAGGTCAGCAGCAACTGTGCTCTTGACAACAAGCTGACCCCTTGACAGTACCTTCTGAGTCTCTCTCTCTCTCTCTCTCTCTCTCTCTCTCTCTCTCTCTCTCTCTCTCTCCTCTCCTCTCTTCTCCTCTCCTCTCCCTCTCTTTCTCTCAGATCTTCACCCAGAGGAAACTATGTCAGCAGTATGAGATTCTGGCAGTGAAAGGTTATGGCATTCTGGCAGGGAAAGTTTGTGAGAGTGTTGGTGTGAGCTGCAGGGAACTCAAATAGGCCAGACACCCATTGGAGTCCCTTTTTTTCCTTTACAACAGTTAGAGTATTGAAACTTTTGTAATAAAGAGACCTAATTTGGAATGCTTGGTTACTTACTAGCTATGTGAGCTTGGAAAGACTGCTTCACCTTTTTGAGCCTCAGTTTCCTTATCTGTAAAATGAGAAGGAAAAATGACCAGGAAGCTGTTGGGGAAGGGGGTAGTACTAGTTAGAGATTTGAAGTATCTAAAATGGAGGCAGATTCCTCTAAGGTTCCTTCCATCTCTAAAGCTATGATCCTATCTATCTATCTCTCTATATGTGTATATATATATATATATATATATATATATATATATACATATATGTATATGGGTCTGTGTGTGTGTGTGTGTGTGTGTGTGTGTGTATTCAGTTTTCATTTCCATTTCCCTGGCCTGAGGACAGGATCCAATCAGAAGTCTTAGGGAAAATCATGGGGAAATTCTTGGACCAAAATATAGATAGAGCAGAGAATTTGGAGTCAAAAGACTTGGGTTGGAATCTCTGTGTACCTCTTTGAACAAATCATTTTCTCTCCCTGTGCCTTAGTTTCCTCATTTGTAAATTTTTGGGGGGGAAGGCATACTAACCAAACTTTAAGATCCCTCTCATCTTTGAATCTATGATACTTATAAGAATGCTTTGTATTATCCTATCCTCCTCCTTTTTTTCTTTTTTTTTAAGATTGCCCTTCCTCAATTGTTAAGCTCCTCAAGGATAGAGCTTATGGGTTCTCTCTCTCTCTCTCTCTCTCTCTCTGTCTTTCTCTCTCTCTCCTCTCCTCTCCTCTCCTCTCCTCTCCCTCTCTTTCTCTCAGATCTTAGCACAGGACTGGGTCCACAGAAACTTGTCCACTTGGGAGGCAGGGACATCCTGTTGAATCCAGACTCTCTCACATGTCTGACCTATTTGAGTTTCCTGCAGCTCACACCAACACTCTCACAAACTTTCCCTGCCAGAATCTCATACTGCTGACATAGTTTCCTCTGGGTGAAGAAGAAAGGACTCAGAGGGTACTGTCAAGGGGTCAGCTTGTTGTCAAGAGCACAGTTGCAGCTGACCTTGCTACACAGAGTTACCATCCACAAAGCTCTCTGTGCCCAAGACCTCAGGCAGTTTGTAGCAATGCCCAGTACATAAAGATTTCCCCAGAGAGAGAGACAGACAGACAGGGGAATATAGACACACACAGTAAAATCTACCCCCACAAAAACAGTCTCACTCCCAGAGTCTCACTGGCTTCTCCTCCCCAACCCCTACAAAACAAAGAGAACTCACCTGGATCATTCTTTCTCCTTCAGTGACAAAACAGGTCTTCAACGGAAAGGGACAGTCTAGAAACACTATTTCAAAAAATCCTGCTTCTCCCATCTTTTATGTGCTGGCTGCAGCCACCCTCAGCATAGGAATGAGATTGGTGCCCTTGTCAAGGCTGTTGGCTACAGCTTATGGTTTACTATTTTGTAGACCAGGGTCTGCTTCCCTGGCTTTCACATTGCAGAAATGGAGTTAGAGTGAATAAGGCGTAGCAATGTTGCTGCCTGAATCCCCCAAAACACTGAGTTCCCCAGGAAAGAATCAACTGATTTAAGAACCTTGGACTTTGGACAAATCACCTAACCTCTTTGGGCCCCCATTTTTCATCTATAAAATGAGGTCAGTGGATTAAGTGGACTCTATCCTACTGCAGCCTCAGAAACCACCACCACTATCTCTTCTCAGACCCTAAGGGAGAGAACTTGGAACCCTGAACCACTTTGGGAATCTCAGCATCCTCCAAACCACCAAACGTGCTTCTAGCTCAGCGTCTACAGCCATCACTGAAGGGAGATATCATTGTAGAGAGGGACCCACCTTTCTCATCACTACTAGCACCAACTGCTGACCAACTGCCACTAACAGGCTGGGCATGGCAGTACCTCCCTCCCCATACCACTATTCTTGCTTCCAGCCCAATCCTCACAGCAGTTACCCAGGAAAAGAACTCATATGGAGAAGGGGAGCCAGCCATCCTCACCAACTATCTACCAGCTGTGACACACAGGGCAGATGAGCCAGCTTAAGTGAAGTAGCAAGATACCCTGAGGGAGAGCCAACAGGAAGCATGTGCCAACCAAGTCAAACCTCTGCCACAACCAGCACCTTGACCCCAATCTCCCCTCAGACCCTGATGGGGGACAGCCCAGGACCCCGACCCAAACCTTAGGAATAGCACTGCTTCTAGCCTAGGAACCTCAGCCATCATCTTGGAAACAACGCCCATGGAGAAGCAATGTATCACTATAGGGTCTACAGTTACAGCTACTGAAGACCCAGAAAAGCAAGTTTTTGCCACCAAAATCCTTGCCATTGTCAAATGATTCAACATCACAAACTGTTATGATTTTATCAGTGAAAAGGACATTGAAGAAGAAACAATACCACCTGTTTTGCAGCTGCTCCCTAGGGACCATAGGACCTTTCTGTCTGACTTGCTGCTGAAACCTTCCACAGGTATCATCTCCTCCAAGAGAGTGTGAGCTCCTTGAGGCAGGGACTTGTCTTTTCTCTTTGTATCCTGAGCACTTAGCATGGGTGCTTTGTGCATAGTAAGTGCTTAATAAATGTTTCATTCCAATCGTTCATCCATTCAATCTAGTTAGAAGTCATGCTTATTAATGAATGTAGTGATGATTGATCCAGGCAGTGGCTGATTATAATGAAATGGAAAGAGCTGGACTTGGAGTTAGGAAACTACACTCAAACACCACCTCAGGCAGGGTGGATGGATGGATAGATAGATGGATGAATGAAAAAACCCTTATTAAGCACTTAGTATGCTAATGACATTCTGATCCAGAGATACTGGCCTCCTGGCTGTGCCAAGAATAAGATGCTCCATCTCTTGGCTCTGGGCATTCTCTCTGGCTGTCCCCCATGCCTGCAATGCTCTCCTTCCACATCCGTCTTCTGGCTTCCTTTAAGTCCCAACTAAAATCCCTCTTTCTACAGGAAATTTTTCCCAATTCCTCTTAATTCTAGTGCCTTCCCGGTTCTTTATCGCCTCCTTATTCTGTGTATAGCTTGCTTTGTATATAATTGTTTACATGTTGTCTCCTCCATTAGACTGTAACCCTGAGGGCAGGGACTATCTTTCGCCTCTTCTTGTATCCCCAGTTCTTAGCACAATACCTGACACATAGTAGGTGCTTAATAAATGTTTATTGATTGATTGATTGCTAATCATTGGGGGATAGAAAGAGAAAATCAAGACGGCCCCTTCTTTCAAGGAGCTCCCATTCCAATGGGGGAGACCATACCTTTAGGAGGCATCAGTTACAAGGCTGATAGAAAGATCCCATTGTCTTACAGTGCAGAGATATAGCTAGTGGTCATTGATTTTCTCTAATGTCATCTTTTTGTACATCAGCTTCCTCATTTATAATATGAGGATAATCCTTGTACTTTCAGCATCACAAGTTTGTTAAGAAAGCGCTTTATAAACCTAAAAGAGATATGGAAATATGGATGATAATAATAATTGCTATTATTACCATGGAGTGAACTTGGAGAGGTATTTTCTAACTTCCCTTCAAATGGGGCCAGTAACCTCCATCTGAAGCATCTATGATTTCGGTCCATGAATGCCTATGTGCTCTTCTTATGGTAATGTACTCCCTTCTCTCTACTTGCCCTATTATGTTCTGAATCTCACCAACTATAGCCCAGTGACTCATGGTGAACCCCAATATAAGTACCAAGTAGGTACCATATAAGGAGTGACTAGGTGGTGCAGTGAACACAGCAAGGGGCCTAGCGTCAGGAACACCCAAGTTCAAGTCCTGCCTCGGACCCCTCCTAGCTATGTGGCCCTGAGCAAGTCACTTAACCCAGTTTGCCTCCATTTTCTTGTCTGTAAAGTGAGCTAGAGAAGGAAATGGCAAACCACTCCAGTATCTTTGCCAAGAAAACCCCAAATGGGGTCACGGAGAGTTGGATGTGACTGAAATGACTGACCAACAACAAAAAAAGCACCATATGGTCGTCCTGTTCCTTGGGCAGCCTTTGCTAGAGGTCTAGGATTTCAGCTGAAAGCCTTTACGTAGGTGCCAAGCACTTTATATGCCATCTCCATGGAACTAACTATAACCACAAGGTCAATGTAATACGGAAGAAACAATAAAAATCATGAATAATAATAGCTAGCATTTGTATTGTATTTAACATATAATATATATATAATATAGTTAATACTTTACATACATTTATATTTAAGGATTGTAAAGAATATTCCATAGATTTCATTTGATCTTTACAAAAACCCTGTGAGGGTTATTCACATTTTACAGATGAGGTGACTGAGGCTGAATGAGTTTAAGTGACTTACCCAGGGTCACACAGCTAGTAAACATCTGAGGCAGGATTTGAATTTGGGTCTTCTTGACTCCAAGTCCTGTGTTCTATTTAACTATTCCACCGACTGCCTCAAGAAGGAACTCTGGACTTGGATTGAGAGCTTCTGACTTGGGTTGCTATTCCTTGTGTGTGGAGTGTTTGGACAAGTCGATTCTTTGTGCCTTCCTTTATATAACAAGCGTACTTGTCTATCTCTTCCCTTGGCTTCTTATGAAGATCACATGAAAGGTCTTTGTGAACTGGCAAAGAGAACTGGATTTGTGGTCAGAGAACCCAGTTTCAAATCCTGGCCTACTACCTCTGTGACTTTTGTCTATTCACTTAACTTCTCTAGGACTCAGTCTGTAAGATACCTCATCTGTAAAATGCAAGAATTAAACTAGATTATCTCTAAGGTCCCTTTTACTGGGTCTCTGATCTTATGAACTTTCGCACCAAGTTGATCAAAGACAATGGTGGCCCTTTGACTGAACCCAAACATTTTCTGTGAAGTTTGGATTCAGTCAAAGGGCTGCACTTGAGGACCTAGAGGCCACATGTTCCCCACCCCAATCTAGGAGATGGCCCCTCCAGTTTCCTCCAAACTAGATGACACTACACCCTGCAAAGTAAACAGAAATGTTAGTAGGCTATTGGTCACTTGCCCCATGGGGCCAGTGGATTAGGCCCCTATTTGTAGAAAGTAGCTGACTCTGAGTGGTCTGAGTCTTTGGAACCTTTCTGCTCTCTGGCTATCAGGGTCTTATAGAGGGTGTGGTGAGTGTGGTCTTGGCTACAGGCTGGACAACCTGGTAGGACTGTGAGGCCTAATAATGCCTCTGGCTTCAAGAGTGAGGTGACCCACTTCCAGGTTGGACAGGCCCCTTTTATGGTTGAACCTGGGAGCCCTGCCATAGGTGTGGGAATATCTGAGCTCAGTCTTGCTTGGCACCATGGGAATTTGCATGACCTTCTTGGTAGAGGTTTTCCAAACCCAACCCTCTCTTCCTGTACGAAGTTTGGCAAGAGAGGCCCCAGGCCTTTAGCAGCCAAGGTGAGTCAGGGAGGAGGAATTGTCCTCCCCAGATATTGCCTCACCCTGACGTCGGCGGGGTGGCTCGGGATTAGCAAAGGCACATTTCTTCCAAGTGACACGCTAACTTGCAGAAACACATTTCAGATTTGCTTGGCCCAGATTTGTTGAAGTAGAAGGGGGAAGCAAAGGCCTCCTTGAATAGAGGGCTAGGTTTGAAAAACAGCCCTTTCCTCTGCCCCTTTCCCAGAACCGCTAAGTCTGCCCCTGGCTGAGTCAGCCCAGCCCAGCCCAGCCCAGCCCAGAGAACTGGTAGGGAGGGTAGGAGCTGGTTTCCTTAGGTCTCTTCTGGAAATTATACTGGTCCTGTGCATGCATCCCCTGATGTTACCTCCTTCCTCCTATGCACCCACCCCCCACCCCCCAATACATATATGCATAGTGTCTCTCATTCTATTCACCAGGTATAGCCATTTCAAAAAGTTCTCCGTCTCTTCTTTCTCTATGTCTTTGTTTCTCTTTCCTCTCTCTGTCTCTTTCTCCCTTCCTGTCTCTGTCTATATCTCTTTCCTCTCTCCTTCTGTATCCGTCTATCTGCCTGTTTCTCTGTCTCTGTCTCTATCTCTGTCTCTCTTTCACTCTCTGTTTCTGTCTCTGTCTCTATCTCTATCTCTGTCTGTCTCTCACTCTGTCTCTGTCTCTGTCTTTTTGTCTCTGTCTCTCCCTCTGTCTCTCATGCATTTGCTTGTTTACCTGTCCATTCCCTCCTCACAATCACCCAAACTTGCACCCTCTATGATATTGGTGTTCCATGTACGGCTCAAGGATGTGAGAGACCAGAGTGGGCTGACTGTGATCACTGGCATCACACAGCTTTTCCCTTTGATTGACAATCTCTTCCAAGGCCTAGGACTCAATGGCTTGGTAAAGCAGCAGGACAGCTTCCCAGTGCTGTATGAAGTGAGTCACCAGGGCTGCCATGTCTTCACCAGTGGTAGCTAAGCTCTCCTTGTGAATTCTGACATTGGTTCTGGAACCGTAGGAATAGACTGGGCTTTGGAAGTGATATCTCATTTACCTAATCCACTGGGTAGCCATCAGGTCCCTGGCTGGTACAGAGAGGAAATAGTGATGTGATAGATTGATGGATAAGGCCCAGCCTAGGCTCTGCTCTGCCACTCATACTAAGCATGACTCTGGATAGCTTACTCCCCCAGTTTGAACCTCTGTTGCCTTGCCTTCCAAAATGAGAATGCTGTACTAAATGATCTCTAAAGGTCCTCTCAACTTTAAATTTCTACAATCATATTCCACCTCTGAGTCTGAACAACTTATTAAATAAAGGCCTCATGGACAACTGTCCCCCTCCTACTCATAAACATCCAAGGGGAAGGGAAGTGAGCGCAATAAGCATTCATTAAATATCTACCATGTGCCAGGAACTGTGCTAAGCACTTTTCAAATGTAAAACCTAATCTTCCGTCTAGTTTGTTAAGTCACAGTGTTGGAGATAGGGTGATGGGAAATACTATTCAAGTTCAGCCCACTCCCCTGCTGACCTATAACTCCTGTCTCTAATGCCATAGAAGTGGGGATGGACCCCAGGCCTTCCTCCCCACTCCAAGCATCAGTCACTAGCTTGAGGAGCTGCCCTATTAGGGGAAGGGGAGAAAAGAGTTTACACAATGTCCCCAAAAGCCCAGAACAAAGAGTGGGGGAAGCTGAGGCTATGATTCTGACCTAGAAAAGAAACCAAGTCTTTCAGTGCTGACTCAGTCGGAGTCTTGGGCGGGGGGGACCAAGAGCTGCCTTGGGAACAGGACTCAGTCACCTGGGCACAGTTGGAAGGCTCTGTCCTGCTGTGCCAGAGGTGACAAGGTCCTCATTCACCAGAGTTTTGGAGGGGACAGAAAAGGAGGGGGAGGAGGCCTATGTCTGGTTCCCCTCCTCTGGCAGCAGCCTGCTCTATCATCCTATCCTATGAGGAGGGGGGAAGGGGCATCACCAGCTCACAGAGGTAGGAGTGGCACTCAGCAATACCAGCACTGAGGGTGAGGTTTGGCCCTGGCTCATTCTCCAGCCCTGACCTATTGGCCACCTCAATACCTCTCCCTGTGCACAGGGGCTCCAGAATCCCTTGCAGTCTCATCTCCTCCATGTAACCTTGGCCTGGTGGGCTCCAGAGGCTACATTCCAACTGGAGGGCTCAGCTGTGGGATCTCTCAGGAAAAGGCTTAGATATTTATAGGAGATGGGGACTGCAGGCAGAGCAGCAGCAGCTGGCCTCACGTGACTGGCCAAGGCTATAAACAAGCTTGCTGGAGGCAGAAGGAGCCAGATGGATTAACCCTTTTTGCCAAGTCCAAAAAGCAATCTCTACCCCTCTCTCCTCCCCTCCCCCACCACAGGTCAGTCCCAGCATGACACAGGGACATATATATGGGCCCCTGGAGGAATCATCCCGTGAATTGCCTTCCTCTCATACCCAGGGTCATTCTATTGTTTCCACTTCTCCTGCCTGCTCACTGTACCCTACACTTTGAAAGTTGGAGACTTTTAAAATTGCTTCTAATTGAGCAACTGAGAATTCTCGATGAATCCCTGGACACATTTTTAAGAGTCTACAGTCCCCATTTAACCCACTTCCTCACAGGATCATAGGGTTAGAGCTGGAAGAGATGTTAGAGAACATCTAAACTAGAGGTGGGGAGCCTGGAGCCTCAAGACCACATGTGGCCTTTTAGGTCCTCAGGTGTGGCCTTTTGACTAAATCCACGTTTTATAGAACAAAACAAGGGGATTTGTTCTGTTGAAGTTTGGATTCAATCAAAGGGCTGCACTTGAGGACCTAGAGGGCCATATGTGACTTTGAGGTCACAGGTTCCCCACCCCTAAATTCTCAACCAACAACCTCATTTTACAGTAGAAGACACTGAGGCCCAGAGAGGTGAAATAATCATCCAAGGTTATGTAAGAAGTAACTAAGTCAGGTTTGGAAACCAGACCCTCTGACTCCACATCTGGTCTCTTTCATTGGTACCACAGAGATATCATTTGTTGTCATGAATAAAAATGACAACTGACACAGGTGGCATGGATCGGAATAGAAGCAGTATCACTCCCATATTACAGATGAGAAAACTGAAGATCTAAAGGTTGTTCAAGGCACCAGGATCAATGACGGAAAAAGTCAGAACCTGAACCAAGTTTTCTGAGAACCAAACCAAAGCTGTTTGTGCCAAAGCCTTAAACAAAGCATTTATTAAGCACTTCCTGTGTTTCAGGCACTGTGCTTTCAACATTTTAATAGTCAATGAGTATTTGTTAAGCACCAACAGTGTGCAGAGATGCAAAGATTAGGAGAGGTGGGGTTGCTGCCCTGGTGAAACTTACAGAAGAAGACTTAGGACTGGGCAAATGTTGAAATCTTTACTCTATGAAGAGAGGGCACTCTCTGAACCCTTTCCCCGAGACCCCAAAGGGATGACACTTTAGAGCCCGGGATCCAAGTCCCCTGTCCCAGATCTATAAACCAGCTTAAGGCTTGTGACCTCCTGGGAACCGCCTCCTTCCAGGGCTGAGGCCTGAGAACCCAGCAGTATTGACTCCCTCCTCCCTGTGGGAGACATCTCCCCACCCCCTAGCTCTCCACCTTGGCTTCAGTCCTGTGCTTTTGTTCTGACTGGTCTCTTTGTCAAAGACAGAATCTAGTCTCTGTTTCTTGCAGGCCTTGGAGGGGAAGAGTTCCTGGATCTGAATACTCTGTCCATAGAGCTAAGACTGGGTGCCTTCTGTTTTTTCTCCTCTCCAATCGATGAGGGATAAGCCTAGGCCAGGGAATAAGAGAAGCTGCAAAGAACTTTAGCCGTCAGCTTGATCCAGTCTAGTCCCCTTCATAGGACGGAGGAGGAAGCTGAAGTTCCAAGAAGGCCAGAGCTTGGCACAGGAGCTGAAAGAAAACATCTTGAACCTGGATGATTCGCTCTTGCCCTGAGGCCCAGACAGACTGAATCACCCACCCAGAGCATAGCTTCATTCTCCACCTTCCCTCAAGCAGAGACCTGACCTACAGTGAGTCAGTCTTCCCCCTTTCTTTAAAACTGAAGGGTAAACTGAGGCATACGGAAAGTTCTGTGGCTCCTCTGCCAACAAGTCTCTGTCATTTATTCAGCCTTCTAGTTCTTAAGGAGAAATGTGACAAGACATTCCTAGAATCCCAGCTATGGTGAATGTAGGAGCTTATTGGGGTTGGCCAGATATGCTTTTTGACGTGGGAGCAACCTGCATGGGCCCGCAGTGTACCCCCACTTCAACAGGGGCCATCTAATTTAGCCATTTTACCCCCTTTTCCAAAGAATCCATTCCAGGAAAACTTCAAATCCAGGCTGGGATTTCCCTTTCTTTACCTTCTCCTCAGGCAGCTGCCACCTCCTCAGTCCTCTACCTGTCCCACTCAGTCAGGCTCCTTCACCTGAGGCAGCCTCCACAAAGTCTGGAGCTGGATTTTATTGTTGGCATCTGGAGGGAACAGCAGGCATGTTGGCTGCCGGGAGCCATGGAAACTGCCTGGCAATCAATGTCGAGCTTCCTCAAGGGTCCATGTGCTGGAGAAGAGATAGGGAGCTGTTAGGCTGTCAGGGCAGGAGGGGAAGCAAACTTTCTCCGAGTGTCTGCTTCCTTCTGGGGAAAGAAGAGGGCCTAGAGGTTTGGAGAGGGGGGCATCTACAGAGAGAGAAGAGGGGAAGAGTCCACTTTTTTAATTAAAAGGGAACATTAAATTAGTTGCGCAACAATAGCAGCCAAACAATTATCAATCAAAGCCCTCCATCTTAGGGGTGAAAAAACTGAGAATCGGAAAGAAATAATTTGTTCAGAGTCACACAGTGAGCTGGTAGAACACAAGTGCCCTACCTACTGGGGAAGTGCTCTTTCTTCTGTCCCAGTGCTGCATTTCATCAGACTCTCCTCCAGTTGGTCTGTCAATAGGTATTTATTACTGTGTGCCAGACACTGTGCTAAGTTCTAGGAGTACAAAGAAAGGGAAAAAAACAGACCTCCCTACTCTCAAGGAGCTCATAGTCTGATGGGGAGACAATATGCAAATGACAATGCACAGACAAGACCTGTGAGAGGTAGATGGAGAGATAGGAAAACAGACACAGACAGGTAGACAGGTAGATAGATAGGTAGATGGATGGATGGATGGATGGATGGACATATAGACAGATAGACAGGTAGGTAGAGGCAGGTAGACATACAGATAAGTATGTAGGTAGATAGGTAGACAGGCAGATAGATATACAACCTAAATTAGAGATAATCAACAGAGGGAAGGCACTAGCATTAAGGGGAAGGAGGGAAGGCTTCCTACAGGCAGTGGAATTTTAGCTGGAACTTGCAAGAAGTCAAGAAAGCTGAGAGGTGGAAATGAGGAAGAAGAATATTCTAAGCATGAGGCGATGGGGAGTCATGCAAGGAACAGTAAGAAGGTTGTTATCACTAGATTACAGAAAGTGTGTGTGGTGGGGTAAGGGGATAAGATATAAGAAGAATGAAAAGTTAAAAGGTGACCAGGTTGTGAAGGGGCTTTAATACAAAACAGAGGATTTTATATTTGATCCTGGATGTGATAGGGAACCAGTGGTTTATTGAATAGGGAGGTGGGGAGGAAACTGGGGAGGGAGAGTGACATGGTCAGATTTGTGATTTAGGAAGCTTAATTTGTCAGCTAATTAGAAGATGGACTGAAGTGGGAGCAGGGAGAAATTTAAGGCAGCGGAACAACAGCAGGCTACCGTAACAGTCCAGATGTGAGGCAATGAGGACCTTCACATCAAGCCAGGGGAGGAAAACCCCAGTACCAGGATGGGATGAAATCATCTTATTCCAGTGTAGGACTCTTTCTACTCTTGCTTTAATATTTCAAGTGTTACCCTAATAGTATATAAGCTCCTTGTGGTCAGGAACTGTTTTTTGGTCTTTATATACCTAATCCCAAGTATAGTGCCTTGAATAGTAAGCATTTAATATATGCTTCTTGGCTAGGATTGGTGGACTGGAGGAACACATCAGTGTTAACTAGACAAAGGACAGTAGAGTGGCTCCTTTGAATCTGTCTTTTTCATCACCCTCTCTTCAGGGTGACTCTGCCCATCTTGGAGTAAATGTCCTAAGCCTGAGCTTTGGGCTTTTCATCTTGCCGAGAGTCACCCTGAATGCTCCCATATCAGTTTGTTGAGGAGGAGGATGATCACTGCATGAGGAAGATGACCCCTAAAGTCTCTTCGAGCTCTAAATTCTTTCATTTAATGAACTCCCAAATCCAAGTATCTTTTTTTTCCTCTCGGGTTTCCTGGGATCTTAGTAGGGAGTAGATATACCAACTAGGAAGTGTTGAGAAAAAGTTCTGTGAATTATCAAATTTCCTCTGGCATTTCACTAAGTTAGAGCTGATGAACAGCTTGGCACCCCAGGCCACTTCCATGTGGCATAACGATGGCCAGGAAAGGGACCCTTTCAGCTCATGGTTTGTAAGCTGATTGGCATTTTGGGGGAAATGATGAAACTTTTGGGAGAACATGTGGCGCTAAGGAAAGAATGCTACAATTTAAGGAATGCCAGATTTGAAGTCACAGGTCCTGGGTTCCAATACTTGCCACATATACTGTGTTATCTTGGACAAATTACTTAATCTCTCTGGGTCTCACTTTCCTCAGCACTAAAATGAAGGAACTGCACTAACTGAACTCTGAGATCCATTCTAGCTCTAAATCTAAGTTCCTGTGACCCCAAGAGCCTGGATTTCTCAATCCCCCAACCTCTAAGACCTACGTCCTGAGGCTCAGCCCTCCCACTTCTCTACCTCTTGAAATCCTACCAATCCCTTAAGATCCAGTTTAGATCTATCCTCCTCCCAGAAGCCTTCACTGACCACCCCAGGTCTGCAGTGATCTCTCTTCCGTCTTAGCAGACATTTGCCCTTGCTTGTCTATAGTCATCATTTAGCACTTCAGCATAGCAATACCATTCTTGTGTTTTTTCTAGTTATTTGACTTTTTGTGTCCCCATTTTGCCTCTCCTTCTAAATTGCAGAAGAAAGGGATTGTGTCTTCCTCTAACTTCCACAGTGGGTGCTCCAGTTAATGTTTGCTGAGTGAATGAATTAGTGAATCAATGAATGAATGAGTGAATGAGGTAATCAATGAATAAATGAGTGAAGGCCACCCAGACCGCCTCATCTCACAATTACTAGTTGAAAATATGCCAATAAAATCCTGCTGTGTTAAATAACATGTGTAGTCACCCTTATCACCCCCAAAGTCTCTAGGGATTAAACTGTAAGGAGTCAGTTATGTGAGTAACAAGATGGAGAACTAGGCATTTTTTCTGATTTCCAGGACCTCTGAAACCTCTTCAAAACAGAAATTGTAAAGCCAAAATAAAGCAATTTCAGCTGTCTACATAGTCTAGGACACCCAGAAGTCAAAAGAAGGTTTAAAAAAACACGCATAAAACCTCATGAGCTGATGCTCATTGACTCTGAACTCACTCAGCACCCCTCCCCTCTCTCCACTAACAGACCCAAGTTCTTGCCATAGGCTTACAAAATCCAGCTCCACACCCAATTTTCCCTCTTTCTTTCCAGTGCCATGGATACTTCAGCTCCAGGCTGTTGAAGTTTGCCCAGGCCTTAGTAGACAGCCAGCATACCACAACCTTTCAAGACTAAAAGCCTGTTGAAGCAGACAATCCCCTGGCACCAGAATGACAAAATGCTGAATTGCCAGCACTGGGGTGGACTCCTCATAGCCTCAGTGCATCAGCTTTCTGAACTGCCTGTGCAGGGTCAGAGAACCAAGGAGCAGAGGGAGGAGGAATACAGGATACTTGGGGATTGGGGGGAGGGAGAAGGGGATAATTGGTGCTCCAATAAACCTGAAAGATCACAGCCCCCACTTGGGCCAGGTCAGACCCGGCAAAAGTCACACATGGGCCAGAGATCTAGGCTGGTGAACCCTGAATTGTCCAGCATGAGAGAAAGCTGAGACACTTTGAGATCCAGTCCCCAAAGAAAACAGGGGACAAAGTTAGAAAAACAAAGAGGGAAAAATCAGAAGGAAAAAAACCCAACTGAAATTAACAAAGATCACAGAAAGAAGAAAGCTCAGCAACCTTGAACATAAGCAGATAAATCATGAGGGAAAATGTTAACGACACAGGGAAATATGGCCTCCAGACCTAGTAAACAAGTTCAGGCATCTATGTGAATAAATACTACAAAACAAAGGAAAATGATCCTACACTTGAAGATACTGAAAACTCCGTAGAATGTGAGGGGAACATGGAACCACACCATACTGCTCCTAAGTGGTTAAAAAGAGAAGTGAGAATTGTGACACAGATTTGCAACAAAATCAGAACTTATGTCCTACAATGACAAAGTAATGGACAGAATAGAAAAATTGGATTCTGCCATGGCAGTCCTTAATAAAGAAACAAAAGAAAGAGCAATAGATGGGGAATGCAAATGCACAGTGGTGAAGGACAATCTAGAAGAAGAAAAGCAAAAAACAACATTAAAAGAAAACATACTCAAATGAAGCAAAGCACACTATTCTCAAAGACAGTATGTGTAGAAACAACCTAAGTATCATAGGTCTCCCAGAATAACGTGACAGGACAAAAAACTGAATATGATAATTTAGGAAAAAATAGAAGTGCTTAGAAATTCTGAACATATAAAATGAAGTACCAATTGAAAGAATTCACAGATCATCTCCAAAAAAAAAACCCAAGGCTGCAAACTCCAAGACACATAGTGGTTAAATTTGACAATCAATTCAGAAACAGTTCTGCCAGCAATCAGGAGAGGAACTTTCAAATAACAAAGAAAAGGAAATTCAACTAACACAAGACTATTCTGCACCCACCAGAAAATGTAGGAGGGAATGGAATAATATGTTCTGAAGAGCAAGGGAGCTCCAGATGTAGCCTAGACTGACCTATCTAAGCTTAACAACAAATGAAAAAAAATCTGAGTTTAACAATAAATAATAAAGTGGCATCTGAAACATTTTTAGAAAGAAGACCAGAACTGAAAAAATTATTTACTTCTTGAACATCCCAAATAACAGAAATGCAGGAGCCAAAGATAGCAACAGGAAGAGTGTGGCAGCAGAGAGACCAGTAAGAAATCAAACTTCTTTTTAAACGTACGCAAGGAGACAGGGAGAAAGATGTTACCTCTGATGGAGTAACAGTGAAGAGATGGGCATGTGGCACTATGGACAGTGTGAACTAGAGATGAATCAACGTTGTGTGTGTGTGTGTGTGTGTGTGTGTGTAGCTATATCACCCTGCCTCTAGGATGGCAGGGTGGCTGTATCACAACACTGAAGGACACATGAAAGAGGAAGAAGGGAGCAGTAGTAAAGAGAAATATGTACGGTGCTGAGGTCAAAACAAGGTCTAGCAATGAGGGGAAGATGATGCCTCTGGTCTCAGAAAGAGAAAAGCCTACAGCATAGTGTGTGAGGAAGGGGAGAGAAAGATTAATGAGGGGGGAGGTAAAAAAGGGGCCTTTCTATGGTAGTGGAATAGGGTTCCAATAGTGAATGCTCTTATGGATAAAGAGTAATGGCAAGTGAAGGGAAATGAGAAAAGAGGGGTTGGAGGATTTGGTGTTCAAAAAGACTACTTATCTTGGGGGAGCGTGGAATAGTTTACCTGTTAGGTCCATGGATAAGGGAAGAATTTGAGATTAAATAAGAGATAGAGAGTATTATGAAAAGTAAAATGGATAATTTTGATTATGTTAAATTAAAAGGGTTTTACACAAACAAAACCATTGTCACAGAAAGCAAATATCTCTGATAAAGGCCTCATCTCTCAAATATATAGAAAACTGAGTCAGAATTATAAAACTAGAAATCATTCCCCAACTGAGAAGTGATCAAAGGATCTGAACAGCCAGCTTTCAGACAAAGAAATCAAAGGTATCTATAGTCACATGAAAAAATGTTCTAAATTACTATTGATTAGAGAAATGCAAATTAAAACAACTTTGAAGTACTCATTATCTCTCAGATTGCTAATGTGACAGAAAAGGAAAATGACAAACATTGGAGGGAATGTGGGAAAATTGGGACACTAATACATTGTTGGTAGAGTTGTAAACTGATCCAACCATTCTGGAGAGTAATTTGAAACTTTGTCCAAAGGGCTATAAAACTGTATACCCCTTTGATCCAACAATATCACCACTAGGAGAAGCATGTAGATAGCACAGTAGATAGATCAACTATGGAAATATGTTTTACATGATTGTACATGTAACATACCAGATTACTTACCATCTCAGGGAGGGGACAGGGGAGACAAGGTGAGAATTTAGGAGTCAGTTTTTTTTAAATGAATGTTAAAAATCGTTTTTATGTGTAATTGGGGAAAAATAGATATTTATAAAAAAAAAAGTCTACGTGTCCTACCTTGGGAGGGAGGGAGGGAGTGAGTTGGAACTCCTGAAGGCAACTTGTATGTGGGGAAATGGGAGAACATGGACCGAGGGGGAAATTTTGAGGCAAATGCGGGGAGAAGGCAACCAGAGGATAGTATAAGTGTGGTGAGCTGCATAATCAGGGACATGATAGGTAAAGTCTGTACCATGGGGCAGTGTCCTCTCTGACACGTGTAATAATTATCAATATTCTGGGAGTAAGGTACAATGGAAAAGGGAAATCCATGGGCCAAGCTCTACAGTGGCAGAAATCACTTAGAGAGGAGATCCTAGAATGAATACCTTGAGAACTTTGACTGTATGAGTAATATAGAGAAAAGAGAGATGCCAGATAATTAATTATAGGGGTCATGAATCAGAAGAAGATGATCTATAGTAGACAAAAGGAGAAGATGGCTAATGAAGAGAGTGAGAGAAATCCCTTTTGGGAAGGAGCATAAAAATGAAATTCAAAAGAACTATTGAGTAGGACTAGTTAAAGGTAAGGAGAGGAAGGAGATTCTACACAACTGAGAGAAAAAAAAGAGGAAGAATTATATAACCAAATAAAAGCAGGAGATATAAAGGAATAAGCAAAATCCCAAAGTGAAAGGGATCAGAAACAAGAGGAGGGTAACAAGGGTGAGGGGAGGAGAGTCAATGGGAATAGAAACACCTTTAAAAAGATTAAGGTAATGTAACTGAAGGAACATACCACTGTGTTTACAGAAAAATGGAGGGGGGCGGTACTTAAATTAAAAAAAAATCCAACACAGGAAAATATATAACTAACTCTCGTAATTTCAAATGTGAATGGATTAAACAATCCAATAAAATGAAAGAGAGTGACAGATTGAATAAAACACCAAAAGCTGTTGTTTACAAAAAACAATTTTTTTTTTTAAAAAAAAAGCAAAGATATAAAGAAAACTAAACTAAGGGAATAGGAAAAAAAATTATTGTCCATTAAGTAAATCCAAAAAAGAAAGAATTTCAATCATGTTATCTGACAAAGCAAAAATTGACATTTAAAAAAGGATAAACAAGGAAACTATATTATGATGAAAGAAACTTTAGACACCAAATCAATATCAGTAATAAACTTATACACACCAAATACATAATCCAAATTCATAGAACAAACATTATCTGAGTTATAGGAAGATATAAGTAATAATACAAAAATGACAAGAGATTTCAATATAATAATTTATTTTATTGAAATTTATTGAAATAATAATTTCGAAGTAATTTCAATAGTCTCTAAGTATTGGACAAATCTAATAAAAATATAAACAAAATAGATACAGAATTAAACAAATTGCTGGAGAAACTACAATGAAAAGACTTATGGAATCTTCTAAATGGGACAGCAAAAAGAATACACATGTTTTTCAGTACAAAAACTTAACTATATACAGAGTGTGCACAGAGACAGTACAAACAAATGTAAAAAGCCAGAAATGTTAATGCATCCTCTTCTTTTGAAAAAAGAAAAAAATATATAAAGCCATGAAAATAGTCATTAATTTAGGGATCACTAACAAAAGATACAAACCAAAGGGAGAAATAATAAAATCTTAAATAATGAATGGATCAAAGAAAAAAATTATAGAGAAAATGATAATGATAAAACAACATATCAAAATTGCTGGGATGCAGCTAAAGTAGTCCTCAGGGGAAAAATCATATCCTTACAAATATACATTCACAAAATAGAAAAAAAGAGTAGCAAATTTAATATTCATTTTTAAAAATTCAAAAGCTAACAAATAAATCTAATATAAATACACAAGTGGAGATATTAAAAATCAGAGGGAAAATAATAGATAAAACAGAAATTTTTAAACTCATAGAAATGATACATAAAACTAAAAGCTGTTTCTTTGAAGAAATTTAATAAAATCAAAAAATCCTTAACTAATCTGATTATAAAGAAGACAGTAGAAAATAAAATCAATAAAACAGCAAATGAGTACAGCAAAATCACAGCAAAACCAGAAGAAATAAAAGAATAATCAGCATATTTTGCATAGGTATATGCTAACCAAAGTGAAAACACAAAAGAAATATAAAACCTTCAAAAACACAATACCCAAATTATCAGAAAACCAAGTAAACATCTTAACCCAATCTCACGGGGGGAAAAATAGATCTCACTGTAAAGGAACTAATAAAGGAAAAAACATTCTGATCTTGATGGATTCACAGGAGAATTCTCTCAAACTTTTAAAAAATTGTTAGTACCCCTACTTTAAGGTTATTCTAAAATATTGAGAAAAAAAGCACCCTACCAGTCTCCTTTTATGAGATAAATATAGTATTAATGCCTAAACTAGGAAAGGATTAAAAAAAAAAAGAAAACTATTTGTCAATATATTAATGAACATTGACTCAAATATTTTAAACAAAATCCTGTCAAAGAGACTACAGCAATTCTCCCAACAAATCACTGATGATGTTCAAATAGGATTTATATCATGAATGCAAGGATGGTTTGATATGAGGAAAGCAATCAGCAAAAAATAATCACATTAAAAATCAAAACGTCCACAACCACATAATCTCAATAGATGCAGAAAAAGAAGTTTAACAAAGTACAACAGTTTTATGCTAAACAAACAATCCAAAATCCTACCAAGTATAGGTATAGAGAGATCTTTTTTTTCCTTTTTTTTTCTTTTTTTTTTTAAATTTTATTTATTTATTTAATTTTTTATATTCATTTTCACAAATTTTTGGGTTCCAAATTTTCTCCCCTTTTATCCCCTCCCCCCACCCCAATACCCCAAGCAATCTAATTTTCCCTATCTCCAATCTGCCCTCTCTTCTGTCATCTCTCCCTTCTCTTGTCTCCATCTTCTCTTTTCTCCTGTAGGGCCAGATGACTTTCTATTCCTCATTAACTGTATGTCTTCTTTCTTAGTTACAACAACAATATTAAACAGTTGTTCCTAAAACTTTGAGTTCCAAATTCTCACATCCCTCCCTCCCCACCCATTCCCTTTGGGACAGCAGGCAATTCAATACAGGCCCTATCTGTGTAGTTTTGCAAATGACCTCCCTGATAGTCGTGTTGTGTAAGACTAACTGAATTACCCTCTCCATCCTATCCTGCCCCTCATTGTTTCTCTTCTGTCTCTTGATCCTGTCCCTCCCCAAGTGTTGACTTCAAATTGCTCCCTCCTCCCTTTGCCCTCCCCTCCATCATCCCCTCCCTTGCAATATCTCCTTCTCCCCCACTTTCTTATACTGTAAGATAGGTTTTCATACCAAAATGAGTGTGCATTTCACTCCTTTGTTTAGTCAAAATGTGATGAGGGTAAACTTCTTGTTTTGGTTTTTTTTTTTCCTCTCAGCTCTCCTCTTTTTCCCTCCACTAAGAAAAACTCCTACCTGCCTCTTAAATGACATATAGTTACCCCCTTCCCTTTCCCTCTCTTTCCTCCCCCTACATTTCTCTCTCACCATTTACCTTAGTTTCTTTTAAGGTATGGTCCCATCCTATTCAGTTCAATCTGTGCTCTCTATCTCTGTATGTGTGTGCATGTGTGTATGTGTGTGCATGCGTGTACATGTGTATGTGTGGTCCCACCAACTACCCAGATACTGAAAAGTTTTAAGAGTTAGAAATATTGTCTTTTCCTGTATGAATATAAACAGTTCACTTCTGGTAAGTCCCTTAAGACTTCTCTTTCCTGTTTCCTTTTTCATACTCCTTCTCATTCTTGTGTTTGAAAGTCAAATTTTCTTTTCAGCTCTGGTTTTTTCATTAAGAATGACTGAAAGTCCTCTGTTTCATTGAAAGACCATATTTTCTCTTGAAGTATTATACTCAGTTTAGCTGGGTAGGTGATTCTTGGTTTGAGTCCTAGTTCCTTTGACTTCTGGAATATCCTATTCCATGCCCTTCGATCCCTTAATGTAGGAAGCTGCTAGATCTTGTGTTATCCTGATTGTATTTCCACAGTACTGGAATTGTTTCTTTCTAGCTGCTTGCAAGATTTTTTCCTTGAGCTGGGAGTTCTGGAATTTGGCCACAATGTTCCTAGGAGTTTCTCTTTTTGGATCTCTTTCAGTTGGTGATCGATGGATTCTTTCAATACTTATTTTGCCCTCTGGTTCTAGAATGTCAGGGCAGTTTTCCTTGATAATTTTCATGGAAGATGATGTCTAGGCTCTTTTTTTGATCATGAGTTTCAGGTAGTCCCATAATTTTTAAATTGTCTCTCCTGGATCTATTTTCCCAGCTCAGTTGTTTTTCCCCATGAGATATTTCACATTCTCTTCCATTTTTTCGTTCTTTTGATTTTGTTTGGTGATTTCTTGGTTTCTCGTAAAGTCATTAGACTCCATCTGTTCCATTCTAATTTTGAGAGAACTATTAAATTCAGTGAGCTTTTTGAGCCTCTTTTTCCATTTGGCTCATTCTGCTTTTGAAAGCATTCTTCTCCTCATTGGCTTTTTGAACCTCCTTTGCCAATTGAGTGAGCCTATTTTTCAAGGTGTTAATTTCCTCAGCATTTTTTTGGGTCTCCTTTACCAAGGTATTGACCCGTTTTTCATACTTTTCTTGTATCTCTCTCATTTCTCTTCCCAGTTTTTCCTCCACCTGTCTAACTTGCTTTTCAAAATCCTTTTTGAGCTCTTCCAGAGCCTGAGCCCACCCGCCACCCCCCTGGGGTGTCCTGGGTACTGAGGCCCCACCCTCCACGTCTTTCCCTGATGGCAAGGATACATCCTCGTCATCAGATCCGAAGGTCGGGATCATTTGCATTTGTTGGAAAAAACTCTCTAAAGTCTTATTTTTCTTCCCTTTTCTAGGCATTTTCCCAGCCAGTTACTTGACTTCTGAGATTCCTTTCCACCCCCGCTTGGATCCGTCCAGCTAGTGCTTGGCCTCTGAGATTTAAATGGGCTTTCCTCCTGCCGGCTGTCAATCAGTGAGCTTTAGTTCAGGTGCTGGGTGGGGGCAGGGCCACCTCCCAGGCTCTGATCCCTCAGGGGCTTTATGCAGAGACTTTCAGGAATGGAGCGGGTGGGGGGCGGGGTGGGGGGCCCGCCTCCCAATCTCAGTTCCCTTGGGGGCTTTGAGCAGAAGCCTTCGGTAATAGAGCGGGAGTGGGGGCAGGGCTGTCTCCCAGGCTCAGCTCCATCAGGTTTTATGCGGGAATCTTCCGTAATAAAGATCCTGCCTGCTGCTGGGGGATTCCTGAGTCCCCGTCCGCTGCCGCCTCAGCCGCCGCCCACACCACTGCCTCCGCCGCTTCCTGCCCCCGTCTCTGCTGCCGCTTCCTCCGGAGGGGGCCCGAGTCACGGAGACGCCCTGCTTCCCCTCTCCTCCAGCCCAGCCTTCTCTCTCACTGACCTGTAGCTTCTGTGGGCGGAGGGACTTTCCCGGCAGCCGGAGCTTCCGTCTCTGAAGCCTGCTCGGGTCAGCTTCTCTGGGGCTGCGGCCAGGGCAGCGCTGGGGGTGGGGTCCACTTTCCGGGGTGTGCCGGACCCTCGGGACAGGTCTCCAGGGCTCCCCGGAACAGAAATTTCTTCCACTCTGCTTCTGCACACCTTGTATTGACCCAGAAGTTATGGGGGACTCTTTTTACATTAATTCTATGGGCTTTTGGTTTCGGAGCTCATAAACGTGCGTCCTTCTACTCCGCCATCTTGGCTCCGCCCCTGATCTTTTTCTTTTATATCATAAAAAGCACCTATCTAAAACCAAAAGCAAGCTTCGTACATGATGGGGACGCACCAGAACCTTTTTCGAATAAATACAGGAATGAAGAAGGATGCCCACCTTCCCCAATATTTTTTGATATACCTATGGAAATACTAGCAATAGCAATTAGATAAGAGAAAGAAATTACAGGTATAAAGACAAGTAAAGAGTTGCCCAGGAGTAGACTGAGTTAATAAAATAAAAATGTCAATTCTATCTAAATTTATTTACTTATTTAATGCCAAAATTATTTTGTAGAGCTAGAAAAAGAATAATAAAATTCATCTGGAAGAACAAAAAGTTCAGAATATCAAGGAAATTAATGAAAAGAAATGCAAGGGAAGGTAGCCTAGACATACCAGATCTAAAACTCTGTTATAAAGCAGCAATCATCAAAACGACTTGGTCCTACCTAAGAAATAGAGTGGTGGATCAGTGAAATAAATTAGGCGCACAAGACACAGTACCCAAGGATATAGTAATTTACTGTACAATAAATCCAAAGACTCTGGTTTCTTGGATAAGGACTTACTGTTTGACAAAACTTCTGGGAAAACTGGGAAAACAGTATGGCAGAAACTAGGCATAAACCAACATTTTACACTGTATACCAAGATAAGATCAAAATGGGTACATGATTTAGACATAAAAGGTGATACTATAAGCAAATGAGGAGAGCAAGGAATAGTTTGCCTGTCAGACCTATGGAGAATGGAAAATTTTATGACCAAGCAAGAGATAGAGAACATTACAAAATGAACAATTTTGATTAAAAACTTTTGACAAAAACTTTATAGTTCTTGACAAACAAAGCTAATGGAACTAAGATTAGAAAGGAAGCAGAAAGCTGGAAAAAAAAATTTGCAGCCAGTATCTTTGATAAAGACCTAATTTCTAAAATCTATAGAGAACCGAGTCAAATTTATAAGAATACAAGTCATTCCCCAATTGATAAATGGTCACAGGGATATGAACAGGCAGTTTTCAGATGAAGAAATTGAAGCTATCTATAATCATATGAAAAAAATGCTCTAAAGCATTATTGATTAGAGAAACATAAATTAAAACAACTCTGAGGTGCCACATCACATCTCTCAGATTGGCTATCATGACAAAATAGGAAAAGGACAAATGTTGGAGGAGATGTGGGAAAATTGGAACACTAATGCATTGTTGGTGGAGTTGTGAACTGATCCAACCATTCAGGAAAGCAATTTGGAACTATGTCTAAAGGGCTACAAAACTGCCTGCCTTTTGATCCAGCAAAACCACTACTAGGTCGGTATCACAAAGAGATCATAAAAAGGGAAAAAGGACCCATATGTACAAAAATATTTACAACAGCTCTTCTTGTGGGCAAAGAATTGGAAATTGAGGGGATTCCCTTCAATTGAATGATTGAACAAGTTGTGGTACATGAATGTAATAGAATACTATTGTTCCATAAGAAATGATGAGCAGGCAGACTTCAGAAAAACCTGGAAAGATTTATATGAACTGATGCTGAATGAAGTGAGCAGAACCAGGAGAACACTGTATACAGTAACAGCAACATTGTGCAACATCAGCTTTGATAGACTTAGCTCTTCTCAGCAATGCAATAATATAAGGACCCATGATGGAAGATGATACCCACATCCAGAAAAGGAACTATGGAGTCTGAATTCAGATTAAAGCATACTATTTTCTCTTTTTTTCCCCCTTTCTCATAGTTTTTCCATTTTACTCTGATTCTTCTCTCACAACATGACTAATGTGGAAATATGTTTAATATAATTGTAGGTGTATAGCCTATGTCAGATTACATGCTGCCTTGGGGAGAGAGGAACAGAAGGAGGGGGGGAAATTTTAGAACTCAAAAACCTATAAAACTGAATGTTGAAAACTAAAAATAAATTTTTAAAAAGATAGGTAAAGAGGAGATAAAAATATCTCTATATGCTGATGATATGACAGTGCATTTGGAAAATCCTAGACAACAAACAAATATACTGAGACAATAGCTTCAGCAAAATTTCTAGTTACAAAATAAATCCTCAAAAATCGATAGTATATGTAATAATATGTATTGTAATATATATAATATATTATAATAATAACAAAACCAAAGAGGCAATGATAAAAACAGAAATTCCATTCCTAACAATGACAAAATACGTAAAATATCTGGGGATCAACCTAACAAAGCTCAAAAGAGACTAGTATAGATTCAACCGCAAAGTGTTCCTTAAAGAAATAAACAACTTAAATAACTTGAGGAATATTCAGTACCTGTGGCCAGACCATGCCAATATAATAAACATGACAATACTACCAAAATTATTGTTGTGTTGTTATTATCACGTCCAACTCTTCACAACCACATCTGGAATTTTCTTGACAAAGACACTGGAGTGGTTTACCATTTCTTTCTGAGCTACAGATGAAGAAGTGAGGCAAGCAGGGTTTAGTGAACTTGCCCTTGTTTAGTCAAACAGTGTCTAAGGCTGGGTTGGAACTCAGGGAGAGGAGTCTTCCTGACTACAAAGCCAATACCCTGTCTACTATGCCATGTAGCT
Source organism: Bettongia penicillata ogilbyi (assembly GCA_023548195.1). Classification (NCBI taxonomy): domain Eukaryota; kingdom Metazoa; phylum Chordata; class Mammalia; order Diprotodontia; family Potoroidae; genus Bettongia; species Bettongia penicillata. The sequence continues at coordinate 2,098,876 of JAJHZJ010000380.1, read as the reverse complement.
GCCTCACTGCCAAAAGCAGTTAATACTTTTAATGCTATGTCAATCAAATTATTAGGGGGTAACTTTATAAAGTTTGATAAAATAATATCAATTCTTTTGGAAAAACAGGAGATTTAGATTATAAATGAAGTAAGGATAACAGAGGAATAGCACTTTCAGACCTCAAACTATACTATAAAGCAGCAGTCATTAAAGCATCTGATATTGGTTAAAGAATACAGAGATAGATCAATAGAACAGACTATACAAGGGAGAATCAGAAATAATAGAACTTAATGACCAAATGTTTGATGAAATGCAAAACACAAATTACAGAGGGAAAAACTTCCTATTTGATAAAACCTGCTAGGAAAACTAGAAAAGAATCTGGCAGAAATTAGGCTTAGACCAACACTTCATACCACACTCCATAAAACATTCTAAATGGGTACATGACCTTAGCACTAAAGATTATAATATAATAAAATTAGAAAAAAAATATCATATAGTTTTCCCAGATATGTATAAGAGATGTATTCTTAACCAAACTAGGGACAGAGGCAATTATAAAAGATAAAACAGATAACTTTGATTACTCAAAACTGAAAAGTTTGTGCACAGAAAACATTAAAGCATCTAGAATAATATGGTTGAATGGAAAAGTCTTTGTATAAAATTCTCTGATAAGGTTTTTTTTAATCCAAGATACATTCATACATATATATGTATGTATGTGTATCATATGTATATATTACAAAATATGCATGTAATACACATGCATATGTTACATATATACATACATATCATAGTCATTCTTTAATAGACAAATGACCAAAGGATATGAACAACCTATTCTCAAAAAAAGAATTTCCAAGTATTCACAACCACATGAAAAAATGATCTAGTTCTCTAACAAGCAAAATGAAAATCAAAACAATCCTGAGGTTTCACCTTACACCCTGAAAATTGACAAAAAGGGGCAATAATTAATGTTGGAAGGGTGGTAGAATTACAGACACATTAATGTATTGTTGTTGGAGTTATGAAATGGTAAAGCAATTTGAAATTAGGCAAATAAAGTGACTAAAATCTTCATACCCATTCAACCAGGGATACCACTACTAGGTTATACCCAAAGGAAGCCATAGATAAGAAAAAAAATCCTTATGTATTCCAGAATATTTATAACAACACTTTTTATGATAGCAAAAATTAGATACAAAGAAGATGTCCATCAAATGGCTAAATAAATTGTGGCACATGAATGCAATGAAATATTACTGTATGTAAGAAATGATATGTGTGATGAATATAGAGAAGCATGGAAAGATTCGTATGAACAGATGCAAAGTGAGGTAAGCAGAGCCGAGAAAACAATATACACAGTAATTATAACAACGTAAATTAAAAGAATACTGACACACCAAAAAATCAAAGGTAAACTTGACAAAATTATAAAGATTAAGCAGGACCTTAATGAAGAGAAATAACAAGATATTCCCAACCTACCCCTTTAATGAAGATGAACGGTCCATAAGTGTTACATGTTGCACATGTTTTCAAACATGATTTCAATGTATTGATCAGTTGGTGCTGATTTTTTTTCCTCTAAAAAAATATAATTTGTTATATGGGATAGCTCTCTGGGAAGAGGAGGAGGGAGAAAGATACTTGGGATAACTATGATTATGCAAGAAACAGAAAGTATTAATAAAAACTTCTTTTTTAAATATAGGACAGGGTCAAAGGTTCAGTTTGTGTTTAGTCTTTGTCTTCCCCTGCAGAAAGACTGGTCCTTCTGCCCTTTTGCAGCTGGCTGGTTTGGGGAAATCTGTGAAACCTGAATTCTAGCCCCAGCATCCAAGGAGACAGGATCACAAATAGCCCACAGCAACACTAAGACTCCTGTCACTTACTTCTCCTCAACTTTCCACCCAATCCCTAAGAAGCTCATTTCTGCCTGGGAAAAGCCCAAGAGATAGACATGTGATCCCAAGCCAAGTCTTGTCTAGGGACATTCTTCTCCTTGTCTCACTTGCCTTGAGAATTCCCTCCCCCTTAGGCCAAAGGTAGGCTAGAAACAGGTTGGGCAAGTCAGATAGGACCAGAATCCTATAGTCCCAGGTGTCCCACCTGCTAGCTGTGTGCCCTCTCTGGTCCTCATGGCCTCCCTAAACAGAATAACCCTCCCTTTAATTCTTTTCCCAGCTATGGAGAAGTGGGGGAAGCATTCATTTCTTCCTGACTGAGCAGCTCTGGAATGATCACATGAAAGCAAAGTATTTACTGAAAGAAGTCCTCTTATTGAATAGAAAAGGTTATTCACTGAATAGAAAAATCCTATATGATCACAGGACTCAGATCTGGAAGGGAACTTAGAAATCTAGTCCAATTCAGTCATTTTACAGATGAGGAACACAAAGTCCAGAAAGGTCAAGTCACTTGGCCAAGGCCGCAGAGCAAGTAAGTGACAGAGCCAGAATTCAAACCCAGAGTTTCTGTCTCCAAATTCAGTGCTTTTTCCACTGCAGCATTCTTGCTCCTTGAGGAGAGAATTTATCATTTGTCTCTACTTAAGACTTTAATATGCTGGGAGGATAGGAGCTACCTTTTCAATTTTATCTCCTATCCACTCAAAGAGGTATGCTAGAGTAAGCTCTTACAAACTTAGGAGAGTCGGTTGTTAAATATTCAGTGTGACATTATGTGTTAGAAATAGGCATATGCTACAAATTGACTTATCATTTTGATTTCTAAATTTAATAAAATGATGGGAAGATGTTAATAAGCAAATTAAACTTGAAAGTATGCTATGGTTTGCTTTTGTTTGTTTGTTTTACCAGAGAGCCAATTGTTAACATTTACTAGTATACCACTACCTCCTCTCCTCTGATCATGTACATCTCAAGGGCAACATTGAGGATGAAACATGGGGTTAGAGTCATCTACCTATGGATGAATTCCAAAAGTCTGGCCAAAAATATTTCCCCCCATTCCTTTCCATCCTACTTAGCTTGGCTTTCCCACCAGTAGACCTGCAATAAAGGTTGGGGCATTGTAGTCAGAAAGTTACCATAAAAATATACCCAGGTAACCTGAAAATGATCAACCAGCACACAGCACTGATGGACTTGTTGATAACTCAAGGGAATGAAATTTTGATGTAGTCACTTCACATTGAAGTAGGATCAGAGTTGGTAAGATGGACAACCTATCGCAAGAGCTCATTAGAAGGACCTCATCAGCTTATAGGTCAATGCTAGTGCCTTCCGTACATTGATTCCCTCTGATTCATCCTGTATATATCTTGTTCTTATGTGGTTGTCTGTGTGTTTTCTCCCCCACTGGACTGGGAGCTCCTCGAGGACAAGGACTGGTTTTTGACCTTTTTTGTATACCCAGTGCCTAGCACAGTGCCTGGCATGAAGTGGTCCCTTAATTAATGTTGTTGACTGAGTGACTTCTAGGGAATTCACTTGTCATTTGAACTCTTAACCTCTGTGTGAGAAACCTCAACATTCTCCAGGCAAGTCTATGTATTTGCAAACCATGAAACAGCCCAACATCTGAAGATTCAGGATTGCAGTGACCCAAAGAGCCATGAGAAGCCAAGGAGAAAAACATACAGTTAAACCTTCCGCATTGCAACTTGCCCCATCATGGTTTTGATATATCATGAGTTGGCATAAGAAATTAAATGGGAATTTGGGAGAGTTTTGCAGAAGCCGCAGATGAGATATGAAGGCCAGTAGACAACACAGAAAATGTTTGGAAACTCAAAAATGCATAAAATATATGTATAGTATTATATAATATCTACATATTTTATCTTTTAATACCATACTAATTTAGACTTCTCTGATAGGAAGGGAAGGTCAGAAATTTTATGCAAATTTTCCAGATTGTAGGGATGCCACACGACTAACCCCCAAAATGTGGAAGGGATAACTATATTGTGGGCAAAAGTAAGCTGCAACAAACTTACCAACAAAGACTTGCATGCAAGAAATGGCATAAATAAGATCACCTAGGAAATCTGCTTAAAAAATAAAGTTGGTCAATCATAAGGCCTAGCAGCTAGGTGGTGCAGTAGATAGAGCACTGAGTTTGGAGTCAAGGAGACTTGAGCTCAAATCTAGCCTCAGAGACTTACTAACTGTTTGACCCTGGGCAAGTCATTTAACTTATGTCTGTCTCAGCTTCCCTTTTCGTAAAATGGGGATTAATAATAACACCTACTTCCCAGGGATAGTGGGAGGACTTAATGTGACAATATTTGTAAAGCATTTTGCAAACCTTAAAATGCTACAAAAAAAAGGAGGAGGAAGAGAGGGGGAGAAAATTTGGAACCTAAGGAAATGATCGTTGAAAACTGAAAACAAATAAATTAATAAATGTGGGGGAAAATGCTATAAAAATGCTAGAGATGATGATAGAGATGATAAAAAGGGATAACAGAGAACTGGCCAGAGGGCAACACTGGAACCTAGGCAATGTGAAAAGTCCCAGTGGAATGCCTCCAGAACATTGGGTAGATGTTCGGAAGATTTATGGGAGGACATGGACAAGAACAGTATAAGGTGAAATAATGTGCACAGGTTGCAATCTGCACCAGGGGAGGGAGTATTCACATTGGTGATACCATGGATCTATTGAAGTATGAAAGCCTTAATTTACAAAAAAACCTATACTTATAATTGTGAGGAAGATAATGCAGCTATTATTATACCTAATTTGACAGATGAGGAAACTGAGGTTCAAAAAGAGAGAATGATTTGACCCCGGGCACATGGCTCAAGGCTGGACCACTTCAACCAGCTCCCCTGAAAGTCAATGTGGTGTCCACATCCAAAATAGTACTAAATTGAGAGTCAGAAGATATGAATTCAGATTCTACTCTGGACATTCACCATCTGCATGACCCTGGACAAAATCACTCTGAGATTCTGTTTCTTTTTTGTAAAATAAAATCTCCGAATCATGGAAATTTAGAGCAGGAAAGAACCTCAAAGACCATTTGTCCAACCCATGACCCGCAAAGAAATCCGCACAGTAATACATCAGAGATACCTCTGTGTCCTCTGTTCAAAGACTTCCCATGAGGAAGGAAGTGCTCCTTTCCAAGGCTGCCCATCCCACTCTTCAGCTCTCTTCATGAGGGAGTTTTTCTCCTCCATGAAGCCAAAACTTTCCCCTCTCTTCACAACTTTCACCTCCAAGACCAAAAAGCACAAGCCTCATCCTTATTTCACCTGACAGCCCTTCAAACGCTTGAAGAAAGCTATCGTCTCTCCCTTGAGTATTCTTTTCTCCAGCATAAACATTCCCCTTTCTTTCAAAGGAGCTTCACATAACACAGATTTGAAGCCCATCACCATTCTGTTGGACCTCCTCTGGCCTCTCTCCAGCATATCAATGCCCTCTGAAAACTGTGGTATGCCCAGGGTTGTTATCCCCAGAAACAATGCCCAGGGATGTTTGCCAGCTTGTACCTGCTCCAGGGTGCCGATTGTTATATAAGATTTTTTAGGATGCCTTGAATTCTGAAGACTAAGACTCTTGGGACACTTTGACTTCTAATAGCTAAAAACCACACTAAGACTTTCAGGACACCTTGATGTACTGAGACTTTTGGGACACCTTGAATTCTAATAGCTAAAAACTACACTAAGACTTTTGGAACACTTTGACTTCTAATAACTAAAAACTACACTAAGATTTTGGGGACACACTGTATATAAATGTGCATTTGTTTGTATAGAACTGGAAAGGATTCAAAAATCCAGAATGTTAGAGTAGAGGACATAGACTATTAGAGTAGGAAGGGATCTTAGGACATAGGACATGGTAACATAGGATAAGGATGTCAGAGCTGAACCTTAAGCATCACCTGTTTTCAGTGTGAGTATTTAAATTTTAGAAATAAACACAACAAATCAAGACTTGGGTTGTCATTTTGTGGATTGTCTAGACTTAAGGAAGTAAGAGAAAATTATAATAATATAAAAATTATAATAATGCAGATTGAACCTTAAAGTGTGTTTAACATGCATACTTTTTTTTTCAGAGAGATGATTGTTAAACATTTACTGGCACACCCCTTTATATGCCCTCTCTTAATGAAGATAGGGCCAGCTGGCTAGCTGTCACAGTAGATAGAGCACTGGGCTTGGAGTCAGGAAGACTCATCTTCATGAGTTCACATCGAGCCTCAGACACTTACTGGCTGGGTGACCCTGGGCAATTTGCTTAACTTTGTTTGCCTCACTTTCCTCATCCATAAAATGAACTGGAGAAGGAAATTACAAACCACTTCTGTATCTTTGCCAAGAAGACCCCAAATGGGTCACGAACAGTCAGACACGACTGAAACAGCTCAACAACAAATGAAACCTATAATCATATTTGAGTTTTTTGGAAGACAGCTACATCCCACTGAAATTACAATCCACTAAATCCCCCAAATTTTTCAGGCCAGAGTTTGAGTCCTGACTCATAGCACTTGTGGGACCATCACTTCTCCTGGTCTCCAGTCCCTTATTTGCAAAAATGAGAAGATTAGACTCCGAGGTTCCTTTCTGACTCTAGAACTATGATCCTACCAGTGAGGCTACTGAAAGGAAGGGTTGTGCGAACAGCTTTTATAACTTTCATATATGCACTAAGACTTTTGGGACATCCTGAGTTCTAATAGTTTAAAATGGCATTAAAGCTTTAGGGACACTGTATATAAATTTGCATTTGTTTTCATTGTTGGTTTTTTTTTTAATAAATTTTTTATTTATTTTAAACAAAATAAGAAAAGAAAAAACATTGCCAATTTTTATTGTTTACACAGAACTGGAAAGGATCTCAGAGCGCAGAATGTTAGAACAAAGGACATAGATTATTAGAGCAGGAAGGGATCTTAGGACGTGGAAAAAAAAAAAAAAAAACATCAGCTGAAAGAAACCTTAAGTTATCACATTAAGCAGCAATTCTCAAAGTGTACTCCAGAGACCCTTTGGTGTCCACTGCAGGTAGGGAGCCCTGTCAGTAGAACAGTAAGCCTGGCATCAGGACGACTTGAGTTCAAATCCAGCCTAACCTACTGAAGTTGATGTGTGTCCCTGGACAAATCACTTAACTTCTGTCTGCCTCTAAAATGGGAATAATTTTCAGCATCTCTCACAGAGTTGTGGGGAGGATCAAATAGAGAATATTTACAAAACATTTAGCATGGTGTTGGCATAGAGTACGCACTCAATAAATGCTTGTTCTCTCCCTCCCTGTTCCCTTCTCCAGGACCCTTTCAGGGGGATCTGCAAGGTCAAAACTATTTTCATAATAACACTAAGATGATTTAATTTCTAACGTGGTAAATATCAATAGATACAACACACGTAAACCAAAGTTCTTTGGGGACATTAGCAATGTTTAAGAGTATCAAGGATTTGTAAGATCAAAAACCTTGAGAAGCCCAGATCTAATCCCACTACCCTTGTTTCAAATTCAGACAAATGAGGCGTTTTTCCTTCTTCCTTGCCCGAGTGTTTCTGGACCTTTCACCTGAATCTGTCCCACCTCCCCACAAAGATGAACACACTACTAAGACAAGTCTTTTATTTCTTCTCTCTGGTAGCCCTCCCCTCTTCCCGTCCCACTCTCCCACCATGAGCAGAAGGTAGTATAATGCCCCACACCCCTCTAGCTGCCTGAAGAGCCCACTAAGTGATATACTGCCTCCAGAGACTGAGCTCCCAGCTCTAGATCCTCCAGATAAAGAGGCTTTATGATAAGCTTCCAAGCCCAAGAACTGGCAACTTGAGTTTAATCAGCCAGCAGGTCAGTTAGCTGAAAGCTCCCCTTCCCCCACTCTCAGTGGACACCAGTGCCAGCCTCCTGGTTGGAAAAAGCCAGAGAAGTCAGCATCAGGCCTGCAGAAAGCGTCTGACGCAAGGGTGAAGGCATGTCTGGAGTGCTTGCCCCACTTCTCTTCCAGAGCTCAGAATACTAGGAGCTGTCAGCTGATGCCCAGCCCCTACATTCTCAGAGAGACTGGGAGCTGTTTTGTTTGAGGATAGAGTTCATCTTATCTGCTCTGCCTCCCCTGCATTCCTACCTCTTGGCTCCCTGGAATGTGCTCCTCCCTCCTCTCTGCTGATCCATATCCTTCCTGTTCTTCCTCTCTGGGCCCAGAGAAGGGAGATGGAGCGCTGTGCACAAGGTCCTACAAGAGCCAGGACCGAAGTAAAAGGAATGGCTGAGGTCTGGGGTGGTCAGGAAAGGCTCCTCACAGAGGAATGCACTCTCTCTTCACTAGTTTCCTCCAAGGCTCGACTTAGCCACTTTCTATAAACTTCTCATGATTCCCCCAGCTCCCATCAACTCGATCACAAAATTATCTCATATCTGTCTTGTATATACCTATATATGTACATGGAATGTAAGTTCCTTGAAGACAGGGCCTATTTCAGTTGTTTTCATTTCCCCAGAATGATGGGCCTGGCACATAATAGGTGCTTAATAAAGGCTGTGTTGACTGATTCTTCCCCCGATTTACCGCAGGCCTCCCTATATTTTTCTTTGGGCCTTTTTAAATAGTTGTCCATATATTTTCAGTTAGATGGGACAGCGAGGTGGTGAAGTGGATAGAGTGCCTGGCCTGGAATCAGGAAGACTCATCTTCCTGAGTTCAAATCTGGTCTCAGACACTTCCTAGCTGTGTGATCCCAGGCAAGTCCCTTAACCCTGTTTGCCTTAGCTTCCTCATCTGTCAAATGAGCTGGAGAAGAAAATGGCAAACCACTTCTTTGCCAAGAAGATCCCAAATGGGGTCACAGAGTCAGATGCGGCTGAAACAACTGAACAATTACAAACCTCAATTAGATGGTAAGAGCCCTGAAGGGAATAACCGAATCCAATAGCCCATATACCAATCAGGGGACCATGGAACATTCAGTCGAAAGGGAGCTTTGAAATTTCTTGCTCCATGGACTTATTTTAGAGAGAGAACTCATAGAGCTGCTGAATAGGGGCCCAATAATGTCTATTGATTAATTGGCTGAAGAGATGAGAGAGCTGACATCAAGTCCTCAACCTTACATCTAGGAAAGGAGTATAGGATCACAGATTTAGAACAAGAAAACACCTCAGAGGCTGCCAGCTTAACCCCTTCTGAAATCATGGCCTAATGAGGTTACATTATTTGCCCAAGATCACACAGGGAAAGAGAAGTCACTATTTGAATTCAAGTACTCTGACTTCCTCTTTCCATTAAACCGTTATCTGGGACCACCTCCTGCTGTTCTCCCTTCTCTTCCCCCCTTAGTGTATGGGTACTTTCCTGTAACTTCAAATCCTATGGGGGGAAAAAAAGAATAAAATGAGGGCAAAGGTCTCAGGGACAAACTCCTGCCAGGGGCCTTTCCAGAGTCCCTGAGATGCCAGGCTGCCAGAAGTTTCACAGTCCAGTTACACTAAATAGAAGGGGCCCAGGGTGTGGGCCCAGGGCCCAATCTGCTGTAAGCTGACACATCCTTTGTGGCTGGTTGCATGGCCAGCGTGGCTTTTCTCAAACAGTTTTCAAGCACTAGCCTTTTTAATCGCTCTTAAGGTTAATAAAAATCATAATACCAACTGATAATCTGCATAACGCTTTAAGAGTTAAGAAACAATTTCCCCACAACAACTTTGTGAAATAGGGTCTGATTTAATTTAACAAACATTATGCAAGGTACAGGAAATAAGATAAAAGACAAAATCGTTCCTGCCTTCAAACTACTTTCATTCCACTTCGGGGAAGGGTTAAACAATGAGCACCTACATACTAGATAGACAGACAGAGAGAAAAGAAAAAAAAGAGAGGAAGGAAGGAAGGAAGGAAGGAAGGAAGGAAGGAGGGAAGGAAGGAAGGAAGGAAGGAAGGAAAGGAAGGAGGGAAGGAAGGAAGGAAGAAAGGAAGGAAGGAAGGAGGGGGGGGGAGGGAGGGAGGGAGGGAGGGAAGGAAAGAAGGAAGGAAGGAAGGAAGGAAGGAAGGAGGGAAGGAAGGAGGGAAGGAAGGAAGGAAGAAAGGAAGGAGGGAAGGAAGGAAGGAAGGAAGGAAGGAAGGAAGGAGGGAAGGAAGGAGGGAAGGAAGGAGGGAAGGAAGGAAGGAAGGAAGGAGGGAAGGAAGGAAGGAGGGAAGGAAGGAAGGAGGGAAGGAAGGAGGGAAGGAAGGAGGGAAGGGAAGGAAGGAAGGAAGGAAGGAAGGAAGGAAGGAAGGAAGGAAGGAAGGAAGGAAGGAAGGAAGGAAGGAAGGAAGGAAGAGAGAAAAAGAGAGAGAGAAAGAAAGGTATGGATGGTTGGAGGGAGAGAGAATGCCAGACAGTTGCTAAGTGTCCCCTAGGTACCATAGAAGGTGCTCGGCTCATTCATGCAGTTTTCGAGAGATTTAGGTACAGTTCCATTATCATTTGATTCACTAGATGGATTGTTTTGTGTTTGGTTTATTTATAGCTTTTGTTGTTTCTCATTTGGTCAAAACTTCATAACTGGGTTGTCTTGAAGCCTCAGCACATTTAGACCCAGAAGGGCTGGTAGAAGATCTCCAAGGTCCCTTCTCTAACCAGGGCTGTGCTGGAGCCAGCTCCCACCAGCTCTTGAGAGCCTGATTGTTAAATTTTTAATGTAAGCATTTAACACCCCAGAAATCAGTCAAGTTACACATCAGATCTTGATTTATTGCTGTTGATTGTCTAGACTTAAGAAAGTAATCAAGAAAAATGCTAAGGATAAAGATTAAGCTAAAAAGTGTATTGTGTTTACATTTTTTGGAGAGCTGGTTATTAAACATTTACCAGTCCAACCCTGCTCTCATCTCTAAATAATCTTGCAATTGTACGCTAGTGGGCACTGGACAATGAATGAGCTGCCCTCTTGATACCATGGAAAGAATACCAGTTCTGAAGTCAGGGGACCTGGCATATAACCCTGGTGCTGCTACTTCCCACTGATGTGACTGTAGGCAACTCACTTAACCTTTATGAGCCTTGGTTTCCCCATATGCAAAATGAAGTTCGAATGAGAGGAGCTTTTAAGTCCTATGGTATCAGACAGTGGAAATAATTCTGGATTCAGTGTCAGGAGATACAGTGTCCAATATCCTGGCTCTTCTAAGATACCTGTGTGACCATGGGCAAGTCATTTAACCCGTCTGGGCCTCATTTCCTCCAATGTAAAACTAGGGGCTTGACTAGGTAACCTCTGAGATCCCTGCTATCTCTAAATCTATAAACAATCCTGGCTCACAGTATGGATCAATCTCTTGACGTTGTCACAGGAAATCAAAGGTGACCTGCTGGCAGTTTCCCCCTTTCCCAAAAATTTGCCTGATGATTTCTCACCCTGCCTCCCTTTCCAAAGCTTACCCTCAGAAAAAGATCTGATAAACTCACTCACACCTGAATAAAAAGGCTGATATCCATAGATTACTGATTTCAAAAAAAACTTTCCCAGGTTGCCCTTTCCTTGGACATTTGCATCAGAAGGGGCTGGGAGGTAGACTGTGGGGTTGTTGGAGGCTACCCCCTGACATCCAAGATCCCTAAGGGGAAATAGCTCCCCAAACCTCTCCTTGGATATGAGGTCACAGGATCAAAGACTCAGAGCTGGAAGGGCCTTCAGAAGTTATCTAGTCCAATTCCCTCACTGTATAGAAAACTGAGGCACAGAAAAGTGAAGTGACTTTACCAAAGTCACTGAGTTGGTGAGTGATAGAGCCAGAATTCAAACTAGTTTTCCTGACCCTAAGACCTGTGTTTTTTATATTATATCCCAGTCTGGTACTGGGCCTCCAGATTTGCAGAAATAAATAACTCCCTGGGGAAAGACCACACTCCAGAACCAATTAAATTAAAAAGTGTTGACCAACCAATGATAACTAAACTTACCAATTATCCACTCAGCCAACATTTACTATACTATCTATGCGATATGTTATATGTCATATTATCTATGCGATCCTTTCCTAGGCACAGTTGGAATGGGGGAGTGGGAATGGAACACAAAACCAAGACAAAGTGGTGTGGAGGATAGAGGATGAGGTTGGAAACAATCTAGAAGAAGCCCACTTCTAGTCCAGGCTCTAGTGCTAACTTAAACTCTCTGGGCCTCCATTTCCCTATCTGTAACATGCAGATTAGATTTTTCTAAGGTCCTCTTCAGCTCTGACATTTTGTGTTCTTGGAGCTATCTCAGCTCTGATGTTCTGAGTTCTCAGGTTCCTTCTAGCTCTGATATTTTATGTTCTAAGGCCCTTCTCAGCTCTGATGTTTTGTGTTCCAAGATTCCCTCCAGCTCTGACATTCGTGTTCCAAGACCCGTTCTAGCACTGACATTCTCTGTCCTAAGGTCTCATCTAGCTCTGACATTCTGAGTTCTAAGGTCCCTCCCAACTCTGACGTTGTGTGTTCTAAGATTCCAGTTCTGACAGTTAATGTGCCAGGTCCCTTCAGTTCTGATATTGCATGCTGTCTGACTCTAATGCTTTAACATTCTGTGTAGGAGTCACTCAACTCTGCCCCACGCTTTTCTGAGTCATGCGGCAGATGCTCCTGGGAGCTGCCCCTGTACCAAGCTGCCTCCTGGCCTGGCCTTATTACACAACAGGGTGACTCAGCAGCTCACCAGCAAGAGTCAGGCCTAGACTCTCCCACTCTCATCAAGTTCAGGAGCAGTTCGAAGGGACTGTGAGCTCTAAAACCCTTGGGTGGAGGGGGAAAGAGGAAGAGCTATGACTGTTTTGGTAGAAAGATAGAGAAAGTAGGCCAAGGCAAGAACAGTGGCCCATAGGAAGAGAACTTTCTTTTTCACACTCCCCCCCACCAAGTCAAATCAATAAGCAATGAGAAAAATGCCTTTGTGCTGGGGAAACTTTTCTTAGATCTACATATACAAAGCCTGCTCTCAAGAGACTCACAGTCTAACTGGGGAGACCACATGCAAACAACTATGTACAAACAGGATAGAGATGGGATAAACTGGGGGTGGGTACCTTCTCAGAAGGAAGGTACTAAGATTAAAGACTGGGAAAGACTTCTTGCAGAGAGGAGAGTTTAGCTGAGACTTGGAGGAAGACAAGAGGTGGAGATGAGAGATAGCATTTGAGGCATAGGGGATGGCCAATGAAAACAGCTGGAGTCTCTAAGGAAAACCTCAGAGATCATTAACTCTAGGCCCCTGGTATGTCATTGAGGAAACTCAAGGTCACACAGTTAAAGTGAGCTGCCCAACTCATACAGCAAGGGGCAAGAGCTGGGACCTGAACCCCGATCTTCAGACTTTAAATCTGTGTCTAGTCTGCTACAATATTCAGCCTTCTGGTAGTCTGTGCTGGCTTCCCACTGACAACAATTTTTTGTATTTTTAGAGTTTTATATATTGTATCACATCCATTATTCTATTTGATCATTATAAAGAATCCCCTTTTTATAGATGAGGTTCAGTGAAATGACTGACCCAAGGTTACACAATACTTGGATCAGAATTCAAGACTTCTGACTTAATCTGGGGAATCTTTGTTACTCAGCCATGGCTTCCCTTTAAAACTTATCTGTTACCTTTCCCACTTTCTCAGGACCCTGCTCTCTTTTAGGTTTTATTGATGTGAGAGATAACAAACTCCATTTGTTATTTGATAATCATTTACATTTTGACAGTACTTTCAGAAGTGTATTATTATCCCCATTTTACAGATGAGGAAACTAACATTAAAGTGGTCATATACTTTTCCAAGTTCACATCTGTCACAGCAAGGGTGCCAGCTCAGTACACTGGAGCCCAAGAGGACATTTCCCTCCCTCCCTTGACCTTGTTCTCAAGAATTTGGGGAACACACCCAGAGGGCAAGATGGGAGAATGGGACAGACAGCTTTAGTGAGTCTAGAGCAGGGAGAACAATTGGTTGGGGTGAGGGTGATGTGGCAAGGAAGGGCCTTTGGCAAAGTATTCCTCATTTGCTTGACAACCAGGGTTGGCCTGCTTCCATTGAGAGGCAACATGAACCCTTGCTCTTGTCTTTGACTTCTGTGGTAGAGCAGTCCAGGTCTCCTGCTACTTCCTGTGATCAGAATACATCCAGCTTTGGCCTCCTTGAGCGGATACTCCCTTACCTATGTTTCTATTTGATTGGGTGTGAGAAGAAGAGGGAGGTAGTAAAGGTCAGCCAGGTCACAAACAGGAGAAGCCAAGGACTGGCACAGAAGGACAAGTCAGTGATCCAACCTGACCCCTGAACCACCCACCCTATCCTTTCCTCCAGGGACTTTCTCCTCACAGCATCTTGCATATTGCTGTTCAGTCAGTTAGTCATGTCTGACTCTTTGTGACTCCAAGGAGCGTCCTGTCCAAGGGGCTTTACTTGGCAAAGATACTGGAGTGGTTTGTCATTTCTTTCTCCAGTGGACCAAAGGCAAACAGAAGTTAAGTGACTTGCCCAAGGTTACACAGTGAGTGTCTGAGTCCTGATTTGAACTTGGGTCTTCCTGATTCCAGAGTCAGTGCTCTATCCATTGAATCATATAGCTGCCTTACACATAGTAGGTGCTTTGAAAAATGCTTGTTGAATCAGAAGGATTCTTCAGTGTTTCCCATTCAAGGGTAGGATCAACAAACCGCTCAAAATTGTAACCCCTGTTCCTCTTTCCACCCCCATTAGGAAGCTGGAGAGCTCCTGGGGGAGGAGGAGGGAGGGGAGAGCTCCCTCCGCCATGGTTCTGAGGCCATCAGCCACAGAAAACGTGTCCTTTAATGTGTGACTCCTTGTGTCTTTCCTCTAGAGCCTGGGGGGTGGGGGGGGTGGGAAGGGAGAAGAAGGGGAGGGGTGGGAGGCAGAGCTGCCTTGCTCCACTGAGATCAAAGGGCCAGCCGCCTCCAGTGAGATCCGGTTGCTGGAAGGGGAGGGATGTGCTCTGGGAGGGAAACAAGTTTTAGCAGATTCTTCTTTCATCCCACAGCTCCTGGGGCTCTGGGCACATACCTCCGGAGGCCCAGGCAAGTCCGAGCAGGGTCCAAGAGAGATCAGTAGTTTGGAAGGGGAAGAAGGGTGGGGAGCAGGTGGGGGGATGGGGGTGGGGGGAGAAGGGCTGGCCTGGCCTTCCAGCAGTGGGGAGAGGACCTGAGGCTTGCAAGGGAACACCACTGGTCTGGGGCTTGCTGAAGGAGCCAGGGTCAGGATCCAGCTGTGACTGACCCAGGAACCTCACTGGGAAGCCTCGTGAAGATACCCCACCCTTCCTGCATTACTTAGATGCTCTCCACCCAGGAAAGTTGCAGACCAGAGTTGACTCACCTCAATGGCTCCTGGGAAGTTACAAGCTGCCTCTTAGTCTCGGTCACCCTCTCTGTGCAGTGGGGATGAGAACACATTCACCTCTCCATTGCCTACAACCCTGTAAGAAGGCAAAATGCGTATGATATCTTCTATGAGTAGTATATTCTATCTTGCACCTTTGAGGCTGGGTGCCAAGATGGGAGGCACATTGGATTTGGAGCCCGGGCTTGAATTCTGCTTCTAACCTTGACTCGTCATGCTCGTGTCCCCATCCTCAAGAAGCCCTCACTTGATATGTTCCTCCCCACTAGCTATCAACGTCTCTCCTCTCTTTTGTGGCTAGATTCATCCAACTAAACTGCTTTCTCCAAAACCACCAATGAGCTCTTTTACTTATTTGCTTATTTATTTATCTCTTCGTTTTTAACATTCACTTTTGTGAGGTTTTGAGTTCCATATGTTTTCTCCCTTCCTTCCCTCCTCCCCCCTCAAAATGACATGCAGTCTGATATAGGCTTTATGTGTACAATAAGTCATGTTGTGAAAGAAGAATCAGAATAAAAGGGAAAATCCATGAGAAAGAAAAAACAAGAGAAAATAGTATGTTTCAATCTGCATTCACGTTCTGTAGTTCTTTCTCTGGATGTGCTGATGATCTCTTAATTGCCAAAGTCAACGACCTTTTCTCAATCCTCATCCTTTTTTTTTAACCTCCACAACCTTTGTCATCACTCTTTTCTCCTTGACACTCTCTAGTTTTCCAGACATCGCTCTTTTCTGGTTCTCCTACCTATCTGACCACTCCTCAATCTTTTTGGCTGGATACTCCTCCAGTTTATGACTGCTATCCATAGGTGTCCCCCAGGGCCCTGTCCTGGGCCCTCCTCTCTATTTAATATTTCACTTGGTGATCTCATTAGCTCCCATGGTTTTAATGACCATCTCCATACTGATGATTCTCAGATCTACCCATCCTGCCCCAAACTCTCTGCTGACCTCCATCCTCAAATCTCCAACTGCCATTTAGACATCTCAAACTGGATGTCCTATAAACATCTTAAACTCAGCATGTCCAAAACTTAAATTTTTATCTTTCCCCCTGCCCCCCAATTCCTTCCTCCTTCCAAATATCCCTCATATTGTTGAGGAGATTATCGTCCTTCTAGTTACTCGGGCTGTCAACCTAAATATTATTCTTGACTCCTCTCTCACTCATTCTCTCTCACCCAACATATCTACTCCACTGCTACATACCTTCATAATACCTCTAGTAAATACCCTACATCTCTCCTCGGATACTGCTCCACTCTGATGCAGGTCTTCATCACTTCACTCCTGAACTATCCCTGCCTTATTTCTCTCTACTCTGGTCCATCCTGCACTTAGAAGACAAAGCGATCTTCCTAAAACACATCACTCCCCCATTCAAAATTCCAGTGGCTCCCTATTACCTCAGGATCAAATATAAAATCCTTTTTGCCTTTTAAAGCCCTGTATAACCTAGCCTCCTCCTATGTTTTCAGTCTTCTTATTGGAAATAAGTGGCAATAGGAGGGTCTGGAAGCGGTGTTAGAGAACAAAGAGCATGTCAACTTCTCTTGGCGTGGTGTTTTAGGTGGAGGGGAGCATGAGAGGAGTGGCCAGCCCTGCAGAAGGTGACAAGGGATGAGAGGGAAAATATTCTGGGGGAAAAAAATTCTCTAGATAATTGAGAGTCAGCTATTCTGACTGGGAGATGGACTTGAAAGAAATAAAGGGGAACCAAACATAGAGAACAGATAGATAATAATGTTAGAGCCGACTAGAATCTTAGATATCACTTCGTCCAACCCTCCATTTTCGTGGTTGTTGTTCATTCGTATTTCAGTTGTGTTCAACTCTTTGTGACCCTATCTGGGGTTTTCTTGGCAGAGATCCTGGGGTAGTTTGCTGTTTCTTTCTCCAGCCCATTTTACAGATAAGGAAACTGAGACAAACAGGGTTAAGTTACTTGCCCAGGGTCGCACAGCTAGTAAGTGTCTAAGGCCGGATTTGAACTCATGAAGATGAGTCTTCCTGACTCCAGGCCCAGGACTCTATTCACTGCGTCTCCTAACTGCCCTCTCATTTTACAGATGAGGTAAGTGAGGTCCGGAAATGTTAGATGAAATGTAAAGGTCCAATGCAATTCAACAAGCACCTGTTACATGCAAGGCACAATGCTAGGCACTGGGAATAAAATACAAAATAAAAAACAGTCTCGGCCTTAATGAGCTTATATTTTACTGGAAGAATACAACATGTAAACGGAGAAGTCCATAGATGTCAATTTGAAAAGGGAGACAACAGCAACAACTAAAGGAACCCATAAAGGCTTCCTCTAGGAGATAGGGAGTCAAGTGGTTGTTGATGGTTATGTTTGTCCTTCGTTCTCAGAGAGGACCAAGACATCAGAGAAATGATGACATGACTTGAAGTTGACTCTGATTTGAGTGAGTGGGGGGTGCGCCAGGTCACCAGCTTCACTTTCTTCTCCTGAGCCATCTGGGTCCAGTGGCCTGATATTCATCAGGATGACTGGAGATGGCCCAGGATGCAGTGGGAGACCTTGGGCTTTTTAGGCTAAGGCCTTTTCAGGTACTCACTTAGAGTGAGGCAATGACCATTCAGTGAATAGGCCTTTTTAACAACTAGATAAAAAGAAAAAAAATCAATGTGGGAGGGCTAGACCCTCAGGGTTACTGTTTTAAAGAGAAACAGTTACCATTGACATTCACTGTAAGGCAGAAAAGGGTCCAAAAACAGCCATTAAGTGGAACTTGGGCAGGGACATATTGTGATCTCATCTATGGGCTTTAGAGTGAACTGGGTTTAAGATGGAAGGAAGGAAGGAAGGAAGGAAGGAAGGAAGGAAGGAAGGAAGGAAGGAAGGAAGGAAGGAAGGAAGGAAGGAAGGAAGGAAGGAAGGAAGGAAGGAAGGAAGGAAGGAAGGAAGGAAGGAGAGAGAAAAACCTAGACAGAAAACCCCAAGTCAGCTTTTGGTCCCTTCCTTTGGAGAGAAGGAAAAGGAGAATGAGAGGGATGTACCTTCCTTTGGAGAGAAGGAAAAGGAGAATGAGAGGGAGATAGAGAAGATGAGATGAGTTTCTCAGTCAGCTGGGTCCCCACGCAGGCAGCTCGATCTACTCTCAGGTTGTGTTTGTCCTTCGTTTTCTAAAAGGACCATGATATCAGAGAAATGATGATATGACTTGCAATTGACTTTGATTTGAGTGAGGGAGGGCTGTGCAAGGTCCAGTTCTCAGTAAGGTGGAGCAACCAACTTCCTTATCTTGAATTTCAGTGCTTGAAGTGAACCTTATAGAAAAATGAAGATTCTAAGAGACAGAGGGGAAAAAGGAGGTGTATTCTAGGTTTGGGGGACAACCTGTGCAAAGGGTAAGCACACAGAGATAGAGGGCCAAGATCAGAGGACAATTATTAGCTCTGTTTGGCTGCACTGGAAAGTGCACGAAGGGGCTTTACTAGAATCTTTCCCAGTAAGTATGGGAGTAAAACCAGGTTGTTCAATCTCCCCACTATTGTTTGATCTAATTCTGGAAATACTAACAATAGCAGTAAGACAAGAGAAAAAAAAATTAAAGGCAAAAGTACAGATAAAGAGGAAATAAAACTATTCCTATTTACCAGTGATGTGATGGTATACCAGAAAAATCCTAGAAAATCAGTGAAGTTACTAATAGAAACAATTAATAGCATCAGCAAAGTTGTAGGCTACAAAATAGAGTATATGCAGGAGAGTTAATACACCTGAAAAGGTCGCCTGGAGCCAGGCTCTGAAAAATTTTAAATGACAATTTATTCTGCAGTCGATAGGGAGCCAAGGAAAGTCAAATGCTCAGATGATATAATAATAGTGAAGCATTTAGCAGAATGCCTGGCACAAAGTAAGCACTATGTAAATTGCTGTTGCTTTCCTGTTGTTGTTATCTGTGTTTTAGGAAGATGATTTTGGCAGCCATGTGGTAAATGAGAGAGACAGAGAGAGATTGAAATCTAGGAATCCAGTTAGGAGGTGGTTGCTGTGATCCATGCAAGAGGTGATAAGGGCCTGAACTAGGAGGGCAACTGTGTGAGTAGAAGGGGATGAATGGGAGGGATGTCGTAGAGGAGGATTGGACAAAACTTGGCAACAGTCAGACATAGTGGTAAAAGGATGATAAGGATGTGAACCTGAAGGATTGGAAGGAAGATAGCGTCAACAAAAGCAGAAAATTTCAGAGGTGGGACAAGGATGAGGGGAAGATAATAAATTACTTGAAGCAGGATGGGCTTAAGGTGTCTATGTGACATCCTAGTGAAAATGTTCAGTTGATATAAAACTACAATTCAGGAAAAAAATTAGGATCAAATTTGGGAAGGAGTCATCTGCAGAGAGATGTCAATTAAACTGATAGGAGACTGTAAAATCACCAAGAGAAAAGGTATAGAGAGAAAAGAAGGCCCAGATCAGAACTTTGGTGTACACCCAATTAGAAGTGGAATACGTATGATGAGCCCCCCCCCCCCCAAAAAAAAAAAACGAACCGAGGAGCAGTCAGATAAGTAGGAGGAAAATGAATGGAGAGCAATGGCCTGAATACCCAGGGAAGAGTAACAGTGCTAAATGCTGAAGAGAGGTCAAGAACGATAAGGAAAGAGAAAAGACTATTGAATTTCACAATGAAGAGACCACTGATGGACCATTGGTGGAGGGAGCCATTTCAGTTGCTCTGTGATGCCAGAAGGCAAATTTTAAGGGGCTGAGAAGTGACTGGTAAGAGAGGAAAGGCAGATAAAGCGTATAGAAGATTTTTTCTAGGAATTTGGCTGTGAAAAGGTATAGAATAGGTCAGGTGTATTTCAAGGGTCATGTGGAGATGGGGAGGTTTTTCTTAAAATGGAGGCAGAGTTGGACATATCTGTGGGGCAGCTGGGCAGGAACCAGTAGATTGGAAGAGGCTACCTGTTGGAATGAACTGGAAGGGATGGGATCAAAGACACAAATAGAAGTGTTGGTCATCTTTTCAGAGACTGGAGCAAAGGAATAAAAGATAGAGGATGATACTGAGGGAGACTGAAGTGTGGAATATGGGAGAGAAGGGAGTTTTATTTTCTTGGTAAAAATCCTACCTCCCTGAAGGTGAGAGCCTATTATAGCAACTCAAATGAGAGTACTGAAGCCTCTATTAGCCTTCCCTCTGGACCTCAGTATGTCCATTTGAGAAGTAGGGCTCATCTGATGTAGCAGGGAGATGGATTGAAGTTTAAGGAGGCAGGATTGAAATTTAAATCCAACACACAGCTCCCTTGTCAAAGCATTCCTCCCTGAGCACTCTCGGCAGGATGAGGACATTGCCCTGGGCCCAAGAGATGACTCAGACCTCAATGGATTGTCAATCTGCTGCTGGAAAAAGCTCCCTTTGCTTGGGATAGAGCTGGGGTAGCGATGACCACAGCTCTTTTGCAGGAACTCACTGCCTACCGGCCCCTTTTACCATTGGATCTGAAATTGATCCTGCATATTAGCTGGGGCTGCAAAGCAGGGACGGGGTATTAGATCGGGGTTCATCCAGCTAACCAGTGAGTAAGGGGAGCAGCCAGGCACCTGGAGGGGAACTAGTAAAAGTCAGAGGGGAAAACTAGAAGCTCACAGGGAACTCTTGATCCAAGCAACAGAGAAGAGAACAAGGGAAAGGGAAAACATTAATGATTTTTATTCCAAACCATGCTCTGTTGAGCTAACAAAAAAAAAAGAGAGAGAGAGAGAAAGAGATCAAAGGGGGAAATTTGCAAGTTAGATTTACTCTCAATTCAATTAAACTATGGAAAGCTGCAGCAAAATAGTATTAAGGGTCTAACTTAAAGCCACAAACACAAGAATTCTGGTTGCCTCTGCAGGTCTACAGCCAGGACTTCTCTTGCCTTCAGTTCACTTGCCGTCCATTCTCTGGGGATTCAGGACAGATCAGAGGCAGAAAGGAATTGGGTTTTCAGTACCAGACCTGGCTGAAGGCCTGGCTTTACCATGGAAGACTGAAATTAATTCAGTTTGCCTTCCAAGCTGCCTCCTCCCAAATCTTGGAGTACTGGGGGGAAGCCACGCTTCCCCTGAACTCTGCAGTGTGTCCCCCAGATGGTCTTGAGTTTCCATGGGGGTGCAAAGGACACTCCTTTTCTCCCAACAGGACAGCAGGTTTACCATCACTTTTTCCAAAGAAGGGAAAAAGGAATGACTGTTCCCACTGTCACCCAACATCTCTGACCCATAATCCAATATCAGGAAACTACGGTCAGCCTGCTTTGGGTCCAAGATAATCTACAATTTGGTTTCCCTATCCAATACCAGTGATCTTGCCGACAGAGGTGAAAAGAGGGTCTGGGTTCTGGATGGTGCACACTGTCAGTGTGATGGTAGGTTCTGATCCTGACTCTGGCATGACTCCCCATAAGATTAGTTAAACTTCTATGTGCCCCAGTTTCCTCTTCTGCAGACTATATGTAGGAATTCTGTACTGATGGAGTCCAAGAAATAATTATTGGGCACACAAAATGCAGGGAGAGCCTTGATTGGAAAAAAAAATTTTTAAATCATGGTTCATGAATGTAATGGGATATTATTGTTCCACAAAGAATTGAAGAATCCAGAGAAATATGGCAAAGCTTATATCAACTGATGCCAGATAAAATAAGCAGACACAGAAAAGCAACTTACACAATGAATACAAGAATGGAAATGAAAATGACAATAACCACAAAACTCTCAAAATCATCACCAAGTTCAGCAGTGAAGAAGATGAGAAAAGATACATTTCCCCTCCCTTCTATTGCAGAAGGAGGGTTTAAAGGAAACATTGCATAGACTATAGTCTCTCTTGGTGTCTTGGTTAGTTTTGCTAAACTGTCTTCTTTCCCACTCTTTTTGTTTTATTCTTTATAACAAGGGATAACTGGCGCAGAGAAGGGCAGAGATGTGTTGAAGATACAATAAAAATGAAAGATATCAATACAATTTTTTAAACGCAAGGGGGAAAGATTACTCCTTTTCCTTCCTTTACCAATGTCCCTGGCCAGGAGAACTGCCTAGAAGCATCAGGGCAACCAGTAGTGATATAAGAACCAGTTGAACCCCATGTAAGGGTTTATCTTTATTTGTTGACTGACTCTCTGGTGCCCTAGGCTCCCATACCTTGGGTTGTGGCCATGTGAGGGCTTGGATGTTTTCCCCTCGGCTTTGGTTTGCATGCTAGACCTGAGATCAAAGGAAATAAGAATCATAGCTCTTAGGCTCAGAGGCCATCTAGAGGCCAACCCCCTCATTTTACATAGGGGGAAACTGAGACCAAGAGAGTATAGGTGACACATCCAGATGCAGACAGTAAGTGACAGGGTCAGAATCTGCCCTCAAATTCTCTGTCCCTAAGGTCTTGCCCCTGCACCATAGCAAAGGAGCAGCGAAGATCATTTCTTCCTTTTCCCAGTCTATCCTAGTCTAGGCCCCATCCTTGATGCTAAGTTCACCCTCGCTGACCCTAGCCACTGGCAGACAGGGGTTCCCTGCTTTAGACAGATTGGCTCCAGAAAATTGCATCTCCAATTCCAACAAATTTTATATTTACTGATTGATTTTTGCAGAATGAGTTCTCCATGAAAATGTACTGTGTGATGGGGAACATGAGGAAGGAGATTTAGATTGAGATGGCCTGAATGTTAATCCTGGTTCTGTTACCTACGTAACAACTAAATGACTTCTGGGCCTCATCTGCTTCATCTGTAAAATGGAGGTGTTGAACTAAGTGACTCTGAAGGTCTGTGCCAGCTATAAATCTATGACCCCAGGTGTCATGTTAGATAGAGCGCCAGAGTTGGAGTCAGGAAAACTCAAGCTCAAATCCTGTTTTAGACATTTATCAGCTGTTTGATCTTGAGTAAGTCACTTAACCCCTCTGTAAACCTCAGTTTCTTAATGTATAAAATGGGGATGATAAGAACATCTACTTTCCGGAATTGTGACAAAGGTCCAATGACATAATTGTAAAGTTCTTGGAGAACCTTAAAGCGTGTGTGTGTGTGTGTGTGTGTGTGTGTGTGTGTGTGTGTGTGTGTGTATTGCTTACTGGTAGCTATCTCTAGGGCAGAGTGGGGACAGAAGGAAAAATATCTACAAAGTACACAGCAGAGAATAAAAGAAAATGTAGAAGGAAACATAGAAAGAAAAGTAGTTTTGAAAACAATGTGTAATACTTATATAGTTTTTCAAAAAATGTAAACAGTATGAAATGAAAGTTCATGTTTTTATAGTGCATCTTCTTTTATGTTGTGCTGTGTACATGGAAATTTTCTCTTCTTTTGTCTTTATGTATTTAAGTTCAAAATGAATTAAAAAAAGAAAGCCTTAAAGCACTATGTAAACTCTAGCTATCACTGTTTTTGCTGTTAGTCTATGATACCCTTCTTAATAGTATCCATTCCTCTGTGGCTTTCTGTTCCCAAAAAGGGCTGGTATGAGATTAGTCAGGAAAGGCTGCTAAGAGAAGGTGAGAAAAGCTGGCCCAGAAAGATGGATAGATCCATCCTGGCAAAAAGAATATTGGATTGAGAGCAAGGGAGCAGGGTCTGAATTCTAACTCTGTCACTGCCTTTGTGACCCTGGAAAAAGGTCCTCAGTGGGACCCTTTAACCTCACTGGGCCTCAATCTCTTTATTTATAAATGAGAAATTTAGACCACATGATCTCCAAGGTACTTTCCAGCTCTAAATCAATGATACCCTGATGCAGAGGAGTGTTAGGCCTGGATCTGGGGGGCTTTCTGCAAATTCACTTTATAAAAGAACTTAACTTGGGATTCCTATAAATAGACATCTTCCCTTCTAAATTAAATAATAATGACAATGGCTCATATTTCTATAACTCTTTAAAGTGAGCAAAGCATTTTTCTCACAATTTCAGAATTCATTTTATGGGGCAGTTAGGTAGTACAATGAATTGATTGACCCTGGAGTGAGAAAGATCTGAGTTCAAATGTGACCTTAGATCCTTACTAGCTGTTTGATCCTGGGCAAGTAACTTAACCTCAATTGCCTCCAAAAACAAAACAAGAATTCATTTTATACCAGCCTTTTCAGGAAAGGAACTGACAAGTGAAACAGGATAGCCCTGCCCACTTTCACAAACCCCTTCCCCAAAGGCTCAATGGTAAGGGAAGACGAAACATGAGAGATGTTTTAGGCTGACTACTTCATTTTAAAGATGAAAAAACTAAAGTTGAAAGAGGTGAAAATGACTTGCCCAAATCCATGAAGCTAATAAGTAGCAGAAAACAGATTCAAATTCAGGTCTGCTAACACCAAATCCAATACTCCTTCCACAAGACAGCACATCATATAGAAAGAGTGCAGTCATTGCATGCCCTACCCCCATCCCCATCACCAAGATTTTTTTTAATCTGAACAGAAGAAGCAGCACCTTGCATCCCAATCACTTTCCTTCCTGGGGTAGAGAGGCTCGAGAACAGATTTTAAAAGAACGTTTTAAATAAACAGGGAAAAAAATAAAAATAACACTATCTGTCTTAGAACCTGAACATTGAATTGTAGCCCCAGGCTTATTCAACCAGCTGATTCATAGAACTAGAAGGAACCATGGTGATCATCCCATCCAACCACTTCATTTTACAAAGAAAGAAAATTAGACCCAGAGTTGTCCCAGGCTACTCAGAGAGTTAGTGGAAGATCTGAGACTCAAACTCAGGTCTCATGATTTCTATTCCTCTGCTCTTTTCCCATACTGTCATGGCCTTTCCTGATAAGAGGCACCCAGAAGGACTGGGAATGGATATAACAGATTCTACACAAACACACACACACACACACACACAGTTGTGGCACATCTACAGATGACCCAGGTACAGCACCACCCTTATTTCTCTCTCCATCCCAACCTATCACCCAGCATCTTGGCCCCCCAATCCCTTGGAAGTAAGCTGATTCTGGAAACCACTGTCTTAGTGTGAAATCATTTGCTAACTGATGGGGTGGGGTGTGTGTGTGTGTGTGTATGTGTGTGTGTGTGTGTGTGTGTGTCAAACAAAAGAGTCATAGGATTCGAGGATTTCAAGCTAAAAAGTCCAGATTCAGCAGTTCTGTCCAATTTTTCACCTCCACCTCTCCAAGGCTGCAGCTCTCCTCCTCCTTCACTGTTTCTGGTCCAGGAGTGTTCTTTCCCAAATCTGGGGCTTAGAGCTTCCTGAGAACAGATGTTTGGGGCATAGACACAGTGCTGGGTGATACAAACCAACATCATCATCCATAGCAAAGGGCCATTGTTCATGGACCTGGTTACCTACCCATCCGAAAAGGTTTTATGGACCAAAGAAGACATCTTCCAAGAACAGAATGAGGCACACGCAGAAAACATGTAATAGAATGGAAAGAGCCCAGGACTTGGAGTCAGGAGTCAATCTGGGTTTGAATCTTGTCCCTGGCATTCAATAGCCATGGGACTTTGAGTCACTTCCTTCTCTGTATCCCCATATGTCAAATGGAGAAAATAATACCTTTCCTGTCTACCTTAAGAATTTGAATGAGGCAGCAACTCAGATAATATACATAAAAATACTTTAAAATAATAAGCTGTCTCACATTCATATAGCTTTCAAGGTGGCAGTGCTCTATTTACATTCTCTCATTTCAGCCCCACAGCAATCTTCTGAGATTAGGGATTACAAATATTATTAGCCCCATTTGACAGATGAGATAACTGATGCTGAGAGGTTAGGTTATGCCACCTGTCCACGGTCACATAGCTAGTAACCTCTCTTGACCTCTGTCTCTCATCTCATCTAAATGATTCAAATCAATTGCTTGGTGGATTGTTATTTGTGGAGTATCTGCAGGCAAGGGACTAACCAGGCCCAAGAAAAAGCATTGTACTTGTTGGCTACCTCCCTTAGGCAACTGAGGCCTCAAGTGGGTGTCATTTTCACTCCTTGACATTATAAGTCTCCTCCTCAGGATTGGCCCAATGGTGAGCTTGCAAGAATGCTACAGAAAGGGGTGGTCCCTAATGGCACTCCCCTCCCAAGATGCCCATCCTTTCAAGTTAAGTTCCTCAGTTAAAGCTTTACCTCTATGGGATCCCTATTCCCTTAGAAGAGAATATTCCAATGATGCATTAACAACCAGAAGATCTAGGTTCTAGTCCAGGTAATTGTCACTGATTAGCCATGTGAACTTCAGTCAGCTACTTACCTAATCTGCCATTCCTAAAATCACCCAAAACCTCAAAACTGAGTTTTCTTCATTTTACAAATTTAAAAATCATCAGCAAACACAAGTATTCCAATACTCAGAAGAATAAAAAGAAAAAAGAGAATTATGTGTATGTGGGTGTGGTCAAGTCAAAGCAACTTAGGAAGTCAGGGATTTTCTCTTCTACTTCAAAGACCTGATTATTGCCAGATTCATTAGCCATTTTTCAGTTTTCATCCTCCTTGATCAATTCTGAAACATTTGCTGCTGTTGACCAGTCCTTGAAAGTGTTCTCATGCTACTACACTGTCATATGTTCTTTTTCTCTTACTGCTGCCTATCTTTTTTTCACTGCTCCTTTCTTCTCCTGCCTCACAAATATCAATGTTTCTCAAGCCTTAGTCCTCTGCCCTCCACTCTTGTCTCTATTTTCTCCTTACAAAGGTTTCATCCAGTCCAACTACATTAATTCTCATTTCTATGCAAATCTCTCCTAAATCTGTATCTCCAGCCCTAGCCTCACTCCAGAGCCTAATTGTCCCTTCCACTCGCATCTCCCTTCATCACCTCATACTCAATCTGTCTAAAATGAAACTCATTTCCATAGTACCCCAAAAGGCTCCTCATTTCAGGTCCTATCTCTTTCAGTCACCCAAGCTAAAAACCCTCCAGTTATCTACTTGATTTTTCTGCCTTCCTCCCCATCATATTCAATCAGTCACCAAGACCTTTCCATTTTTCCTCTTTATTCTTTCCATCCCCTATCTCCAGGCCCTCTCCATAGCCATGGTCCTGGCACATTAGACATCATTGTCATTTTCCTCACACCAGAGCTGGGAACTCTGCTGCTGGGACACTGAGCTCTGAGAGGTGACTTTTCCCATCATCTTTCTCAGAGTCAGGCCATCTTTACATGGTGCCTGAGTATATTCCCCCTTTACATTTCTCCTTTATATGTTGTCTTACCACATTAGACTATAAGGTCCTTGTAGGCAGAGGCTCTCCTGTTTGCTTACATTTGTATCTCCAGTACCTAGCACAGTGCTTGTAGTAAATGCTTATTTAGCACTTTACCAGTCTACCTACCTACCTACTCACAGCTTTACAAAGGCTGTCTCTTATTTCTGGAATCACTCCCACCTCACCTCCTTTTCTTAGACTCTCCAAATTCCTTTAAAGCTCAGCACAAGGGATGCCTCCTACATGGCATCCTTTGGGATTCCCCTAAAGTTGCTAATACCTCTCCACCCCTATACTTTGTATTTATTCTGTAGAGATTTTGCATATATCTAAATGTGTACATATTGTTTATCCCCATAAGGTTCAAGAACCTTTTCATTTCTGCCTTTGCATCCCCAGCTCTTAACATGGTGCACATAGTAGGCAATAAATGCTTACTGATCAATTAATAGCTATAATAGTCTCCTAACCAGCTTTTGGAGTAGCTAAGTAGTGTAGTGGATAGAGTGTTGGGCCTGAAATCAGGGAAATTCATCTTTCTGAGGTCAAATCTCACCTCAGAGTCTTTATGAACCTGGGCAAATTACTTATCCCTGTTTGCCTCAGTTCCTGATCTGTTTTAAAAAAAAATCTGGAGAAGGAAATGGCAGACCATTCTAGTATCTTTGCCAAGAAAACCCCAAATGAGATCACAAAGACTCAGACACAACTGAACAACGACGAACTGGTCCTTCCTGCCTCCGTTTTCTTATCCTTTCAGTCTAACCTGAGAACACAACCAGATTAATTTTCCTAAGGTACTGTAGGGCATCATGCCACTCTCTACCCAAAAACCTCCAATGGATCCCAATTGTCTGTCAAAGAAACTCTAGACTCTTCAGCTTGACTCTCAAGGCCCTCTACTACATCTCCAACCTTTTCTCCCACTTTCCCAGCTCCCCCCCAGGTTATTTCCCTACTGTTCCCCCTGCCTGCAATGCCTCTCCTCTTCATCACCTCACTGAATCACCCCACCCTTCAAATTCCAACTCCATCTCACCTCCTCCAAGAAGCCTGACCACATGGACTTTTGACTGTTCCCTCATCTGAACTCCTACAGAATTTATGATCTAAATTTCTCATCAAATACATAATCCAAACAGCCCAGGTATTAGTGATGATAATAATACCTAATATTCATATAGCACTTTAAAGATTTTCAAAGTGCTTTATATATGTTATCTCCTTTGATTTTCACAACTACTCAATGAAATAGGTGCTATTTATTTTCCCTATTTTGATGATGAGACTGACAGAGATGAAGGGATTTGCTTAAGGGAGTACAGCTAGTAAATGTCTCAGGCAGGATTCTGTCTGATATCTTTCAGGGTCGATGTTGATTGGCCTCAACGTAATGATGCTGATCCATTTTTCTAAAGGTTTCTACAATTGTACACATTACACAACTGAGTCATGACATTCTGTATGATCACTTGGCTTTAATTATTTTGATCTCAAGTTTGGTAATATTCATTCTATTTTGATGTGCTGCCCCTACTATTTTTTAATATATTTATGCCTTGTCACTCCTAAGTGAAAATAAGCGTCTTGAGGGCAGTGATCTTGCCTCTTGTATCCTTCATAGCCCTGGCATGCTGCTTTGGATTCTTAATTGACTTTTCATGTTGTTTATACTTGTCCTATACAGTAGATATTAAGCTGGTTGAGGACAAGTTCTGTGTACTGTGCCCTTTTAAAAAATAATTCATCTTCATAACTAACATTTAAATATCAATTCAAGCCTTGGAGTGTGTGCTCACAGCCACCCCATTAGGCATGTCCCTTCTAGTGCTGAGCCTTGCATCAGGCACATTGCATACACTTTTAAAAAGACAAGCTCCCTAGCCTGACTTTTAAGGTCTAAGATCACTGGCTCCTTTCCAGCTTCATTTCAGTCCCTTTCCCTTCATGTTCTCTACAATGCAGTCAAACTGGACAACTAGCTGTTACCAGATCTCATCTAGCATTCTCTCCTTTGTCTGTACCTTCATGAAGCCCATCCCTGTTGGCAGCTATCTACTCCCTCATTTCCTCAGCTTATTGAAATCCTTCTCAACCTTCAAGGTCTACCTCCTTTCTGAGGTCTTCTCTGATCGCCCTTAGCTAAAATTGGACTACTCCAGTTATATTTCTCATAGTACTTTGTCAGGCTCTCCTCCCTTACCATTTTTATATTCTAACTCTCATTATTTTTATTTGTGTACAAGTCCTCTTCCCATCTCCTTAACCCGTCACCCCCACATATTAGATTGTGAACTCGAGCACAGAAATTCGTGTCTTTTCATCTTGGTCACCCTATCCACAATCACAAAACCTTGCACACAGTAGGGACTTCATACTTATTTACTGAATCAAATTGTTGATTTTTAAGAGAATGACCACTGGGGCAGCTCAGAGAGAGGAAGGCTTTTTGTTTGTTTTAAGGTTTGTTTTAAGAAGGGAACAAAACGTCTATCTATTGTTCTTTGACCTGCCCCCCCCACTACCTTCCTAGGGCCCCCTGCTGCCTGGGATCCTGGGGGCTGCAGTCCTAGCCCAGATGTGGGGAGCCCCTGGCTGGCTGAGCAGCATGGACCCTTGCCCTGGAGCTGCTGGGAAGGCATCGAGACAGAGGCGGTGTTCTGTTCCTGCTGAGCTTTTCCATGAAGCCTTCTGAAAGGATGCTGGCTCCCTTCCAGCCGTTAGAAATGGAAATGTACCCGTCTCTCAGTGAAAAGGGACTTGCTCTTTTTCCCTGGCCCCCTTGCTTCTGTGATCCCAGGGTGGGCAGGAGCCCCTACCTCCCCCTCTTCAGGGTTCCCAGTGAGTGAGGGGAGAGGGAAACAGAGGTCATGATGAGTCCATTTTGAATTGGAGGCTCTGGCCCATGTAGTGGCTGAGAAAGGGAGTGGAATTTCCTTAGTCCCACCCATTCATTGCGGTGACCCGACCCGACCCTGTTCCCCTTGGTCACCCAGTGTTGATAGCCCAGGTGACTTCCCGGCTCAGCATAGGCTGGTTCCTCCTGGAGGAGATGGGGATGTAGACAGCAGAAGAGCTGGCAGCTGGAGTCACAGGATCAGGTTGAGACCCTGGCTCTGTTACCTGCTGCCTGTGTGACCTTGGGCAAGTTACTTCTCTCAGCGCCTCATTTTCCCCCTATGTAAAATCAGGTTGAACTAGATGGTTATCAAGATTCCTTCTAGCTCTAAATTCTAGGATTCTAGGACTATTCCTGTTAGCAGAGGACTATTTAGGGAGAGCCAGTGTAGAGAGGTTAGGGAGCCTGGAATGTTCCACTCACATCCTCTCTGAGAACAGAGGAGCCCAATGAGCCAAGGGCTCCAAGCTCAGAAGGAATATGACTTGGTGTCAGACCCAGCACAGGCAGTCTTGTAAGGAGGAGGAGGGCAGGAGAGATGAGTAAAGAGGAAGGACGATCCTAGTTGGCTTCTCTCCTTTGTGTGCACTGTGAGGCAAAAAGAATTACCCAGTGAGGGAGTAGGGCAGTACAGCCTGGAGGAAAATGTACTGAGGGAAATGGGTTTGGGCATCAAAGCTGAGACTTCTGAAAGGTCAAAGGAAAGACTTGAACAGTGGTCCTAGAAATTGGAAACCTGGCTGCCCAGGACAGGGGAAATGGAATTTTAAGACACAAGAGGGAATTCTGACCACAGGAGACTCCATTCATCTGAACCTAGGGCCCCTGTGAACTCATGTGTTGGGTGGATTTTGCAGTTGGACTTGCCAGGCAGGTTCAACCCCTGCCAAGGAACAGCTCTGGGTCTTGACAGCACTATCTGGTATGGCCCCATGCCAAAGATCTGGAGAGTGAGCAGTGGAAGGAAACAGTACCCTGACAGGAGGGGCAGATCAGGGGCCAGAGCTTCCCAATAGTGTGGGGGTGCTGGGGAAAGAGCATTGGTTGTGGAGACAAGGACCCAAGCACAGATGTTAGCTCATGACCTTGAGAAAGTCATTTAACCTCTTGGCCTCTTTGTCACTGTTCAGTCCTGTCTGACTCTGTGACTCCATTTGAGGTTTTCTTGGCAAAGATACTGGGGTGGTTTGCCATTTCCTTCTCCAGCTCCTTTTACAGATGAGGAATTGAGGCAAATAGGGTTAAGGGACTTGCCCAGGGTCACACCACTGCTCAGTATCTGAGGCCAGATTTGAACTCAGTAAAATGAGTCTTCCTGATTCCAAGCCCAGCACTCTATCCACTGTTCCACCTAGCTGCCTTAAAAGCCAGTTAAAAGGCTATTCTTTATAAAATGAGGGGTTTGGATTAGATGACCTTAAAAATTGCTTCCAGTTCTAAATCTGTGATCCTCCTACCCTAAATCGTTTAACCTCTCTGATCCTCAGTTTCCTCATGCACAAAATGAGGGGATTGGACTAGATGATCTCTAAAGGCCCCTCCATCCCCAAATCTATGATTCTGCCATGTCTAGGGCATAGTTACCTTGTGAAAATCTTTCCTCATACAGCCTTATCTCCTTCAAACCCTAAAACCAGTGCTTAGCACGGCACCTACATAGTAGGCACTTTAAATGTTTGTTGAATTGAATCTGCATTGCGTGGTGGGAGAAGTACTAGGTTTGGACTCACCTGTAAATATAAGGACTGGACTAGATGATCTCTAAATCTCCTCCAGCTCTAGCTAACATTCTGTGATATGTGATATTAGGGGGCTGGGTGGAGAGCGGTGGAAAGCAAGAGGAGACAACTCTACCATGCAGCCCCCTCTCTGTGCCCAAAGCAAGAAAATACACGGCTAACCCTGGGCTCCCTCACTCAGGAGCTTCGTTATTCACCCAGTGGGTAAAGTGCTTTGAGATCTTGGATAAAGATAACACTGGAACACTGGGCTCGTCTCCAGCGAGGCGGAGGATGCAAGGGAGCCGACGGAGGGAGGGCTGGACGGCGAGGAGCGGGCGAGCTTCTCTCCGCGCCTCCTCTGTGAGTTTCAGAGCTCGATCGTGACTCAATTTCCAGGGGTCTTTGCTGGCAGCAGTGTGCCAGCCTGCAGATTTTTGTTTTTAAAGAAAGGAAGGGGGCCGGGGATGGGAGGGGGGGGAGGGCAGGGGAAAGTCATGCATTTCTTCTGTCCCCTCACCCCACCCAAAGGGGAAAAAGCCAGGGCAGGTAGAGGAGAGGATGCTAAAGGTAAATTCACGATCCACACCAAATCTGTTTGAACAGCCCCAGTGCCCAGCTGACTAGGGCTGGTATTATCGCCTGCAGCAGCGAGAAAGCGGAGGGAGGGAGGAGGGATGAAGGGAAAGAGGGAAGGAGGGAGGGGAAAGGAAGGTTGAGGATGGGGGGGTAGGGGGGGGAGTTAGGGAGGGACATGGAGGAAAAGTTTCCGATCCATTAGTAAGAAGCAAAGTTTAACACAGCTCCAAGAGACGAAGGCAGAAAGCAAACCCAGGGCAACACTGCCCTCATGTGGCCTCATTTGGACATTGCGGCTGGGCTAAGCATTAACAGTTTCCTACAGGTGTGTGTTGGGGGGAGGGTCGGTAGCGGGGTGCGGCGGGGCAGAGGTGACCCAGTAGGGAGATGCTGGGATTATACAGGGAGTCTAAAGCTACCTTCAGCTGGGACTAAGAGGGGTCTCTGTCCACCCTCGCTTGCTCTCACCGGAGACTGCTGCTTTATAGAGGATGGTGGTCGGTGATAACAAAAGCGTTCTCTCTTTTCTCTTTCCATGTTTTGGGGATGAGATGCGGACTTGTGGTGAGGGAGGTTTGGAGTGAGAAGAGAAGAAGGGACAGGGAGTGAAAGCTCAAACTCACCCAAGCAGCTTAGGCTGCTGAGTGAAGGGCGGAGGGGAGAAAGGAAAAAGTGCAGGATGGAGAAGGTCGGCAGCAGGAGGAGAGACAGGGAGGAGACGCGTCATCCCTTCCCATGCTATTTGGTGTGTTGCCACCAGCAGTAAAATGTTTAACTCTACAAAATTCAGTCCCCTTCCCCAAGCAATAGTCAGAAAGCTAGCGTCCCCTAGGCCTCTATCTCATCAGCAGAGGGGGGTCGGTTCCAGTCGCTTCTGTTCACATCATTCCTTTCTTCCTGAAAGTATAAGGAGAAACCCTTGGTCTTCAGGATGCCCTTCCACTCTTCCCTCCCTGCCTCCTGAGGAACCTGTGCTGTTGTTCAGATGACTCTTCACCACCAGTTCAAATTCAGATTCACCTGATGCATTGTGGTACAGTGCAAAGAACATTAGTGCTGGAGTTGGTGGACTCCAGGGGGTCAAGTCCCATTTTCAGCAGTAACTCCCTGCATGGTGATGACCAAGTCACTTAATTAAACTTCCTGGGTCTTAGTCTCGTCATTGTAAAATGAGGAGGTCGGACTAGATGGCCTCTGAGGTCCCTTCCTAGCATGGCTATGTCAACATGAAACAAGGTCTTACCCTAAAGGATTTGAGAATCTCCTAGAGATAAATGCCCAAATAAAGAGAACATAAATATTGGAGGATACAGGATGAGTGGAAAGGGAATAGAGTACAGAAGAATGGCCTTCTTCAGTACTCCTGAGCTACTAGTTTAGATAGGAAGTTCCCCCTATCCAAAATGATAGCCAGTAGCGGTTTACTCAATATTCTAATATTGGTGAGTCATTCCTTTAGGTTAAGTGTTTCTTTCTCACTGGGACCCTCTTTTAAAATAGATTCACCATTAGCCCACCAACCCCAGGGGTAAAAGGGCAAATTCCTCACATTGAATTTATGTGAACATGTGAATGAATTTATCCTCACTGTTCTGAAGACAGAACAGAAACACCAGATGTCAGAAAGGAAAAGAACAGGAATGAGGAAGAAGGAAAGATATCAGATATTTTTTTCCAACTTGCTTGACCTCTTAGCCAGCTGTTGCTGTGAGTGCCTGTCACAGCTGCATAGGCAGCTACAGCCCAGAGGGCACGTCCAGGTGTGCTCCCATGGCCATAAGCTAATCCAGATATATAAATTGCTAGTGAGCCATACCAACCTGCCCACCCACTCTTTCCACTTATGGCATAAATCTTACTTTCCCTCACCTTCATATCTAGGTACAATTCTGGGTCAGAGGGAGACAACCCCCCAATATTCTTCATACATATCCCCAAAACCCTAACACCTGACTGTCCATCTTTTTTTTGCCCCAGAATGAGGACCTCTGGTCCACATATACCAAAGCTTTGTGTATCCATATGGCACTGGAAGCAAGGTGAACCTGGGCATGGAGCAAACACATCCGTATGGAATCTAGAAGCAGAGGCCATATCTGGTCTTCAAGGCTTTTCCACTAGCAAGGGAGAACAGGAAATCTGCATTTTCTAGCTATGTGATATTAGGGAAGTGAGTCTCAATTTAAACGTCTGCAAGGTGGGGATAAGTATACTTATTGGGCTAAAAGAATTGAGAGCTAGGAGGGACCTCACATCATTTAGTCCAACCCCCTCATTTACTGATGAGAAAACAAACCCAGATTGGTCAAGTGACTTGCCTAAGGTCATACAACAAGCAAGGAGTTCAGCCAGTATTCAGACTCCAAATCCAATGCCCTTTCTATTTTATTGTGGGAAAAGTGCTTTGTAAACCCTAAAGCATTACAGATATGTGAGCTATAATTGATGTCAGTCAGGGCTGGCTTGCTCACCCAGGGAGGGGACAGGCTGGAGAGATGAAGAATTTAAACTCAGAGATGGGGAGTTCTTCCTCCCGTGGACTTTTGGAGCATATGGCCCTGGGAAAAAGTCAGAGGGGAGAAGGCCTTCCATGGAGCTGAGATATGTCTTCAGAGAAGACATTTGGCTCCTGGTTTTTGGAAAGGCTTCATAGCCTGGGAGTTATTAGTTGTTTGTGTATCTGTTTTTAGTTAATTTTATTTGGGGGGAGAGAGGGAGTGTTAGGGAAAAAGGGGCAGAGCTGTTGCTGAAGTTGTCCCTTTCTTCTGCTCTCCACCCCGTGTCCCTGGGGTTGTCATGTTGTTTTTCATGTCGCCTTGTTCTTCAGGAGCCACTCTGGCTAGCTTTCTATCTGGGAGGCTCAGAGCTGCCTTGGTTGGTACTTCAGTCCCGTTGTAAGGGAACAAGGGGTGGGAGGATGTTAGTGCTCTACATCTGAGTGGCTCTTTTCTTCCTCCCACATCCCACAAAGAGGCAGCTGACAAAAGTCCAGCTTCAACCCAACCCCAACATCTCCTATCAACCTCAGTTCTGACTGGTTGGTGACTTCTCCCACCAACAGACAGGGAGGAAGACAAGGCTAAGGATGCCCACAATTATTTGTCCAAGGTACCTCCCTATGTAACTGGGAGGTCTCTTCCTTTAGGACAACCCAACCATTCATCTCCTTCCACTTCCCCAGTCCATAAGCTCTCTCCCCCCAGGAGGGTCTGACTAGAAAGGTTTGCCTCAGGGTTCTGTCTGCTGCTGGCTCTGTGCCTGCTGGGCACCTCCAAACAACTGTATGCCATGATGTCCATGGATGGGGAATGGGTCCTACCCACAGTGTGAGACAAGTTAATTTGGATGTAGAATAGTTTCTTCTTCAGTCAGCATTGTGACCACTGTCTTACTTCTCTAGTCTTTGAATCAAAGTTTCTAGTTTACCTTTGAGTCCGGAGTGGGGTAAGTGGAGGAAAGAACTGGTAAGCTCCTGTCTGTCCTCCCTTCCGGCTAGTCGACATCATCAAGTGAGGTATAAAGGTATCCTGCAGGGAAAGAGGAAATCCAGCATGGGCCAGTGGAAAAGGCAGTAGGGGTGAGGGGGGAAATCAGAGGATTTGGGTCTAATGCTTGTCTCTGCTACTTAGAACCCCAATGACCTCTGAAAGGGTTTCTACCACTCTGCCCTCTGGACTACCAGGGACCCTAGGACTCATGAACTTGTTTTTATATTTTGATAATCATTTCAATAGAATTGATTTCCTTTGTAATTCTAACTATTTTATTTTGTGCATTTAAAAACAGTATTTTGAGGAGTCCATAGGTTTCACTAGATTCCCCAAAGGGTCCAGGACAGAGTAAAGGTGAAGAACCCTGGCACCAAATGATCGCTAAGCTCCCTTCAGGTTCTGGGAAAACAGAACCCTGACTCCCAACTTATCTTTGGGGGAAGAAGGAAGCCCAGACATACCAGACAACTCTGAAGGTTACATGCTGAATTTGTCTTGGAGAGAAAAAACAAGCTGTATGTGGTGGATATAAGTGGTTTTCTTGTGTGGGTCTCTTTTTCTGTTCTGCTCTGTATATGGAAATGCTTATTTGTCTGGTAGTTGTTGGGTTTGGAATTGACAAAATAAAAATTATTGGGGTGGTGAGTAAGGCATAGGAGCTCTGGCATTATTGAGAGGAAGGCGCGGTTAATCTGAATTGTTCTTGCTTTTTAAATTGAGAGGAATGCTTAGCTTACTCCATAGAACAGAGTGGAAGAAGCAGTGAGAGATACTGGAAACAACAAGGGCCCCTCATAAGAATAAAGAGACCTGGATTCCAATATAACTAATATCACTAACTTACTGTTTGACCTTGGACAAATTACTTCACTTTAAGGAGCCTCAGTTTCCTTACCTATTAAATAAGAATAATCCTTCCTTTGGCTACTTTACAGGGTACTAGAGAAGGCTCAAAAGTGGTCATACATGGGGGAAATGTTTTGAAAACTGTGAAGAGCTATACAAAGCACTTGGCCTAGTGATAGGTCAAGTATGGGCACAGTCCATTAGCCTCACTCTGTTCCCTAGCCTTACAAGGTAGTTTTAATTCTACCTACCCAATGGTCACATAGAGGCACAATTTAAGGCCACACCCAGGGATGTGCTGGAGGCAGTTCAAACCATTTTGTGAGGCAATTGTCAAATTTTTAGTGTGACCATTTTATACCTTGGAAATCAACAAATACTACAATTAGAGTTTGATTTATTCTTTTGCTGACTGTCTAGAGTTCAGACTTAAGAAAGTGATAGAGAAAATGTTAATTATGGAGGGCGGAGCCAAGATGGCTGAGTAACAGCACAGACTTTCTAGAGTGTTGCCCCCAAGTCCAGCCAAACCTGTAAAAAATGGCTCTAAACAAATTCTGGAGCTGCAGAATCTATAGAATGATGGAATGAAGCAAATCTCCAGGCCAATACAGCCTGGAAGGTCACTGGGAAGTGTCTATCATGCCACACTGGAAGCAGAGTGCAGTACAGTATGGGCCATGAGTGCATAGGGGGGATCTGAGCAGGCCTTGAGGAGGCTGAATCTCTCACACCTGGGGCGGTTTCCAGACTTCACAACCCCAAAACACTAAGGATAAATTGGAAGGTCAGTGGGAAAAGCCTGTGGGATGAAGGCAAGAGAGTGGAGTGGTCCAGCCCCAGCCCCAGGACAGCTGAAGAAGTAGGGGAAGAACCCAAGGCAGCCACAGCAGCAGCAAGGGCAGCTACAGACACTGTTTCTGGAGCTCTAGACCCACAGATTGTGGGGGATCAAGAAGCTGACAGTACACCCCCTACCTCCACTAGAAGCAGAGAACTACCTTGACAAAGAGCTCAAAAATCAAGTATATGGTTGGGGAAATGAGCAAAAACTGGAAAAAGAATCAGACTATAGAATCTTACTTTGGTGACAAGGAAGACCAAAGCATGTAAGCAGAAGAAAACAAAGTCAAAGCTCCTCCATCCAAAGCCTCTAAGAAAAATATGAATTGGGAGATAGAGTCAAGATGGCGGAGTAGAAAGACGCACATATGCGAGCTCCGAACCCACAGCCCATAGATTTAATGTAAGAAGAGCTCCCCATAAGTTCTGGATCACTGCAGGGTGTGCAGAAACATAGTGGAAGAGATTTCCATTCCAGAGAGCCCTGGAGAGCCATCTCCAGGGGTCTGTCACACCCCAGAAAGTGGACCCCACCCCAGCGCCGCCCTGGCCGCGGCCCCAGAGAAGCTGATCCGAGCAGGCTTCAGGGACGGAGGTTCCAGCGGCTGGGAAGGTCCCTCCGCCCACAGAAGCTACAGGTCAGTGAGAGAGACAGCTGGCCTGGCCAAGAGGGGAGCGGGGTGTCTCTGTGACTCGGGCCCCCTCAGGAGGAAGCGGCAGAGGCAGAGGCAGGGGCAGGAAGCGGCAGAGGCAGAGGCAGGGGCAGAGGCAGAGGCAGCTGTGGTGGCCCGGGACTCCCACAGCAGCAGGCAGGATCTTCATTACTGAAGGTCTCTGCATAAAGCCCCTGAGGGAACTGAGCCTGGGAGGCAGCTCTGCCCCCACCCCAGCACCAGAACTAAAGCTCACATTGAATAGCAGCCGCACCTGCCGCGGAAAGCCCATTGGAATCTCAGACTCCAAGCACTAGCTGGGCGGATCTAGGCGGGGGTGGAAAGGAATCTCAGAAGTCAAGTAACTGGCTGGGAAAATGCCCAGAAAAGGGAAGAAAAATAAGACTATAAAGAGTTTTTTTGAACAGATGCAAATGATCCCAACTTTCGGATCTGACGACGATGAGAACATATTCTTGCCATGAGGGAAAGACGTGGAGGGCAGGGCCTCTGTATCCCAGACATCCCAGGGGGATGTCGGGTGGGCTCAGGCCTTGGAAGAGCTCAAAAAGGATTTTGAAAAGCAAGTTAGACAGGTGGAGGAAAAACTGGGAAGAGAAATGAGAGAGATGCAAGAAAAGTATGAAAAATGGGTCAATACCTTGGTAAAGGAGACCCAAAAAAATGCTGAAGAAAATAACACCTTGAAAAATAGGCTCACTCAATTGGCAAAAGAGGTTCAAAAAGCCAATGAGGAGAAGAATGCTTTCAAAAGCAGAATTAGCCAAATGGAAAAAGAGGTTCAAAAGCTCACTGAAGATAGTAGTTCTCTCAAAATTAGAATGGAACAGATGGAATCTAATAACTTTACGAGAAACCAAGAAATCACCAAACAAAACCAAAAGAATGAAAAAATGGAAGAGAATGTGAAATATCTCATGGGAAAAACAACTGACCAGGAAAACAGATCCAGGAGAGACAATTTAAAAATTATGGGACTACCTGAAACTCATGATCAAAAAAAGAGCCTAGATATCATCTTCCATGAAATTATCGAGGAAAACTGCCCTGGCATTCTAGAACCAGAGGGCAAAATAAGTATTGAAAGAATCCATCGATCACCACCTGAAAGAGATCCAAAAAGAGAAACTCCTAGGAACATTGTGGCCAAATTCCAGAACTCCCAGGTCAAGGAGAAAATCTTGCAAGCAGCTAGAAAGAAACAATTCCAGTATTGTGGAAATAAAATCAGGATAACTCAAGATCTAGCAGCTTCTACATTAAGGGATCGAAGGGCGTGGAATAGTATATTCCAGAAGTCAAAAGAACTAGGACTCAAACCAAGAATCACCTACCCAGCTAAACTGAGTATAATACTTCAGGGGAAAATATGGTCTTTCAATGAAACAGAGGACTTTCAAACATTCTTGATGAAAAGACCAGAGCTGAAAAGAAAATTTGACTTTCAAACACAAGAATGAGAAGAAGCATGAAAAAGTAAACAGCAAAGAGAAGTCTTAAGGGACTTACCAGAACTGTTTACATTCCTACATGGAAAGACAATATTTGTAACTCTTAAAACTTTTCAGTATCTGGGTAGTTGGTGGGACCACACACACACACACGTGCACACATGCATGTGCACACACATACACACATGCACACACATACAGAGACAGAGAGCACAGAGTGAATTGAATAGGATGGGACCATATCTTAAAAGAAATTAAGGTAAATGGTGAGAGAGAAATGTACTGGGAGGAAAGAGGGTGAAATGGAATGGGGTAATTATATGTCATTTAAGAGGCAAGTAGGAGACTTTTTAGTGGAGGGAAAAAGAGGAGAGCTGAGAAAAAAAAAACAATTAGTTTACCCTCATCACATTTGACTAAAGGAAGGAATAAAACACACACTCATTTTGGTATGAAAACCTACCTTACAGTATAAGAAAGTGGGGGAGAAGGAGATAAGCAAGGGGGGGATGATGGAAGGGAGGGCAAAGGGAGGAGGGAGCAATTTGAAGGCAACGCTTGGGGAGGGACAGGATCAAAAGACAGAAGAGAAACAATGACGGGCAGGGTAGGATGGAGGGTAATTCAGTTAGTCTTACACAACACGACTATCAGGGAAGTCATTTGCAAAATTACACAGATATGGCCTATACTGAATTGCCTGCCTTCCCAAAGGGAACGGGTGGGGAGGGAGGGATGGGGAGAATTTGGAACTCAAAGTTTTAGGAACAACTGTTTAGTATTGTTGTTGCTACTAGGAAAGAAGACATACAGTTAATGAGGAATAGAAAGTCATCTGGCCCTACAGGAGAAAAGAGAAGATGGGGACAAGAGAAGGGAGGGATGACCGAAGAGAGGGCAGATTGGAGATAGGGAAAATTAGATTGCTTGGTGTATTGGGGTGGGGGGAGGGGATAAAAGGGGAGAAAATTTGGAACCCAAAATTTTGTGAAAATGAATGTAAAAAGTTAAATAAATAAATAAATATTTTTAAAAAAAAGAAAAATATGAATTGGTCTCAGCTCATGGAAGAGCTCAAAAAGGATTTGAAAATCAAGTAAAAGAAATAGAACAAAAATTGGGAAGAGAACTGAAAGTGATGTAAGAAAATCATGAAAAACCAGTTACCTGCCTGCTAAAGGAGACTCAAAAAAATGTTGAAGAAAATAATACTTTAAAAAATAGACTAACTCAAATGGCAAAAGAGATCCAAAAAGCTAATGAGGAGAAGAATGCCCTAAAAAGCAGAATTAGTCAGATGGAAAAGGAGATCCAAAAGCTCACTGGAGAAAACAATTCCTTAAAGATTAGAATGGAGCAGATGGAGCTAATGACTTTACGAAAAATCAAGAAATTTTAAAAGAAAACCAAAGGAATGAAAAAATAGCAGACA
The DNA here is from genome assembly GCA_023548195.1 of Bettongia penicillata ogilbyi. Classification (NCBI taxonomy): domain Eukaryota; kingdom Metazoa; phylum Chordata; class Mammalia; order Diprotodontia; family Potoroidae; genus Bettongia; species Bettongia penicillata. The sequence goes on along the minus strand of JAJHZJ010000380.1, from coordinate 2,057,447 downwards.
ATATGAACTACCTCACTGGAAAAACAACTGACCTGGAAAATAGATGCAGGAGAGACAATTTAAAAATTATGGGACTACCTGAGAGCCATGATCATAAAAAGAGCCTAGACATCATCTTTCATGAAATTATCAAGGAAAACTGCCCTGATATTCTAGAACCAGAGGGTAAAATAAATATTGAAAGAATCCACTGATCACTTCCTGAAAGAGATCCCCAAAGAAAAACTCCTAGGAATATTAGTCAAATTCCAGAGTTCCCAGGTCAAGGAGAAAATATTCCACATAGCCAGAAAGAAATAATTTGATTATTGTGGAAATACAATCAAGATAACACAGGATTTAGCAGCTTCTACATTAAAGGATAGAAGGGCTTGGAATATGATATTCCAGAAGTCAAAGGAGCTAGGACTAAAACCAAGAATCATCTACCCAGCAAAACTGAGTATAATACTTCAGAGGAAAAAATGGTCATTCAATGAAATAGAGAACTTTCAAACATTCTTGAGGAAAATTCCAGAGCTGAATAGAAAATTTGACTTTCAAACACAAGAATCAAGAGAAGCATGAAAAGATAAACAGGAAAAAGAAATCATAAGGGAGTTACTAAGTTGAATTGTTTATATTCCTACATGAAAAGATAATATTTGTAACTCTTGACTTTTCTCAGTATTTGAGTAGATTATATATATATAGACAGAGGGCATAGGGTGAGTTAAATAGGAAGGGATGATATCTAAAAAATAAAATTAAGGGATGAAAGAGGAATATATTGGGAGGAGAAAGGGAGAAATGGACTGGAACAAATTATCTTATAAAAGAGGCAAGAAAAAACTTTTTCAATAGAGGAGAAAAGGGGTGAGGTGAGAGGGAAAAAAGTGGAGCTTACTTTCATCACATTTGACTTAAGGAAGGAATAACATGCACACTCAATTTGGTATGAAAATCTATCTTATACTACAGGAAAGTAGAGGAGAAGGGAATAAGGAGGGTGTGGGGGGTTGATAGAAGGGAGGGCAAATGAGAGGAGGGGGTAACTAGAAGTGAACACTTTTGGTGAGGGACAAGGTCAAAAGAGAGAAGAGAATAAATGGAGGAAAGGATAAGATGAAGGGAAATATAGTTAGTCTTTCACAACATGACTTTTATGGAAGTCTTTTGCATAACTACACATGTATAACCTATACTGAATTGCTTGCCTTCTCAGTGGGGATGGGTGGGGAGGGAGGAAGGGAAAGAAGTTTTAAAAACAAATGTTAAAAATTGTTTTTACATGCAACTAGGAAATAAGAAATACAGGTAATAGGGTGTAGAAATCTATCTTGCCCTACAAGAAAATAGAGGAGATAGAGATAAGGGAAAGAAGGGGTGTGATAGAAGGGAGGGCAGATTGGGGAAGGGGTAATCAGAATGCACCGTGTCTTGGGGTGGGGGGAGGGGAGAGATGGGGAGAAAATTTGGAACTCAAAATCTTGTGGAAATGAATGTTGAAAACTAAAAATAAATAAATAAAATTTAAAAATGTTAATTATGCAAATCAAATTTAAAAGTAAGTTGTGCACATTGTAGGCAGGTAGGTGTCACAATGGATAGAGCCCTGGGCCTGGAGTTAGGACACTTGAGTTCAAATCTAGCCTCAGACACTAGCTGTGTGATCCTCCTTGAGGCACTTAAACTGTCTGCCTTGGTGTCTTCAACTGTAAAATGGGGATAATAATAACTCTACTTCCGGAGTTATTGTGAGGTTCAAATGAAATAATATTTGTAAGGCACTTAACACATAAATGCTTAATAGATGCTTGCTCCCCTTCCCTTTTTGCCTGCTTTTTTTCCCCAGAAAGCTGGTTGTTAAATATTTACCAGTAGACTACTGAGCACTCCAATGAGGCCTGTCTTTGCATTTGAAGAACAGCTTATCATAAGAAAGAATGTGATCTGGGAGCCAATGAAAGTGGGGCCCTGGGCCTAAGGAGATGGCAGTGAGCTCACCATTCTGGGAGCCCACAAGGAAGGAGAGCTGTCATTCAGTGGGGAGGCTCCGGTGTTGAGGGTTCGGCTTCTTGGCCTGTCGGTGTTGATTACTGGGCTGCTGAACAAAGGGGTGTGCTTAGCAGAATCGATGGGCAGATCCTGGAATGACCTAGAACTAGAGAAATCAATGTTAGCCAGTGTGTTGCTGTACAGATTGCTGAAGTTAGAACTCTTCTTAGGAGAGTCGGCAGGAAGGTCTTGGAATGGCCTGGTAACTGAAAAGTCAAGGCTACTGGAGGTGTTGGTGTGCAGAGAATTGTAGGTGGAACTCTTCTTAGGTGGATCAGTGGCCTGGTCCTGGAATGACCTGCTACCAGAGAAGTCAAGGCCGGACAATGTGCTGGTATGCAGAGAGTTGTAGGTGGAATTCTTCTTTGGATTATCATCAGACAGCTCCTGGAATGACCTGGAACCAGAGAAGACTAGATAAGTCAGTAAAGGGCAGATGTCCTGACCTTGGTCTTGGCTAGGGATTGGAGATCTAATGATTTGAAGGGGGTAGGGTAGCAGGGTTGGGCATGGGGGTATCATCTTTGCTTTTGGATTTGCACATAGTAAGTGCTTAATAAGTTTTTCATTCATTCACTCATTCATTCATTCATTCATTCATTCACCTATCCATTCATTCATTCTTCCAGTCCTATTATCTTGCAAGTACATCTCCCAGAACCATCTTTATATAAAATACATTAGGTACCCAGAAGACTCACTACAGACAAAAGGGCTAGGGTAAAAACATCTTATCTTTCCCACCACCATACATTTTTATGCAGGCAAAATCAAGTTAACATTCAATTCCAATAACATTGATTAAGCACCTACTACTATGAACAGGGCCCCATGCTAGGTAGTCATTAGGGCAGATACAACAACACACAAGACATTGACCTTGCTTTTACAGGAGGAAGTCTAATAAAGAGATAAGATAGGAAACACAAATAACTGCAAGAATAAATAGGACGATTAGTGGGTAGAAGAGTCATGAAGTGTTATAAAGAGCCTAAGGCTCAGATAGCTCCCTCCCAGTTTTTTGTCTTGGAAGGGGGTTGTTGGGGAGAGGGGGTCCCACAGTAAGTATCCAAGGTGGGATTTGAAACCAGGTCTTCCCAAATCCAAGACCAGTGCCCTATCTACTACACCAGGGGTGTCAAACACAAGGGCAGTTGGTCCAGGTAACATTTTCAAGTGCAGCCCAAACTGAATTAAAATATAACTGCTATTTGAGGTGTTGGTGCACAGAGATTTGTAGATGGAACTCTTCTTAAGTGGATCAGTGGCCGGATTCTAGAAGGACCTGGTACCAGAGAAGTCACAGTTGGCCAATGGGCTGGTATGCAGAGAGTTGTAGGTAGAATATAAATAAATAACAAATAAAATATAACAAAATAAAAAATACAATAGAACATAGGGAATGTTAATATGTGGTTTCCTTTAATACATGTTTGACTTTTTTTTTTTTTAGGCAATCAGGATTAAGTGACTTGTCCAGGGTCAGACAGCTAGCAAATGTCTGGGGCCAGATTTTAATTCAGGTCCTTCTGACTGCAGGGCCTGTGCTCTCTCTACTGCACCACTAACTGCCCCAATTTGTGGTCTTCTAAGTCAATAGGGAGCCAACAGAAATCTTTATGTAATGTCTAGTGTAGTGGCTACTTTTGAGTTTGACTCCACTGGATTATACCACACCGATTTGTGATCTTGAACAAGTTACTTCTACCACTCTGGGCTTAAGTGTGTTTATGCATAAAATTGGGGGGGTGCTACTGATTGGATGGGTTTTAAAAATATTTTCCAACTGTAAATTCTGTGATATAGTGACCTTGGACTTCATTGAGTGGGAAACTGCTGAAGGCTTTTGGATAGGGGATTAACATGATCAGAAATGGCCATTAAGAGTTCCCTGAAATCAGAAAAAGTGGTGTCCTGTTCCCCCTAACTATCTATATACAATCAACTGGGAATTGTAAGAGGACTTTGCTATATTATTTGAATGCATGGCTGGGAAACTGGACCATCTCTACCTGCTCCTTAGAGACCTTTAATTAAAGACCTAGATTATGCTAACCAGATTCAAAGACTGATGCAAGGAGCTTTCTCATAATTATACATTTTAAGCAGCCTATGTATCATATCTGAAAACGGGGCTAGTATTGATCAATCTGTTATTCGTTCCATGTTCCTTTGATTGCATATAGACACTTGCGGGGGGAGTGGGACACCTCTCTGATTTCGGGGTATTATACTTGTTTGCTTTGCCCTTTCCAATTTGGAAAGTCTCTGCTCTTTCCTTCAATTAGAAATCAGATTACCTAATTCTGTGTGTTGGTTAACCATTTTCTTTTAATTAATTGGTCTTATTCGATTGTTTTTAATTCATACAAGTCTGTCTCCTCCTGTGTTTGGGGTCCAGTGCCAAAGCTGAAGAGACCTGGTCCCAGTTTGTTGAGCAACTGGTATGCATTGCTTAACAAATCAATATGCTCAGAAGTTTGAACTTTTGTTGCCTTGGTCATTTCATCTTTCACCCACACCACATTATGTAGTATGGATGCCAGGATGGAGAGATTTTGAGGTACAGAGACCATTGGAAGCAGAGAGCTAATTATAGGGATGTAAAAAGATTGATGGAACTTGGCACCTGATTGAATTTGAAAAGTGAGGGAAAGGGCTAGGGTTAGGAAAAGATGGGTAAAGACAAAGATTTTTGAGGAGTGGGGTGTGGAGGATGGTCAGGTTTAGATAATCTCCTTCTCAGTAAAGTTATTAAAACTAGAGAAGCATAGATTTTGAGCTGAAAAGCACCGCAGAAATTATCTAGTTCAACCCCTTCATTTTCTAAATGAGGAAACTGAGGCCCAGAGAGAAAATGACTTGTCCAAGGTCATACAAACAGTAATAAGAGAAGGATTTTAAGTGGCAGAATAAGAATTTGAGCCTAGGTCCTTTGACATCAAACCCAGTCTCTTTCTACTGTATATCTGAGAGGAAGTGAGACAAAGTGAAAATGGAAGCTTAGAGAGAGTGGACAAAGTTTGGAAGAATTGACTTGATAAATTTGATAAGGAGTCAGTAAGAGATAAATTAAAAGACTTCCAGGCAGCAGTGAAGGACCAGACAGGGCTAGATAGCATAAATTTTTAGTGGATCTGGGTAGCAATTTAGGGCAACCTTGATGGAGGAGAGAAATTACAGAGGAGGAGCCTGGGAGGGGATTATGGACTATATTTATCTTAGGGAATTCAACACAAATCAATTCAAAAAGCATTACTGGTGAAGATAGGGACTCTTATGAGCTGAGTGTATGTATATGAGCCTCAAATCATCTTTTAAAAACAGCTAGCGGGAGCTAGATAACTCAGTGGATAGAGAGAGCACTAGGCCTGGAGTTAGGAAGACCTGAGTTCAAATTCGGCCTCACACACTTACTAGCTGTGTGACCCTGGGCAAGTTATTTAAGTTCTCTTTGCCTTAATCCACTTAATCCACTGGAGAAGAAAATGGCAAACCGCTCCAGTATCTTTGACAAATAAACTCCATGAACAGTATGGTCCACAGGGTCATTAAAAACCAGACATGACTAACCAACAACAGGGGAAGGTATTTCCTTCCTTTCCACTAACCAGGTGTCAACAAGGGGATTTGGCCCAAAATGTAGTCAGAAGCCATAAAAGTATCACAAATAATTATTCTCATGGCTATTCTTATTATTACATCTACACAATAGGGCCTCCTCTGGAGTTGCTATTGGGAAGAAGATCTAGGTCAGACCTGGTCTTATCATCATGGACTCTAAGAGTCCCTAGAAATTGGAACTGATCCTAGCCTGTAAAAGAGAAAAACCTTACATGGGCATGGTGTCCAATCTCCCAGCACGAAGGTATTCGTCTCGCCACATGTTTGTTTGCTGAGATCCACTCCTTGGGATTTTCTCCATCCAAATCCCCAGTTTCCCTGACATCTGTTCTGGGGACTTAGATGATGGTGGGCTCTTGAGGAGGCTCCTCTGAACTGGGGAGAAGAAAACAACAGTATCTGAATATCTATTATACTGAAGGAAATGGGAATTCTGAGCTAGGGAGCAAAAGGTAGAGGACCCTACACATTTGCTACTCTAGAAAGATCAAGAACTAAAAAAGAGATGGTCCTCCCCCACCTAGCCATCACTACTACCATACCACCTTCTATCATTAGCTCATAGATATCTTTAAAAAACAAAAACAAGGTCAAATGATATGAACAGGCGGTTCTCAAGAAATCCAAGTGACCAATCACCATTTGAAAAAAAATTCTCCAATTCACTAATAGAAAAATGAAAATTAAAACGACTTTGAGGCTCCCCCTCATAGCTACCAGATTGACAAACATGACAAAAATGGAAAATGATAATGGCTAGAGGGCTTGAGGAAAGATAGGCACACTAATGTAATGGTGGAACTGTGAGTCCAGTTCCTCTGGAAAGCAATTTAGAATTATGCTCTAAAATTCACTTTACACATATTCGGTGATGCTATTAGGCTCACATACAAAAGAAAGATTTCAAGAAAGAAAGGGAGAAGACATATTCCAAAAATATTTATAACAGCCCTTTTTGTTGTAGTAAGGAAAGAGAAACAAAATGGCACCCATCAAATGGTGAATGGTTAAACAAACTATGGGATATGAATGTAATGAAATATTACGCCATAAGAAATTATAAAAGGGATGATTTCAGACTTGAATGCAGAATGAAGTGAGCAGAACTGGGAGAAAAACTTATACAGTTAACAACATTATAAAGAAAAGTAACTTGGGAATACTTAAGAACTCTGATGAAATGACCAACCACAACTCCAGAATTGTGAGAAAGCATGCTACCCACCTGCTGATAGAAGGACAGAATGAGTTATATATTTTTGGATGGGCAAATTGTGGATTTGTTTTGATTATCTGTGTTTATTTCTTTTAAGATTTTTCTTAAATTTGGGAGAATTTGAAGTGGGAGAAGGGAGCCACTGGACTACCAAAAGAAAAGAAAGAAATATATCATTGATACATTTTTAAAGCACATAAGAGAATAGAGGGAAAACAAGAGAGCTTTGAGAGAAACATGTTGAGTTTATTATATACTTTAAAGAAAGCTACACATAAGAGACTCATGGTTTCACAATGTCACCTATTAAATGAGATAATAATTGTAAAGCACTCAGCACAGTGCCTGGCACATAGTAAGCACTATACAAATGTTATCTGCTATTATTATCCTCTTTTTCTGTTCAGTTTTGTATATGAGAATATTTTTATTTTTTAGTGTTTGCTAAAATTCAGAACAAAAGAACTCTTTTTGTTTTTTATATATAGTCTAAATTGCTAGAAAATTCTTCGTTATCAATCAAATGAACCTGAATGCTATGTGTGAGTATAGTGCCCAATTCTTGACCACTGGAAAAGAAATGGAGAAATAAACTTTCTCCTTTTAGTTGAGTAGGTGGGGGACTATGGGCATGGAATAGAGCATTTCATTTTAAATAGGGAAGATGTGCCTGTTAAGTTTTCTTAACTTTTTTCCCCTTAGCTACAAAAGAAGGGAGACCAGAAGGAAGGAAAACATCCAGAATTAACTCTGATGTAAAAGGAATTTTAAAAGCATAAATAAAATTTTTAAAAGAAAATAATGTTCTCTCTATTAAGCAAAACTGTCTCCCAATAACTTTACAGACCACAAGTTCCCCACCCCTGTCCTAGCTCTATCTCCCAGATCCACCCAGGGCCCACTTGTGGAACCTGAGTGTTTTGGATTAAAGAGGTTGAGCTAGGGATGGAGTTGTCATAATTCCCCTCTAAGGCGGGGGAAGCATTTTCTCCACATTTACAGATAATAGTCTTCATTCCCACCTCTTGTTACCTGCCCAATTTTCAAGATTTCTGGAACATTTGTGCCAAAGTGGAGCATCCTTGCATCGTCAATGGTTGAGAAAGAAAATCCCGATTGCTGATGGCTTCATCTTACTTTATCTTTGGCCCAGTTCCCCCCACCCACCTCAGGGTTTTAGTTGATTCCTCCTCCTTCACACCCACGCTCCTCCAGGGGCCATGTCTGCCCACATCTTGTCCATGCCTCTTTCCCCTGCCAGTCCTGCAGAATAGTTCAGTCCAGGGATGACAGACCTGTAGTCCATTTTGTATAGGCCACCAGACTAAAGGATAGAGACTGGACCCATTTTAATTGATACATAGAATCTGTTGAAGTAGGTTGTCACCTTCTCTGCAACTCATAGCTATCCCTCACTCAAATCAGTCAACTGAAAGTCGTTATCATTTCCCTGATGCCATGGTCCTCTTTGAGAATGAAGGACAAACACAAGTTGTCTATGGGGCTGAGAAGTCGTCACCTGCCCAGCATCATATATACAGTATGTGTCAGACAGAAGCAGGATCTGGCTCCACGGCCAGCTTTCTGCCACCGTGTGTGAATCCATATCACTTTCTTACAATCCCTACACTTTCTGGAGTTCTCTTTTGGTTACACATCTAAACTTTTTGTTTGTTATTTAATAGTTCTCAGAGATTTGGCCAGAGCCTATATCTGTATATGTTTTAAACCACCTTCCTCCCACAAATCCTATATTTGTGTCAAACAGGACTGTAGTTATCCCTTACATAGCAGGGGTTAGAGGTGTGGAATTCCTGAGATCTGAAAAATCTGCATAGAATTTTTGACCCTCCTTTCATACCAGAGAAGTTGAATTATTATGGTATTAAAAGATAGAATATCATACAACACTATACATATATTTTATGCATTTCTGAGTTTTTAAACTTTTTCTTTGTCATCCACTAGGCTTGCATGTCACCTACAGCTTCTGTGTAACTCCCAGAAAGTTCCCATTTAATTTCACATGCCAACCTGCAATGGGGAAAGTCGTGATGTAGAAAAGATAACTGTAGTTGCTTTTCTTAGAGCACACGCTGCATTTTCCCTGCTTTGTGCCTTGGCTCATACTTCTGTCTCCACCTGGAATGTTTTCCTCCTCCCTTCTTAGAATCTGACCCATTCTTCAAGTCCCAAACTCAAATGTCACCTCTTTTATGAAGCTTTCTTCCATTCTCTAATCAGATGTAATCTTCCCTACTTTCTTCAAACCTCCATAGTATGGATCACATTCTACCTTGCAAGACAGTTACTGATGTATGTCTTAATTTTTGCTAGGATCATAGATTTAGAATTGGAAAGGGCTACAGAGATCATGAAGTCTGGCCTTCATTCACAAATGAGAAAACTTAAGCCCAGAGAGGTGATTTACACAAGGTCAGACTAACTGGTGAATCATCCAAGGCAGAGATCATGTTTTAACCCCTCCATGTCTAGCAAAGGATTTTGGACGTAGTAGGTACTTAATAAATAAATGCTTGTTGAATTAATGAGTAGGGTCCATTTCTTACCTCCGAAGACATGAATTTGACTTTCACTTTTGTCAAGATCCCCTATCAAAATTCACACACACGCATACACACACACACACACACACACACACACACACACACGAAGGTCTCAGAAGTGGTACTGACCTCCTGCTGGCACAATTATCACTCAGTCCTTTGGTGTCTGTTTTACCAAAGACCTCAGGCAACTTACACCACAGCCCAATGCACAAGACACACAATGCAAGGAAAGTTACTCAGCTAAGAAAATACCCTGAGCCTCAACAAAGGTCTCACCTGATTCCCTTGCTCTTTTTTTTAATAACCACATTAAGCATTTATAGAACTACAACCACAGAATAAGGTCAGGGTTCTTCATGCTTTAGTGTGGAGTCTACAGCTAACATCAGAATACAGCTAACAACAAAGGCCAGTACCCTTGTTTGAGCTCCTGAAAGAAACCACTACCTTCCTGCACCCATAGCTTAACTGTTCCGCTATCCTGAAAATAGTCACAACCTCAATTACAAGTGAAATGAGTACCTGCAGTCTAACATGTGGCCTTCTAGATCCTTAAGTGTGGCCTTTTGACTGAATCCAAATATTTTCCAAAATATTGTCAGAAAGGTCACACTTAAGGATTTAGAAGGTCACATAAGGCCTCAGGTTCCCCACCCTTGGAGGTGATCTCAAAGTAATTGTTATAGGAGTGAGTTTAGATCCATACCCCCAAGGGTCAATTGTAACAGATCATGAGGAGGTTCTGGGGAAAAAAGGGACCTTTGGATATCCTTGTTGACTCTAGATTTGGCTTCTGAAAAGTCCTAAAAACCTCTTTTGCCATCCTCATTCCCAAATATAGAAAGGAAAGTTTCCTTGAGAAGGAGGGGGGGGCGCAGAAATCACTTTCTTTCATACCTTCTTTCAACTTTGGGAGTAGCCACAGAATCGATGTGCATTCTCTGAAGTTTGTGGGGACATGCTTCCTTGATATGGGGGAAAGATCTCTGTTTGGAACAAGCTTCAGTATTCTAGTTCAAATGCCAAGATTATAGCCGACCACGGGATATTTGGGGGGCAAAAAGAGATAGCAGGGAGATGGAGACAGAGAAAATTTTAAATTCAAAAGCTTATGGAAGTGAATGTTGAAAACTAAAAATACATAAATCAAATAAATTTTTTAAAAAAAGGATAGCAGAAACCCTGGATTCATGCCAAGTAGACCTCATCTTTAGCAAATCCTCCAAGAGCTCCCTCTCCTTCATGCAAAAACCTTCATTGCCATCTCCCAGAGTCCCCATTCTCCTCCATACCCCAGGAGTATCTGGCATCTAGTATTTATAATCATTCATCAATTGTCAGAGCTAGAAGGGAGTTTATATAAATCGTGTGGTTTTCCTTTATTTTTTCAATTCCTTCATTTGACCAATGTGGAAATTGAGACTGAGAGGTGTGACGTGACAGGTTACAGCTAGAATACAGACCCAGGCCTCTTAGCTTCTAGTTCAGTGTTCCCTTAAATGTATGTACCCTGTTCTTTCTTTGATTTCCTTCAGAGAAGCCTGTTCAATTCATGGAAGACTGGAAGGGAGACTGCACTAGTTATGTCTCTGGCCCTTTGGCATCAGGATTATTAGAGGATAGTATTTCCCCCAGCTACTCGCTTTGGCAAGGGACATCAGACACTAAGTGTCTGCTTGGTTCCTCTGTCATGATTGAGGACAGCATTCTAAAAGCCAGAGGCCCCTTCAGAGGGAACCCATAGAAGACACAGCCAGCCCTGAGGCCTAGACACATCTCCCTCCCTCCTTCTCACCTTCATAGTTCCTCTCCCAATATCGCAATGCTATGTCCTTGGGGGTCTCATCTGCAAAGCGCACCCGAAATGGGCGGAAGCGTTTCTGGGATCCTGATGCATCGTCTGAGCAGTTGGTGATAAGAGCTGGTTTCAGCTTCACAGTCTGCCTGTTCTTTGGCCTGTGGGATACAATAAAAAGTAGGATATATGAGGAAGAGGGGGAAGAAGGGGCACGAGCCTCTTGCCTACTCTTCTTTCTAGAAGCTGACCATCACCCTAAAACAAAGATTTTCACTCCCTGCTGGGTAATTGGAGCACTCTTTCATTCAGTTAAAAATATTTGTTAAGGGTCTACTGTATGCAATCACTATAGGCTGCAAGGAGAACCACGAGAGTCCACCCCCTGCTGTTCTACTTCCAGAAAAAGCCCTGAAGATGGGCCCATTCAATACTGATGGCTCTACTCCAAATTTATGTTCTCTAATCTCAACCAGGCCCTCACAGCCTCCAGGCAATTCTTCTATATTTCCCTAATCAACTCTTTTACAAACCCCACAAAAACAGTTCCAAATCTTCTCTCTTCCATGCCACCCTCCTCACCTGTCCTCAAAGCTGCAGATTTTGCCTCATACTTTACTGAAGAAAAGAGGCCACTGATCCTGATCTCCCCCTTCCCTTCTTTGCTACATCCCCAAACTTCTCTAGTTAATCTCCCATTCTTTTATTATCTAGTTTCTCATGAAGAGGTGTCTCCTTGCTAAGGTCAGTCCTTTTGCTTACACCTAGCCCTCACCACCTCTCGTTTCCAGGAATATTGCCCCAACAATCACCGTGCTTTCTCTACTGTGCTTACAAACACACCCAAGTCTCCCCCAGTCTTTAAAAAACTCTATCCAGCTATAATTCTATATCTCACCCAGCTTCTACAGGAAGCCACCTCTAGTCGTCCTCCACACCTTGCAAACTGGCTTCTGAACTCATCACTCAACTGAAAATGCTTCCCTGAAGTTCTCAGTGATGTTGCCATAATTGGTAACATTTTACCATAATTGGTAACATTTCCTCAGTTCCCATGATTCTTAACCTCTCTGCAGCATTTGACATTTGCCCATCCTGTCTTTCCTGGATGCCCTCTCTTCTCTGGGTTTTTGTGACATTGCTCTCTCTTGGTTGTCCTCCCACCTATCAGACCCATCTCTCTTGCTGGATCATCATCTATGTTAGCTAGTGGTGTATATAGAGTATTGGACTTGAAGTCAGGAAGACTTGAGTTCAAATCCTGCCTCAGACATTTTCTAACTGTGCGACACTGGACTTAATCTTCATCTGCCTCAGTTTCCTCATCTGTAGAATGGAGATAATAATATCACCTACTTCTCATCGTACTCTCATAAATAAGGTAACATTTGTAAGTAGTTTTACAAACTTTAAAGTGCTGCATAAGTGCTAGCTATTATTGTGTCCTATCCACTAATTGTGGGCGGCTCTGGACTCTTCTCTTTACACTCTTTCTGTTACTAATCTCATTAATTTAATGAACCTCTACTTGAAGATAACTCACAGATTTATGCTTCCAACCTTACTCTCTTCTCTCCCAAACTTTATTCCCATATCACCAAGTATTTATGGGACATTGCAAAATGGATGTCCCATATGTATTTCCAACTCAAAATATCCAAAAGGGAACTCATTATCTTTCCCCTCAAACCCACTTTCCTTAATATTTGTTTCTGTCAAGTAGATCACCATATTTCTGATTACCTGGGTTCACAACCACAGAGTTCCCCTTGGGTCTTCACTTTCCCTACCTCACTCCCTCCCTTACCCTCTATCCATTCAGTTGATAAACCTTGTCAGTTCTCTCCACTCATATGGCCACCATTCTAGTTCAGGCCTTTACTATCAACTTGACTTCAAACCCTAAATGCCTCCACCTCCAACTCTGACACTAACCCTAGATCTGATTCTTCTGCAGTTAGTCTCCTTGCTTCTAGTCTCTCCAATCTATCTTTCACACAGCTATCAAAGTGAGATTCCTGAAACACACGTTTCACCAGGTCATTCCCCTCCTCAAGAAGCTTTCATGGTTCCCTGTTACCTCTACGACAGAAAACAAAAATGCCTCTGTTTAGCATTTAAAGCCCCTTTACTATCAGTTCCAGTCTTTCTTTCCAGATTTATTATACACCATGTTGCCCCTTCCCCCAAATATACACACACTCAATAGTTCAGACAGCCTGTCCCTCAAACACAACATTCCATTCTCCAGTTTCCTTACATTTGTACAGGCCATTTGCCCATGCCTGGAATGCACTCTCTATACATCTTAGAATCCCTTGTTCCCCACAAAGCTCAGTTGCAGTGTTACTTTCTACATGAGGCTTCCTGATTCCCCTCAGCTACTTAATGCCTTGACCAACCCTGACATGACCTTGTATGTACTTTGGATATATTTCATATCTGTTGCTGTGTATATGTGCTATCTCCTCAAAGGCAGGTATTGTTTTGTTTGGTCTTTGTGTCCTTGGTGCCTAGCACGGTGTTTAGAACATAATAAACACTTAATAAGAGCTGTTGGTTGGTTGGTTGATTGGTGTGCTGGATGGAACATGAGCTCTGGAATCAGAAGAACTGGGCTCAAATCTCAGCCATGCTACTTCTTACCTAGAAGATGTTGAGTAATATACTTCCACTCTTTCAGTCTGTTTTTTTGTCTGTTAAATGTAAGGGTTGTCAAGGTGATCCCTAAGGGTTCTTTCTCATTTTAAATCCAATGATCTGTAGGAACCTTAGGCAGACAGAGTTGTCCACTCTGACATGAGCCTCAAAATTCATCTCTTTCAAAGGCTGACCCTTAAGACTCAGTTATGATTCTGTCATTTGGATGCAATCATGCTATCTCTCTCTTTCCCCTCCCCTCCAATTTTAAAATATAACTAACTCATTTCAATTTTCCTTAGTTTTAAAGATAGTTATCAACACTGTCTGGTATGCCTGCGAGGCATTATTTCTTCTCCCTTACCACATATCATGAATTACTCTTCTTGTAGTTTGGCTAAGCCCCTTGCTTTTCCTCCTGCCTCTGTGTTCTCTATTCCTGAAGCTGAAAAAAGGATACGTCTGTGTAGGAGTGAGTACTGGAAGAGACCTTACAAATTATCTATTTCAAGACTGATATTTTAGAAGGTCATCCAAGTAGTCACCTAAAGAGCGGGTGCAGAATTTGAATCCACAGGCCTTAATGACAAATCCATTATTTTATTCTACCATACTGCATCTTTCTGTAAGCACCTGATGTCAATGCCACTCAATGGCTATTCCGCATTCCTTTTTTTTTATCCTAATCGATTTAAAGTGTAAGTTGGATGCCCATCCAACCATAATCTTCAGAGTCAAGTACAACTTGGGAAATAACTACTGGCCCCCTTTCTCCCTCCACTCAATCCAGCAGAACTATTAATTCCTCCTCCTTTGACCTCTCAACTCTCCCAGACCCGCTACGTACCATCTTGTTCTTTGAAGCCTTCAATCTCTCTCCCTCACATTCTGTCTCCCTTGCTTTCTGTCTTTCTCTGTCTCTCCCTCTGTCTCTCTCACTCTGTGTCTTTCTCCCTCTCTCTTTCTGTCTCTGTCTCTGTCTCTTTCTCTGTCTCTCTCTCTCTCTCTGTCTCTGTCTCTCTCTCTCTCTCTCACACACACACACACACACACACACACACACACACACACACACACCATCTTTCTGTAACTCACACTTTGGAATTCTTAGCCATAGTGGACGTATTAGCATTGGCATTCGGGGAACTCATTGAGAGATGGTTCAGCAGCACAATCTTCACAAGGTTCCTGGAGAAGGCAATTCCTGAGGATACAGTGACTGGAACTTCTGAGGCAAAAAGCACCACTTTCCTCCACATCACCAAAAAACTTCTGGAGGTCAGGGTCACCTTTCTAAGGTGAGGAAGCCCAGGGAGAATGGGTGATGCCCCCAGTCCTAGAGTACCATGGGACTTACCAGAGGTCTGGAGGCTCAGAGCAAAAAGAACAGCCAGGTAAGTCACAGCTGTAGTCTGAAGAGCTGTCTCTTAAGGAGGGAGATGACGTTGCTGGGAGTAAGGAAGGGAAGAAAGCTCAGTCTACTTTTCTTTTGAGGGTAGGTTCCATATTGTTGCTGCTGCCTGGGGCTGGGAAGGGGTTGGTGGCTATCTTTGGGGACTTGAAAGCCTGTACCCAATATCTTTGGAGTGAGCAGGGAACCTCCAAATACTATGGGGACCAAAATCCGCCCCACCTCCCTTGCCCCTCCCCCCCTTCCCCCAAGGGGCTCAGGGAAGGGGCTTACAAAATTGTGGATTCTTTCTGCTGTCCTTCTCTGTTGGTTCCCGTGAGACTTGGGGCCTGTTGGGGAGTAACTCTCCCAGGACTGGGCTCGGGGAGTCCTTTGCTCCCCAGCCTACGCTCCACTGGGGACCCTTTCTCTCACTATTGGCCCAGGTCTCTGTCCTTGGGAATGCATGGCCTGTTTTTCCACCCTGGACACTGTTGACCTGTCCCCGGAATGATAAGACTTTGGACTTCAGCTTCTCCTGCTTCTGCTGGACCTGCTGTGTGAAGGTAGGCAAGTAGTGGGCCTCCGGATTTCTCTTGGAGCCCTGTCCTGCTGGGGTCTGGGGCCCCGGCTTGAAGTCCCAGCACACATCCCCATCAGGAGACAAGCCTCTTTGGCCCTGGGGTATTTTCTGCTCCTGCCTTCTTGGGAAGTAACTGGATTTCCTCGGGTCAGGTTGTGGTGAAAATACAGGTTGGAGCCTTGGAGTCAGCTCCAGCTGCCTTCTTTTTCCATGATTGTTAACTTGCACAGCAGGGAACTTCTGATGGTGATCATAGGAAAACCCTTCTGGTTTCGACCCCTGGCCCCATAAATTGGTGTGACCCCAGGGCATACCTGGCCTCTCCCTCGATGGTGCTCATCACTCTCCAGCCTGGCTTGAGGGAGGGGGTAGTAGGGAGGGTAGCAGAAGGCAGCTGGAGGAGGCAGATAATAGCCCCCATACACAGACTCCCCCCACCTCCCCCTGTCAGCACACGGGAACTAAGCATTCAGTAGGATGTCAGAAGGCAACTGTGGTACAGCAGACGGACCAGGAGACCTGGGCTCTCTGAGGCATCTTCCTGCTGGCCTCAGGACCAGGGTCTCAGGGGCCATTGCCCAAGGTCAGGACCAAGAGGAGTTTGTCCAGAAGGTTGCCACAGGGATGTGTCACACTAATGGTCACTGCTCTTTTCCCTAATCTTATTTTTCCAAGTGAGCACCCACCTTTTATTTCCCTAACCTCCCCCTTTAAAGGCTTAAAGAGGCAACCCTAGACTAGAATGCAAGTAGCTTGGATTCTAGTCCTGGCTGGACCACTAAGTAACCCAAGGCAAATAACTTCTCCGTTGACCTTCAGTTTCCTCCTCTATAAAATGAGCAGATTGGACAAGATGACCTAAATGGTCCTTTCCAGTCTCAAGGTTCCAAGTTCCAGGTTCTAGGTTCTCTTTGGTTCTATGACTTTTCTACCTCTTTGCCTCTATTCCCTTTCCTAGTCCTCCATTTGTCCCTTCCTCTCTAATTCACACCCCACCATCCCCAATTTGTTGTCCTCTATGAGCTAGCTCAGCTGGTCATACTCACCCTCTGGGCCCTGTAGGTGGGGCCCAGAGAAGATCCCGTGAGGAGGACCCTCTAACCCAGGGACTTCACTTGGGCAAGGAACATCTTCCCTGCTCTGTGCCCTCCAGACTGACACCTCTGCTGTTGCCTGAAGGGGCAAGTTCAGGTTCATTGTGATTCATCCCTCTCCTCGGTACCCCAAGGGCAAAGTGAGTATGGCACATAGGGCTGAGGGGAGAGAGGGCAGTAGTCAGAGGAGACATTGCTTTAAAACTCAGTGAGAAGGATGGAGTCAACCCCACCAAACTAAGAATAAAACTGATTAAAGAAGAATAAAAAATATAGCGAGGGGGGAAAAATCAGTACAGCAAAAATAACTAGCCTATCAACTAAGTCTGACAATACATGTCATATTCTATACCTATAACACCTCATTTCTATAAAGAAGGAAGTGATAAGTATTCTCATGTCTCTCCTTCAGGGCCACATTCAGTGTTGATTTTTTTTTGTGGTGGTGGGATTCTTTCCATTCATATTGTTGTAGTCATTTGCATATATTTTCTTTGTTGTTGTTCTGAAGATATTTTAAAGTACAATTTTATATTTTTAAATTATCAAATTTTCTTTCCTTTTTCCTACATTCCTACCTCACTGGGGGAACCCCCACTTTTTTTTAACAAATAAGTCAAGAAAAATAAATTCCTATACTGGAATTTATGTGAGTCTAAAAATGTATGTCTCATTCTGCATCCCCTTTCTGTCAGAAGGTGGGAATATGCTTTATCATTGGCTATCTGGAATCATGATTGATCATAGTTCTTAAGTCTTCCAAAACTGTTTTTATAATCTAATATAGTATAAACTGTTCTCCTGATTCTGTTAACTTTGTGCTGCATCAGTCCATATAAGTCTTCTCAAGTTTCTGAAAGTGTTTCATTTCTGATATCATGTTAATATTCCATGACATTCATATCTCATAATTAGTTTAACCATTTCTCAACTGAGGGACACCTCCTTAATTTCCAATTCTTTACCACCACAAAAAGAACTACTATGAATATTTTTGTACATATAAGATGTTTTGGTCTTTTTTTTATTTCTTTGGGGTACAGGATGAGTAGAGGTATTGCTGAGTGACAGGGTATACATAGGTCAATAACATTGGAGCATAGTTCCAATTTGCTCTCCAGAATGACTGTACCAATCTACAGCCCATCAACAGCTCACTTAGTGTGCCTGTTTTCCCACAGACACTCAAATATTTATAATTTTCTTTTTGGTCAACTTTATCAATCTGATGGATATAAAGTGGAATCTCAGAGTTGCTTTATTTGTATTTCTTTAATTTAGTAATGATTTGGAGAATTTTCTTCAAATGGTTATACATAGCTTGGGCATCTTTAGAACTCACTTTTCATATCCTATGTCTATCAATTGGGGAATGGTTCTTATTCTTATAATTGTAATCAGTTCCTTATGTATCTTGTAAATGAGATATTTATCAGAGAAACTTGTCGAAAATATTTTTCCCAGTTAACTACTTCCCTCCTAACTGTAAATGCAATGAAATTGTTTACACAAAACTTTTCAGTTTTATGTATTTCCCTCCATTCTATTCTCTTATGCTTTTTCCTTACTCACTTTGCTCCCCACCTCTTCATGTAGAAGAAGAGACTCATGGAACATCAAAGGAGTGCGCTCAGCCCCGATGGTCAATGCCCCACATGAACAACTTCCACTCCCTTGCCCCTCTTGTCTTCCCCTTACCCAAACCCCAATCACAGTTTCTTGCCTTTTCTTTCCTTTTGAACTCTTCTTCATGATATCACCCCAAAATTTAGGGTTTATTTCACTTATGACTAATCTCTTTCCAGATCTACCTTAACTCTTATTTCTCCCTTTATCCCTTTTTCTATTTCATCTTGTTTTCCTTTTATACTGAATGAATGTATTAGACACCAAGCTCTGTTTATGTAATCTACCTTCCCTTGACCCATTCAGATAAAAAAGGAGGTTCAAATGATACCTGCTCATCCCTTTCTTCTTTCTATTGACTTATATTAGTACTCCCTAATTGTGTGAAATAGGTTTTCTCCCCAATCCTCTAATATCCATTCCTCCTTTCCCTTTCTTCCCTTAGGACATCCTTTTCTCCCTACCTAAGATCATGAAAACATAATAAACGTCACTCTTTCTTATTTGAATTATAATGATGACATAATTTTTAGGGGATACTTGCATTATCCTCCCCTCCCCCACTAGAATGCAAACACTTCATCATTATAAAATCATTTAGTCTCTATGCAAACATTCCCTAGTTAGTCCTAACCTCTTTCCTGACCTCATTTTGCATCTCCAATTGCCAATTAGGCACCTTGAACTGGTTGTTCCAGAGATATCTCAAATTTAACATGTTCAAAACTGAATTCATTATCTTTCCCCGCTAAACCCTTTCCCTCTTCCTAACTTCCCTGTTACTATTGAAGGCACCTTCATCCTTCCAGTCACCAAGATTCACAACCTAGGTGTCATCCTTGACTCCTCACCCTCTCTTATCCCTCATATCCAATAAATTGCCAAGTCCTGTCAATTCTACCTTCAAGAAAACTCTCATATAAAACCCCTTCTCTCCTCTGCCACTGCTTCCACCCTAGGGCAGGCCCTCATAATCTCACACCTAGACTATTGCAGTAGCTTTCTTCTTGGTCTCCCTGCCTCAATTCTCTCTCCCACTTGATCCAATCCAGCCTCTGTTCCATCTGTCAAGCTGATCTTCCTAAAGCGCAGGTCTGATTACTTCACTCCCTCTCAGTAAATTCTAGTGGCTCCTTATGTCTCCAGTAACAAATACGCAGTCCTGTTTATCTTTTAAAGCCCTTTATAACATGCCCCCTTCCTATCTTCTCTGTCTTCTTATATCTTTCTCTCCTCCATATATTCTACTACCTAGTGACACTGGCCTCCCTGCTATTTCTTGTACAACACACTCTTGGTTGTAAGCCTTTTTTTCTTTTGACCTTTTGGAATATCATATTGCATGATCTCTGTTTCTTTAGGGTGGCAGATGCTAAATCTTGCGTGACCTTGAATGTGGCCTCTTGGTACTTGAACTCATATTATTTTTCTGGTTTTGTATACTTCACTTTGTAGCAACTTTGTATCAAGTATTCCCATGTTTTTCTGAATTCTTCCTATTCATCATTTCTTACAGCACAAAAATATTCAATTACATTCTTGTTCCACAATTTATTCACCCATCCTCCTATATTTACTTGATGTATATTTTGTATATACATATGTGTGTGTTATTTCCCATGACAGAATGTATGCTCCTTGAAGTCAAGGACTGTTTCATTTTTATATTTTTATCCTTGGTGCCTGGTATAATTCCTGGCACCAATGTAATCCCTTAAGTGTTTGTTCATTAATAAGAAAAACACACTATGTACAATTACAAAAGTTCCAACTGGACCTATTTAAACAAGTTATTCACTTTGAAAAATAAGAACAGTTTATTTAGAAGATTTGCCCAGGAGAAGCCTGATCCAGATTAATGGTACAATGGACAGAACAGTGGCTCTAGAGTTAGAGGACCTGGGTTTAAATCCCAATGCTGAATCTTCCTACCTGTGTGACCTTGGTTACATCATTTAAGTTCCCTAGGTCTCATATCTTCATCTCCAAAATGAAGGAGTTGAACTGGATGATTCCTGAAGGATAATACTTTTCTTCCGATATTGAAGCTGTCTCCCTAAACAACATATAACCATTCCCACATTTTAGACTTTGTTCTGGCATTGATGATGCCTTGACTGATAAAGTATGAGCTCACTTTGCCTTGAGAGCTTACATTAAGGGTGATTAAATAAGTCATGCACCAGAGGTAAGCCTTTGGACTTGGTCCTTAAAAGGGAGACTAGACAGAGGGATAGAGAGAATAAGAAATAAGATAGCCAAAGAGAAGTCAGGCAGATACAGCCCCTGGGCGGGCCCCGCTGCCACTCCAGGAAACCAGGTCAATCAGGGAACCATGTAGCTCCAGAGACAGCAATAGATAGAGCCAGTGTAGCAGCAAGGAATTTCTGGAAAAGCAGAGAAACTCCTGGAGCAAATGTCCTGAATACACTACCCATTACTTGGACAAAACAAATGCCTAAACTAAGCAATTTACTGAGAAGAGGAATTCATGATCCAAGGAAAGGTTCATTAGGACCAGGAGACATGGACTAAGAAGCACTTAGGAGGTGTAGCTGTGTTGTAGAGGAGTAAACCGAGACTTTGCCCCTCATTAGTAATAGAGTTACATGACTCTTGTATATCCAAGGGAAGGAGGTTACCTTCAGAGGAGCCTTGAGTGTTTGCTGGGCTTCTCTACTCAAGGGTGATGCTATAGACCCTGAGGATTGTCTATTACCTTAAGAGAAGTGGGACTCATCACTGGGACTGTTTGTTTCACTATCTAACAGCCCTACATGCTTTCCCCTTCCAAGAGCTGAGGAATTGGGGAAACTCAACCAGGGTGCTACTGTAAGTCTGAAGGACTAGATAAGTCAGTGGGAAGGTAGGTTAACTCGTAGAAAGGGCTGCTGGAGTCTTTACAATAAGTGCTCCCCACCTTGTGAGAGGGGGACCTTAACCAGTTTAGTACTATAATTCTAATGGGGATTGTGTCACTTGCTGGGCAGGTAGGACTAGTAAATCTGAGTGTTTTCTCCTTGCAAAGGGGAAAGAGATCACCTAAGGTGCAGTATTTTAAGGCTATGTGATTGGGAGAGATGATTTACCAGAGAAGAAAAAAGAATTATCCTTACAATTTATGGGCTCAGATAAAAATCTTTTCTTGTGTATAGGAATTAGAGCTAGAAGAGACCGTAGAAGCCATCAAGTCCTGCCCCCATTTTTTACAGTAGAGAAAAATGAGATCCAGAGGAATTAATCAGGTCATACATGTAGTGATAGTAGTGGTAAGATTTGAACTCAGCTCTTCTGACCACTGTTCTTCCACTACCATTGCACCATGATGCCTCCTCAATCTAATCATTTCAGGAGCATTTGTAAATTAAATTGGAAAGGAAACAAGAAATATATTTGAAATGGAACAGGTCTCCTGATGTTTCTATAGTAATCTGTTCTCTTCATTGATTACAGTAAAATCATTACATGTGGATTCTAACATGTTCAGTACCCAGTAGACCTCATTTGGGGTTTTCTTGGCAAAACTATTGGAGAGTTTTGCCATTTCCTTTTCTAGTTCATTTTATAGATGAGGAAACTGAGGCAAACAAGGTTAAATGACTTACCCAGGGTCACATAGCTAGTAAGTGTCTCTTTCTACCTATCTGTCCTTTTATCTATGATAGGGTTATGCTAAAAGTTTCAAACATTTTGTTTTAAAACTGACTTAATAAATACATATGTATTATTATTATGAACCAATACATTGTGATAATGATTTAAAACATAGTTGACTCCACATGTATAATGGGCATCATATAACTTGCTTTCTTGGGGAGGAAATGTAGGGAGGAAGAGAATTTGGAACTCAAAAATTTTTAAATGAATGTTAAAAATAAATTTAAAAAAATAAAAGACATTTGGCAACAATTTGACTGTTCTATCTCAATCTTAATTCCAATATTTTTCATAATATTGTTCCAATATTGTTCATAATCTTTACTTGTTATTAAAAGATAAATTTATGGTTTAGTATGAAATTTTAATTGTTTATTATTAAATTTGCTGTTATTAAAGATATCTAAAATCATTTAATAAATAACAAATATTAGGTTTAGTAGTATTTACAAAGAAGTGTAGCCTATACTAAATATTTAAACACTGAAAAAAGCCAGCAAACATTATTGAAGAGTATTTTATACCATTCAGATCTCCTAGTAAGGTTAACAACACTGTATAGAATCACTTTTGAATGATCAATTTAAGGATTTATTTTGCTTCTCAAACTCATTTCTTAGATCACCACTCACAAGATTTGCATACTGTGCAATAAATTTATTGATATTTATTTTATTTGCAAGAATTATTCACCATTAGCCACAGACAGGGCCATGAACACATACTTAGAACATCTTTGTGAGTTTCTGTGGTTGACGGTCAACTAGGAGAGGAACTATTCCAAATTCAACTAGCTTGATCCTTGGACAGCAAACAAAGTCTATTGTGGATTCTGTACTCAAACCTTTCCAGCTTGGTTCTCCTACCGAAACTCATGCTCCCCTGACTTAGCCTTGCAGAATCCAGGGCTTTTCTGAAAACCAAGTGTATGTCAATGATTTGGGTAATGGATGGAAAAACTTTGGAATGTGAATTAATAGAATAATGTCAAATTGTAAGAAACAATGAATAGTAAGAATTCAAAAATACACAGGAATGTTTGTATAAATTATTGTAGAGGGAAGTAAGCAGAACCAGGAGAACAATATATACAATGAGGTATCAGAAGAGTAAAGGAATCCATTTCTTTTTTAGGAAGTGATTTGAGTAGAGCTGAAAGAATCCAACACAAAAGTTGTCAGTTCCACAATAATCTGTATGACCCTGATGAAAGTTTTCAGGAATATGTTTGAAGTTGAAAGGAATTTACTCATGCCCACTAAGCATCTATTGGGACTAAAAGAATTCCTGACCAAGCAAAGAAATAAAAATAAAAAGAGTGACCTGACCCAATGGAATTTTTTTGTGCTGGTTGGGGGGAACTGTGAGTCTCAAAAAAAAAAAAAAGAAGAAGAAGGAGAAGGAGGAGGAGAAAGAGAAGGAGAAGGAGAAGGAGAAGGAGAAGGAGAAGGAGAAGGAGAAGGAGAAGGAGAAGGAGAAGGAGAAGAATTTAAATCCTCCTGAAGCTACAAGCAGGCTCATGAAAGAGCCGTAAAATTCTTGCTGTGGTGGGAAAAAAGCTACCCAGCAGCTGCAATTCAGCAGGGAAGCAGCAGATGGCAGCAGCATCTTAGTGGAGAAGCAGGTCCCAGTCAGACAAAAAAGCAGATGTTATCTGCAGCAAAGTGGAGAATCAGACGATGACAGCTCCGCACTGGACATCAGCAGATCTGGAGGAAGCAGCAGCTTGGCTGGCAGAGAGACATTCTAGCCAGGATACAACTCTAGGAGCATGAGGTTGCCGGCTACGAGTACACACTTTCCTGTCAGGGACCTGGGAGTCTTTAGGTTACTTTGCCTAGCATGTGTGGGATGATTTTTCCTTGTTATTTACCTTGCTACTTTTTTTAAAAAAAATTAAATGTCTTTGCTTTGAATTAATGTGTCCTCTGGTTTGGTCTTTTAATAGGGGGGATAAAAGTTGGAGGCATGTGCACTATGGTTTTGAATACATGCTGAACCAGAAAAGACCTTGAACCTGGGTATAGCTTTCAGGGGCCCTAAGCAATATCCATGACAAAATTATGCCCCTTTCCTATTATGTCATTTTCATTTGAGGAAAAGCAGTACACTATAGAAGACAGGAAGCTGGAATTGGTGGGAATAAGCTGTGGATTCAAAAACCTTCTTCCAGTACAATAGCTGTAAGTCACAATATCTCTGACCCTTAGTTTCCTCATCCATAAAACATGGATAATACCCACAGTAACTACCTTACAAGGGTTATTGTAAGGAATGGGATAGTAATAAGCATTTATTAAGCACCTACAATAGCAGGCACTGTACTAAATACTTTGCAAATATCTTGGATGCTGCTAGATGGAGCAGTGGATAGAGTGCCAGGCCTGGAGTCAGGAAGACTCATCTGCCTGAGTTCAAATCCGGTCTCAGACACTTACTAGCTGTGTAACTCTGGGCAAGTCATTTAGGCCTGTTTGCTTTAGTCTCTCACCTGTTAATTGCGTGTGTCTGTCCTTTGTTACTGAAGAAGACCATGACATCAGAAAAATAATGACATGACTTGCACTTGACTTTCCTTTGAGTGAGTGAGGGCTGTGCAGGTCACCCAGCCTCATTTCTCTTGCAGAGTCATCTGAATCCAGTGACATCAGGGAGATGACCCAGGATGAAGCAATTGGGGTTAAGTGACTTGCCCAAGGTCACACAGCTAGTGAGTGTCAAATGTCTGAGGTGAGATTTGAACTCAGGTGTTCCTGACACCTGCACTGGTGCTCTATCCACTGTACCACCTAGATACCCCCTCACCTATTAATATGAGCTGGAGAAAGAAATGGCAAACCACTCCAGTATCTTTGCCAAGAAAACCTCAGATATGACCAGGAAGAGTTGAAATAGTATTTCATTTAATCCTATCAACAACCTTGTGAGGTAGGTGCTATTATAATCCCCATTTTATTGTAGAGAAAATGGAGGCAGATAGAGATTCAATAATTTGCTACAGGTCATAGAGCTAGTAAGTATCTGAGTCCAGGTCTGAATTCACCTCTTCCTAATGCCAGACCCAGTGCTCTAGCCATTGGGCCACTTTGCTACCTCTGAGGAAAGTTCAAATGAGAAGCACTTTGAACTTATGATTTGAATGACCTTTCCCCATGGAATATTTCCCTTACTTTTTCTATCTATTACCTGCATTTTATTATGGTTTTCTTTTCTAATTTTGAACAACCATAAGAAGTGTTACCTTGGTTGATTTTCTTGATTTCCAAGTATGGTAACAGATCAGGTCATGATCTCTGCTGTGTAATACAGCTAACCATGATGCCCTACCTGGGCTTATGCATGATGGCACACTGCTGACCTGGAAAAGAGCAGAATTCAGAGGGCAGAGCTGAAGACAGCCAGACTTCTGAGGGCAAAGGAAGAAATTCTGAAAACACACAGTCAACTGGAGGTTTCTAAGGGAGTTTCCAATGTACTAGATCACAAACTCCAAGAGGGCAGGGGCTGTGCTTTGATCTTTGTTATCTCCCCTCAGTGCTTGTTGCATTAGATGTATGAAAAACAGAATTCTCTCTCCTTTTGGAGGCAACTTAGTGCTGGGGATCAGAACCCGTTGTAAGTGTGTAAGTAGGTCAAGTGCGGAGAGAGGGCTGACCGTGGACCTCAGGATGTACAGGAAGCCCAGCGTCACTAGAAAGGGCTGATGGGCTGGGTGAGATGCAAAGGTCTTAGTAACTGGAAGTTACATGGGAGGAAGCATAGTTTCAGTAAGTATGTGTGTATGTTGGTGATTGGAAGAAGTAGCATGGAAAGAGGCTGTGATGTAGGAAATAACAAAGATTGAGTTAGAGAGCTCAGAGGTGGAGCAATGCCCCCTGATAATGAGTTGCTGGTTGTGGCCAAGGCCAATATGGGAGTGAAGATGGAAATCAGAAGATGCCAGGGGCCTTGGGAGCTTAGGTTGGTAGTGCCTGTTAGGACCTCACCATGGCTTCTGATATTTGAGGGGAGATGTGGACTGGTGATTTCATCAGTGGGAGTTATTCCCTGTGTGGAACCCCTTATTAATAGTATTTTATTTTTTCCCAATTAACCATTTTTATATATCTATTTTTTCTAATGTTGAGTTCCAAATTTTCTTCTTCCCTCACCTCCACCCCTCCCTAAGAAAATAACCAATTTCATACAGGTTATAAATGTGCAATCATGTAAAGCATATTTCCATATTAGTCATGTGAAAGAAGAAACAGACCAAAAGAGAAAAAGTGAAAAAAAGTACCCTTTGATCTCCATCAGTTCTTTTTTTCCTTATGAGTCCTCTGGAACTGTCTTGGATCACTGCTTTGCTGACCATTGTACAATATTGCTACTGTATACAATATTCCCTTAATTCTGCCCACTGCTTTGCATCAGTTTGTGTAAGCCTTTCCAGGTTTTTATGAAATTGGCCTCTCATCATTGTGGAAACTCCTACCAAAGTAAATCTTAGATTCTTGTCTGGGAACACTGTAAGTTAGCTCACATGGCTAGTATGTGTTACAGGCAAGACATGAACTCGGATCATCCTCAGATCTAACCCAGTGGTTAACCTTTTCTTTTTGGTAGGTGTGTCTCTTGGGCTTCTCTGGCAGTCTCCTGGCACTCCTCCCCACAAATCCTTATATGAGACAGGGTTGCAGAGTACAGAGTGCAAGATGTGGAGTTAGGGACAACCAACTTCAAATCTATCCTCTGACACTTATTAGCTGGGTGACCCTGGGCAAGTCACCTATGTTTGCCTCATTTTCCCCATCTGTAAAGAGAGGATAATAATAGCACCTACTTTCCAAGGATGTTGTGAGGATCAAATGATACAATTTGTAAAGTGCTTTGCAGACCTTAAAGCATTATGCAAATGGTAGTTACTATGGCTATTCTCAAAATGATCTTTTTAAATAATTGGAGTAAATGCTAAATTTCAATTAAAGGTTTACTAAAAATATATTATTTTTCCCCAGTCAAGTTCACATAACTCATGAAATGTGTCCACAATTGGACCCCAAGTTAAGAATCCCTGCTCCAACCGCTAGGCAATGCTGTTATGACAACAACAATTCATCTTTATGGAGTGCACTGAAGTTTACAAAATTCTTTTCCTCACAACAATTACTTGTCCTATTTTACAGGTGAGGAAAGCAAGGCACAGAGTAGTAAAGTGACTGGCCCATCATCACATTGCTAGTCAGGTACAAATCCAAGTCTCCTGACTCCACACTTTGCCCTTTCTCCTAGCAATGCCTCTCTTGGAGGATGGTAGAGTAGGATCGCTGAGAATGGTAGCAGAGACACGGCAAAAAAAAATGGATGAAGAACCAGGTGTCGATGTTTTCTGGAGTCAACGGAGATGACTGAAATAGGTCCTGGAGGACCGCAAACAGTGGTAATACTATAAACAGATAGCATGGACTTTCGATGTAAAGAAATGCGGAGAGAGGGCCCAGAAGTGATCAAGAGAATAAAGAGTGGGCTAAGGGGCAACAGTTCTAGCAGGGGGGACTTCAGTTAAAGCTGTGACAGAACTTACTTACATGAAGGCTTACTTGGCATTGAGACAGGCAACAGGCAGGCTATGGAGTCTCCCCAAAAGGATTTAACAAGAAATACTCTCATCTGGCAGGGAGAGCTCAGATAGAAACAGCCTGGACATGGAAGGAGAACAGAGGAGAGATGACTTCTCAGCACTGGGGTCATTGGCCCCTGTATCTGGTGCCCAGACCAGCATGCCTTTGGTGCTGGACTCTGCTCTGGCCCCTGGCACGGCTGCAGGACCACTCCCTACCAGTCCTACCTCTGTCCCATGTGAACATATTTTCTTTTCTCCTTCACTTGGAGGCTTGTGTTTGCTTCTTCCTCCCCCTTCACAGAGGCCTCAGACAATAAGAGTGGAGATAAGAAGGCAGACTCAAGAGTTTGAGTTGTGGGCTCTGGGGATGGGCCAGTCCTGTCTCCTTCACCATTTTTCTCTTTTTTTCCTTCCTTCCTCCCTCCCTTCCTTTAAGAGACTTTAGAGAGCTCATTCCAAGTCTCACCTCTTCTGGGTAAGACGTTGCAAGAGGTTTGCCCATTATGTGCATAAATGCAAGTTTGGGGTTCAGGTCCTCAGGTTGTTGGGCTGGGACCTACACTTCTGTATGATGTGACCCAGATCAGCCATGGAGAATAGAGATCAGTTTGAGGGAGGCAGTTGTGACCATGACCTGAATCTCTACTTGCAGCATCAGGACAAGAATTGTGGTAGCAGTCTAACCAGGAGCAGTGAACCAAATCCAGAGAGAGTCCAGAGGGTTAGACACTATCAGTTTTCATGAAGCTGATAGCAGGAGTGACCTGAGGCCAGGGGAAGCCTACCTTTCTTACCATGATGTCCTGGTAATCCTATCTAAAGTCCTAGGTCTAGGTCTGAGGCTGTGAGTAGATACTGACCTCTCCCCCATTCCATCCCCCTTTTCCATCTCCAGTACTTGAAGAAGCAAGTGTGGAAGACTGTCCCCCAAGCTTTCCAAAGAAGAGGTGAAACAAGAAGGGTGGGGGATGGTCAGGGCAAACATTCCACTCTGGGTTTTTTTGCAATTTTACTTTATTATAAACCATGTGCTCATAGGAAAGCCGATTATTTATGCCTTATAGAGAGGGCTGGATTGTGCTAGGAAATTTCCCAGACATGAGGTAGGGGCAAGGCCAGTAGGGTTCCCCATAATTCTCCAGTGATTCCAAGTCCATATTTCACATTACCCCTAGATCTATATTGAACCCAGGTCATTAGATGTTTCCTTGTGGTCCAATCATCTGAAGCAGCTTTGCTTGGTGGGGTGGGCAACAGGTACTCTTACATGCAAGCCCATAGGGAGGGTATTCCTCATTAGTTAATTAATTGAAAAAGTGACAAACTATTTCCCATAGGCTAACTCTAAAGGGAATACACCTGCTGGGTGCAAGCTGCCCTGCGAATGCACTATACCTTGTTTCATATGGAATAATCCCTCAGTGCCTGTCAAACTAAACCCAATACAGCCTCACCAGGGAGACTGCTCTCTAGGTGTTCATATCTTGTCACCTGTGGACTTCCCGTCTGTTATCCCTCATACTGGGAGCTTCCCAAGAGTTAGGGTCTGTATCCAGTTTTCTCTGCATCCTCAGGCCATAGGGCACCACACATGGGGATGGAGGGAGTGATTTCTGACTCAGATTTGATCTTCCTGGGCCTCTGCCCAATTTCCTTAGGGTAGAAATGGGAGAAGACACAGTGGTCCTGAACTTCCCATTATCTCATTCCCTATCTTTTGCTCCCAAGATTACAAGTTTGCTGGGGGCTAAGAGAAGTAAGGAGCCCTCTGGTACCTTCAAAAACATGTGGGTGGTGCACACGTGATGCACCTAAGAGTGATATTCACTGCTCTTCCACCCATAACCCTCCCCTCCCCAGAAGGCAAGAATGACCTCATCCATGACCTCGGGATGATCAATGCTAGATCAGATACCCTCACCAAATTGAGCTATCAGCTCTTACAGCTTAGACTGTAAGAGGTCATCTTCCCCACTGTGTGTAATCTAAGTTTAAGCCACAAGGTGGCAGCACTAGCCCAGATCCCTGCGGAGTAAGGGGCTAATAGAGAATGGTAGAAGTTTGTAGGGTCATGGGTTTAGAGCCAGAACGGACTTTGGATACCTTTTAGTTTAACTCATTCATTTTACAGATGAGAAAACTGACGACAAGAGAGGTTGATCAATCTCCTCAAGGTCACCCGGTCAGGAAATGGCAGAGCTGTGAAGGTGGTGGCTGAAAAGTGGATTGGAGTGTTATAAGACCCCCATCAGTTCCACCATTTGGCTGGTAGGACGGGGCCCCTACAGGACTAGAGTCCCTCTGACCTTCTAAGAACCAGGAAGAATTGTTACGGTAGTCTGTATCAGTCATTCTGTTATTAGACACTTACTAAATTTTATTCTTCTCTCCCTGGTAGCCAGTTAGATTTATCTTTTAGCAAGATCACCTTTCTATGACTTGAAGCACCCCCCTACTCAGACAACATCACTCACTGCATTTGGGACAATCATCTAAGTCTGGCCCCAACCAACCCTCTCTTTGCCCAAACTTCACCTGCTTTCTAACATGGGCCCTCTGTTCCAACCAAACTAGAGTAATGATTAGGTATGCCTTGCCTTTCCTCTCTCCACTTTTGTTGGCTCTGTCTGGAATACCCTTCCCCATCCCAACCCCCTAATCCAACCCACTGAAATCTTATCCAGTTCAAATTTTATAGATAAGGAAACTGGGTCATGTATAATGCCTTCTGGAGCTGGGGAATGGATAAGACAAGTCAATTTGGAGCTTTAAAATTAATTCTGAATAATTAGTGTCAATTGGGTATGTGGACTTTGACCTGAATTAAGCCACATGAACCCTTGTCTGCCCACATAAACCAGTTAGCACTAGCAAAGAGGGCTAAAGGGATTGAAGATGCAATAACCAGGTTAAGCATCTGGTGGCTCAGGAATTGGCAAGGCTGAGTTTTCTGTCATTTTGCTTCCCCAAAGCAAAGGAGATATGGAGCTCAGAACTTCTGAGGTCAAAGAGATAAGCCTGTCAGGTGTTTTCAGAGTGGTACCTGAAAGGAGAGGGAGAAATTTGGGATTCAAGTGTGTCCTCTGTACCTTAACATTTATGGGAAGGGGAAGTAGGTCTTTTCCTTTGTGCTATGCCAGCCCAACAACAGATAAGACAGAGGGCACCGATAGCCCATACAATGGTGCCCCCTTGAGATTTATATGAGATACCGTGCAGGAGAAAGATAAGGCAAGGAATTAGGAGTTTGTAAGGTTATGGTAGAATAAGGAGACTTAAGTGGCAGGGAAGAGGGAGTTTAGAGGGAGGAGGAGGTAGGGTGATAGAAACTGGAACAGAGAAGGAGCGAGGGGCAGGTGGCAGAATGCAGGTGGCTTAGGAGGGTGGTTACGTAGCCTGGTATATATCCAGGGTTTAATAAATGCAGGTCGTTGACTGTGGGGGGAAAGAGGGGGCAGGGATTAGAAAGCAGGTGATGGGAGGTGGAAAAGAAGATGGGGTGTTGAAGGGATAGGATAGATTAAAGGGGGAGGTCAGAAGGCAGCGGGGGCCCACAACACTGAAGCCCTCTCTAGGCCTTGGCTGCAGTTGCTGTCTCAGGTGCCCAAAGCCTCTCTGTTCTGTGGGATTACATAACTACCCCGATGGTTAATAGCTCAAGCCAAAGGCCATCGCAACTGAGCCTGCTTAGGATGCCATGACAAAATATGCTCCTTTAAGGATCCACAGCGGCTCCTCTTTTGCCCCCCCCTCCTTTGTTGCCCCCTCTTCCCAGCTCCTGCGTCTCCATGGGCAGTGAGAACATTTCCCCCATTCTTTTGTCTTTCATCAACTTGACACAGGTCCCAGTCCTCTGAGCCGGTCCTGTCTCGCTGGGGGCCTGGCCAGAAAGGGGCTCACTGCCCCGCGTCTCCAGGGGTGGGGGATTCTGCCCACCGGGCAGAGCAGGGATCCCGAAGCCCCGGCTCGTGCTGCCCCCCTGCGTCCCTCCCTGGCGCTGCAGCCGTCAGGTGCTGCACCTGCTCCGGGTCGGACACGGGTGGCTCCGTCCGCCCGCACACCGGCCTTCCGGGCCACAGCGGCCGCCTGGGGGTTCTGCACCGCAGGGGGCGCGTTCACGTGCACGCGGAATCCCCGCTAAGGTTTCGGCGTTCGGTTACGCATTCCGCAGCGCGGCTCGGATACCGCACCGCGGCTCGCTTCCGCACCGCGGCTCGCATACCGCACCGCGCCGGCCACCCGTGCGTTGCACAAGGTCGCAGGACGTTTCTCGAGAGTGCGCACCCGCCGGGCGGGCTCACGTAACAACCAGCCGCTCCGCACCGCCGCCTTCGAGCCTCAGACGTGGCAAAGAACGTCCCGGACTGGCGGCACACGGGGGGGCTCGCTCCCGCCCAGCACACGCGGCATCCGTTGAAAGGCGGTGCTCCAGAAAGGACTGCGACCGGCTAGGGGGCGGAGCCAGCTCTCTCGCCCCGCCCCTTCGCTCCCCGCGGAAGGAAGTGACGTAGCTGGGACAAAGGGAACGCACGCTGGCTCTCCACCGACGCCAAACTGGAGTCTCGGTGTTGAGGTAGAGGTTTCCTGGGCTGCTGCCGCCGCTGCCTTTGCCACCCTCCCCCGCTCCCACTCGGCCCTAGGTGACCCACCGCCCTCTCTCCGAGGGTGAGTAGCGTGGGGGGAGCCCTTGTGAGGGCGGCGACAGGTGAGGGTGGTGGTGGGGCGAAGTTTTCCTCCCAACGGCCTCAGCTTCCCCAGCCCATCCCCCCCGGCGCGCGAGCCCCTGCCTGACCACGTGACCCTTCGCCCCTCCGGCCAGCCCCCCGCCCTCGCGTTTCCGGGAACCACGTGCCCCCCCCCCCCCCCCCCCCCCCCCCGCCCTACGAAGAGTGCATGCCGCAGAGACCCCCCGCAGCCCCAGCCTTGGGCCTCCTCGCCGCCAGCCGGGCTCAGGCGGCTAAGTCTCGCTCCCCCTCCTCTCCCCACGCTCACACCCACCCCCCAACTTCGTCCCACTTTCTGGGGGGGGCTGGTGCGGGGCCCGAGGTTCCTGCGGCCCCGACTTTGCGGGGCTGGTACTTGACCTTCCGGCCCTGAGGCTTTGGGGTTATGGAGGGGAGTTGGGATCGGGCCAGCGTCCCGGAGCAGTGGTAACGAGGGAACCCAAACGGCCCGGGCAGCACTGTTGAACCCAGCCCTCCAGACACAGAAGGGGGACCTGCCTGACCCTTGCCACACCCTAAAGAGTGAATTTTGTCTGAAGGTGATCTGACCCGTCCTTGTACCCTGCTGGAGACAAACCTGTCATCACCGCTCTGGCCTAATGCCCGGGTCATTTCAAAGGCAGTGTCTGCTTGTGCCGTGGTGGCAGTATCACCGGCTAGGGATTCAGGGGCCCACCCTGTGAATTAATACTAAGGTAGCACTTTAATGTAAGTAAAAATTCATTCCTTAGGACAACCCTGTACAAATATCTTGCAAAAGAAATGTAGCCGGAAGAGCACTGGATTTGAAGGCGGAAGACTACTTTTACTTGCTGCCTTAAGGCCCTTCACGTTAACTCTGTGGGCCTTGGGGATTGGAGTAGGTGAGCTCCATGTAACTAGAGAGCAGAAGGCATCTGCCCATGGGTCAGACGTAGGATTTGAACTCAGTTCTTCTCTAAATCTAGCCTCCATTCTCTACATACTGTTAATGTTTTCACCTCTAATTCACCTGGTGACCACAGTGGGTAAAGTCTGCCTCTGTTTTATATAAAATGAGAGAGACCCTTCTTAGGCTCCTTGGGCTGTGACTTCTCTGCTTCTGATATCACAGAGAGATGATAGAAAGGAGTGCCTTGGCAGACGGTAATGACTTCATCTCTGTCATGGTACATACATTACTGTCTCATTTGACCTTCACAGCACTGTGATACAAGGAGCACAAGTAGTAGCATCCACATTTTATAGCTCAGGAAACTGAGCTGCAAAGAAGTGGAATGATTTGCCCAGTTAGTGTTAGAGCTGGGACTAGACCCCCTATCTCTTCATTCTAAGGCTGGTATTTATGACCAGTAATAGTTTCTCATATGTCTCATTTTCTGTAGCAACATGAGTTGTCCCCAGCAGGTTGGCAGGAAATAAAATGCTCCTCAGCTGTAGATTATTTGCTGATGTTGGACTTTGATGGTGTTCCTAGCCATCATATTGACAAGGCAAGCTTCTTCATGTTAGAAAGCCAAGTTAAGTCAGGGTCCACGTTGATTCAAGGCTTAGTTCTATCAAGTGTCAGAGGTGAAATGGTTTCTGTTAAAAGCCATTTCTTTGTAACAGATATGTTGTATTTCTGAAAACTAATCAAATGTTTTATCAATCAAATCATATCATAAATATATTAGTGGACCTAGATGTGGACAAGAATCCCATTGCAAGTAAAGCAGTACTGACCCACCCCCAAAAAAATTGTTTTATGAATATCCTGTAATGTGTGCCTTACGTGGTTGAATTTTTATCTGCAGGGTCAACCCCTTCCCCCATAATGTTGTCCTGCCAGTGTAGGTTTACAGTACCATTAATGTAGTGTGACCACATTGTAAGAAAATATTACAAAAACCTGGTACAGTAGAAGGAGTACTGGATTCAAATCCCACTTATGCCATCCTACTTACCTTCTTTGTATCTCATTTTCCTAATCAATTTAATGGGAGATTGGTCTAGAACAGGTGTCAAACTTGTGACCAGTCGCTGACTACTTTTGAAGTGCAGCCGAGCCAGATTAAAGTGTAATTAGGAAATGTTTTAACAAAAATAAAGTAACAACATCAGATAAATGTTAATTTGTGATTTCCTAAATTAATCTGTACCAGTAGGGATCATTTTCTATTTCATTTTGACACCACTAGACTAGAATACCCCTAAGGTCAGTCAAGTCATTAAACATTTTTTAAGTGTCATCTTGTGTGCCAAGGAGTGTGCTAAGCACTGAGGATGCAAAGAAAGGCAAAATAGAGTCCCTACTCTCAAGGAATTTGTAGTCTAATGGAGAGAGACAGCTGTGTACAAACAAGTGATATTCAAGATAAATTGGAGGAAATCAGCAGAGGGAAGGTCCCGTCCAGCTTATGTTGAACTGATCTTTAAATTCATATTTTTGCAGAACCAATTATTATTAGGTAGAGTGTGCCTGTTTTAGGTATTTAACAGCACAGTGTACTGCATCCTATCTCAAGGGGACTCTGCTTCTTTGACTGGTGCTTCTCTACCTTCAGACTTCAACCAGGTGAAGCAAGCAGCTCCTCTCTCACTCCCCAACCCCCGTAGGTGAATATTAGCTGGGCCATTACTTATTCCTGTTGGCTCTTGGGGAATGGAAACTTGAGGGAGTGAGGTGACGTTGTTTTGGACGTTGACTGATTACTGTTTTCTTAGCCTACCATAACGTATCTCAAGACACTGAAAAAGTCATAGGGTTCTTTCAGCCATTCTGAGCAGAATGCCACCTTGCCAGGATATACTTATGAGTGGTAGGGACTCTGACATAGGGTTGCAAAAGGCAGTTGGATATATTTATATCCATGATCAGCACAGCTGTTACTCAGGACAGTCACATAATGGCCTCCCTTCCATTTTTATGTCCCCACTTGTTAGTTTGTGCATTTTTCTCCCCCACCACTTGACGACTGAAATTCTAAGTTACAACTTATTAACTATTCCATTGCCCTTCCCCTCCCTCCAACAGCAATATAATGTGTTGAAAGACATCAATATGTTGTAGTTTCGTATTCTGTATTCAATATAATTTATTCAAATCCAATTATACACTTACCCCAGGATGACATTTACAGCCTATTTCATAGTCATCACCTGGTTGATCCACGCAATTTGACATGCAGTGCAAAAACAAAACATTTAACATTACTTTTCTGTACTTGTTTTCAAGTCATTTTATAAGTTTATGTCCATGGTAAAGAAAGAAACCAGTTCTGGCTCCTTGCTCTGTCTACTTCACACAAAAACGTGGCTCCCTATTTACTTTGACTTGAGTTTCCTAAGAGCAGGAAGCTGTAGTCTGGGTTAAACAATTTCTGTTCCAGTGCTGACTGCAACTTCATTTTTAAAGATATACATATATCAGCAACATTGTGTGATGAGCAGCTATGATTGACCTTGCTCTTCTCAGCATTACAATGATTCAAGCCAGTTCCAAAAGACTCAAGATAGAAAATGCTGTCCATGTCCAGAGAGAGAACTGTGAAACGTGCAGATCAAAGTATACTATTTTTACTTCATTTTTTCATGGTTTTTTTCTCATTTTGTTCTGTTTCTTTCATAACATGACTAATATGGAAATGTTTTACATGATTGCACATATATAATTGATAACAAATTGCTTAGCATCTTAGGGAGGAGAGAAGGTGAAAATTTGGAACTCAAAATTTTATAAAAAAATGAATGTTAAAAACTGTCTTTGCTGTAATTGGAAAAAATAAAATACTGTTTAGAAATATATATATATATACATGAAACAGATTGGAAGGAAGCATAAAAAGAATAACAGAAATTAATCTTAATGTATATAAGACATCGTGGGGGTGGATTTAGACAAGTAGATGGTACTGGCAGGCTATAAAAGTGAAGAAAGAATCAAAGATTCCTCTGAGGTTTTGAGCTTTGGTGATAGGGAAAATGATGGTGTGGCTATTAACATAGGGAAATCAGAAGGAGCAGATATTGAGGGGAGATGATGAGGTGGGCTTGGAGTATGTTGAGTTGGGAGTGCTACCTAAAGATATAACATGTTTCAGTAAAATTCAAACATTGATTTAGCTGTTGCTGTGTTTAAGACACTGCACAGCCTTGGGGGTACAAAGAGAAGACAAAAAACTATCCCTGCCTTCAAAGATCTTGCGTTCTACTAGAGAGTTACAATATGGTAGTATGTGCTCAAGTGACTAAAATTAATTTGAGGAGGGATGGCACATTTGCAAGTAGGAGGATCAGGAAATGTTTTCTTATGCAGCCTTTTTAAGGGAAGCTAAGGATTCTGGGAAGTAGAGTGACATTCCAGCCTTGGAACACTGCAGCAGCTCAGACTGGGAAATTGAATGTTGAGTTTAAGGAATAGGCTAGTTTGACTAAAACAGAGAAATGAAGGGGAATAATGTGAAATAAGTCTAGAAACAGGCAGGACCCAGAATGCAAAGGGCTTAAATGCCAGTATGAAAACTTGGTATTTTATGCTGATGCAAGTAAGGAGCTGCTCAAGATTGGTTAACTGAGAATTGACACATTTAGACCCTGTACTTTAGGAAGATTGTTTGACAGTTGTGTAGAAGATGGATTGGGGAAGGGAGACCCGATGGGAAGCAATAGGTCTGAAAGGAATACTAGAAGTTAATCTGTTAAAGTGGCAACTGACTGAATAGGTTGATCTGAGAGTGAATAGTTGGGCTGTTTAAGCAGGACAACGACTTCTGCTTTGATTTCTAACTCATATCATACCCCCTACCCCAATCCAGTCTGTTGCTAATTCTGCCCCTTCAATTTTTATATCCTATCATCCCTTCTCTCTGTCCCCACCAAAACCACCCTGTTTGATCCCTTTTTGACATTTCCCCTAGAGACCCTTACAATAGCTTCCTAAACGACCTTATATCCTATCTCTCTCTCTAATAGAGTTTTCACAGAAGTCTCAGGTTAGTACCCCTTTTAGTGGCTTCCCATTTAAGGTAAAATTTAAAAACTTCTTGTGGAATTAAAAGTGTTTCAAAATCCAGCACCATCCTTCTGTTCCAGATTGATTATACATTATATTCCTCATATTCTACACTCTAGCCAAACTGCCGTTCTTGCTATTCCTTGTAAATATTAAATTTTATCTCTCACTTCCATGCCATTTCACAGGCTGTAATCCATGACTAGAATGTTCTCCCTTGTTACATCAGACTCTTGGAATCACTACCTCCCCCTCAGTTGTTTCCATCTCAAGGACAATCCAGCTTCAAGAAGTCTTTCCTAAATTCCCTTAGTTGTTAGTACCTCCAATTAATTGTTTGATATATTTTAGTATATGTCCTATTTTTACATATCTGTGAACATGTTTCTGTCCTTATTGGATTGTAAATTCTGAGGACAGGTTTTGTCTCGCTTTTTTTATATTTCTATCTCCAGGGTACAATACAATGCCTCTTATATAGTAGGTACTTAATAAGATGCTTATTCATTAGTGGTGGTACACTAAAAACAAAAATGAAAGTTTAGAGAAGCAAATTTGTTTTGGATATACTAAGTTTGAGATTGCTTATGAAACCTTTAGGTAGAAACGTATAGGAAGCAGTTGTGACTAAAGCTTGGTTAGTAGAGATGGGACTAGTTTATATTAAGAGTCTTTAAGGCACCTAGAATAGTGTTCTGTATTTCAATACTTACTAGTGTATGATTGTGGTCAAATGCTTTACCCTTTGGGTGTCTGGAGTTCCTTAGTTCAGGGCAGCCTTTATGAGATTAAACAAAAGTATATTACATGTGCTTTAAAGTTGAGTGAAATAGATTGTTGAGCCCATGTGTGTTACCATTGGAAGGTCCTTTGGAATCAAAGGACCTAGGCTCAGATTCTACCTCTCTTATGTTTACTGTGTTGGAGATTTTGGCAACTTAGCTTCCTTGGGTCTTGATTTCCTCATCTGGAAAATTAGAGGTTTGGACTTAGATGAGCTTTGAAGTTCTTTTCATCCCACCAGTTTAAGATCCTAAGATCCTTTTTGGTCTGTAACCTTCATAACCTGGATGTGTGAAAGAGAAACATAGGACGTGAGCCTTCTATTTCCTTCTCCCTGTTGTGGCCAGGGCATAAATATTTAAAGCTTTCTATAAACTTTAAGCCTGTGCCATATTAGAAGTTAAGTTTGTCTTCATGTGTACCTTAATTGTTATTTTCCCCAAAATGCTGTGCTGCTAGCATGACATCCTTTTTAATTCCATCTTCTATCCAAAAATGTTATTTTGAATATTTTTGTCTGATTCCAGACATTCATCAGTAGAATGAAGAAGGAATGATCTAAGAATTCAGTGAGATGCTCACCTTTTCATACTCCCTCAGTCAGATCCTGTTCTCCTGTAAGTAGGAGTAGAAATTTTTTATTACAGAGGAATATTATCCAGAAGACAGTGTGTACTTGCATTTTAAAGGGTAAATTATGTGAGTGCAGAATAGAGAATCTTGTGATTCTCTACTATTCTAAGTTGCTCTTTTCTTCTTTCTTGAGGAGAGAGGATCCATAGCTGATTTTGTTACTGTCCAGGAAACAGCCTGAGTTGGTTGTAACATGACAAGTGAGGTTGTGGAGGATGAGAGCCAATTCTACTTGAAGGCAGAGAAGTACTGGAAAGATGTCCCACCCACAGTGGACGGCATGCTTGGAGGGTATGGCCATATCTCCAACATCGACATCAACAGCTCCAAGAAGTTCCTGCAGAGGTTTTTGAGGGTAGGCAGGTCTGGGGGTGCTCTACAGGCAGGAGTGGGGCGGAAAGCACATTGGCTATCATGGTACAATGTGACTTGAATGGGAATACCATGAAGCAGCTGCTCTAATGTGTTGCAGCTCAAATCAGCTCACTGTTTTTATGTTCAACGTTTTTAGAGTCTTTCTGTTTCCTCCCACCTACCTCCAATCCCCCCCAAAATAAAAGTCATCTGTCTTGTCAGTTATGTAGATAACTATGAAGAAAGCCACAGGATCCTTCCAAATCCATGGCAATACAAAGGGACTTCAATGACAGATCTAGACTCAGGCCTGAGAAAAGCACCCTCCTCCACTTTTTTTGACTCTAAAATTAGTGACATGCCACATTTATCCTTAATACCCTAGGCTTTCACTGCTATCTCTTTGTGTAGGCCTTATATCCACCTATTTTCCGTTTTCTTTTTATCTCTTTCGTTGGTAGGATAATAGCAAGCTCCATGCCCGTAGCTGACTGGGTACTGTTATTTGACTCTTTATGAGATAAGAAGGTATTTTATTGGCAGTCTGCTGTCGCATATGGTCAAATGATTGGAATAAAATTCTACATGATTATGACACAAATATTCAGATAGCACTTAGGTTCTTACCTATAATATTCATCTAATCAACATAAAGTTCACATAGAAAACCCACTTCTACACAGTGACTCATGAAATATTTTGCATGTTGAAAACTTTTACGGAGGTTAATATGCTAACCCTCATAATTGCCCTGAGAAACATGTCTCATTTTACAAAGTGAAGCATCAAAAAAAAGGAATTGTATGTGCTCAGGTTACCACAACAAGACAGTGGTGGAACTAGGAATAAATAGATTCCACAGGTACTTCTAACTATCAGCCAAGTGATGTACTGAGAGCTTACTACTTTAGTACTAATTTGTCCCCCATTCCTAGCTTAGTGGGATCTTCCCTCTTTGTTTTGAAAGAGTCCTTGAGGTTTTATTGTCCTTTCTTACTAATCATATGCCCCTTCTTTTCAGGAAGGTCCAAATAGAACAGGAACTAACTGTGCTTTGGACTGTGGAGCTGGCATTGGCCGAATCACCAAAAGGCTGCTCCTGCCCCTCTTCAAAGTAGTGGATATGGTTGATGTTACTGAGGATTTCCTGATTAAGGCCAAAACCTACCTGGGTGAGGAGGGCAGGAGGGTGAGGAACTATTTCTGTTGTGGCCTGCAGGATTTCAGTCCAGAGCCAAACTCCTATGATGTCATTTGGATCCAGTGGGTTATAGGTAAGGACTGTCATCCTTGCTCTGGTTTCTGTTGCATTGGGGAAGGAAGGAAGTGCCATCCAGGCAGTTACATTCCTGCTAGTTTGAAGGATGTTCTTTGATCTCATTTTCTGTTTCTGCCATGGTATCCCAGTACAGTACTGGAAACATTCCTTTCATCATTTTAGCAACACCCCTGACCCAGAGAGGGTCTCTTGATGGAGAGCAACTTGGTTATTTAATATAGTTCATTTCGTGAGAATATTTTATCCTGTAACATTTTTTTAATTATCAGAAACAGATTTTGTCAGGTACTAGTTGTAATGGTGAAATGATATACTCTATATTGGGTAGACTAAGGTGAAGTTTAAAGCCTTAAGCTTCTAGTCCTATCCTGAGAGAGATGGTTTTTCATTTCACTGGGGCTATTTTATAGGCCACAAACAGCTTTGACAATCCTTTGTACCTACCGCTTCCAGTTTATTTAATATGTCATTTACCCCTGAGCCGAAACTCAAAAGAGGAAGTCCATGTACTCTCTCAGTGGCTCTGTTATGTAATGATTGTCTTCTTTGAGAATGGCCTTTGAGCCATTAGCAGTGCCCCTTTTTCTATTATAGAGCACTCTGCTTCAGTGGCAGCCTACCATCCTCTAACAGTAATAGAAACAGTCACCCAACTAGACTCAAGCCCTCAAGGGAGAATGAGCTTAGCCCCATCCCCAGAGGAAATGATGCTATCACCAACAGTAAAGTGAGTAACCTATGTTCTGTTCCTCACATTCCTAAACATATTCTCATTGTCTCACCTCTCTGTGATCACATGTAGGCTACCTGTAAGAATGGAAGTCTGCTAGTGAGCTACTACTATGTAGAGAATTGTGTAACAGAGCTTTCTGCACCTCTGATTCCTGTCTGTCTTCTCTAGGTCACCTTACCGATCAGCACCTTGCTGAATTCCTACGAAGGTGCAAGGCAGGCTTGCGGCCCAATGGCATCATTGTCATCAAGGATAACATGGCCCAGGAAGGTGTGATCATGGATGATGTGGATAGCAGTGTGTGCCGGGACCAGGAAGTGGTACGCAGGATTGTCCGCCATGCAGGTCTTAATCTCCTGGCTGAAGAGAGGCAGGAAAACTTCCCTGATGAGATTTATCAAGTCTACAGCTTTGCCATGAGATGAGACCCAGTTTGGCATGAGAGACACAAGAAGGGACCAGTGTGGGGTTGGGGAGGGGGGGACTGGAGCCAACTGACAGCTGTTGGGTTCAGCAGTATTGTGTTATGGTTCAGGAGTATAGAAGCAGCCCTGTGGAGGCTGCTAAATACACCTGTATGTTTACTGTCAGTTTACTCTGTATAGATTCTATAATTAAAAGAAAAGCCAGACACAGGAGGTGAAAGTGCGGCTGGACAGGATAGAAGGTGAGTTGCAGGGGTTCCAAAGCAGAGTGCTAGTCAAATATTTTTTGTGATCAAAATAGAGTAGGCCCAGATCATTACCATCTCCTAACTTTCTCTCCCCTCCACCCCCCACCTTTTTTCCTTGTGCCTATATGGGGACTTGTTATTTTTCTTCCATGAACATGATTACACATGATGATGGGTCTGGGAAAACACTGATCCTACCACATGACTTTTTTTTTTTAACCAAAGGTCTGGCTGTTTTAACAGGAAGTAAAATCACCTTTAACTTTGCTTCTGTGGGCTTTAAAAAAGAACCCATTGTTGTTTACTTAACTGGGAAGCAAACTGTTCTCATCCTGTTAAGGTAAATTAAGGCTTTGTTTCCTTTCACAGCCTTGGTTAATCTAAGCCTCACTTTGGTAACAGGAATCTGGGGTTCAGGTTGTTCTGTGTTGTGGGACTGTTCAATGTTTCATTAAGTATTTTGTGTGTTTGTCCTTA
Organism: Bettongia penicillata ogilbyi; assembly: GCA_023548195.1. Classification (NCBI taxonomy): domain Eukaryota; kingdom Metazoa; phylum Chordata; class Mammalia; order Diprotodontia; family Potoroidae; genus Bettongia; species Bettongia penicillata. The sequence continues at coordinate 2,014,985 of JAJHZJ010000380.1, read as the reverse complement.
ATGAATGTAACCAATTAGGAAAAGGGTTAAAGCCCCCACAGTTGCTCTCAGATTAGAGCAGAGAATTTGCTTATGATTTTACTACTCACTGTGCCTTGCTTTTGAATGTGGTTCTTCTGTGGCAAGCTGTTAGCAGTGTCATTTTCAGTCAGAAATAAAAGGTAAATTCAGTGTTAAAACCCCTGTGTAAGGCAGAATGAAAATGTCCACTCCTTTCTTCCTGATAACTATACCTGGGCTGTTTCTGTCCTCAGAAGTCTCACTTGATGGCTCCCTACTTTTTCTCCACTGGCTACTGGCAAAATTTTTGTTGTTCTTAATAGTGGAAGAAAATGTGACTCTTAAAACTCTTGAGAGAAAGAGACTTTGTCATGTTTAATTTTACAAAAGATCTTATTTAATTGTTTGAGGTTACATCAGTGCAGTATAGCATAGTGTTACACATCTTCAGATGACCAGCATATCTTCAAAAGTTTTGTGGGGAGGGGACAGTGACTGTGGGTTTTGGCAGTGAAGTTTCACAGTCTGAACTTAACAAAATGGTGATTTCCCATACTTAGTTGAAGCTCTCTCACAAAGACAAGACTGACTTTGATAAAAGGCCACATACTTGAATATACTCATAATTGTTTTTAAACACAAGTAGTACCATATATATAGCACTTTACTTTCCAGTAGTGAAATGAGAAAGCTCCTGGTTTTGGCACTTTACCCATAACTTACACTGGGGATAGGGAGACTATCAACATGTTAACAATGTTAGGTTCTTTTTACAGACTACCTACAGCCCACTGATAAGGTGAGGTAGCTCAAACCAGCTGTATTTACACACAATGCATTGTGACCTAACGTCTCAGCCTCATAGCTCTGCAATACTGTTAGAAAGAGGTCTGAGCTTATCTTTCACCTATAGGAGAATAAGTGAATTTATGTAAGTTTTCGGTAGCTATTTTCCCCTGCCACCCAAAAGGCACTTTGGCAGGAGCTGCCAAGTAACAGCCAAGAGAACCTGTGGTGAAAAATAAGAGAGCAAAGGGCTACGTGTGACCTCCTCTTCCACCCACCCCACATGCCTGTTAAAATCCCTTCAATTAGAGGGAATAAATATCACCTTTTACTAAATGACTTCACCTGAGAAGAATGTTAAATTTCCTACAGCTCCCAGAAGACCAAATGTTTGCTAAAACCTAAGAGAGGTTCACAAAGCAGTAGTATTTGTACCAACATAGGCAGATTTTGGCAGATTTCTTGTTCCCTCCAATACAATGTAGAGGTGAGATTCAGTGGACCAACTGCTGCACAGCAAATAAACTCCCACTTTAAAGAGATGAAAATTAAGGGATATCATAGCTTCTCCCAGACCTAGAATCCAGTGTTTGTTCTCTTCAGGCAGGAGCTGGGGTCCTTAGCCCAGGGGGCAAAAGCCACCTTTAATAATGCATCTTGTATTAGGAATGAGTGAAGCTTCTATTATCAAGCACCCTAGTCAGAAACACTAGGGGACATCACCTATCTTTCCTAGTACCCAGCAAGAACCAGGTCTTTCCCAAACCTCTTTTTTGTTTAGATGGAGATAAATGAGGAAAGGGACAACCCCCTCTCTCCTCCCAGAACCCAGGGACCTACACTTATTTGGTGCACAAAGGGTCAAACTGTCACATTAAAGATGCACCAACCATTGTGCCTTTCAGCCTGGGAAATCTCCAGAGATCCAGGGGAGGGGGAGGAGGACAGGGTTGGTGGGAGACAAATGGAAGATGAAAGGGCTTGCCTGAGTCATCATCAGACATCATCATCATTAGAACCACTGTGCTCAATGAGAAGATACCACTTTAGCCTGTCAGGAAGAGGTAGGGCCTTGACCTTGATGTCCACAGGCCAAGGTCTGAGCTGTTGGCGAATGTACACACGACACAAATGTTTAAGGGGTGGGGGACAGTATTCTAGTTGCTTCAAGGAAGTGTAGAGGGCCTTAATCTTTTCTGCCAAGCAGCCAGCAGGGTTGACCTCAAAGTTGCTAGGGAGCTGAATTCTCTGGGAACTAGCTACCATGAGCTCCAAAACAGTCTCTGCTTTCTGCAAGAGTTCAGAGTGGCTGTCATCTTCAGGGCAGCCTGGGTGCGAACAGAGTCTCTCAAAGATAATATGGAAGCCAGACCAGCAAGATGGGCCGTGAAGGGAGCAATTGTAGGAGACTCCAGATTCCAGAAGGAAACACAAGAGTGGAAAGTGTAGCTTAAAGTTCTTGAGGCAGATATTAGTGAGAGATTCATGGGGTGGGCATTCACTAGGGTCTGCTCCATGAGCCAGTAGCAGCTGAGTAACACGGAAGCAGAACCGGTTGATCATACGGGCTTCCTCTTTGTCTCCTCCCACTGTTTCACCAAGCAGGAAGATGATGCATGTAAAGACTGTGTCACCATCTTTGGTGGTGGCCTTTACATTTGCTCCTGCAACATAAAAGAAAGATCACACTGCTAATAGGGCCAGTATATAAATTAAAAGAGATTAATGGACCCAGGTATTCATAGTAGATACAAACCTAAACCAGAATGGTAAAATTGTGTACCCAACATCTGAAGAAATCGTTAAGGTCAGAAAGAAGTGCACAAAGGGGGAATATGAGTGGAAGTTACTACATATAAAGTGGACCTCCATAATGCCTAGCCCCAGCTACTTACCTCCTTCCAACAAGAGTCGGATATTCTCAGTGTTATGGATTTGAACCCCATCACTACTGGCTAGTGCATGAAGCAAAGCTGTCTTTCCTGTAGAAGGACAACACTATTAGTAAATATACTCAGCATTGTAAAGGAAACTGGCTAGCTAGGGGTTGTTATATGTGTGGAGAAAGAGCTACCTCTGAAAATATCACATGCATCCGGAGCTGCTGCTCTCCTGGACACTCTAATAAGGCCTCTACTACTTCTATTGCTTGGTGTAAGGGGATAGCACAGAAAGGTAAATATGATTTTACAAAACAAAGACATATTTCAGTAAAGTTATATTTTGAGTTTAGGTTGGAATTTTAACCTATTTTGTACCACAGAATCCTCCTCAATGTTCTGATAAGTATAACACATTAGGATCACAAAGGAAACCAACCACTGAAATTCAGTTCTGAAAATATTTAAAATACAGTATTGCCAACCCCAGTTTTTGAACCCCTAACCTAAACCCTGGGCTACTTTGTTAGCCCACCAAAGGTGAGTGAAGTCCTAGGTACACCCCTTTATGACTCTAGACATGGTAGTTGAAAACTAATGCTAGGGTGGAAAGGGACTCGGAGTCAACAAAGTACAGCCACTTCATTTTTACTATGCTTTGCCAACTATAGGGAGGTAAAGCTTTGTATGTTACGAGTGCCTTTAAGAAGAATTACTTGACAGTCTAGTGAGAAGAAAATGTATGCTAAGTATATTATTTAGAGCTAAACTATTAGCAAAGTTAACCAGAATAGAACTTGACAGCCTTAGGGTCCATGGACCTGTGCTACAACAATAAATCACCACTTTATAATTCTAGATTTCTTTTTTTGGGAGGGGAAGGAGTTTGAAGAGGGAAGGATTCCTATTCATATTCATACAGTATTATCAGCCTATCCTCCAAGCGTTACCAACCATGCTTGTCAGCTGCATTCACATCAGCCCCAAGGTCCAGAAGTCGTTGCAAGCAGGGCAGCCGCTCAGGTTCCTCACTGGCCAAGTCCAGGGGACTGCTCTCATGGATCTGAGCAGGAAGAACAGAAGGGGGATGGGGTTAACCAAAAGCCATCAGTGTTCACTGGGGTAGGGTGGGGGAAGGAATTAGAACTTAAAATGAGTCTAGGTGGGCTTCTTAGTGATGGGACACTAAAAGAAGCTTTGGAGAAATGCCATTCTTAGCATGGGCTGGCTGTAACATGTAGAGGTGGTTATATGCTTCCGAGCTTTTCCATCCTTTATCCCTGGATCAGCATACCCGGTCTCTCCTGTTAATGTCAGCCCCATGATGCACCAGCAGCTCTACCATGTCAGGTTGATTTCGGAGGACAGCAATGTGCAGAGCGGTATAGTAAGTGACAGGATCTAGAGACAGAGGGGCTATGAGATTTCAATGTCCAAAGCAACATACACCCACTATCCCACAACATCTAGCTCCAGAGCCCAGCTCTGGTCTCATAGTAGTAGGGCCTACAGATGTGTTGCCAGACACCACAAAGGCATCAAGGGCAAAAGACGTAAGATGGAACAACAATAAAATTGAGGCTCGTTCATTTCTTCCTGATTAGCAGAACCATTTATCTAGTCCTATGGTAATTAAGCAGGACCTTCCCTTCCCTAAAACTCATCCAATCTTACACCAGGATTTCCCCTCCCACTTAGTAATTAAAATTCAAGCCAGTGATTCTCAGCCAAATCCTCCCTTGGAAAGCTTTCCGAAACCAAAAGTGCTGGACTAGCAGTCGAGTCTCGTCAGTCCTGGGGACAAGCACAACATGTTCCACCCAACCCCACTATCTGTAATAAAAACAGCCACGAGTCACCAATGGCACAACTGTTAAAATGCCTTCTCTAGCTATACATTATCCATGACTGCCCACTGCCCAGGCCCTACCTACCCCACGTAATCCAAGGACCACATTCTCCTTTGCATGAAGCAGCCGGGTTCTGTGGCCATTTACACGACAGGAAACTAACGCCTTCGTGCCATGATTTATGCCCAAAGCAGCTTATCTGCTCTCCTCTCCACACGGAATTAACAAATAAACTGCAAGACAGCTCAGAGAAAAGCAGCAAGAAATTATCTTCTCTTAGGCCTGGGCTCAGTGCCAGCAGGCACATTTTCATTAACGTTAATGGGAGAGGCGACATAACTGGGGACTTGGGGAAAGGCTGCTAAATCCATCACACAGGAGGAGCTGAAGCAAAGACAGGCTTCAGCTAGAACAGAGGTGGCAAGAGAACCATTTAAAAGGCAGAGAGAGGAGGAGGTGCTCAGCCAAGTCCTCTTCTCCCCCTCATTAGGCATTTGCCCACAAGTTGAAAGCTGCTTTCAGAGCTTAAACAATAAAAATTAAAGTGACACCTGAGGAATCAAAGAACCAGAAACATCCAAGGCCTGGCCTTTGCACCAAGGTATGATCTCACTCTTAAGCTGCCTGCTCAGCCCCTACTAGGGCTGTCAGAGAAACTATTTTAGAATGAAACATCACTAATCAACTGACCTTCAAAGTTGAGATTAGCTCCATTCTGCAACAGGGTGTCAGCCGCATGTGTCAGCCCAAGCTCTGCCATCTTCAGCAAGGAATAGCTCACACCTTCCTGGTAAAAGGGGGAATGCGCCTCCCTCTCCAATAGCTCATTGAGAAGGACCCGACTTCCATCATCAGCTAGGTAAGTTGGGCTAAGACATAGGAAAGAAACCAGAACATTAGAAGGGAACACACTGGAATGAGGCCCAAACATAAGACATCTGGTATGAATGAAAAGAAAAATGCCTGCCTCAATATTATGGTTTAGTCCTATACTAAAACTGCCCATTTGATCACTTGCTCAGCTCTAAAAATTTTCTGACAATTTTTTATACAATGATATTTAGCTGCTGAATGAGACCTCATGCCAGTGTTGAATACTGGAGATTTACAAAGTCCTAGGTTCCTGTCACTGGCTTCTCTGGATGCTTTCTCAGATTACTGCCTGATGGGATGCCTTCAGTGTGAAGCTGTACACTTGGGACTGATTTGGTCATTTGGTCAGCAATGTCAAGGAGCTGGTATATCAAGTTAAAAAAATACTACAAGTATCAAGAATTCAGTCTATCATTGCTCTTAGTAATTCCAGAATGAGGAAAAGGCAATCTATTTTTCTACCCTATTTTTACACACTCCTTCCCAAATAGACTCCCTTTATATGAAAATTAAAATACATGTCTAAATTATGGAATGTCAGAGGTGGAAGGGATCTTTTGTGATGATCCAAACCTTATAACAGTATGTAGTTTTTTTTTTTCCCAGCATAGAAGCTTTTTAGCCAAAAATGGTTTTCTAAAAATTATACAGAAACTTTCCTACGGAGGTTCATGCACATCCACAACCGTAAATGCTGAGACAATACTAGTCATTAAAGGACATTATAGGACATAGTTATGCCTTAATTTTCAAGTAAATCTAATACATGAAAATGTAGGTTGCCACAGAAGGTGTATTAGGGGAGTGACTTTGCCCTTTCCAAAAGGATTTAACATACTATTCTGTAAGGGTTTGCTCCTCTGATGCATGTTAAAAAGATCTGATGGCCAAATCACACAACTTCAGAGACACACTTGAATATGATGTACTGATACAAAGGCACTATCTCCGTTCATCTCTATTACAGATAGAGGATATCAAGATACAAGGAGGAAGAAAACTGAGGCAAAAATGTAGGTTTCTCTAAAACCACAAAGTCTTAGTTAAAATTCTGGGCTATGACCCCCTGAATACAGTATCCTGACTCCTGATTCACTGCTTCCTAAAGACTGGCACTGGCTCTCTCATCTTTGCCCCAGTTATAGAATCCATTGTCAGAAAGCGTGTATCTCCACTTGCCATAAGTATCAGGTAGCCTTCGCTGCTTTAAACAAACCATAGAGGAAAAGAATGTAATTACCTCTCCAGACTGTCCTGTCTGTCAGGATCTTGTATCCCCAGAGATCCCAAAATTGTATCTACCAAAGGCTGGTACTCAAAAATGATCCTCCGGAAGCCATGAAGAAAGGGCATTGTGGTAGTTTGGTCGGAGTTCCCAAAAGAGACTCTTGCATCAGTTGCAAGAGTTAAGGGATGGTTTTCTCTGAAATCAAGAGATTGATCTGGGTTCATTCCCTTAGTGGAGTCTCTAAGTATTTCTATATTGCTTCAGAAAATAAGATGTGCATAAAAAAGTAAAGAATCACAGACTATTATCAGTTGAACAGTAACTAAGAGATCATTTATCGTCCAACACCCTCATTTTACTGCTGAAACTAAGACCCTGAGAAGTCAATGACTACCCTAAGATCATACAGCTCATATTTGACAGAGCAGTGACAGAACCATGTCTCCCAAGTTCTAGCCCAGGAAGTAACATCCACATGACAATGTCTCTGAAGCCCACCCAAATGAAAATACTCTTATCTTTTGGCCTGGAAGAAGTCTCTAAGTGTTCCATAGCTGTGTTTTATAGATAGTGAGGCTCAGGGAGGAGGCCATCAGCAATACAGACAAGTTGCCAGGGACTGCTACGACATTAGAACTACTGCTGCTACACTGATAAACAACATTTACTAGTTGGATGATAAAGACAGTGATCCAAGACAGTTCCAAAGGACCCATGATGAAAAATGCTATCTGCCTCCACAGAGAACTGATGAACTCTGAATGCAGACTGAAGCATACTTTTTAAAAAAAAAACTTTATCTTATTTTGTGTTTTCTTTTTAACATGGCTAATGGAAACATGTTTTGCATGATTTCACATGTATAACTGATATCAAATTACTTGCTTTCTCAAGGAGAGAAGAGAGAATTTTAGAACTCAAAATTTTAAATACCACTGTAAAACTTTTTTTACCCCTAACTGGGAAATATTTAACCAAATAAATAAAAATAATTTTTAAAAAAGTACTGCTATAAGTTCCCTGAGAATGGAGATGATGTTTAATTCATCTTTGTCTCCTCCCCTGCACCTAGGGCAGTACAGTCACAAAGCAGATACTTAATAAATATTTGCTGAATTAATACGAGTCAGATTTTCTCTGAGTTGAAAGGGACATCAGATGTTATCTAATCCAACCCATTTCTGAATGGGAATTCCCCCTACAACAACCCAAGAAATGGTCATCCGGCTTCCCTTTGATGTTTCCCAGCGATCTACTGGGACAGCCCAATACATTTTTGTATAGATGTTCACTGTTGGCAAGGTTTCCTTAGATTATGCAAAAAGTGGCCTCACTGTAACTTCTACCCCATTGGCTCCTAGGCCTGCCCTCTAGAGGTCCCATGGGGAGCAGGTCTAATCCTTCTTCCACATAAATACATTATCTTTCCTCCTTGGTACGTCAAGTCACACGTGGTGATTCTCTTAAGTTTATATATATATATATATGTATATATATGTTTATATATAACACAATAACATGTTTATATATAGTACTTCCTACATTATAGTTCTGTATGATTTCTGCTTATATTAATATATTTTTGATTCCCTTACCAAACTGTACCCTTCATGGCATTAAGGACTATGTCATCTTACCTGCCTCTTTTCCCACTGTGGGACACAATGCTCTCTACACATAGCATCATAAATATATGTCAAATAAATGCTTGATATACACTAGCTATATGGAATTGAGATCCCTAAACACCCAAAAGGCTGCGTCCAATTCAACTGAACAACATTTACTAAGCATACATTTGAAAGCAGAGAGGGCAAGTTATTTCCTCCAGTCATCAAGTAAATAAGTGGCAAAGCCTACTTATTTATATACTTACTTACACTTATGTAGTATAAGTTAAAGACACATGGCAAAGTACTTTGGGTTGGGAGTGCCTTCCCACTATGCCTTCCATACTGTTTTAAAGGTTGCAAAACATTTTCCTTGAAATCTCATTAAAAGAAATTGAAGCTCTTGGAAATGAACTGCCCAAGACCACACAGTTAGAAAATAGCAGCGCCAAAACAATATTCAGGTCTTCAAATTCACTCTTTTCCACCGCACCTATATACATACATACCTATCTACATATATATATATATATATATATACACATACATACACACCTACCTACATATATATATATATACATACATACACACGTATCTACATTATATATATATATATATATATATATATATATATATATATATATATATATATATATATATATATATATATGTATACACACACACAGGCCAGGCTGGTGAAGGAGCCCGCTTCTGTGTTACGTGGGAGGACAAGGTACCGACTTCGGGGAAGATGCGCTCCCCTCTGACCTAGGCAGCTCACTTTCCCTCTCTGGGTCTGCGTTTCCTCATCTACAAAATGCGGAGAATAATCAGGCCACAGAACGCTGCTCCTTTCTGTTAGAACTTTAAATCCCTCCAGGTGAGCTACCTGAATCATTACGAGGGGAGGGAGGCGGCTCCTTGGAGAAGGCAGCAAGGACAGGACGGAGAGGGAGGGGTTCGGCTTCACCGGGGAGAGCTGGGTGCAATGACGGAAGTTACGGAGCGGACCTCGGCCGGATGCAAAGCCTTCCTAAGGATTAAACTGCCCCTGCGGAGAAGAGCCGCCTGGCTAAGCAGCGAGCTCTCCGTCCGCGCCGGGCCCGGCCCGAGGCCGCATGACCTGTCAGGGATGCGGGGCGGGGTGAGACTCCGGGCCCCTCGGACCGCGCCTCAAGGGGATGCCGGCAGTCGCGCCCGCGCGGCACCCGCGCGGGAATGGGCCGGAGCGGCGTCTCCCCCGGCCCGTCGGCCCCGGCTCCTGCCCTGCCCTCCGCCCCTTTCCCTCCCGGGACTCCGGCCCCAGCACCCAGCCCGCCCCTCAGCCCTGCGCCTGCCGGATGCCCCACAGCTCCAGCGGCCGGGCCCCACAGCTCCAGCGGCCGGGCCCCGCTCACCCTCATCGATTCCGCGTCCGAAGCTGCAGGGAACCCGGCACCGGAGGTGACGGCTGCTGTCAGGAGGAAAAGAACGGAAGCGGCAGAAGGTACTAGAGCGGAGGGATCCCTACGCCTTTGCGCCCCCTGCTGGGCCGGAGGTGAAGGACAGGGCGACGAGAAGCGACGCGATGCGGAGCCTGGCGGGGGGGGCGGGGCGGAACGGAGAGGGGCGGGGCGGGCGGAGAGGGGCGGGGCGGGCGGAGAGGGGCGGGGCGGGCGGAGAGGGGCGGGGCGGGCGGAGAGGGGCGGGGCGGGATGGAACTTTCCCGCGACTAGGGAATGGGTCTGGGCTGAGAACTGGAGATACCTGGCTTCTCTACCTGTCCGAGTTTTCCCCATCTGTAAAATGAGAGGCCTCGACAGAATAGTCTCTGAAGTGTTTCTTAACGTGACATTTAACTCCTGACGTTCTCTTCATTCAATATAAAAGTTTAATTTTTGTTTTTTGATTTTGTTGGGGTTTTGATTTGGTTTTTGGTGGAAACCTGCTAATCCTTGGTGTAGGGGGAACATCCTGTCTGTTTTCAGAAGGATGTGACAGGATCTCCTGAATTTAAAAAAATCAAGACAAAAAGCTGAAAGAGGAAAGCCATATTCATTTAGTCAGTGGGACAGCTTTTACTCTGTTTTCTTTCCTCCTTGGCCTAAAATGAAACTGTTAAAGGAACCCAAACAACAAAAAACCCGGTCCCCTGGGGCAAGTCCCACTCATAGACTTTTAATAAAGCCTATTATAACATGATAGACAGGAGCCATGCAAGACCTTGTGGATAGAAAAGATAGAAAACTGAGGCAGCACCTACACACAAGAACCACAAAGGGGGAATTAGAACAAACTTTAGAGGTCATCTAGTCAAATCCTCTCATTTTATAAATGAGAGAGCTGAGACTCAGAGACATTAAGGGATTTGCCCACAGAGGCCCCAGCGTTTCCACACAGGCCTTCTAACTGCAAAAACAAACTTACAATGGTACCACGTTGCTTCAGGGATATGAGAAATGTATACAAGTAAGTTTAACCCTGGTCAAGTCATTTAATCTCTGCTGGCTCAGTTTCCTCACCTGTAAAATAAGGGTATTGGACCTGCTAGCCTCAAAGGGCCCTTCTAGCTCTAAATCTATGGTCCTATAAAGTAGAATATAAGGTAGAATATAACTGGGACAAAGGAAAAATCCATTGGAAATTCTCTACCAAAATTTGAGGAGGGAACAATCATTTTCAACCAGAAAAATCAAGAAAGGCTTTGTGGAGGAGGTGATACCTAAGGTGAATCAGTAATAAAGAGAAATTTCCTTTTTTTTCTTTTTCAACAATTTAATTATATTTAATTAACCAGCATTTATATTCTGTCCCTCCCACAACCCTCCATTGGAAAAAAAATAAAAATAAAAAATGTGACAAATATGCAAAATCATAATTAGGTGCCCTTTTAACTCCCCCCTAAGCCCTTTTTGTCTTCCCTGATTACATTGTCACTATAAGCCCCCTGAAGGCAGAAGCAGTCTTTATTTTTTCTTATTTGTATCCCCAGTACTTAGTACAGTGCTGGCTATATAGTACGCACTTAATGAATGTTTATTGAATTAAGTTGAATCAGGCAAAAATAAATTCCTGCATTGGCTATGTCTAAAAATGTATGTCTAAGGGGAATCTGGGTGGTACAATGGATAGAGCACTTGCCCTGGAGTCACAAGGATCTGAGTTCAAATCCAGCATCAGACATTTTATACTTACTAGCTGGATGACCCTGGGCAAGTCACTCAACCCCCATTGCCTCTGTATAGTGAGTCCGTCATCCCTCTGGCATTCTTTATCATCAGTCCTCTGAACAACATCGTTGCATTTCTCAGTTGTCTGTCTTTGCAGTGTTGTTATTGTATAAGTTGTTTTCCTGCTTCTGTTCATTTTATTCTGCATTATTTCAAACATGTCTTCCCAGATTTTCCTGAAACTATCCTTTTCATCATTTCTAGTGACCCAATAGTATTCTATTGTATTCATATATCAAAATTTATCCAGTCATTTACTGACTGATGGACACCTTAGTTTCCAATTCCTTTGTTACTACAAAAAGAGTTGCTACAATAAAAGAATTTTGAGTCTAAAATGAGAAGGGATGAGAGGGACACCTGTATTGATACAAAGAATGGGTGAAGGGGGGCTACTGTGAAATGAAATTAGAAAGGTATGTTAGGGTTGGATTGTAGAAGGGCTTAAATGTCAGGCTAAAGAGTTTATATTTTCATCCCAAGGGCAATAGAGAGCCATTGAAGGTTTTTCAGAGGGAAGTGACATAAATTCGGGTAGGCTTATATGGCTCAAACAGAAGTCAGAGAGAATGGAGAAAAATCTATTTTAAAAAATGGTTACTAGAGTGCAAGCCAGAGGTGATTAGGGCCCAAACCGCAGTGGTGGCCATGTAAGTGGAAGAAAAGGGGGACAGTTGCAAGAGTGAGGTACTGTCTACAGCACTTGGAGATAAAGAGGATAGATATGAGGGAGGAGGAGGAGGGAAGAGTCAGAAGTCATTCTAAGGTTTTGAGCCTGAATAATTAGGAACCATTGCCAACAGAATTTAGAGGAGAAATTGACAGGAGGGGTAAATTTAGAGGGGACCATGAATGTAAATTTGGTTTGGGATATGTAGAATTCTCAGTACCAAAGAGCAATCTAGGTGGGGATGTGTAGACAGTGGTTGAATGCAAGATTAAAGCTAAGGAGAAAGATTCTGTGTTCTGAGGTCCCCTCTAGCTCTGGCAGTTAATCTCAAAAATGTCCCTGGCTCTTTGGGCTCTAGGATTCCCTATGATCAGGACACTTGGTCCAAGGGTACGGCCAGGGGAATGGGAGCATTCATTGTTCATGAATGGTTATGGGGACTGGGATGGGGTCATAGGCAGGATAAAGGCCCAAGAACCCTCAAACTCTCTTCTTCCACTTTTCCTCATTATTACACAGCCGGAACAAGGCTTTCAGGGGAAGGGGATCCACTCTGGATGGTCAGAAAAGTTCTCATCAATCCAGAGAGAATGTATTATTAATAACCACAAGAGGGCAGCATGGCTTCAAAATTGTAGTCCTGGGGCTCAACTATTCAGAAAAACATTGGTTAAGCTCTTACTGTGTATGAGGCCCTGTGACTGGCACTGGGTAGCCTTGGACCAGTGGAAAAATAAAAAAAAGTCATACTCCCTGCCTTCCTGAAACTTAGAGTCAAACAAGATGGAATCAAACCTCTGCACAAATAATTAGAATACAAAAAAAAAAGATCTATTAAAAATCCAAGGAGGGTGAGGACACTTGGAGAAGGTAGCACTTTGTGCTGGGTCTGGGAAAGATATCAATAAGAAGAGATTACAGGGAGGCCTCCCCAGCCTAGCTGAATGCATATATGTGGCAGGAGGTAGCATGAGGCCAGAATAACCACCTATGTCTGGAACAAAGAAGGATAATGTGAAACACAGTTGGAAAAAAACTGGGTTGTCCAAGCCCTGTTCTAATGCCTTGTGGTGGTGGTGGCATGTAACTGAGCCTAAATCTTAGCAGGTTCTCTACCATGATGGAATAATGCTAACAACCTTCATTTATATAGTAATTTAAGGTTTGTAAAATACTCAATGTATGTTAGGATGGGGGTTAACGCTGATAATCTATCAAATCCTTTCACACACTTAAAGTAGCTAACAAGATCCAAGCCCTGATACTTTTGTTGGAGGAGAACACCTCCAATGAGTCAATCAATCAGAAAAGTGAATAAATGTGAACAACACTTAGATGTACCTATGAAATCAACCAATCAAAGGCATGTCAACGACGTCCGACAGAAAGTCTGTTCTAATTAGTTGAGGGAACTCAGTCACACTCTGTGGGTTTTATATAAAATTAGCAAGGTAATTCAAAAACATCCCTGCTCCCAGCAGCTTAGTGGTCGAAGCCACCGCAGATAAACCACTGAGAAAAAAATTGGCCTCTGCCTCTGTCTTCTCCCTTGCCCCCTTTCAGACTTGGGAGAGGGAGGATTTGGAAACTTCTCTCTGGGACAGTAGATGTCAGACCCTAGGACAAACCTGACACACTGAAGGATGGCTGCTTTAGAACCCCAAGAGGAAACCCAGAATAAAAGCTTCACATCTCTGTGGGGAACTTCAGGAAGTGGGGAAAGACTTATGAATTACCTATTGCCACATGGAGTCCCTAAGTTTGGGTCAACTTTTCTCTGGATTTTATAGTTATCACTGAATGGGGGATGAGAAGTAGGAAGGAGTTGGGAAAGGGTGCTCCTACTGTACTACCTTAGTAGAATCTGCCTTTCTAATTAAGTCTAGCTGATAAACTGATATCAGCTGATAATTATGGAGGTTATATTAGAAAGATACTCAAGAGTGTGCTGAATTCATCTAGAATAGTCTTGGGGAACCAATTTTTAAATTTTCCATGTGAGCATAGACACCTAGGAAATCAACAAACTACAGATTGTTGCTGTATTCTTTTCATTCATGACCAATTATTCCTGACCCAATTTGGGGTCTTCTTGGCAAAGATGCTGGTTTGCCATTTCCTCCTCCAGTTTATGTAACAGATGACGAAACTGAGGCAAACAGGGTTAAGTGACTTGCCCAAGCTCACACAGCTAGTTAGTGTCTTAGGCCAGATTTGAACTTAGGTTCTCCCCCAATGCAGGGCCAGTGCTCAATCCACTGCATTACTTAATCTTGTCCTGACCCATACTGATTGTATGACTCAGAGCAAATCACCGAATCTTTCAATGCTGGTCTCCATTATGCCATAAACCATTGAAATGTCAAGGAAATTCCAATATTTCAGCAAATAGTAACCGAATGAATCAAGTCAGTAAGCATTGCAATAAAAATATACATAAGTCACCCAAAATGGAGAAATATAGGTTGAAGAAACATTGAGATTCACACCCTCGCCCACGTTACACACATCTAGAGCCATGAACAGCATATGTGCTCAGCTGGGATGACAGATGGCTGGGCTGAAGGGCTCTGACACTTCTAGTGGTACAGCTAGAGTGCTGGCCCCTTCATGAATTCTCAGCCTCAGTTTCCTCATCTACAAAATGGTGGGGGGTAGGAGAGGGGTTGGACCAGTTGGCTTCCAAGGGGCCCTCCAAGTCTAGGTCTGTGCTCCCCTATCGCCCAGCTTCAGAAAGACCTTCTGCCCAGGACTAACAATCACTTAGAGGCCCTTATACATCATCACTGTGTTCTGCATAGAGCCCTTCCTCATTGTTTGTTAAATGAATGGATGATCCCATGAACCCTGCCCTGTGGACATCAATAGGAAAACTGCATACAATTTTGGCAGCTTTACAACATTGATAAGTAAAATCATAGATGGGGGAAAGGGCCCAAGGGGAAGGAACAAGGACACCACAACCTCCCTCTAACTGACAACGCTGAGAGCGTTATCTGTAGCATAGAGAGATGATTTGACCTGCTCAGGTATCTTTGTCAGAACTTGTATCCCAATGTTTGGTTCTGAGGGAGGTCAGGATGAATCACTCCTGCAGCTCTTGGGAATGAGCTTGAGGACAGGGCAAAGATAGGGATGGAAGGAGAAAAGAGGAAGCCCAGAACTTGTTATGCCAAGTACATTTTATTTCAAGACTGCTTTTTTCCTCTGCCTCCTCTGCTTCCTGCTACCTCACCCTGACTTACTTTGTGCTTATGTGTGAGATACCAAAAAGATGACCTAAAATAAATTTCAGCTATTTGAATCTTATTTTTCCATTGGCTTACACTGTACTATTTGGGGTATGTTCCCAGGAAATACATGTTGAACCCAAGACCATAATGTCTTCTAGTGCAGGAACCAACCTACTGTATTTCTTTATAACTCCCTAGGGCTGCCATTTGCCTTCTCTTAAGCCTCAATTTACCCATCTTTAAAATGGCTATAATGATAATATCTCCTACTTCACAGGGTCATTGTGAGAATCAAAGGTGATAAAATTTACAAACTTAAAGGCTAAATAATTATCAGCTATATTGTGGTTATTATTGGTATATATTATGTGCTCAACGAATAGCAGCTGAATGGATGGACCTAAAATGTAGTAAACCTTTTAAAAGAAAACATTTTTTCTAATTAAACATTAACAATACTCAAACATAAGTCATTTGAGATAAAATACCACCGTGCTACAAGAAATGATGAGCTGGTTCATTTTAGACAAACATGGTAAGACTTGCAGGAAATGAAGAATGAAATTAGACGAACCAAGAAAACATTGTATCCAGTAACAGCAATATTGTTTGAAGAACAACTGTGAATGACTAAATTATTCGAGTGTTATAAATACTCAAATCCCAACTCTAAAGGACCTACAAAGGAAGATGCTATCCACCTCCAGAGAAAGAATTGATGACTAGAAGATACTATATACATGTTTGTGTCTAACAGTAGTCTTTTTGAGTGTGGGATGGGGAGAGATAAATAATTTTTTGTTTTCTTGTATTTAAGTTCAAAATGAATGAAATAATTTTGATAAATCATTTTCCACTTATCCTATTTTTTTAAAAGTCATTTGACACAAATTTTGTTCTACAGTGGAAGCAAGGGCCCTACAAAATTTCTACTGATCCCCTACAGTCCAGAAGAATGTTGACTCCTTAAAGGAAAGGATTTTCTTCATTTTTGTCTTCAAATCTCCAGTACCTAGTTCAGGACCTCACACACAGTGGTCAGTCAGTAAGTCAATCAGCATTTATCAAGCATTCACAATATGCCAGGCTCTATGCTAAGCTCTGGAAATACAAAGAAAGGCAAAAGACAGTCCATACTCTCAAGGACCTCACTGTCTAACGGGGAGAATACATACAAGGAGCTATGTACAAACAAGATATATACCAGGCAAATTGGAGATAATCAACAGGAAGAAGAAACTAGAATTAAGGGGGATTGGGAAAGACTTTAAAAAAAAGTTATAATAATGTCTTTTATTTTTATATTTCTATAGTTTCCCTGTGTCCCTCCCTCTCTCCTTATCAGACAGCTGCCCCATTTAAAAAATAGTATTTCTTAAAGAAAGAAAAAGAAGAGAAAAAAACCAGCATGACATTAATCAATACAATGAAAAACTCTTAAAATATGTGTAATGTGCAATACTCCCACCTCTGCAAAGGGTGGGGTGGTATTTTCCTCTTACATTTCTTCTTTTGAGCCATACTGGTTCTTTATAATTTTGTAAAATTCACTTTTGACTTATGTATGACTATTCTTTCCATTTACATTGTTATAGGTATCATGTGTATTGCTTCTTGGCTCTGATTACTTCATTTTTTCCATGCTTCTTTGTATTCCTTACATTTGTCATTTCTTAGAACCCATTTATGTACTACAGTTTGTTTAGCCAGTCCCCAATCAATGAGTATCTACGTAGTTTCCAATTCTTTGCTATCACAAAAAAGTACTGCTATAAATATTGTTGATATAATATGGGTACTTTCTTGTCAGTGACCTCTTTAGTATATAAACACAGTAATTGAATTTCTAGTCAAAAGGTATGAATATCTTAGTCATTTTATTTGCATTATTGCAAACTTCTTTCTAAAGTAGTTATACCAATTTGCAACTCCACCAACAATGTACCAGTATGCCTATCTTCCCACAACCCCTCGAACCTTTACTGTTTTCCTCTTTTGTCATCTTTGCCAATTTTTGGGATGTGAAATGAAACTTCAGGGGTGTTTTAATTTGCATTCCTCTTATTATTAGTGATTTGGAGAATTCTTTCACATGGTTGTTAATACTTTGGAATTCTTCCTTTGAGAATTATTTGTTCATATTCTTTGATCACATAGCTATTGGGGAATGACTTTTAGTGATTGATAGATTTAGCTATATCTATATGTAGATATATACATATATCTATGATAAATAACTAGATCCATACTATCTATATCTATATTTATTAATTGCTTATATATCTTTGAAACAAAGATTTGTTCCCATTCAGCTGCTTCCCTTCTTATCCTAAGTGCATTGAGTCTATCTGTAATTGAAGCTATCTGTTTTCTCTTTTGTATCATTTTTATCTTGTGTTCTATTAAGAATATATCTCCTACCCTTGACTGTAAGAAGTATATAATCTGCTTCTCTTCTAACTTTTTATAGTATGATCTTTAATATAAAGTTATATATCCATTTAGAATAAATATATTGTGGAGTGTGGTATAAGATGTTGATCTAAGTTTAATTGCTGCCAGACTATTTTCCAGTTTTCCCAGCAGTTTTTATTTTTAATCAAATAGGGAGTTCTTGTCTAAGTAACTTTTTTTTTCTCATTATCCAACACTGGGTTATTAAGTTCCATTATTTCTTATTCTTCTTTATCTAATCTCTTCCATTGATCTAACTCTCTATTGTTTAACCACTACCCAATGGTTTTGATAACTCCTTTTATCATATAGCTTGATAATTGGAAGTACAATTTTCCTTCTTCTCTACCTTTTTTCATCATTTCCCTTGATATTCTAGGTGTTTTGTTTTTCCAAATGAATTTTGTTATTATGTTTTGATAACCTAATTTGATAATTTGATGGATATAACATTAAATGTGTAAATTTAATATTGGTTGTATTATATTTTTTTATATTGCCATGGCACATCAATGAGCATTGAATATTCTTCCAGCTATTGAAATTAGTCTCTATTACTTTAAGAAGCATTTTTTAATTTAATGTATACATTGTGTGCTTTGGTAGATGATCCTGAGATACTTTATACATTTTGTAGCTATTTGGAATGGGATTTCCCTTTCTGTTATTTTCAGGCAGGGCTTCTTGGCAAAGACAAGAATTTTAGCCAAGACTTGGAAGAAGCCAGAAGACAGAGATGAGGAGAGAGAGCATGCTAGGCATGGGTGACAACCAGGGAAAAGGCACTGAGTTGGGAGTTGTAATGTCTTGTGATAGGGCCATTAAGACCAATGTCACTGGATCAAAGAGTTGGGGAAGGGGATAGGGAGTGAGTGTAAAGTGTAAGAAGGCTGGAAAGAAAGAACTGATGGAATCTGAATGCAGATCAAAGCATACTGCTTTTTAACTTCACTTTTCTTGGGGTTTTTTTTGTCTGTGTTTTCTTTCACGATATGACTAATATGAAATATGTTTTGCATGACTGCACATCTATAACATATATCAAATTGCTTGCCTTCTCAATAACAGGGGAAAGGAAGGGAGAGAATTTGGAACTCAAAATTGTAAAAAAAAAATGAAGGTTAAAAATTATTGTTACATGTAAATGGAAAACTTTTTAAATTTAAAAATAAATAATAAATGTCTTCTTAAAAATAGTAATAAAAAAGAAGACTGGAAAGGGCTTATGTTATGATGGCATCCAAAGTCAAAAAGAAGATTTTAAATATTCTCACAGAATGTTAGAGCTGATAGGAAATTTAGAATTCATCTAATCCAACCTCCTTATTTAAGAGATGATAAAATTTTAGCGCAGAGAGTCGCCTGCCCAAGGTCACACTGCTAATAACCGGCCGAACCGGAATACAGACCAAGGTCCTCTGAATCTTTAAATTCTAAATCAAATTCTGTGCCCATCACACCAGGCTTCCTCTAAGGAGCCTTTTAAGGCTGATCAGAAGACTGGGGTCTGGTCGGGAAGGAGCAGGCGATAATGGAAAGTCACAGCAGACTGGAGGGAGGATGGGGAAAGTAAGGATGGTTCTCACTTACTCCGCAGCAGTTAAATTTCCATTACTCTTCCTTTCACCTGCTCGCTGGCTTATTGCCTCTGGCAGAGCATTTCCTCTGTCTCATTCCTGAAGTAGAAATCCCCGGTTTGCACTGTTTTATGCTCTGGGATGAAGATGATACAACTACGCTGATAGTATGATGATGATGGCTGCTTGGATTTCTATTGGACTTCAGGGTTTTCAAAGCACTTTATTCACCTCTGCTCTGTGGGGAAGGATATGAGTATCCTTATCCGTGTGTTATTGATGAGAAAACTGAGGCTCAGAGAGGTGAGGAGACTCACCAGAGGCAGCTTCCTCATGATGTTGCTAGCATGATAGCCAAGCTGTGTAACTTTAGGTTTAAAATTTCTCTCATTTTAGTTTTGCTATTGTTTGGGCATTTCAATCAGATTTAATTCTTTGTGACCCCCTGTGAGGTTTTCTTGACAAAGATACTGGAGTGGTTTGCCATTTCCTTCTCCAGCTCATTTTACAGATGAGGAAACTGAGTTAAGTGACCTTGCCTAGGGTCACACAGCTAGTAAGTGTCTGAGACCAGATTTGAACCCATGAAGATGAGCCTTCTTGATTCCAAGCCCAGCATTCTATTCACTGCACTATCTAGCTGCCTTGTTATAGACTTACTGGATCCTAATCAGAGCCTTTTACACAAATTCAGTATGAGACTAGGCAAAGGAACAGCAAAGCTATAGAACCACCTGGAAAAACAGATTTAAAAGGGTATAAGAAAACCTCAGTGGGGAGATACTGCATAGGGAGTAGGGAGAGCCAGCCTTCAGATCAGGAAAACCTGAGTTCAGTCCTGTACTGTTCCATACTGCCTGGGGAACCCTGGGCAGATCAGTTCCCCTCTCCATGCTCAGACTCCTCTCTAAAGCTCCATGCTACGGGGTCTGATGAAGATATACATTGGTGGAGGGAGTTTCCTTACTGGGAGTTCCTTATACCAGGGACCCAAACAAATTAAAACTAGACCCAATTTAAAGAGAGAAGCTTCTTGTAGACAGGAGCTGCCAACCCAGAAGACTGAGGTCCCTGACCTCCCAGCTCAGTCTAGGACAGAAATAGTAGTACCAGGTCAAGTCAAGTCAGTCGATAAATATTTATTGAGTGCCTACTAGGGACCACACCCTATGCTAAATGCTGGGAATATAAAACAGTCTCTACCTGTAAGATACTTAGAGTCTGGTGGAAAAAAGCATCAAATAAATGAGGCTGACAAGTATGGGGAGAAGTCTCTTTGAGGAGGTATCATAGAGAAAGTCTAAGTCAGAAGTACAGAATGAAGACATGGCTGTCCTGGGCATCCCTCTTATAATGGAGGTTCTGGAACAGGAGGCAAAGGTCAAGCATCCTTTCAAGGTGAGAGGTCCATGGGGGAAGTGAACTTCCAGGGTGATAGATCTGTGGACCACATAGCAGAGAAAGTCCAGAGAACTAGGGATATAGCCTGAAGTGGATACTTTGACACAGCATTCCTAAGCTGGGGCCTGTGAACTTTTAAAAATAATATTTGGATAACTAAATTTCAATATAACTTGTTTCCTCAATGTTATTATATATTTTGTGGATTTAAAACCATTATTCTGAGCTGGGATTCATGGACTTCACCAATCTCCCAAAGGCACTCATGACACTAAAGAAGATGAAGAACCCTTACTTAAGATTTGCCAAGCATGTTACATACATCATCTCCTTTGATCCCCACAAATACCCTGAGATACTATATGTATCATTACCCCTTTACAGATGAGGAAACTGAAGATCAGGGAAGTTAATTAACCCATAATCGCCTTGATAGTAAGGATCAGGGGCAGGATTTAAACTCAGGTTTTGGCTGAGTTCAAACTCTTGTCTCCAAATCTAAGCCTTTCCACCAAACCACACTGACTCAGACAGTGTATTGGTTATATCATGCCGGCAAACTTCCTTCCCTAATAGGTTGTAGACACAGAGATCACTACCGTATACACATATCATCATCGTTGTTTTTCAGTTATGTCCCACTCTATGTGAAGGTTTTTTTGGCAAAGATACTGGAGTGGTTTGCCATTTTCTTCTCCAGTATGTCCTCATTTTACAGAGGAGAAACTGAGGCAAGAAGGGGTTATGTGATTTGCCCAGAGTCACATAGTCAGTAAGCGTCTGAGGCTGATTTGAACTCAGGTGTTCCTGACTCCAGACCCCGAGCCTTATTCACTACACCATCTACCTGCTCTATAAACGTATACCCACTCAATGGAGGTGATAAATACATTTACTAAAATACAAGCTAATCTTTCCACATCCAAGTTGATGGCACAACAGGAACTAACGTATGGTGATGAAGGGAGAAGAAGGTGAGAAAGAAGAGCTTTCCAGACTCACGCTATGTTACACCCCTTCCCACACTCTAGGTTCCACCCAAACCACCCTCTCTTTTCCACAGTACCTGATACCCCATCTCTCATCTTTACCTTTGCACTGGCCATCCCAGATACCAAGAGTTCCCTCCCTCCTCACCTGTGCTCACAGAATCCTTCTCTTTCTTCAAGACTTAGCTCAAGAACTATCTTTTGCATGAAACGTTTCTTGATTCCCAAATACTAGTGCCCTTCCCACTGTGTATTTATTTTATATTTACAGTATTCTGTGTATGTTTATATAAGTAATATCTCCCCTCATGGAATGTAATCTTCCTGAGAACAAGAATTATCTTTTTTTTTTTTAATCCCAGCAAAGTACCTGCCACATAATGAGTGCTTAATAAGTGCTATTTACTTGATTAAGAAATGGTCAAAAATAAGACATCATTTTTCCAGCAGCTTATTCAGTGTCACATCCTAAAGCCAGAGTCTGGAGAGAAAGGTTTCAAAGGATTTTCACTAGCTCCTCCACCATCACTTGATACCAAGGATCCCCATAGGAGAGGGTTAATTGAGGGAGTTACTTGATTATCTTAACAGTGTTGGGGAATAATATACCTTCAGGGCTTTTGTTTATGTCTTCCTAACAAAGAGTATGAATAAGCACACATGGAATGTGTGTCTTGTTGGTCAGCCTGGAATAATTTGGTTGACTGGGACTCTTGGTGGGAGGGTTGGTATGATAGAGTCACTCTTTGGTGCTGGCCACTCAGTAGGAATTGAGGACCCTCTTGACTCTCTTTTCACTCATTTCAACTTGTCTATGCAATCCTGAGGGCACAGCTGAGCTAAGATTAAGTCCTGCTGAGGCCAGTTTCCCCCAATGCCCAGGAGTCACTAGTGGCTGTCTTTGAATAAAGGGCACATGGGAATTTCATAGGCTCATCCACGCAGCCCAAGAGGAGAGTTCTCAGACAACATTGAATTCCAGGTATCAGCCACCTAGAAATAAGAGCAAGATTGTCCTAATCATGTGGCAGCAACAGAGAGGGAAATCAGGTAGAGGAATGGTAAGAATTCCTGAACCCTAGTCTCCCAGAGAGAGAAATGGGAAATTTCTGGGCAGGACAATCCCAGAATCTAGCCATTTAGCCAGCTGAGGGGGATCTCCAGGGCAGTGCAGGCAATTCCAAGCTCAAAGGTTTGGGATTTAGCCCTCTGTGTAGAAAATATAACTCTCTTCCAGTAGCTCCCTTCTTGATGGATGTAAAATAAATGAATAAAAAAAATTATTAAACACTTGCTATATGCAAATCACTTTGCTAAACACTGGGTATACAAATAGAAAAGCAAGACAGTTGTGCTTTCAAGGAACTCACATTTCAAATAGAAGGAGACAACAACACATGTAGATTTCAACTTCAATTCCAATGGAAATGTCCCCTGATTCTTAGAATGTAGAAGCAAAAGGGAAACTGTAGTGCAACTTCTTTAATGTTATTTCCATTAATTAAACCATAACTCTATCTGGCATTAACCATTTGACAATGCTAAGCACTTTGGGGGCAAGAACTCTCTTTTCCAGTCGTTAGTAGTTGTGGCTACAGCCCCAGCAGAAGCAATTGCCACCATAAAAAAAAAAAACCTGCTATGAACGTTTTGGTATATATGAGGCTATTGGGGCATATGTACAGTGGTGTACTGTAAAGACAAAGAGTATGAATAGTTGAGTGATTTTTCTCATAATTAAGTTCTAGGGCTTAGACAAGAAGCAGAGCCAAGATAGTGGAATAACAGGAGGAAGTACAACTGGCTCCTCAACTCTACTATGCCACAAGGATATAGGAAGCGCACCACGGGGAGTCCTGATGGGAAATCCAAGGAAAAAAATCACAGTGACTCATTTTTCCAGCCCAGGTCAGCAAAGGAAGCTAGACAGTGGAATATACACATACCAGGGATGAGGCTTAGCCAGGAACATGCCACAGAGCCTTCAGATACAAAAATTGAAAGAGGACCACAGCTGTCCACTAGGGCAAAAAGAAATCCCAGACCCATTCAGGAGCCACTGTACAGTGACAAGTTCCAACTGCCAAGTCTGTTGTTCCCTTTACTGAGTTGTGAGTTAAAGATCCATGGTTGAAAGGGGAGGAGACTTATGCCAAGGGAAGGCATTCCAAAGTAAGAAGCAGTTGGAGGCCCTAAGCTGTTCTCTGGGAGGAGCAAGTTCAGAAATAAACAGTGGATGTGTGGCTCTAACTCCAGGGGTAGAGAACAATCCCAGTTCTAGCCTCCAACCCAGTCAGAAGCCTGCAACAGAGTAAAACCCTCCCTGACCAAAGGAGAACTGCATTTCTGTCATTCTGAACCTTCAGAGTTTTCCATTTGACTGATATGGCTGAGTCTAGCCTCAGTCCACTAGAACTCCCACCAGGGGCAAGTCCACAAGCGTGTTGTGCATACTTAAATCCAGGTCGAGAACTTGTAGAGCTCAGAGCAGGAGGGCAGTGATCAGACTTCAGAGCAGGAGGGCGGTGATCAGACTTCAGAGCAGGAGGGCGGTGATCAGAGCTCAGAGCAGGAGGGCGGTGATCAGAGCTCAGAGCAGGAGGGCGGTGATCAGAGCTCAGAGCAGGAGGGCGGTGATCAGAGCTCAGAGCAGGAGGGCAGTGATCAGACTTCAGCCTGGTTCAGACCATTTTTTGAGCACTGGGAGGTTTTAGGTTCCCAGACTGAGCTGTCCCTGAGATCCTGGAATAATATAACATTTAATATCCTAAAAAAACCAAAAAAGAAACTGAGAGGATACAAGCTCAGCCCAGACGTACCCTCTAGAAATACACAGAGCTAAAATTAAGTCTGAAGTAAGGAAGTAAGCTGCAATAACGATCAAACAAAAAAAGAATCTCAAGATACAAACCCAGAAAAGAATGACTCCAAAATACATTTATAAGCAAAGCTTTGAAGCAAAATAAAGTATGGGCAAAAATTCAACTAGAATTGGACTTCCTGGGAGAGATGAAACTCTGCATGCAACTTTCATACATACACACATAAGTATGTATGTATTATGTGTATATATGTAAACACATATATTCTGCATCTGTATATTTCACATATATATATATATTGTACATGACACTTTCATATCTGTATTCTATGTATCATATGTATGTGCTGTGCCTGACACTTTCACAAAAATTGAACACATTAGGGTATAAAAACCTCAAAAACAAATGCAGAAAAATTAGAAGCATTAAATTTAAATTTTAGAAATTAAAAATATTAGATGAATATTTTATGGGCCATAATTCCATAAAATATATTTAATAAAGGACTACTGAAGAAATTATTAAAAAAAACTAATTGGAGGCTGAATAACTTAATCCTAAAGAATGTGTGGGTGAAAGAACACATCATAGAAACAATAGATCATTTCATTAAAGGTAATGAAAACAATGAGGCAGCATACCAGAATTTGGGGGATGCAGCCAAAATAGTCCTTAAGGGAAAGTGTATATTTCTAAACATTTTGATCAACAAAAGAGAGACAGAACAGATCAACAAATTGGGAATAAAATATTTTTTTAAAAAACCTAGAAAATCAACAAATTAAGTCCTTCCTTAATTAAACATCAGAACAGAAATCCTGACAATCAAAAAAGACATTAGCAAAACTAAAAGAAAAAGAGAACAATTAAATAAAATCAGGAGCTGTTTTTAAAATGATAAAATGCTATATGATACCAATAAACCATTAGTTAATTTGATTTTCAAAAGAAAGAAGAAAACAAAATTATCAACATCAAAAATGAAAAAAACAAATTCACAACCGATAAAAAAAGACAAAATTATTAGGAACTCTGTTGCTCAGTTATGTATAAAGTAATAAGATAATCTATATGAACTGAATGAATATTTACAAAAATATAAAATGTCTAGATTATTAGAACAAGAAATAGAGGGCTTACATAACTTAATCTCAGAAAAAAAAGTGAAGCGAGCCACAAATGAACTCCCAAAGAAAAAACCCCAGAGCTTATTGGATTTAAAAGCGTATCTATCAAACTTTTAAAGAACAATTAATTCCAACTAATTTGGGGGAGGAGGGAAACCCTGGAAAAATAAAAAAAAAAACAGGAGTCCTACCAAATTCTATAATATGAATTTGGTCTTGATAACTGAATCAGGGAGAATCAAAACAGAAAAAGAAAATTATAGACCTATGTCTTCAATGAAAATTAATATAAATTATTTTAAATAAAATTCTAGCAAGGAGACTATAGGAATATATCATAAAGATTATACACTGTGGAATTTTTCCAGGAATTCAGGTCTGGTTCAGTTCAGGAAAACTGTAAACAAAATTGACTATATTAATAATGAAAAAACAAAAATCATATGATGATATCAACAAATGCAGAAAAAAAACCTTTGACAGATTACAACAACATTCCTGTTAAAACACTAAAAAGCATAGGAATAAGTGGGTCTTTCCTTAATATGATAGGTTGTATGTATCTAAAACCAAGAGCCAGCATTATCTATAATGGGGATAAATTAGAGGCCTTTCCAATAAGATCAAGGGTAAAGACTACAATTCAATATATATGCTAGAAATATATGCTAGAAATGCCAACTCTAGCAAGAAGACAAAAAATGAAATTGAGAGAATAATCAGAGGCAAAGAAAAAAATAAAATTATTGCTTTTTGTAAATGATATGATGGTTTATTTAGAGAACCCTGCAGAGTCAACTTAAAAACTCATTGAACAATTAATTTCAGTAGAGTTACAGAATATAAAACAAAACCATATAGGTCATTAGCATTTACTTACTCTTTAGCTATTAAAGTTTAAAGTAGAACTGAGACTTTTGAAACTCCTTAAATATTATCAGCAAAATCTAGCTGGAAGAGATAGAAAGAGAAATTCCATTTAAAATAGCTACAAAAAATGTAAAATACTTGGGAGTCTCTTTGAGTAGACACAAGCAGGAATTATATGAACACAACTACAAAACATACTTTATACAAAATAAGATAAACCTACATAAGTAGAGAATATTAATTACTCACGGGTAGTATGAGTCAATATAATGAAAGAAAGGAAGGAAGGAAGGAAGGAAGGAAGGAAGGAAGGAAGGGAGGAAGGGAGGAAGGAAGGAAAAGAAAGGAGGGAAGAAGGGAAGGAGGGAGCAAGAAAAGAAGGAAAGAAAGAAGGGAGAGAGGGAAGAAGAAAGAAAAAAGGAAGAAAAGAAGGAAAAGAGGGAGGAGGGAGAAAGGAAGGAAGGAAAGAAGGAAGGAAGAAAAGAAGGGAGGGAGGAATTCTTGGATTACATAAGTATAAAGTAAAACAAATATCCACACTGGTCACATCTAAAAATGCGTTTCTTATTCTGCATATTATTCTATCACCTTTTGTCATGAAATGAGCAGTATTCTTCTTTAATAGTTCTCTGGAATCATTTAGTTGATTATAGTTCTTAAGTCTTTCAAAATTGTTCATTTTTATAATATTGGTATAAACTGTTCTTCTAGTTAGATTCACTTTACCCAGCATCAGTCATACAATCCTTTCCATGTCTCTTTGAAATCACATCTTTCCTCATTTCTTACAACATGATTAGATGCCACAGAGTAGGTGGCGATGCCTTCACCATATATGTGTTGTAAAGGCCACTAGGACCGCTTCCATCCTTATCAAGGGGCGTGCTAGCCTTCTCTCCTTTCATCCCACTCCCTTTACTAATTTTTTTTCTTTCTTTTGCTCATTAAAGGGGCCATTCCCTGATTACTTCTTAAAGAGGTCTATTCACTGAATGGGCATTACCTCACTCTAAGTGAGTACCTGAATAGGCCCAGGTATCCCACTGCATCGTGGGCCATCTCTAGTCATCCTGATGAATGTCTGGTTACTGGATCCAGATGACCCAGGAGAAATGAGGCTGGTGACCTGCACAGCCCTCCCTCACTCAAAACAAAGTCAAGTGCAAGTCATGTCATCATTTCTCTGATGTCATGGTCTTCTTCAAAAATGAAGGACGAACACAGACAGACAACACAACATAATTCATTATTTTCCTACACCACAATTTGAACAACCTCTCCTCAGTTGACAAACATCTCCTTAGTTTTCAGTTTTTTGCCATCACCAAACTCAAAAGCTGCTATAACTATTTTTGTACCTTACAGTCTTTTACTCTCTCTTGATTCCTTTTGGGGTATCAGGTTAGTGATGGTATATAGTTGAGTCAAAGAATATTTTCATGTGTAATTCCATATTGTTTTTCAAAACAATTGGACCATTGCACAGCTCCTCCAACAGTACATCAATATGTCCATTTTTCCATATCCCTTCCAATATTTTCTTTTTCTTTTTTGTCAACTTTGTCAATCTGATGGGTGTGAAGTGGAAATGCAAAGTTTTTTAATTTGCTTTTTGTAATTATTTGTGACTTAGAACATTTTTTCATATGGCTCTTGATAGCTTGGATTTCTTTCTTTGAAAAATGTCTGTTCATATCCTTTGAGATAAATTCCCCTTTTATCAGTTGGGGAATGACTATTTTTCTAAATTTGAATCTGTTCCTTATATGTCTTGGATATGACTTTTTTTTAGAGGATCTTTCTGCAAAGATTATTTTCCCCAGTTAACTATTTCCCTTCTAATCTAGCTGAATTTGTTTTGTTTGTGAAAATATTTTAAATTTTATGCTATCAAAATTGTCCATTTTATCTTTTATGATCCACTCTATTCCTTGTTTAGTCATGAACTCTTACTCCCATCCATACATCTGAAAAGTAATTTCCTCCTTGTTTCACCTATTTGTTGATGTGTCCTCTACATCATGCATGTAAAATAATTTCCAACATTCTTTTTTATCATTTTTGGGTTCCAAATTCCCTCCCTTCCCCTCTTCCTTGGACATAGATTATACATATGCAGTCATACAAAACGTATTTCCACATTAGCCATGTTGCAAAAGAGGATACCGATCAAAACAAAGCAAAAGAAAAGAAAAGAAAAATAAAGAAAATTCAAAGATCTACAATAAGACTCCATCAGTTCTTTCTCTGGAGGTAAATAGCATTTTCATCATAATTCCTTCAGAATTATCTTGAGATCACTGAAAATAGCTAAGTCATTCACAGTTGTTCATCATACAATATTGTTGTTACTGTGCACAGTGATCTTCTGGCTCTAACTTCATTTTGCATCAATTCAGATAAATTTTCCCAGGTTTTTTTCTGAAACCATCCTGCTTGTCATTTCTTATAGTACAGTAATGTTCCGTCACAATCATATATAACATAGCTTGTTTGGCCAGTCTCCCATTGATGGGCATCCCTTCAATTTCCAATTCTTTGTCACCACAAAGAGAGGTGCTATAAAGATTTCTGGACATATAAGACCTTTTCCATTTCCTTTGATCTCTTTGGGATACAGATCTAGTAGTAGTATTGCTGGGTAAAAGAGCATGCATGATCTTATAGTCCTTAGTTCCAAATGGCTCTCCAGAATGGCTGAATCAGTTCAAAACTCCAGCAAGGGTGCATTACTGTTCTAATAATCAGTTCACAACTCCAGCAAGGGTGCATTACTATTCTAATTTTTCCATATACCCTCCATTTGTCATTTTCATTTTCTATCATATTAACCAATCTGATAGGTGTGACATGGTACCTCAGATATTTTAATTTTTGTCATTTTTTATGATATTGACTTGACCTTCCTATGAGCAATTAATATTCTCCAATTACTTAGGTCTGTCTTTATTTTTGCAAACTGTTTTGTATTGTTTTTATATATTTCCTATATGTATCTTGGTAGATAGACTCCTGGGTATTTTATATTTTCTATTTGTGGTTGTTTTTCCCTTCACATCCAACTCTTTGTGACTCCTTTTCAGGGTCTTTCGGCAAAGATGTTAGAGTGCTGTGCTATTTGCTTCTCCAGTTCATCTTACAGATGAGGATACTGAGGCAGACAGGATTAAGTGACAACCTTGGGCAACCAAAGTCATACAACTAGTAAGTGTCTGAGGTCAGATTTAAACTCAGGAAAATGAGCCTACATAACTGTAGGTCCAGCACTCTATCCACTGAACCACCTTGCTGCCTCCACATTTTCTGTAGTTATTTTAAATGGAATTTCTCTTTTATATCTTTCTCCCAGGATTTTTTAATAATACACAGAAATGCTGATGACTTGTATGGATTTATTTTACATCCTGAAACTTTGCTGAAGTTAATAATTGTTTCAGTTAAACAAACTCTCCCTTTCTGGTTCTCACTGAGACCTAACTCCTTCCCAATGGTCTAGCTCCCTGGCTTTTTCTAGTACTGGCTGCCTTTCACTCACTAGTTAAGATGGGAGAGTTGTAACACTCCATGCTCTCTACCGCCATTTCCAGATTCTCCCTGTACCACCATCACTTCACAACCTCCCCTCCTATGAGGTTCACTCAATTAATATCTACCACAAAATCAAAACTCTTGTAACTATTGTCTCTCAATCTCCAGGATACTTCCCTTTTTTCTCCATGAATTCAGTGTCTGGCTCATAACCTCTCTCTGTTCCTCAATTCCTCCCCTTGTATTGGGAGACTTCAACATATATATTACTATTCCTTCTAACTATATATATTACTTATATACATGTACACTTATATATACTAGTATATACATATATACTTATGTACATGATATATACATATCAACATACATATTACTATTCATACTCTCACAATTACTCAACTTACTCATTTCATAGGGCCCACTCCTCTGCTCTACCTCAACTCCACATGAGAATGGCCATATCCTTGATCTTGCCATCATCCACAAATGTACCACTTCTACATCATAAACTCTAAAATACCCTTATCTGTTTGCTGTCTATCATCATTCCACTTCTCCCTTTGCCTTTCAGTCTCAAATCCTATTTTTTGTCCATATCATGACCTCCAGTCTCTTGACGCCCCCCCAATTCTTTCTCAGGTCACTATATCTGCACTGGCTACCCTCTCCTCCCTTGCCCATCTTGACCCCTTGGTGAACCAGTTCAACTCTACATTTGCCTCTTCCCTTGAGTCCTTTGTTCCCTTATTATATCTCTGATTATGCCCTGCCAAGCCTTAGCCTCCCACCATCCTCTGTGTTTGCTCTTACACATGTATTTCTAGAAAAAAAAAATCATTATAACCGTGCTGATTGGACCCACTACAAATTATGTTATATAACCTGAATTGGGTACTCACCCATGCAAGGCAATCCTTTTATACTTTATACTAACTAACTCACTATCCTATTCACTCCATCGGGTCTTCCAAAATTTTTCATCCTCTTTCAATCTTCCCATGGCTTTCCTTCCTTCCACCTTTTCTAATGAGATCTTTGCTTCATATTTTACTGAAAAAACTGAGACCATTCCATAGAGCTCCCTCTTCTGCCTTCCTCCTCATTTCATATGAACCGGATGTCTTCTGCCACTTACTTCCTCCTCCTTCACCCTCACATGAAAAGGATGCCAAGGCAAACTTCTCCTGCCAAGGTGAACCCCTCTACAGTGTATAAGTGATCCTATTCCATCCCATCATCTCCAGCAGATTGCCACCCCACCCTCCATCATCCTTGTCCCTTCATTTATCTTCATTCACTCCTTGTATACTGGCTGCTTCCCTACTGCCTAAAACATGCCCATTTCTTCCCTACCCTCAAAAAATCTTCACTTGACTCAAGCATCCCCACCACCTGTTCATCATCCATCATCCTGCCTGTCTCCTCCCTCTTGTGATTAAACCCATCTACAGTAAATGCCTTCCCTCCCTTTCCAATTGCCCTATTCTTAACTCTTTACAGTCTGGCTTCAGACCTCATCATTCAGCTAAAACTGCTCTCTCCCAAATTACTGACAATTGGCTAACTGCAGAATCTAATTGTCTTTGCTAAATCCCCACCCTTCTTGACCTCTCTGCAGCGTTCAAGACTATCCATCACCCTCTTCTCCTGGATACTCTCTATACTGTGGGTTTTAGTGACACTATGCTCTCCTAGTTTTTCTCCGACCTAGATGACTGATCTTTCCCAGTCTCCTTTGCTGGATTCTCATCCAGATCATGCCCTATCACCAGGGGTGTCCCTCAGGGCTCTGTGCTGTGAACTCTTCTCTTTCTATATTTTTTTTTATTTGGTGATATCATTAGCTCCCATAGAGTCCATGATTATCTCTTTGCTGATGGTTCTCAGATCTCTCAAATAGGCCCCCTTTTCTCCTCTGACACTCACTCACCTCTGCATTATTGCCATAGCCTTCTGGTTGGCCTCCCTGCCTCCCAAGGTCTCTCTCTCCAGTCCATTCTCCACTGAGCCCTCAGTGCTCTTCCTAAAGTGCAGGTCTGACCCTGTCACATACACACATTCCTCCCCACTTCCTCCCACACACACTCAATAAATTCCAGTGGCTCCCTATCCCTTTGAGGATCACATATAAAATCTCTTTGGCATTCAAAGCCTTTTATAATCCAACCTTTTGTACCTCTATGTTCTCCACTGCATTCCAGTGACGCTGACCTCCTTGCTGTTTCAACCCTAGACATTTTCTCTGGCTGTCTCCCATGCCCAGAATTCTCTCCTTCCTCACCTCCACCTATTGACTTCCCTGGCTTCCTTCAAGTCCAAGTTAAAATCTCCCCTTCTGGGGGGCAGCTAGGTAGCACAGTATATGGAACAATGGGTCCTGGAATCAGGAGGACCAGAGTTCAAATCTGCCTTCAAACACTAACTAGCTGTGACCCTGGGCAAGTCACTTAACTCTGTTTCACACACAAACACACAGTTCTCACTTTCTACAGGCTTTCCTAATCTCCCTTAACTTCCCTCTGTAGATTATCTTCTTTCTATAGCTTGTTTATATATTTGTGTTTTCATGTTGTCCCTCCCATTAGACTGAAGTCCTTGAGAGGAGGAACTGTCTTTTGCCTTCATTGTATCCCTGGAACTTAGCACAGAACCTGGCACATAAAAGGTGCTTAAGAAATGTTTATTGATTGGTAGACTCTAGGGTTTTCTAAGTACACAATCATATTATCGGCAAAAGTAATAATTCTGTTCCTTCTTTTACTTATTCCTCAATTTCTTTTTTTCTTTTCTTTTTACTATAACTAGCATTTCTAGCACTACCTCAAATAAAATAGGTAAAATAGACATCTGATCTAATTGGAAAGGATTCTGGTTTATCTCCATTACATATGATATAAGTTCTTGGCTTTAAATATATCCTATCATGTTAAAGAAAGATCCATTTATTCCTGTGTTCTGTTGGTGGATTTAACAGATATGAGTGCTATCGTCTGTCAAAAGTTTGCTCTGCATCTACTGATATAATCATGTGATTTTTGTTGTTTTTGTTATTAATATGTTAAGTCTATTGTTTTCCTAATGTTAAAATAGCCCTGCATTCCTGATATAAATCCAACTTGATTGTACTGTATGATCTTTGTGACATGTTATTATAATCTCCTTGCTAATATTTTATTTAAAATTTTTGCATCAATATTCATTAGGTGTACTGGTCTGTAGTTTGTTTTTTTCTGTTCTGACTCTTCCTGGTTTAGGTATCAAGACCATATTTATGGGGGGAGGAGCCAAGATGGCGGAGTAGAAAGACTCACGTACACTAGCTCCAAATCCACAGCCCATAAATTTCCTGTAAAAAGAACTCCCCACAAATTCTGGAGCAGTGGAACCTGTGCAGAAACACACTGGAAAAGATTTCCATTCCAGAGAGCCCTGGAAAGCCATCCCCAGGGGTCCGTCATGCTCCGGACAGCAGAGCCCACCCCTGCGTTGCCCTGGCCGCATGGCCCCAGAGGAGGAATCTCCGGCGGCTGGGAAGGTCCCTCCACCCACAGACACTACAGGTCAGTGAGAGAGACTTCTGGGCTGGCTGAGAGGGGAGCGGGGTGTCTCCATAACTCAGGCCCCCTCGGGAGGCAGCGGCAGAGGCAGCGGTGGTGGCCCAGAACTCCTGAAGCAGACAGGGGCTCAGGGCCATTATCAAAGGTCTCTTCATAAACCCCCTGAGGGAACTGAGCCTGGGAGGCAGCCCTGCCCCAACCCAAGCACCACAACTTAAGTTCACATTGAATAGCAGTCACTCCCCCACTGCAAAAATCCCTGAGGCTGGGAAGCAGCATTTGAAACACAGACCCCAAGCACTAGCTGGGTGGATCTAGGCAGGGGTAGACAGGAATCTCAGAAGTCAAGTAACTGGCTGGGAAAATGCCCAGAAAAAGGAAGCAAAATGAGACCATAGAGAGCTACTTTCTTGGGGAAGAGATGTTCCTTCCTCCCATCATTTCTGATAAGGAAGTACAATGGTTGCCATCAGGGAAAGACATGGAGGTCTGGGCCTCTGTATCCCAGACATCTGAGGTGGATGTCCAGTGGGCTCAGGCCATGGAAGAGCTCAAAAAGGATTTTGAAAATCAAGTTAGACAGGTGGAGGAAAAACTGGGAAGAGAAATGAGAGAGATGCAAGAAAAGCATGAAAAACGGGTCAATACCTTGCTAAAGGAGACACAAAAAAATGCTGAAGAAAATAACACCTTGAAAAATAGGCTCACTCAATTGGCAAAAGAGGTTCAAAAAGCCAATGAGGAGAAGAATGCTTTCAAAAGCAGAATTAGCCAAATGGAAAAAGAGGTTCAAAAGCTCACTGAAGAAAATAGTTCTCTCAAAATTAGAATGGAACAGATGGAGTCTAATGACTTTCTGAGAAACCAAGAAATCATAAAACAAAACTAAAAGAATGAAAAAATGGAAGAGAATGTGAAATATCTCATGGGAAAAACAACTGACCTGGAAAATAGATCCAGGAGAGACAATTTTAAAATTATGGGACTACCTGAAAACCATGATCAAAAAAAGAGCCTAGACATCATCTTTCATGAAATTATCAAGGAAAACTGCTCTGAGATTCTATAACCAGAGGGCAAAATAAGTATTGAAGGAATCCATCGATCACCACCTGAAAGAGATCCAAAAAGAAAAACTCCTAGGAACATTGTGGCCAAATTCCAGAGTTCCCAGGTCAAGGAGCAAATATTGCAAGCAGCTAGAAAGAAACAACTCCAGTATTGTGGAAATACAATCAGGATAACACAAGATCTAGCAGCTTCTACATTAAGGGATCGAAGGGCGTGGAATAGGATATTCCAGAAGTGAAAGGAACTAGGACTCAAACCAAGAATCACCTACCCAGCAAAACTGAGTATAATTCTTCAGGGGAAAATATGGTCTTTCAATGAAACAGAGGACTTTCAAGCATTCTTGATGAAAAGACCAGAGCTGAAAAGAAAATTTGACCTTCAAACACAAGAATGAGAAGAAGCATGAAAAAGTAAGCAGCAAAGAGAAGTCATAAGGGACTTACCAAAAGTGAACTGTTTACATTCCTACATGGAAAGACAATATTTGTAACTCTTAAAATTTTTCAGTATCTGGGTAGTTGATGGGACCACACACATATATACACACATACACATGTACACGCGTGCACGCACACACACATACACACATGCATGTACATACAGAGACAGAGAGCACAGAGTGAATTGAATAGGATGGGACCATATCTTAAAAGAAATTAAGGTAAATGGTGAGAGAGAAATGTAGTGGGAGGAAAGAGGGTGAAATGGAATGGGGTAAATTATATCTCATTCAAGAGGCAAGCAGGAGACTTTTTAGTGGAGGGAAAAAGAGGAGAGCTGAGAAAAAAACATGAAGTTTACCCTCATCACATTTGACTAAAGGAAGGAATAAAATGCACACTCATTTTGGTATGAAAACCTATCTTACAGTACAGAAAAGTGGGGGAGAAGGAGATAAGCAGGGAGGGAGGGATGATGGAAGGGAGGGCAATGGGAGAAGGGAGCAATTTGAAGTCAACACTCGGGGAGGGACAGGATCAAAAGACAGAATAGAAACAATGGGGGGCAGAATAGGATGGAGGGATATACAGTTAGTCTTACACAACATGACCGTTATCGAAGTCATTTGCAAAACTACACAGATATGGCCTATATTGAATTGCCTGCCTTCCCAAAGGGAATGGGTGGGGAGGGAGGGATGGGGAGAATTTGGAACTCAAAGTTTTAGGAACAACTGTTGAGTATTGTTGTTGCTACTAGGAAATAAGAAATACAGTTAATGGGGAATAGAAAGTCATCTGGCCCTACAGGACAAAAGAGAAGATGG
Organism: Bettongia penicillata ogilbyi; assembly: GCA_023548195.1. NCBI lineage: Eukaryota > Metazoa > Chordata > Mammalia > Diprotodontia > Potoroidae > Bettongia > Bettongia penicillata. The sequence goes on along the minus strand of JAJHZJ010000380.1, from coordinate 1,978,977 downwards.
GGACAAGAGAAGGGAGGGCTGATAGAAGAGAGGGTAGATTGGTGATAGGGAAAATTAGAATGGTTGGTGTATTGGGGTGGGGGGAGAGGATAAATGGGGAGAAAATTTGGAACCCAAAATTTTGTGAAAATGAATGTAAAAAGTTAAATAAATAAATTTATATTAAAAAAAGACCATATTTATATCACAGGTAGAATATAACGGGATTCCTTCTTTTGTTATTTTGGCAAACAGTTTGTATAATATTGAAAGTCATTTTTCTTTGAAAGTTTGGTAGATTTAGATTATGAATCCATCTGATCCTGGATTGTTTCATTTTGTTTTCCTTTGGGATTTTATTTCTCATACAATGTCTTTTTCTAACACTGGATTGTCTAAATTCTTTGTTTCTCCTGCTAATCTGGATATTCTATATTTTTGTAAATTTTCATTTCATTTCATTTCATTTCTTAGCTTTATTGGAATATAGTTGAGCAAAACGAGTTTCTAATAATATTCTTAATTTCTTCATTTGTAGTAAATTCTTTTTTTTTTCATTTTTGTTCCTTGTAATTTGGTTTTCTTGTTTTTAATCAATTTAACTAAATGTTTATTCTTTTTATTCCTCCCCACCCCAACAAAACAGAGATTAGTGATATTATTAATACGATGTAGGGGTTTTTCCTTCAATTGCTAACCTCTTTCTTGATTTTCAGGATTACTGTTTTAATTGTAATGAAAAAGTAGTTTCTTGATTTGTTAGTTTCCTAGGTTGTTTTTTTTTTTTGTGGTTGCATTCCCAATTTGTCGATTTTTTTCTTTCTTTCGTGGTGATGAAAGTGCTTAGAGATATCATTTTTACCCCCAAGGACTGCTTTGGCTGCCTCCTAAACATTTTATTATGTTGACTCATTGTTATCATTGTCCTTAATGAAATTATTTATTGTTTCTATGATTTGTTCTTTGACCTACTCTTTCTTTAGGATTAAGTTACTTAGTTTCTAATAGATTTTTTAATATTTATTTCAGTGACTCTTTAATATAATTTTTATTTCACCTTGGTCAGGAAACGTGTTTAATAATTTTTGCCTTTCTGCAATTGTTTGTGAATATTTTTATGCCTTAAATTTAAAAAAAGCTCTCAATTTCTGTGAAGGTACCATGCAAAGCTCAGGTATTTATACTCCTTCTATAGCATGTTTAAATTTTCTAAAATCTATTCAGAGTCTTCTTGTTGCTTTCCTTTTAGGAAAGCAGATCTAAGAACCTGTGCAGCAGGCCATCCTGTGTATGCTGGGGTGCTTACTGCTACACAGCATCATAGCTTGATAATTATTCTGGTGCCTGTGATAAGAGTACAAAATGTACCCCAGGGCAAGAAGCTGAATGAGATGGAGAGACCAAGACACCCCAAGGAAAGAAATTGGACCCCAGGGCATTGCTCCATGAAGGTAAGATAGAGATCCTGGGCTCCCTGAAAGAGAATAGTGATATCCAGTAGCTTCATGTCTTATCTTATTCTTCTTTCTAATGAGGCACTGAGTTCAACTATTTCTTCCTGATGGAAGAATGTAATTGCTGTCAATGCTTTTTCATCTCAATGTCCTGAGGCAAAGCCCTAGTCATTCCACGGTGGTTATAGCTTTGTTGAATTAAATCATGAGAATAACAATATGCACTCAGACCACAAAATGTAGCAATGATAGTACCTTACATCATCATCATCATCGTTTACATGCAAACATTTGTTCAATTACACAAAATACTTGAGCAACAATCCACATGGTAGGATAGCTACTTGTTCTTGTACTATTTCTATGCAAGCATCATCAAAAACAGATGAGAGGAATGAAATAACAGTGATGATGATAATGATAATAATAGCGCAATCCCAAAAATTCACAGAACCAAAGGAAATGAGAAAGAAGACATAGAAACAAAGAGGACATTTTTATTTTTTGCTAAAATTAATATATATATTTAGAATTATCAATTTTATTGTCATTTGAAAGTTTTGTTTTATGTACCGTAAGTTTTAGGATTTATTTAAAATTTTCAGCTTTGTTCATTGTATTTCAGTTTCAAATTAAATAAATAAGTATATGCCTGTTTTTTTGTTGTTTTTGTTGTTGACTATTGATTAAATGGGTTGTTTTGGGAAAATTATATTGTGATTTTTTCCCGGAAGAAAATAAAAATGTTCACCTTCCCAGTGATGCCATTTGATTGTAAACATTTTAACAACAGAACCTCTGAAGATTCCAAGTTGAAGGTCAATAGAGAGTGAGTGTCATGGTAGGTATGAGTAGGTTGCAGCACATTCACAGGGATGACTTCCAAATAATAAGTAGTTTAAGGACTATCCTTCAGGAAGAATATGATTTTAAAAAAAGAGATGGGGCAACCGCAAAGCAAGAGCAAGGGCCAAAAGCAAGGCACTAGTACCTAGACAATGTAAAAACCTGGAAGATGGCCTCAAGGGACCCTCTCTGGATGGTCTATGGGAGAACATGAACAAGAGTGGTACAAGATGAGAAAGCTTGAATGGATTATGATCGGTACCTAGGGAGGGAATATCCACATTGATGAGATTATAGCTCTATTAAAGTTTTGATGAATGAATGAATAAAAGAACAAATACCTTACCTCCTCTTATGTAGTGTGTTGAATTAGGAAAACAATGATGTTTGCCAAACAGGGAGTCACCCAGAACCACCAGTGAGGGGGGTGAGGAGCTTGCAGGTTGACCTCTGAGACCATTCTAATGTCATCCAAAAGAAAAGGTGAAGACTGATAGGACATGCTGGATGGAGCTGAGAAGTTGTTGTGTAGGCCACAAGGGTCTCCCAACTTGACCATGGAAGCAGGAAGATGGATGTGAATTTGTAGGACTTCTCCCAGACCTAAAGTGGAAAATAAAAGGCAAAGAGAGAAAAAAAATAGCTTTCCTTGAATTATAAAATGAATTCTTGGAGGGCATAGGACCCAACTCTTGGGTTACCAAAGCTTTTTTTCATAACTCTCAGTCACTTTAGGAGATAATGATGTAGTCCTAGTAGGGGTTGCCTCATCATATCTCAGGATAATATGCAGGAAAGAGTATGGCCAGTGAATATACTTGGCTCTCCTTTGGTAAGTGTCATGCCCCACATGGAGATAGAGACGAAGATTGCCATATGCCAGAGAGGATTCCCCCATACTCTAGGAAGCCTCAATCACTGATAAAGTAGCCTTAAGAGTAGTCTTAAAAGCTAAAGAGGCTATGGTATAGCCCACCTTTCTACAATGACTATTCTCTCAAAGCAACCTCTGAAAGTGTCCTAGCTTTATTTGTTTCCTTTTGACTCAGGTAGGAGTCATGCTGGTTCATGAGGTAGGAAAAAGCAGTGAAGGTGGTTGAATGGAATGAGGTCAGACCACCAAAGAACCCCATTGTCAAGGGGATTTTGGTCTGTAGAGGATTAAGTCTTGGAGCTCTGCCCCTTGGATCTACAAACTTTCATGTACGTACTGAGGCAAAGGCACTAGGAGGTCATGACATATTCCTGCCTTGCCATCTTCTTCATTCTCCCTTCACTTCTCCCTTCCATCCCTCTCTTCCCCAATTTACTGGTTGTTCCTCCCCTTGTTCCCCTCCCCTAAGGCAGGGGTTCATTATCTTTTTTGGACCATGGATTCCTTTGACAGTTTGGTGAAGTTCATGGATCCCTTTTCTCAGAATCATATTTTTAAATGATTTAAAAAAATACTAAATTTCAGTAAGAAGTTAGTGAAAATAAAGCTGTAAATTTGTCATCTCATCTAAGTTTATGGTCCATTCTCTCCTGCCCCAGGTTGGGAAACCCTGCTTTAAAGTTATTTTTCATATGCTCTGTCTGTATTGTACATCTCTTTCACATCAGTGTTGTTTCCTCCATTAGAATGCACACTTCTTCAAGTACTTTTGAGGTGGGATAGGGTCAAAGGAGAGAATAGAGGAGGTGGGGGGCAAGATAGGATGGAGGGAAATATAGTTAGTCTTTCACAATATGACTGTTATGGAAGTGTTTTGCATTACCACACATGCATAACTTATATCAAATTTTCTTGCCTTCTCAGTAAGTGTGAGTGGGGAGGGAAAAAGAGAATGTGGAACTCAAAGTTTTAAAAGCAAGTGCTCAAAATTGTTTGCACATGCAACTGGGCATAGAAATCTATCTTGCCATACAGGAAAATAGAAGGGAAGGTGATAAGGGAAGCGGGGGAGGCAGAAAGTTATAGAAAGGAAGGCAGATTGGAGGAATGGATAAGCAGAATACATGCTCCCTTAGGGTGGAGAAATGGGGAGAAAATTTGGAACTTAAAATCTTGTAGAAGTGAATATTGAAAACTAAAAATTAATTTTTAAATAAAAAATTGAGCAATACAGTAAAAAAAGAAGAATATAAGTTTCTTGAGGGCAGGTTCAGATTCTGCTTTTTCTTCTTTACATCCCTGTGTTTAATAAATATTTCTCAACTTATTGATCTGTACTCAAATTCTCTGCTTCCAAATTCAGTACCTCCAAAGCTACAGATGGAAATTCAAGAAGTGTAATGACAGGTGTTTTGATGAATCAATACTGTGACAGTTGAGAAGGCAGCAGAATCATCTTTGCCCTGAGCTGGCCCTGGAGGATAAAGAAGCACAGGTTTCATCTCTTGGTTCTGTGACAGCTTTTAAGCTCACACTCTGGGTAGATAGCCAGGAGGATTTTGAATCAGGGTGACTAGAGTTCCAATCCTCCCTCAGATGCTTGCTAACTATGTGACTCTGGGCTGGTCACTTAACCTCTTAGCCTCAGTTTCCCTATTTACAAAATATAAATAACACCTATCTCACAGGAGTGCTAGAATTAAATAAGATAATATCAAAAAATGCTTTGTAAACCTTAAAGCACTATGTAAATATTAGCTATTATTGTCAGGTAAGGCATTATGAGGAATCCCTTTCATGCATGATTTGGACTAGATGGTAGTTGGGATATATGATTATGACAGAATACTATTGTGCTATAAGAAAGGACAAGCAAGATACTTTCAAAAACATCTAGGAAGACTTACATGAACTGATGCAGAGTAAAAGAAGCAGACATGGGAGAACAATGCACACAGTAACAGCAGTATTGTAGGATGGTCATCTGTGAATGACTTAGCTATTCTCAGCAATTCAATGATCTAACACAATTCTGAAGACTCATGATGAGATATACTAACCACCTCCAGAGAAAGAATTGATACAGATCAAAGCATACTTTTTTAACTTTATTTTTCTTGGGGCTGTGTGGTGTGTTTTTTAATGTGTTCTCTTTTTGCAACACAGATAATGTGGAAATATTATGCGTAATCTTTACCAAAGTGCTTGCCTTCTCAAGGAGGAGGAAGGACAGGGAGGGAGAGAATTTGGAATTCAAAAATGATACAAAAAAGAATGTTAAAATTGTTTTTGCATGTAATTGAGAAAAAATAAAAACATTCTTGAAAATAAAAAGTTATTGAGGAACCCCCCCAAAAATAGATGGTTTCTATGGTACCTTCTAACTCACACTCTATCATCCTGTGACTTCAAAGGATCATAGATTTTAAGCTGGAAGGAACCAGAGAGGTCATCTCTCTAGTTCATGTCCCTCATTTTAAGGATGAGAAAATGAGAATAAGTGACTTGCTTCTAGTCACCCAGCTGGTAAATATCAGAGATGGCATTTGAACCCTGGCATTCACAAGTCTCTACTGACTCCAAGTCGGGTGCTTTATCCACTAGATAACCTTTAATCTTTGGGGTTAAAGCTGGGATAGGTAGGAATAACCACAGATGGAAACTAGCAAACGACAATGCCAGAAATAGTTCACCCCAAAGATTCTGTTCTGGGTAGGGGAACTGGATGCAGAGGGATGGCTCACCTCTTACCACCTCTGGCTATTGCCTGGCTACTTATTTTGCTTGGCTCCTATCTTTAGAAAGTTCCATGCCCTTTGACCTCTGCTTCCTGTCAGCAGGAGTGACCTCTCTTCCTCTAGGTCTCCCATCTGTCTCTCATTAAGGTTCCATCTCTCTTAACTTCTAATTTCACACTCGTCCCTTTCCTCCTCCCTTCTTGTCACAGCCCCAAGATTGACTCTATGCCACCCAGATATTTTCCCTAAGTTACTGAGCACCTCAGTTAAAAGGACATTGATTTAGGACCTTTGTTTTACACACACACACACACATGCACATGCACACGCACATGCACACACACACGTACACGCACACACACCCTGCTGTTGCCAGGGACAGAAGTAAAATGAGGGGCCCAAATCCAGGTAAGGCTGGCACACCTGGCCCCAGCTCAGAGGTGCAATTCCAGAAGTCAGCGTTGAGCTCCTGGTAGGTAGGGGCTGACTGGCTGCAAAGCTCACCTGACCATGACTCAGTGGGAAAACGCACTCACCTCCTTGTCACCATTCCCTACTAGACCTGGGGAAGCAGAGGACAGAAAGACCCCACTGCCGCACATCTCCCAAGAACACTCCTAGTTCTCAGGTGAAAGTTCAGGGTCTAGATAATACTAACAGTTAACTTGACATAGTGCTCACTGTGTTCCAGGCACTGTGCTAAGTATTTTACAATTACTTTTTTGATCGTCACGTGCACAGATAAAATATGGATACATTCATCCTCATTTCTACAGGACAAGGACTCTGTGTGGGAAACATGCAGGTCAGAGAACCTCTATCCAGAGTGCAAGAAGCATGGTCCTCTGAGCCACCCATCCCACGGCACCTCCGATCCCCATTATCAACCCAGGTTTGTCCAAAGTACAGAAGTGGGGGGTCAGTACCCCTGCCCACCAGGCCCTGCTCATCAGGATGACTTGGGAAGCTCTTCACTCCATCATGCTTGTTCTATGCTCCTCTGAGCCCATGTTACTCCCCTCTGCACTGCCCCCCCTTGAGCTCACAGGGAAGGGCCCAGATCATACTTCACCCTCTCTTGGCAGAAAGAGTCAGCAACAGTGACAGGCAAAATCACTATCCTGCAGACGGCGGGTTTGGAGCTGATTCTTGAAAGAAGCCATGGAAACTAAGAAGCCCGGTAATCCCTGTCAAATGTCACATAAATATTTAGACACTCCTTTAAGGCTGGCAAAGCACTTTACATAAATTTTCTCATGTGATCCTTACAACAGCTCTGGAGCTAGGTGCTATTATCATCTGCATTTGACAGATGAGGATACTGGAGCTCAGAGAGGTTGGGTGATTCCCCACGGACCCACAGCTAGTGATTGTCGGAGGGGGACTTCAAGCCCCAACACTGTCTGACCCAGCACACTATCCACTCAACCCCATCGAGACAGCTAGTGACCTGGAAGGAAGGAAGACTTGACTTCAAATCCAACTTCAGACTCTTACTGGCTGTGTGACCCTGGGCAAGTCACTCAACTTCTGTCCACCTGAGTTTCCTTATTTGTAAAATGGAGATAATAACAGCCCTTTCTTCCCAGGGTTACCGTAAGGATCAAACGAGATAATAATTGTAAGTGCTTAGGATGAAGTCTGGCACATAATAGGTGTTACCTAAGTGCTTGCTCCCTTCCTTTCTATCACACTGCCTCTCACAGTCCTAGCTTTGTGATTTTGTGGTAAATTACTAAACCTCATTCTGAACTTCAGATTCCTCCCCTATGCAAAATTGAGGCAACAATATGCTACCCACCTCACCTGACGGTTGTGAGGAAGGTATTCTGTTCTCCCTCTTTTTGTTTTTGTCTAGACCTAGGATTTCACCTTTGTAGGGAGCTCCCAGTGTGGAAACCCCTTGTACTGTGCAGTTCATCTGCTTCCCATAAGAGAGAGAGAGAGATAACGAACCCAGAGAAATCAAGTGACTTGCTTGTAGTCTTTCAATATGCGTCAGAAGCACAATTTGAATCCAGGTTACTCCTGATTCCAACAACCACTCCCACATGTTACCTCTGCTGCTCCCTGTAAATCTGAGCTTGAACTGTTGTTTATGGCTGTTAGTCACCACTAATAATCCCTGCTGCACACATCGGTCTGTCTATCTGCAATTTATCATTGGCCTTTTCTTGCCTATTCTGGGCCCTGGCAGGGCTGGTTGATCCTGGACTGGGCTCTTTACCCCAACAGCCAGGCCAGCAGCTCTCTCCAGGATGGCCTCCCAGCCTCCCCTCCAACAGAGCCTAGCTTTTTCCTATAAGGCCAAGGCAATTTAACTGTGGGGGGAGGGAGACGGGGCAATAGTTTATTCACTTAAAAAACCTCATGGAGTTTCCAGAAATTCACATCTTTGGAAAAATTAACAATAAACTAAACAGATTTTTTTTTCATGGAAAGAATCCAGATTTCAACACATGGGTAGGTCCCAGGGGCACTGAGGAACAGAGTCCGAGCAGACTGGCATTCTTCTGAAGTTCAGTCATGACATGCTCCTGCCTTCCCGCCCTCTTCATTCTTCCTTCACTCATCCCCTCCATCCATCTCTCCCTTGATTTGCTAGGCTGTCCTCCTCTTGCTCCCCTCCCCCCAAATTCCACCCTCTGTCTGTCATCATCATTGCCTTTCTTTCTTCCTGGAAGCCTCTAGGAGAGGGTGAGGTATGAACTGAGATCTTCCCCATGAGCTCGAGAATCAGCCTGGTTGGGAGTAATGTGGGCTCTGAGAGCACAGGACAAGGAAAAGGCGGAGCTTCCGTAGATGCCCTGGTGGACAGTGGGACTGACCCTTGACCTCTTCACATGTGGGTCACATATATCTACCTCACCCACAAGGTGAAAGGTTAAGAGAAGTCCAGCCCTCCCTTTCTCCTTCCCAATCCTAGTGAAGAGCCTGGTCTCTACACAAGTTGACTTGAGGCAGTGTCATGATATGGTGGAAAGAGTCAGTAGTCTTAAGTTCAAATTCCCCCTATGATGCTTGGAGGACTTCAGGCAATCATTTAATTACCTTGGCTCTTTATTTCTTCAATTGTGGAAAAAAGAGGGTTACACTACTTGACCTCTGATGTCCCTTCCAACTCTAGATTAGTGATCCATGGGTGAAAATTAAATCCATGTCAGCTACTTGAGGACAAGGACCACCACCCTTGCACAGTGGTTGGCACATAGACAGCACATAATAAGGGTTTCTCGACTTGACTTTGGTAATATTCCAAGCTGGAAGGGGCCATCTAACCTATCCTCCTTCATTTTACAGAGAAGAAACCTGAGGCCCAGAGAGGGGATATGACTTGCCTTACAGAGTCCAAGCCCAGGTATTCATTCTGAGTCTGAATCCCAGCTTCCTTTCACTACTCCATGACAGATATGAGAGCTGAAGACCTCCCTCCCTCAGGATTTCATCCTATTTCCTTTAAGGGGTTCAAGGACTCAGTGGCTATATCTTTGTAACTGATGCCCAAAATTATCTTATAAATTAACACATTTTGTATCATAGTCACATAAGGGTATATGGGATGTTCAGGGAAGACTGGCATCTCAGATGAGAGGGCTTGCCAAGTGCTTTTCAGGGCTGCCCACCCACCTTTGGTATCCATCTGTCACCCAGACCTCACTTCTATTTACAAAAAGCTGTAACACATGCAATGACTATACCCTGGGAAAAAACCATCTCAGCAGATGGACTAAACAAGATTGAGGTTAACTAAGGGGCCTCAAACCCATTGATGAGTTAGGGGGATGCCTACGCCAAGCATGTGAAGATTTCTCCTGTAGGAATGGGCAGATATGAACATGTAATGGGCATGAAAGTGACTGGACAAGGCAAAGACACCAGGTCATCCGCTGCATCCCTGGCCATGGCCAGTTATCTTGACTTTTGTCTTGCCACTGGACTTCACTACTCTGGAAGACAGAGTGAGGCTGATGACTTTGTGGAACTGTAGCTCACTTACATCCAATTCACTTACAAGTCTAGATATCACCCAACCACGATGTCATTGGTCTTCTTTGAAAAACAAAAACGAACAACTGCAACAGTCACATGCATATCCTATCCACCTCTTTCCCCAACAGATTGCTCTTTGGGAGTGGGGGGCAGGGTTTGTGAGTTCTCAGAGTGTCCTGCATATAGTAGGTTCTTGGTAAATACTCGTTGAATGTGTCAGTATTTAAAGGTAGCTCTGTGGAATCTGAGACATGGTGTCTCATGAGATACCAGGAAGGTGTAAAGAGAGATAGTTCCCCACACACACCTGGAAAGAAAATGGGGTTGGCTATGGGGAAGGGGACAGAGAGGAGGGCTCAGAAACACCTTATACATCAGGACTTCTGGGAGAAATCAAGTCATCCCCATGCTTATTCTTTTAAATTTTGGAACATTTACTTTTGATTATTTTGTGATTTTTTAAAATTTTACATTATTATCACCATTATGCATATATTTTTGGTTTTGCTTCCTTCAGTCTGTTATAAATCTTCCCATGATTCTCTATATTCATCATTTTTGTCCTTTTTTTACAGCACAATAGTATTCCATTCCATTCATGTACTACAATGTGTTTAGCTATTTCCTAATTGATAACTTATAAATGTTTTGGTGGGGTTTTTTTTTGTTTGTTTTTTAGGACTGTATTCTTATCAGTGATTTCCTTGGAATAAACCTGAATCAAAAGGAAAGAAAAAGAAATCAAGTCGTCCGTGCCCTGACTCTTAGGAGGAGTGTCTTAGAGTGTAAAGAGATATAGATTAGAGGTAGTGGACTTGGATTCAGGGCCAAGATTTCCCCTTCAATCACACACACACACACACACAGAGTTTGCTCATCTGTACAATGTTGGGGGGAGGGGTAGACTAAATAGTCTCTCAGGTTCTTTCCAGACCTTTCTCTTGGGACCCTAAGTATGACTCCAGTGTGGCTCAGTGCAGATAAGATAGCCGTCAAAGAATCAAAGCTTAGACAGGCTAAAGAGAAGCCATGGAGAAGGGCAGGAACTTGTCCCTGATGGTAGTTTGGGATTCATCCCCACCCCCCATTTTAGTTCCTTACCCCCTGAGCGCTACTGAGCCCTTGGCCCCCCAGCTGAGCTATTTCTGTGCTAGGGACCTGCTGAGGGGATCTTTCTTGGGGAGGTGTCCTGATGTCATCCATTATTTCGTCCTCTCAGGCTCAGTTAGCTCCAGTCTCTAAGTCTTAGTCCTGGGGACGTAAACCAGACCTAAGATAAGAAAAGTCCTCACAGAGCCTTGGAAGAAAGGGAGAAGGTGAGCCACTGGGGTGATCTCTGACTGGATGCGCCTCTGCCCCTATGGGTACCACCCCTGCCCTGACCTTTCTGAAATGTTTATGGTCCAAGACAGAGTAAAGTTAGTGATGCAAAGTCATGAACCAGAATTTCCCAGGTAGGGAGAAGATCCCTGCCATTCCTAGACTCTTATCTAGCCACACAGCCCCTCCCCCACCCCTGGGCTCCTACAGAACTCAGTCCTCAATACAGAGACAGTTCTTGGAGAACAGAAAGGGTTTCTGTCTTTATCTCCCCCCCTCCAAAAAAAAAAAAAGCATCAGAAGAGAAGAGCTAAAAGATTTGTTTTCTGCCTCTCCTTTTCCCTCCTCCACTACCCCCATGATAGAGACTGGGCCTGAAACTCAATCCCTCTGCCAGGGGTGTGGTGAGTCCTGTCTCCCAGGGGCTTAGTCACTTCTCTCAGTCTCCCTGACCCTCTTGGAAAAGAGGGAGGGAGGAAAAAGTTGGAAGACATTCCTGCTGTCTGAGCTATAACCCTCCTCCCCCCTCTGCCCCAATAAAGAGAAAACATCAAGTGAAGATGCCCCAGGGGTTGGCGCTGACTCTCTGGTCCATTCTGCATTAGAAGGCTCACATGGTACATAAGACCCAGAATGACCCAACAACCTTAAATTCTTCCTGCAGATCTTAACTCATATTTCTCCCCTCTAAATACTGACCAAGAGAGATGCTCCTGAGATCAAGAGACCTAAATCCTAATCCAAGTTTTGTTACTATCTCACTATAGGACTTGGAACAGTTTTTTCCTCTTTCTGGGGCTCAGTTTCCTTTTCTATCAAATGGTTGAAAGACATTGATATGTACATCCCTTCCAGTTCTGAGATTCTCCAGAAAAGAGTGGAGTGTCATGGAGTAGCTGAAAGATCAGTGGCCCTGAAGTCAGGGATCTGGATTCAAATCCCTCTTCTCTCTTCCTTGCTGAATGACCTTAGGCAAATTCCTTTTCTCCTCTAAGTCTCAGTTTCCAGTTTTGTTAATGGGGACAATAATGCAACCATTAGCTACCTCACAGGGCTAGCTAGTGTTTTGTAAATCCAAAGCACTGTATAAAAATATGAGTTTTTGTTGCTCCAGTTCTTATTATATGGATGCTTAACCTGACAATTATCTTGTGGAAACTGGAGGAGGCCTTAAGGGAGACAGCTTTGACAGTGGTCCTGTACCTTATCAGAACCTAGCAGAGGGTCTTACACGTAGCAAGCCCTTAATAAATGTTTGTTGAGTTGACTTGACTTTGAATTCGACTCAGCTCATTCCCCTCCCCCTAGAAATGTCTTCCCTGATCTTCTCTAAATCATGTATCAATCTTCAAAGACCAGCCCAGGTCCCACCTCTTCCATAAAGCCTTCCTGACTACTAGCAGTAGAATGGACACTCTTTGACGGCAGGCACAGTTTCATTTTTGTCTTTGTATCCCTTGAATCTAGTGCAGAGCCCAGAATATAATCAATGTTTTATAAATGCTTGTTGAATTGCTTTGAATGAATTTGACTTGCTATAGCCCTCACTCTTTTCCTTCTCTGAATACCTGGAACATCCTTCAGGGCTGTAGAGATACAAGTACAAAGAATGAAACTATGCCTCCTGGCAATGAACTTTAGTTCTACAGGCCCTGTCCTCTAGGATCTTACAGCCTAATAAGACATTTACACAAATACCTAAGCCACAATTTAAAACCTAAGGGCAAATATGAGGTCCCAAGTTCTAAGAGAAATCTAAGAACAAGGAACATTGTCAGGCTGTGTAGACCTCTCCACCCAGGGGCCTAGCATAGGCTTTATGGGTACTTAAGTCTTAACTCCATTAATTAAACAAAGCAACAACAAATCCCAAAGCAGCACCCCAGGCCCCACATGGAAACAGAACCAGAGACTCCTGCCTAGGGAGGCACAGCTACCCATGTTCCATTCCACTGACTGCTGCTCAGGAGCCCAAATGAGTCCACAGGGCTTGGCCCTTCTCCCATTTCATGCCTGCCTCCCATGAGAGGGCAGAGGATTCCCTGTGGCAAAATATATGTTTAGGGGTGGGGGATAGAGTAGGAGAACCAGAATAAGATGCCCCTGAATACTGTCCCAGGTTTTTAATCAGTCTATGCCAGGGGAGCTGGGGAAGAGAAGGGAGGGTACAGCTCAAAGTCTCTGTGGTTTCAGCAGAAAGGGTGTTTTGCTAAGAGCCTTGGGGGTGGGGAGAGGGAGAGGGAAAATGGACAGGAGGACCACAGGGTTCTCTCTGCTCTGCTAAGAGCTCTGTTTGGTGGAGCTGATTGCAGGAAGAATACCTTTGGCTATCCATCAGGGAGACAGAGTGAGCAAGAGAGAAGGGGCATTTTAGGAGGGGAGCCAGGGAAATTTGATCATTAAGAAACCCTCCTGGCTGTCTGGGGGAATTTAATTAAATTGCTGGAAAGGACTGTGTGCAAGGGAGCACATCTGGATCCAATATGTGGAGCTTTGATATTTTTTTCTTCTCTCTCTCTCTCTCTCTCTCTCTCTCTCTCTCTCTCTCTCTCTCTCTCCCTCTCTCCCTCCCTCCTTCTTTCTCTCCCTCCATCCCTCTCTCCTCTCTGATTATCTTCTGTCTTGGTTTCTCTCACATCTCAATCTTCTGTCACTGTTTCCCTCTTTCTCTTCTATTTCTCTATCTCTGTTTCTCTCTCATCTCTCTTCTGTGTGTGTGTATCTGTCCTCTCTTCCCCTCTCCTCTCCTCCTCTCTTCCTCTCTTCTCTTTGCTTCCCTCCCCTTCCCTTCCCCCCCTCTCCTATTTTCCCAAATCAGTGCTGAAAAGGGGGGAAATAACAGAGCCAATGAAGTATTGGTTCACATGAGACAGGATTCCTGGCAGGAAAAGAAAGAGGGGGAGAGAGAGAGATTCAGAAAGAAGGATACCAAGAGATATAGGCAGGAAGAGACAGAGACTGGGAGAGAGACGAAGAGAATTAGACTAAAAAAAAAAAGAAAGAGAGGAAAGAAAGGAGGGGAGAAGATAAGGAAAGAGATAGAGGAAGGAGAGAAAGACACAAGGAGAGAGGGAAAGTAAGAAAGGGAGAGAGGGGAGGGAAGGAAAAGAAAGAAAGGAGAGAGATAGAGAGGAAGATAAAAGCGGAAAAGAAAAATGGAAGAAGTAAAGGCCGAGTTAGAGCTGAGTCCTTAACGATGGGGCTCCAGGTAAACTCAAAGGCAAAGAATGATCCTCAAAACCTCAGGCCAACAAAAGACAATCTCACATCTTTTTTGTGCCCCTTTAAGAGGCAATTCTCTGCAACAGGACAAACCTTCTCCTCTGAGACTACTGTGGTTTCCCAAGGCTCTGGGGCCTTACCAGATGCCCACTAACAAATGAATGTGGAACCTAAGCATAAACACCCATCTAAACTTTCGGATACAAGGCTAAAGTTCACTGAAGAGAGAGTCTAGGAAAAGAGACATGGATGGACAGATAGAAGTAAAAGGTCATGGCTAACAGCTAACCAGAAGGTAGTTGGATAACATAGTGAATAGAGCTTTGGATTAGGGATCAGGAAGCCTCAAATTCAAATCTTGCCTCAGACACTAGCTGGGTGACCCTAGGCAAGTGAAACTTCTATTTGCCTCAATTTCCTCATCTGTAAAATTGAGTTGGAGAAGGAAATGGCAAACTGTTCTAGTATCTTTGCCAAGAAAACCTCAAATGGGGTCACAAAGGATCGGATATGACTGAAAATGACTAAATAACAACAGTGAACATGGGATTTGTTTTTACATTGACTGCTGTCTAGTGGACTGCTGGTGTTTTGTCTCCCCCAACTAAACCAAGAGAGGCAGAGTGGTACGGTGGAAAAGTGCTGGATTTGAACTTAGGGGACTTGACTTAGGGGACAGGACAAATCCTGACTTTGCTACTTACTACCTATGCATTCTTGGGCAAGTTATCCTCCCCTGTGGGCCTTGGTTTCCTCACCTGTAAAATGACAGGGAAGCTTTTAAGGTCTCTCCCATCTCCACATTTAAGACCCTTATGACTATAAGCTCCTCTAGACAGAAACCATCTCTTCCATCCTTGGATGTTTACAACAAACAAATCAGAACTTGGTTTTTCTTTAAAATTTTTCTTGGCGACCAATATGGCCAATGATTAAGGAATAGTTGAATAAACTTTGGCACACCAGCGTAATGGAATAGTACTGTGCCATCAGAAATGACAAATACAAAGGAATAAGGAAAAACATGTTTGAACTGATGCAGAGCGATGAGAGCAGAATTGGAACAAAAGACATACTGGCTACGACTGTATTTTTTAAAAATAACAACATCAAAATCTGAAGAAATTCAGAAGAAAGAATCAGAAGAAAATCAGAAGGAAAGGATGAGAAGAGGGCACCAGAGCATATAAGATATTATTGCTATTGTTTTGTGAAAGTAATTAGAATGTGCATTTTTAAAGATGACACATCATAAGAAGTTTATGTTTCTATGTATCATTTCATTTCTAAAATCTTGGTTGTTTATTTGAAGGTTTTGTTTTGTTGATGGTTACTAGAGTTATACTAAAAAAAATTATTTTTAAAACCTTTAACTCCTTCATAGAGCATTCAAGGCCATCCCATGCCAAAGAAACCAACTTTATCTTCCATGACTTTCCCTTTGTTCAAGTCACACCAAGCTTCTCACCATCCAGGCAATCTGCTACACTCATATTGTTCCCCTTTCCTTGTCTGAATGTCTTCCCTCTTCCCTTGTCTGAATCAGCTCGAGGACTTCTTCCTCTTCCTCCTCCTTCACCTTTTTCTCCTCCTCCTCCTTTTCCTTCTCTTTCCTCCTCTTCCTTCTCTTTTCTTCATTGTCTTCTTCCTCCTCTTCTTCCTCTTCCTTTTTTTCTTCCTCTTCTTCCTCTCTTTCTTCTTTTTTTCCTTCTTCCTCCTCCTCTTTAAAGGTATAATAGAAAGACAACTGAATATAAAGTAAGGAACTTGGTTTTGAATCTTTATTCCTTGTATGAGCGCAAGTCAGTCATTCTACCTCAATTTCTTCATCTGTGAAATGCAGAGTTAGACTAGCTCATCCCTAAAATGGAAGTTTGGTGCAGCCTATCGACACCTTCTCAAAATAATGTTTTAAATGCATATTGAAAAGAGGATTAATTATACTGAAATACAGTTATCAAAACATTTTTTAAGCACACAGATTCCAGGATAGATGATCTCTAAGGTCCCTTCTAGCTCTAAATCTATGATTTTTTCATGCAGCTAGCCCTCTTTGGAATCCCTGCAGCACTTAGTGTCTGTATCCAGTAATGTGCTGGTAAATATTTAACAACCAACCCAATGGGGGAGGGGGGCACGGAGAAATGTACTCATCACGCACTTTTAAGTTTCATCTGCATTATTAACATTTTCTCCATTGACTTCTTAAAGTCTAGACAAAACAATAAATCAAACCCTAATTTGTAGTTTGTTGTAAATACTCATACTAAAAATTTAACCATCAGCTTTCCTGAGCTGGTTTGAGCTGACTTCAGCACACCCATCTCTATCCCTCACTGGGCATTTCATTTATTCTTCTTACTTGTTTACTACTTTTCCTTATATATTAGTCTTATCTCTAAAAAAAGATTGTAGATTCCCTAGGTTTAGATGCCTCTTTGCCTCTCTTGTATGTACCAGTCTCCAAGCAGGACTTCCGGTCCTGAGTGGGTAATGAATTGATTAGTCTAGGCATCTCAGCATTTTGTCTTTCCAAAGGGACCTGGGCTCTTGAGTATAATAACCCCCTATGTGGCATAGCACTTGGTATTTTTAAAAGCATTTTTGCAACAGGCATATAATTTAAATTTCACAATTATCCTGCATAAGACACTAACATAAATACATTGAAACAAAGAACTGGGAAGTCAGAGAAGTTGATTAATCCAAGGTGGCACAACTAGTTAGTAGAAGCACACAATGTAACAATAACAAAACTCACCTCTCTGTGGTATCTCAGTGTTCACAACGTACTTAACTAACTCCAACCTTATGAGATATGGAGTACAAGTATTGTTATTCCCATTTTATAGATGAGGAAACTGAGGCTAAAGGACCTACTATTCTAGGGATCGGTGTAGCAATGTCTGGATGCTAGGGAGGAAGCTGAGGCCCAGGATTCGGATGAGCTCCTCTTGAGCTCTGCCCTTGACACAAAATAATCAGCAAGGGCAGAAGTCAAGGCATTTTAGAGGTGCTCATGCAATTCTCCCATTTGACAGAAAATTAAATGAAAACCAGAGAGGTGAAAGGACCTGTCCAACGGGACCCATGTCGTAGACAGCAGCTGAACAGGCCAGATTCAAACTCAGCTCTTTGGACCACTACAGTCATAGGGCCAGCTTCCCAGACCAAAGTTCTTATCGACAAACCTGTACTACAATGTGACTTCAAATCTTATCAGGGCTGATATTTACCATAATAGTTCAAAGCATTTTCCTATACCCCTTCCCACAGCGTCCGGTACAAGGTATCTGCACACAGCGAGTGCTCAGTAAACATTGTTCACTTTTCTCTCTAGCATCCACTCATTGCTGGACCAATCACTAGAACACTAGGTCCTTTTTAGCCCCACCGCTTCCAGGACTGAAGCTCTGTATGCCCTAGTATATGGAGAAGTGAGGGGTGCAGGGATATTACTCTTCCGACCATGAGACTTACTGAGACTGGTTTGATATTTTTCTCCAATGGAGTCTCTAGATTCCCAGATGTCAAGACCACATCAATTGCCCTAATTTTTGCATGAGAAAGAATTCAGGCAGAAAGAATTATAGACTGATTGTTAGAACAAGAACATAGATTGTCTGAGCTGGAAGAGGCCTTGAACACTTGGTATATCAACTGGAAAAGATCTCAGGACATCACAGTTAGAAGGAACTTTAGAATGCAGAAGATCTTAGGAGAGTGATTTGTCAGACCTGGAAGGGACCGTAGCACACAAAATTTTAGAATATAGAATATACAATGTCAGCACTGGAAGAGCTCTTAGCATCCATCCATTATTCAACAAGCATGTATTAAGCACCAATTACACGCCAGATAGGTGGGGCAGTGAACAGAACACTAGGTCTAAGGTCAGGAAGACTCACCTTTCTGAGTTCAAATCTGGCTTCAGACACTTATCAGCTGTGTGACCCTGGGCAAGTCACTTAACCCTGTTTACCTCAATTTTCTCACCTATAAAATGAGCTGGAAAAGGAAACTTCAAACCATCTTTGCCAAGAAAATCCCAAATGGGGTCGTGAAGAGTTGACCAAGACTGAAAAACAACTGAATGACAAGAAGGCAGGCCAGATACTCTTTAAGGTGCTCAGAATACAAAGACCACAAACAAACAAAACCAGCCCCTGACTCCAAGGAGCTTCTATTTATCAAGAGAACTCATGCATTTATACAGAATAAATATAAGGTAGTTAGGAAGGGAGGACGGGAAAGAAAGGTTTCATGCAGAAAATGGCACTTGAGCTGAGTCTTGAAGAAAGAGGGTTTCTAGCAGGTGGAAGTGAGGAGAAAGTCCATTCTAGGCACAGATTGTTTAATTCAAGCCTCTCATGTCATAGGACAAGAGTTCTTGAAGGGAAAAGACAGACGAGAAGTTCCTTTCCTCCAGCTGTGGCCCTAACTATCACACCACATTTAAAATATTTCCTAATCTAAAATCCTCCCATAGCTATAGTTCAAAGCTCCATGGTCTGGTGTTCCAAGGTGAAGAACATGAGGGATGATTCCCACAGGGACCCCCTCCCAGAAAGGGGAAATTTGCAGAAGCTTTGAAAGCAGTTGGAGATTGGGCAGATAGGCACATTAAAAATGGCCCTCTCAAACTCAGCTTTTTTTTTTGAAGGCATATTTATTAACTTGACATCCTGAATCTTCTTTAACTTCAACATAAAAGGAAGAAAGAAAAGAGCATGACCCAGTGGGAAGAGAGGTGAAATGGGTGCTCACTCTATCATCTTGTACAAGTGTCCCTCTCTGAGTCTCAATTTCTTCCTCTAAAAATGGGGTAAAACTAAACGATCTGCAAAGACTCTTTTAGCCCAAGTTCTTTGATCCTATGAGAATGGTTTACACAGACTATTTCTTAAAAAGGCAATAGGGAGGTCAATTAGTGATGGTTAACATACTTAGTGTTAGAACACACAATTAGTGATGGAACACACACACACACACTCTCTCTCATACAAACATATACATGTTGTTTTGGCTGTTTTTTTCAGTCATGTTCAACTCTTCTTGACTGCTTTTGGGGTTTTCTTAGCAAAAATACTGCAGTGGTTTGCCATTTCCTTCTCCAGATCATTTTACAGATGTGGTAACTGAGGCAAACAGGGTTAAGTGACTTGCTCAAGATCACATAGCTAAGAAGTGTCTAAGGCTGGTTTTGAACTCAGAAAAATGATTTTTCCTGACTCCAGGCCTGGTACTCTATCCACTGTACCACCTATCTGCCTACATTTACATATACATATGCATATATATGCAATATATGTACATACACATATGTGTTTGTGTGTATGTGTATGTATGTATACGTGTATATATACACACAGACATATACACATACCCCTTAGTCCACAATTCCAAACTCTACACAAAAGGTTTCTTTAGGTGGATGTACAAATACCTCTTAAGGACCAGCCCATGTACCCCATTTGTCTCTTCCTCCATCATCTTGACCCCACCTGTGTCAGCACTGCCCGCTGAATCTTTGGGGTTCAAAAAGACAGTCTTGCTTACTTTGTGTCTTTCTCTCTTCCATCTTCCTCCAAGGCATGTGGATTAAGTGATGCAGATCATCCTTAAAGTTCTCCAAAAGGGAAGGAAGAGGGGGCTGAGCCAGGGACTTCTGAGGGGCTGCTCTCAGGGCAGACGCTGGTGACTCAGAGAGAACAGGCCAGCCCCTGGCTCCAGTTGTACATGCAAACTCAGTTGGTTTTGTTATTGTTTAAAGTTAAGTTCATATTAAATTATTTATTTTAAGAAAAAAAGAAAGACTGGGTTGGCAGAGAGCACTGGGTCTGAAAATTTTAGACATTCAGATTTAACCCCTGCCCTAAGATGACCTCAGTTTCTTTCTTTTTGTAAACCTCCATTTTCCCATCTGCTAGTCACACCTGGTCAACAGGACAACTAGTCAATACCTACTATGTGACGATATGTTCTGGGGATGCAAAGAAAAGCAGAAATGCTCCCGACCTTCAAGGGACCCACATTCTAAGGGGGCTACAACATGTAAACAACTATGTACATACAATATATGTGCAGATACATACAAGATATATGTGTGTGTATTTACATACACACACACACACGCATATATATATATATATATATATGTACATATACATGCATAGGTATGTGTGTTTGTTGGAGATTATCTCAGAAGAAAGGCACTAGCATTGAGGGGAACCAAGAAAATCTCTTATAGATGATGGGATCTGAGCTGAGATTTGGAGGAACCGCCAAGTAACAGTCAGCCAAAGAAGACACAAGAAAGACAGAATAGGAAACTTTTAACTGCTTAAATAGCACTGGGTCCATTAGTGCCAGAGCACCTCTAGCTCTCCCAGTGCCAAAGATACATTGATCCTAGAACTAGAAGCCTCTTGAATAAATCTCTTTCTTTTCACTGAAAATCTGCCCTTCATCAGCTTCCTGCCTTCGTCCTCACCTGGCTGGCTGTGAAGTAGGGAATACATCATCCCAGGGGGGGAGCTGCAGCTGTTGTGGAAGGCAGACTTCTGTCTGGTCCTGTGAATGTGCTGCTTTAAGAACTCCTTCCCCCTGGGTCCAAGGCACCAGGAATGGTGCATATGATGCTGCCATAGGTTGGTTTTACTGAACTATTTTTCTTTGTTGCAAAGGAAGGCCCACTGGGCAGGTTGGACAGTGAGGAAAGCAAGGGGAAGGGGAGGATATGCATGTCCAGAAATGACTGTAAAGTGAAATTGAAATGCACCAAATTAATCTTTGATGAAAAAATAAAGATAATTTGCTCTAAACCTTGTTGTTTTTATCTGTTGTTGTTTGGGGGAGGGGGTGTCAGGAAAGCTCCCAGGGAGTAGGTCAGCATTTGTCCCAGATCCTTCCAGCCAACCACAAACCTAAAGGTACCTTCATTCATTCAAGAAATAAGGATCCAGAAAAAAAAGAATTGCAAACTATAATCAACCATGTGAAACAATACCCCCCAAGTCACTAATAATAAGAAAAATGCAAAACAAAACAAGTCAAGCCAAGTCAATAAGCATTAAAGTGCCTCTTAGGTGCTAGGCATTGTGTTAAATACCGGGGGTACAAAGGAAAAAAACACCAGTCCCTGCTCTCTAGGAGCTCACCGTCTAATGGGGAAGACAATATGCAAACAACTATGTCCAAACGAGGTATTCTATATATAGGATAAATTGGAAATAATCTCAGAGGGGAGGCACTAAGGAGGACTTTCTTGGTTTCTTGCAGAAGGTGAGACTTTAGCTGAGACTTGAAGAAAACCACAGAAGCCAGGAGGCAGAGATGAGGAGGGAGAGCATTCTAGGCATGACAAACAGCTGTAAAAATGATAGGAGTCAGGAGACAGTCTCGTATTCAGCAATCAACAAGAGGACAAGAGCAGGGTCACTGGATCAAAGAAGATCTGGTGGGGTGGGGTAAGGTGGGGGAATAAAGTGTAAGAAGACTGGAAATGCAGGAAGGCACTAAGTGACCTAGGACTTTAAAGGCCAGACAAACAATCTTATATTTGTTCCTGGAGGTAATAAGGAAACACTGGAGTTTGTTGAATGAGATTGAGGAGAGTGATATGATCAGACTATACTTTAGGAAGCTTACCTGAGTGAAGGATGGATTGCAGTAGGAAGAGACTTGAGGCAGGGAGGCTAACCAGTAGGCTACTGCAATAATCCAGTCCTACAATGGTGGTGACAGGAAAAAGGAAGCATATCTGAAAGATGTTATACAAGTGAAATGACAGACCTTTGCAACTGATTGGATACGGGGGATTAGAGAGAGTGCCTGAGAACTGCAGGAGAGAGCATGATCACTGCAAGTCTAGGCGACAAGGAGGATGGTGAAACCCTTGACAATAGAAAGGCAGTTAGGAAGGGGAACGGTTTGGGGAAAAATGAGTTCCGTTTTGAATATGCTGAGTTTAAGATGTCTACGAGATTTCTAGATTGAGATATCTAATAAGAAGTTAGAGATTTGAGACTAGAGGTCAAGGGGGAGCTTTGGGCTGGACAAATAGATTTGAGAATCATCAGAATAGGAGAGAGAAATGCACGGGAGCTAATAAGATCACCAGGATTATTGTTGTTTGTCCATCATTCTCAAAAAAGATCATGACATCAGGGAGGTGATGCCATGATGAATTGGATTGAAGTGAGGGAGGGCTGTGCCTCACTTTCTCCTGAGGAGTCATCTGGATCCAATGGCGAGATATAGATCAGGATAACTGGGGATGGCCCTGGATGTAGTGGGAGACCTTAGTCTTTTTAAGTTGAGGTCTTCGACAGATCTCAGTTTGACTGAGGGGATCACCAAGAGAAATAGCCTAAAGGAAGAAGAGAAGAGAGTCGAGACAAAGCCTTAGGGGATGTCCACAGTTAGGAGGCAAGATCTGGATAAAGATGCAACAAAGGAGACAGAGGAAGAGAACTAGGAGAGAGAAGGGTCATAAAAACCTAGAGAAATGAGAATATTAAGAAGAAGGTGATTGCAAAAGGTCCAGAGAGATCAAGAAGGATTGAGAAAAAGCCATTAGATTTGGCACCTCATAGCCAGCAAATCAGCAGTGATAGAGATGGTAGAGTGGTAGAAATGACAAAAGTTAGGGAAAATTAATATTTGGGGGACTGTGGAAAAGATAAGCACACTAATGCATTGTTGATGGAGCTGTTAGTACAAATATTGTAGAAAGCAATCTGGAACCATGCAGACAAAGTGGCTAAAATCTCCATACCTTTTGACCAATAGATTCCATTACCAGTCATATACCTCAAAGAAGTCACTGATAAAAATAAAAGCTTCCCATGCACCAAAATATTTATAGCAGCACTTTTTGTATAGCAAAGAATTGGGAAATAGATGTCCATTGTAGTAGCTACATGAGTAATGGCTAAACAAATTATGGTTCATGAATGTGACAGAAAATGACCATGTTGTCAAAAACAGTAAATATGATGAATACAAAGAAATATGAAAAACACGAGCTGATATAAGTAGAGTCAAGAAAACAATATCCACACTGATCGTTGTAATGTACATGGAAAGAATAACCTAGAAAGTGAATGTTGCAAAATTATGAACAAGATTGGCCCCAAAGAGAAGTTATGAGAAAATACCTTCCCAAATTCCTTTGGAGTGGAAGTCCACAGGTGTGAAACATTGCATACATTGTCAGATTTTTTTAAAAATACCTTTTAAAAATGCTTTGTTATAAAGGATAAGTGTATGGGAGGGAGAAAAGGAGAAACATGAGAAATTTGGGCAATATAAAAGTAAAAGATCAATAAAAAAAATTTTAAGTACTTACTGAGCACCAACTCTTCGCCCAGCAGGGACAGGAGACTCAGATAAGCACCAGATCAGTTCCTACCTTTAAGGAATCCAAGGTCTAACTGGTAAGAAATAGGTACAGGAAACTAGTACAGGGCACAGGTCAATCCCAAAAGCAATGGACTCAGGCTTTGGGTCAGGATTGGACTAGATGATCCTCTAAGATTTATAGGGTCCTAAGATTGAACAATTAAACATGCATTAGAGGTAATTTAGTTCAGCCCTCTTTTTACAGAGAAGGAAACTGAGGACCAAAGAGAAAGTAAGTCCTTACCCATGGAGGGGATTATACATAATAATAAGTAATAAATGGTAAAGCTGGAGCCCATGCCCAGGTCTTTTCATTTCAAATTCAGTGCTCTTTCAATAATATCAGTGGTTTTCAAACTTTTTGGTGTCAGGACCCTTTATACTCAAAAGTTACTGAGAACCCGAAAGAACTTTTGTTGAGGAGGGAAGGTAGATTATATCTTTTAATATTTACAGTATTATAAATTAAAAGATATTATTATGATGAAGATAACTGTGAACTCGTGAACCCCCTGAAAATCTCTTGGGGACACAAGTGTCCTTGAACCCCACTTTGAGAACTGCTACACAATGTCTTCTGACCATGGGATTCTAGGACATCAGAGCAGTGGTGCCAGAATTCTGAGCGATGAAAGATCAGTGGAGCCCAAAGTGATCTAAGAAGGCTTATGGAGAAGATGGGGGCTTGGGTTGAGCCATGAAGAACAAATAAGGATGGTTTCTTTCCTAAACTGTGATCTATCTACGTGGTGGGAATAGGGACTCAAGATCTTTTTCTTCTCAAATATCAAATTATACTTATTATCATTTATTTGCATATTTTATATACATAAATAATTTGTATAAGTTATAATCAAAATTATTTATATCAAAATAGGTAATCATGTGGCAATTTTTTCTATATGAAAAAAGATTACTTTTATTTTATTCCAAAATTTCCTCAGTCCCTTTTCCCCTTAGAAATATTCTATATCTTTGGGCCAGCAATTGTGGGTTCTATCACTATATTTCAAGCCCCAAAGTGGCATATGGTCAGATTGGTTTCAGAAATGATGAGCCCAGACCATAGAGTCAGTCCCCAGCCTTGCCCAAAGGACCTTCGGTATTAGGAATGAAATGGATTAAGATTTTTGTCAAAGGAATCAAGAGAGAAGAGAAAGGTTTGAAGTTGAAATCAACTCCAAGGCATCGTAGGATGCTAAGGGCAGCCCTGCCCTCACTGGATGGGAGCCTTCCTCCCTAAACCAGCAGCCCTCCTCCTATCCCCGAATAGGAGAACCTGATTTCTGCAAACCCCCCTATTCAAGGTTAGCAGGGAAACCCCTGACCACAAGATATCCATCTAGAAAGCTTCAGAGGCAAACCTGGTCCCACTAGCTTTGGATAATCTAGAACAAGTGAAGAGAGAAGCACTGGAATCAGGCATGAGGAATCTGACAAAGTGATGATAAACAGATTTTAAAATAAATGTATCTAATTAGGGATGCATTGTTTGGCTTAAGAAAAATGATGCTTCCTCCCCCTCCTGTCTCCTTTTAACAGGCTTCCCGCTCCCAATCTAACGGCTAAAAGGAAATTGCATTAATACAGATTGTTTTATTTAAAAAACCTTGACCCCAACTTCAAAAAAGTCATTAGACACTCTCTCTGAAAGGCCGACAGGGTCTATTATGGAGAGGCCTGTTAATTTCTCAATGACTTACTGTTCTTGCTCTGCTCAGGGAAATGGGTAAGGAGTTGGAAGGTAATTTAAGGCTCCCTGCAGAAAGGTGTGTAAATCTTTGCATGTCTAAAGAAACTTTACCAGACCACTAAGTTAGAGGAAAAGCAAACTCAAATACCATTTTTTTTTCCTTCTTTCCTTTGGAGCTCTGATCTCTTTGATCGTTAAAAAAAAAAACTAAAAAGGTCATATTTCACCCCCAAAATATCAGCAATCAGCAAGCTGAGGAAGTGGGCACCCACAGGGAATTTCGCCACCGATTAGGGCCTCAATTTAATTATTTAACGCCTGCCTGGATTGCTGAGCACTGCCAACACCCCCTCTAAAAGACACAACCTAAATTCAAGAGGGGGGTTATAAATAATAATTACAATTATAACTCTAATTAAACAAGCTAGCTGAGAGGCAAGCCCACTCATTCAGCTACCCTTCCCTTCCCTTTTCCCTCCATCCCTCGTCACTGAATACCCACCCCCCTCCAGCATCACAATTCACCTCTGCCATTCTCCCCCACCCCCACTGCCCAATTCTGGGCACTACACAATGAATAGCCTTGCATATTTCCACTTTACCGCAAAATAATCACAGCAAGATGTTGCCCGAGGAGGAAAGGGCCTGAGCCTTTGTGAAGGCCAGCAGCAGGCTCCATCAAGGCGTAGGAATCTCCCAACCATTCCCCTTGCTCCAGGCTATGATACCACTGTCTCCCTTTTTCATGATAATCCAGGTCTCCAGCATCTTTCTACAGATTTGTTCGAAGACCTGATGGGGTTACTCTTCAAATGCCTATTGAGAAAGAACTCTCAAGTTGGCCAGCTCTCAGAAACTCAGAATCCCAAAACTCTTGGTTGAGTACAAAGTTCATTCCTCAAATAATATTCAAGCCATACCTCTCTGAACCTGTTTCCTCAACAGTAAAATGAGGGAGCTCAATTAGCTCATGGGACCACAAATATAGAGCTGCAAGTCTATTTAGTCCACTGTCCTCATTTTACAGATGGGAAAACTGAGAATCAAAAAGGTTAAGTAACTTGCCCTGGGTCCCATAAACTAATGAGGGCAGGATTCAAACCCAGATCTCCATGACTCCAAGCTTCATACTCACTCACGCTTACCCTTAAGATCTCTTCTAGATAGACACCCATCATCTTATGACACTTCTCAGCAAACAAAACTTCACTCAAAGGCATCAGTGATATAATAATGTCTTTTGGAGGACCAGAGAAAAGATAAATACCCACCCTGAATCTGGAATAGTTCCTCTGGGGATCCCACCTATAAGAGAAGGAAGTATCTCAGCAGTTTCTTAGGCCACATTTTTCTAAATTATTTTTATTTCATTAAATCTTTCTCAATTACATGTAAAAATATTCGGTGATTATATTTTTCACATTTATTTTATTTTAATTTATGGAATAAAACAAGTATTTTCATAATATAATAAAAAAAGAAAATTACACATGAAACTGCAAATCTATTATATACAACTTACTATTCCTTTAAAGTATATGATAAAGTTATCATGTAAATTTCATTTTTTCTTATATATATTAATTATATAATATATATAATTATATCATAATAAATAAATATAGTATATATTACATAATTATATTGTAACAAATAAATAAGATTATATAATTATATATTAATTATATATATATGTACAATCATTCTGTGCATACTTCTAGTTACCAGCTCTTTCTCTGGATGCAGAGAGTGTCTATCTTCATATGTCCTTAATAGTTAATTTGGGTATTTACAACAGTCAAAATGACCTAATTGCTCAGTCATTCTTAAAACGATATTACTGGTACCATCTATACAGTGTCCTCTTGGTTCTGCTCATTTTACGCTTCATTATTTTGTGCAATTCTTTCCATGTTTTTCTAAGATCATTGAGCTCATCATTTCTTATAGCACAGTGGTATTCCATCACAATCATACACCACAATCATTTTTTTTTAAAGTTTGAGTTCTAAATTCTCTCCCTCCTGTCCACCCTTCCCCCTTCCTTGAGAAGGCAAGCAATTTTATTTGAATTAAACATTTGAGGTCATGTCAAACATATTTCTATATTAGTGAGGCCATAATTTTTTTTGGCAATTTCATGGGCAATCATCTTTTTTATTGTAAATAAAATTAATGAAAATATTTGTTTTGTTCCATAAACTAAAAATAAAGTCAAAAAAGAAATGCATATGTTGATTTTAATAAAGTAACAAAACTTTCTTGTTTCCTTCTACATCTTCTGATCTCTTTTTCTTGTTTTTTATTTTAGGTTTTGTTGTATTTCTTTTCATCCTTAGACTCTATTATCTTTGCAAATATCTCATAAGAACTACAGTGCTTAATTTATACTATACAATGTGGTACCACATAGCACTTAATTTAGACAAGTCTCAAAAGGCTTAAAACTGCACTAACACTCTGGGGACACCTTGTATCCAGCTGCTTCTCATGTACATCTCTGGCCAAGAGTGTAAGTTTCTTGAGAGCAGAGACCAGGTTTTTTACTAGCATATACATGAACACATTGTTAGTGCTTCTTAAATATAAATTCTATGCATGGGGCTATATATACATAAATGCATATAAGTAGAACATATATAGATATTCATGTACAAACATATCCACATATCCATATCCATTATTGCACTCCTGCTGAATACAATGCACTTAACACTTGTTCACTGATGGAAAGAACATGAAAATGACATATTGGATCGTTTGCACTTTGCCCCTCCCATACATACATACATATGTATACATCATCTATCCTTTCCAGCAACACTATATATAAGGACCTGTGTTCCTTCTATGACATCAACCTCAGAATTTAGGATGTACTGGAAACATTCCTTCCTTTCCCTTAATAACCCCTTATAATAATAATAGCTCCCATTTATACGTCTTTTTAAAGTCAGCTTACATCTGTCAATCCTGGATTTCACTAAATTCTAAAACCTCTGTTTTATTTTCAACTCTATAAACTTTCTCATCTGGTATCCATGGAGGGTAAAGAGGGAAAATGGAAAGTAGCAACTAAACATTTACCAAAATAATGGAGCTGTCTTAGCAGCCTCAAATTTTAATGATCTTCTGGGACTGAAAAATAAAAGCTTCCATTTGTGAACTTTGAAATCTCTACAGAAGTTATTAAACATTTATTAAGCACCTATAGTATGCAAAACATTGGACTAGAGCCAGAGGATGAGGCAAAGTTTAGATAAGACATTGTTCCTGTCCTCATGGAACTAGTAGTCTAGTACAGTGTATTAGAGGGCAGCTAGGTGATTCAGTGGATATAGCACCAGGCCTGGAGTCAGAGAGATGCATGTTCTTGAGTTCAAATCCAACCTCAGATACTTTACTAGCTGTGTGATCTTAGGCAGTCACGTAACCCTGCTTGCCTCAGTTTCCTCATCTGTAAAATGTCCTGGAGAAGGAAATGAGGAATATCCAATATCTTTGCCACAAAAACCTCAAAAGGGGTCATGAGGAGTCACACACAACTGAGCAACAAAAACAAGAGCATATTAGATACAAGTACGCTTAAGTGTAAGTGAGAATTATCTAACTGTGTTCAGTGTAAAACAAGTGCTCTGTGATGTCATTACCAGTGCAGGAAAATAAGGAAGACTTTCTGGAAGACACAGCATTTAAGTTGAATTTTAAAGGTAGTCCATAGGTGAAGAGGGGGGAAAGAGGACATTTCCTCACAGGGAATGAAGGTAGCAAGTAGGAATACTTGGGGTGCATTTAGCAAACTGAGTCAAAATGTAGATGGCCCAGAGAGTGAACAAAGGCTACAAAGGTAGGCCATCAATGAATTGTGGAGGACTTTGAACACCAAAATACCCCTTTTGATTTGGATCAAGGTTGCCCCTGCCAGCTCTTTCTAGCAATCTGTGTCCTAGACTGGGACCCATCAGCACCAAATCATGCATGAACCCTACTCTCAGAAAGCTGCAGGTCACGTCTTCAACTTGGTAGTTTTTGTCTTTGGGCAAAGAATGACCAGTAGGGTCATGATGAAGGATTTTGTGTGTGTGTCTAAAATAGGAATTGTGATGCTGTGGGTAGTTGGGCAACAAACTTTTATTAAACATTTGCTATGTACCAGACACTAGGTTAAGTGCTAGGAATACACATACAGTGTGTGTGTGTGTGTGTGTGTGTGTGTGTGTGTGTGTGTGTGTGTGTGTGTGCGTGTGTCTATGAGTGGGTAGGTGGGTATACATAGGTGGGTGGGTAGGTGTGTGTAAAGGTGTCCAAGAAGGTACATGGTGACAAAGTCCAGAGATTCAGAAACATGGCATGGTCAGCCTGAGCCCATTTCCCAAATGTGAACTCCACCCAGGAGGTTGGTTGCTGTTATGTTTGTCCTTTGTTCTTGAAGAGGACCATGATATCAAGATGATGATATGACTTGCAGTTGACTTTGATTCGAGTGAGGGAGGTCTGTGCAAGGTCACCAGCCTCAGTTTCTTCTCCTAAGCCATCTGGGTCCAGTGGCCTGATATTCTTCAGGATGACTGGAGATGGCCCAGGATTTGATGTGAGACCCTGACCCTTTTAGGATAAGGTCTTATCAAATTCTCACTTTGAATGAAATACACCCATAGACCTCTTTAAGTAGATACTCATGGGATGGCCTCTTTTAATAAAGAAAAAAATAACAAAAAAAAATCAACCTAGAAGGGGAAGACCCTCAGGGTCTCACCAATGGTAGATGGGAACCAGAGTGGTGGGAGGGATGTTTCAGAATGAGGAGACTTCAGCTTCTCCTTCTTGCAGATGAAGAGCTGTGGCTCAGACAAAGGACATAACTTACTTGTTCTGGGCTTCTGCAGCTCTCCTGAGCAGCTAGGTCATACCTCCCAGACTGCCTTTCCAAACCTGACTCCACTGGGAGAAATGGAAGAGAGGCATAGGACTGAGCCCCTGTAACAAGTAGCAAGGCCCTGTAATGTTTGCAGCTTGATATAATATTTATAAAACTTCACAATCTATTAGAGTAACTGCAAGACATGACTGAGTCATATCTGCCTGACAGTGTTTATGACTCCCCTGATGTGTGATAATGGACACAGACTGCGCAGACTTCCCTGTACGCAGCTTTTGCTCAACCATATTCTCTGGAAGATGCAGTCCCATGCCTGAGGAGTCCCTATGCCCAAGGTAGCCAGGGCAGCTTTCAGGCTGCTCCAAGAGCAAAGCAGGGAAAGGAGAGGGGTATAAGAGAGCCTGGAGCTTTCCCTTCTATGAAAGGAGACTAGCTAGTCATCAAATGACTGTGAAAGACCCAGCACATGACCAACATGATAAAAGAGAGTAGCCCTTATGAAGATACAGAGAAGAATTAACACTTTCGGATAGGTTCACTATCTAGTACAGACTTTTGTCTCTGACAGAGGGACAATTAGAAATTTGTTAACTGAATAAATCGATAAGTAAATGGATAAATGAATGAATGAGTGAATGAAAAAAGGACCTAGTATGTACAAGGTACTGTACTGGCCTGTGGGATACAAAGATGGAAAATAACAGCCTCTGCCCTCAAGGAGCTTATAGTTAACTAAATGGATATGACATGTTCAGAAACAAGTCCAATCCAAAGGCAAAAATAGGGAAACCCAAAGGAAATCCACATATGATGCTCCAAGAAAATCTGAGGAAGGTGAGACTGTATACGTTTAGGAGTGATCAAGGAAAACTTCATAGAGGAGTTAGTGTGACTGTTCTGCAAAGCCTCCTTCCCATTCTATCTTCCTTAATAACCCACTCTGACTATAGCATCATTCATCACTTGGGGTTTTCTCCCACCTAATAATCTTATTTGTATTGTTTTTAGTTGTCTATTCCCTTTCTGTGTCCCCACAAGATAGTAAGGTCCTGGGGGGTAGGGTCCATAAGTTTTTGTTAAATTAAATCGAATTAATTTATTAAACTTTCTTTGAAGTTATGCTTTCAGTTTATCTTTTAGGATAAAGAGTTCGCTAAGCTTACTCCCCATTATATTAAATAGGACTTCCCATTTTTTTGTCCTACAGCTGTGATGATCTAGGAATTAGAGTGGTTGCCTCCAGATAATGACCCTCATCTTGGACAAGACAGACATTGCCGACTGGAGAGAGTCAGTTTCTCCTCTCACTTACTTCTAGATTCTCTGCAATCTGGCTTCCATCCTCATCTTTCAACAGAAATGGCTCCATCCAAATTTAATAATGACCTTTTAATTGTTATATTTAATGACCTTTCTTCAATCTTCATCCTTTTTAACCTCTCTGTAGCTTTTGGCAATGTCAATCATCCTCTTCTCCATCATCTTCAAAAACAACATTACCATCATCATAACGATAATAGCTAATATTTACATAGTTCCTACTGTGTACCAGGCACTTTACAAATACTTTCTCATTCAATCCTCACAACAACCCTGGGAGATAGTTACTATATGTTGTTATTAGTCAGTTGTTTCAGTTGTGTTCAATTCTTCCTGACCCCACTTGGTTTTTTTGGCAAAGATACTGGAATGATGAATTCCAACAGGATAATCTCTAAGTCCTGTCAAAAAAAGACCTCGTGTTTACTTTGTATATATCTTCCCTGATAGACTGTTAAGTTCTTGAGGGCAGGGATTGTTTTGTTTTTGTCTTTTCTTATCCCTAATACCTTGACACATATTAATAAATACTTGACTGAATGATTGATTGATTGATCAATTTCAGCTGCAAGATTCTGCAAAACTCTGATTCTGCTTTTAAGGGAGAAAGGTAATAGAGGCTAGAACTAGAGGCAAGACGCATTTTAAATGAATATGTATTCTTTGACTACATGGGGTAAAGCCCCTGAAGATCCCTTGCTATACTGGAAGTTCCCTGAGAACAGGGAGAGTGTCTTCTCTAAACTTTTTACATCATCTGTAAGTTAACTGGGTCATTAATATACTCTTGCTTTTGACCAATTGGTTCAGTGCTTAAAACATTTAAACATGCAATTTAACCAGTGAAGAAATTCTACTGGGATTACACCCCCATACACCAACCTCTCCCCCATCAGAACACACCCAGTTGATTAGTAAGGGATTTCACTTAGATGACTGATCAACATTGCCCTAATAAGAACCTTTCCCAAGGGTTCTATGACAAGACAAAACAAAATGTTGTCCAGCAGTTCACTCAGTAATCTCTGAACTATGTGAGGACTGATATTGAATCCCCAGCTAATCTAAATCTCCTATACTTCCAGACATGGCCAAGCTAGAACCTGGGATAAGTGGAGTATGAGGGAACTCATCTATGACCAGACAGACCTTCAAAGTTTAACAAAAATTTAAAATCATGGGATTCCATTAATGAAGGATTCCCTCCCCTCATCCCACTTTGGGGGGAAGGGTAGAGACAGAAGGAGGAAGGGGAGAGGAAGAGGACCCAGAGAAGGAAAAGTTGGTAAAAGGAGAAAAGGATTCCTTTAAACTGGGGTCTACAGTCTTAAGGTTGACCCATCTGCCTTCATTTATTAAATAGTTTGTGCAACAAAAGAAATGTGGATACAAAAACAAAAGGGAAATAATCCAATCCAATCAACATTTATTTGTTAAATGCCTATTTAACAATAGGATGGTTGTTGTCTTTCTGTTTTAAAGAGGACCAATGACATCAGCTGATGTCTTGACTTGTATGTAAATTAGACTTAAGTGAGATAGAGTTGCACAGTCTGCTCTTCCCTGAGTCATCGAAGTCTAGTGGCAAGATTAGTGCCAAGACCTGTCAATGGCGTGCAATGCAGTGGATGACCTCCAGTGTGTGACCAAGCTGTAAGTGCTCCGCAACACCTGCTCCTTTGGCCTTCATAGCCACTGGAACAAACTGTTCTCATCTGACCATTCTTCAGGGAAAGTCTTCACATACTGAGGGTAGACACCCCCCTATCTCATCACGTGGAGTGGAAACCAGGCAGAGTACCAGATGGGGAACAGAATGAGTGGGAAAGTCCAGTTTCTGCCCTCTATAAATGAAGGCACTGAGAGGAGTTTGGTGCGCCACCCTCCAGTCCTCCGATCAGAGGGGAGAGGAGCCTGAGGGAGATGCTGTCAGTCAAGCCTTGAAATAGGTCCCATGATGGTGGGATTAGAGGCAACCAATTTAACCAAGGAAGAATATTTTGTTCAGCGGAAGTTGAACCCCCACCCCTCATTCTATTGGTGGTGGTAGGGAACAAATTAACAGATAAACAAAAGAGATGATGTGGAAAATAAATGCAATGCGTTTAGGGGGTGGGGTGGGGTGGGGTGGAAGGGAGCAAAGGGGGAGGTGCTAACAACTGGATAAACCAGGAAAGGTTTCAAGTAACAGATGGGGCTTGCATTGAGCCTTGAAAGAACCTAGAGATTATAAGAGGTGGAAGATGAGAGTATTCCAAGCATGAGGGCACAGCCTTTGCAATGGCCCAGTGTCAGGAAATGTCATGTCAGGTACAGGAAAGAGCTGAAAGGTGATTATTCAGGGGTGGAGACCAATGTGAAATCAATCTGAGATGATAGGTTGTTATTACATTGCGAAAGGCCTTAAATGCAAAAGAAATTTTTGTTTTATCCTGACTTCTAGGTTGTTTGACATTCTTGAGGGAGTGGGTGACATAGTTGGACCTGTGCCACTCAGCAGTTTTGCTCAAAAGTTTTCAGTGGTTCCCACTTGTCTCTAGAATAAAACACAAACTCTTCTCCCTCATGTGTGAAGCCCTTCACAATCTGGTTCCACTCTACCTTTCTAGCCTTATTTCACAGTGCTCCTCTTTATGTCTTCTGTATTTCAGTCACAGTGGCCTACTTTCTGTTCCTGGAGCAGCATCCCACCTGTCTCCCACCTCTAGGTATTGGCACGAGTCAGGCTCCTACCTGCAATGCACTCCTTCCTCATCTGCCTCTCCCAGAATCCTCTTCTTTACTCCAGTCACAGCTCAGGTACCATCTATGTCCCTGCAGACCTCCGTGATCCCTTCCTTAATCCCAAATTAATAATGCTCTATAGTGACTGTTTCTTGTTTGCCTTTGTGTCCCCAAAATCTTGCACAGTGCTTTGTACATAGGAACTTAATTAATATTTGTTGAATTCAATCCAATCATGAATTTAGACTTCAAAGGGACTTTTAAGTATTATCTAATCCAACCTCCTTCCTTTACAGAGGAGGAAGCTGAAGTGTCTTTCCAAAGTAACACACACAACAAGTAGGAGGGCTGGTATTTGACTCCAAATCCTGGGTTGTCCCTATGTTCCATGCTGTCTGATAAGCAGGGGAAAGAACCTATACTCTCTGGCCATGTGGTGTAGAATCATAGTTGTTTAAGTTTCATGAGACTGTACCTAATGCAACTCCTTAATTTTATAGAGGAGGAAAAAGAAGCCAGTTCAGAGATATGAGGCAACATGTCCAAGATCACACGTCATAAATGACAGACCCAGGTCTTCAGACTCCAAATCCAGTACTTTCATGCTTTATTACAAGTCATGGAATAGCTGGGGTTGACTCTTGCCTCTGATACTTCTTAGTTATGTTCCCTGAATAATTTTTAGGTTTTCTCAGTTTCAGTTTCCTCATCTGTAAAATGGAGCTGAAAATACTTGTAATCCCTTACCTACTTGACAGGTTGTTGCAAGCTTTAAAGTCCCATATAAATACTAACTGTTATTATTAAAATTGTCTGTGTCTCACTGACTTCATTCTTCATTACTTGAGATGCTATTTGCAAGGAAGGGAAATCTTTGTTGTCCCTGGGGCTTTCTCCAGAAACTCAGCCCATTTGTTTGTGACCTCCCAATCAGTTGCTATGGATGTGGTTGTGACAAGAAACAATGAGGTCTACGCTAATTAGTTTGGGGTTGTTCCTTTAAAAGAAAACAAAAAAGCTCATGCAACTCCATAAAGTTTCAGTTGAATCAGCAGTTGAAATTGTTATGACAGAGTAACTTAAAAAAAAAAGGAATGCCTATAATTTTAAAATGAGCACACAGAAATATTTCCTTAATTATAAAAAAAAATTTCAAACCCTCAATGGATTATGTTATTAAAGTTATAGTACAATAAGTTGAAATAGATCATCTGTACACACTTTTGTTTATAGCTGTGTTTTCTGCAAAGAGGAAAAACTGGAAACAACCTAAGTATCCAAAGGTTGGATTTGTCTAAATAAACTATGCTCCACCAAGGTATTAGGAATTATGCTGCCATTGAAAATGTGGCGTAGGATGAGCACAAAGCAATGTGTAAAGACATATGATCTAATGTAAGGGGAGGAATCCGGACTAGAACGGTAAATCCATTGACAATTGTAAAAACTATGCAGTTATGCTTATGTGAATGGACAAAGATAAGGCAGGGGACAATAGAGAGCAACTTATAAGTTACCTTTATTTGTAAGTTTTTATTGTTCATTATTTTGAATGAATTTTCTAATTATTTTCTTGTTCTGCACATATTTATAATATAGAAAAAAACAATGGCCAAATATCCATAAAAAATGTCTCATGGTGCTTTCCCTCTTGGCTTTGAGCAACGTGGAGCGTAGTTAAAGCTCTTCCAACCATACACCAATCATAAGTTCTAACCCCAGTTTCAAAGCTTATCTTTACTTTCTTTTCTTTAACAAAAAAAAAAGTTAAAAAAAGGAAAACTCATTTTTTCCTTTCCTGGTTTCCATTAGGGAGGTTCCTTGAACTGTCCCTGGGGATGGGGTGTTTTTGACTGTGGTATGGGGCACAATTATCTCATTAGAGTTGGAGAGCTAGACTTGCCCACTGGAGATGACCTTGATCCAAGGCTGGGGAGGCAGTGGGGATGTTGAAGCTTCTGGGGCCATTCCACGGAGGGGGTCTTGTGTTGGTGCAGAGTTGGAAAGACAGGAGTACACTGGAGGAGGGGGTGAGAAAGAGGGTTATGAAGCATTCTCCCCCTTAACCTTCTGCATCAGTTCCTCACTTCCAGAGGAATTTGCAGATGGGACGGACAGGAAAAAACACACCCCCATCCACCCACCACTACTATCCATTGCAGTCTTCTAACTAGAAGAAAACACATTCTCTGACACTTGTTGATAGAAGTTCTTAACTTTCCCAACCACTGTTAGCTCTAAGAAACTGGCAGAAGAGAGGGAGTGAGTGTGTGTGTGTGTGTGTGTGTGTGTGTGTGTGTGTGTGTGCGCGCGCGCGTGTGCTGGGGGCGGTGAGGAAAGAAAAACAATTACTGTTTTCCTCCTCCAATACCCCCAACTCCCAAAGCTTCTTTTTATACCTTTGGGTTTCGACCCCTCTATTTTGACCCCACGCCCACCCCAACCCCCACCGCCCCTCCACGGACTGGAGAAGGGGAGAGGACTAGAGTGAGGAGGAGGAGGAGGAGGAGGGGGAGGAGGAAAGGAAGGAGGGAGAGACGAAGGAAAGAGGATCCCTTCGAGAAGGGGCGTGTGGAAAGAGGGGATTGTGTTTTTTAATAAGTTCAGGGAGAAAGAGGAGGAGAAAGAGGAGGAAAGAGAGAAAAAGTTTGTTTTCTCACAGAGTCAGCACGAGGCGGAACAAGAGTTAGAAAAAGTGAGGGGGTGCAGGGGGCAGGCTTGGGAGCGAAGTTTTTCCGAAGTGTGTTTCGGGGAGAGGCTCCGGGTGGCCGGAGCTCGCCCGCCCGCCGGGGGCATGGAGAGCCCCAGCGCCCCGGCCGCTGCCCCCGCCGCCCCCTCCGGCGCCTTCGGCATGGACAAGGCGTTCGGGCCGCAGCAGCCCCTGGGCGGCCGCCTCCTGGAGCCGGGGGACTGCGCCCAGGCCAGGAAGAACTTCAGCGTCAGCCACCTCTTGGACCTGGAGGAGGTGGCGGCCGCAGGCAGGAACGGAGGGCGCGAGCCCCGGGCCGAGCCCCGGGCCGGCAGCCGGGGGCTGCAGGAGCCGTCCGGGGGGAGCAGCGGCAGCGAGGCGGCGCCCCAGGACAGTAAGTGACCCTGGCACTTGGTGGGAGGAAGGGGGTCCTCCCCACCCACCGCCCCGCCGTCCAAATGAGCTCATTAGGAAACCCCTCATCCTGGGTAGGGGCGGAGGGCGGCAGCCCTCTAATGAGGACCGAGGACGTCTAATGGGAAACATTTAATTCTAATGCGTACCAGAAGGCAGAGGATGCCTCCAGCCCGGACTAGAGTTCAGCCCCCTGTCTCCCAACCCTTTCCCCACCATCCCTTGCCAGCAGGGGTCCTGGGATGGATGGAAAAGGGACCCCGAGAGTCATTCAGTTAAGAGCAAGTGTCCTGCCTGGTGGACACCATCACCTTGTTCACTTTGCCCCCTCCCTAAACCTGTGCTGGTGTGATGCCAAGGCCTCAGGAGGGAGTTGGAGAGGGATGTCCGAGGATTAGTGGGTGCTAGAGATGAAACCACAGCGAAAGCAACACCCTGGTGAGCGGAATGAGTCAGCCCATGGAAGGGATTTTGCAGATCTAGACGAAGAAGTTTTGATTTTTTTTTTAAGAAAAAAAAAAACCAAAACAACATGAAACTTCCTAGACAAGACTGGGGGAGGTGGAGGGAGTGTTGGCATGAGGGAAATCTTAGTGGAAGAAGTGCTAAATTCTGAGTCTAGAGACCTGAATTCTGGCTCTGACTCTAACACGTAGCTGTGTGATCTTGGGCAAGTCCCTTTGCCTCTCTGATCCTCAATTTTTTCTTCTTTAAAATGGGGATACCAATACACTATCTACTTTGTGGGGTTCTTTTTAAAGAAAATGTCTTGTGGACCGATAGCATAAAGGCATTGGACTAGGTGATCTCTAAGGTCCTTTCTAACGCTAAAAGTTTATTATCTTAAAACACTATATACATGTGCATTGTTTTTATTCCAACTTCTCAAAGGCGGGTAGGAATTACTGACTTTCTGTGAGTTGCTGGTGAGAGCCAAGGACTAGTTCCACCCCCCCACCCCCAACTTTCACCTAAATGATGGGCTTGTTTATGTATTGAGGTGGGAGATTATTCTGCTTGGGTGTTTGGAGAATTTAGATTTAATCAAATTGTCTTTCTGGAATGTGGGAAAGTAAGTTTCTAGCTAGAAGGACTGGAGAGCTGTTGGGGTAGCACAGGAGATTGCAGTCCTGGACCTAAAATCAAGAAGACCTGAATTCCAGTGTTGCCACAGGTCCTTACTAGTGTGATCCTGGGTAATTCAGCCTCTTTCAGCGTCAGTTTTCTCCTCTGAAAATGGGGTAATAATAGCATCCACTTCATAGGGTTATTCTGAGGGTTAAATGAGATAGTAAGTGCAAAGTGCTTTGCAAACCTTAATGCACTATATAAATACTAGCTATTTGCATTTAAGGGCTAGGTGCTAAGACTCCTTTACTCAGGGTCCAGAAGATTTTTACACATTTCCATTTCCTGGGAAGTCATCTTTCTCTTGAAAGATCCAGTAGAGAAAAGTGGAGAGAGAATCCAAACTCCTAACGAGTTCATAAAAAACCCCTATTCCCCTTCAGATTTGTATTCCAAGTTGCTTCCAGGACACCTATCCTGCAGTTGTTAAAGAAGGGGAGAAGGCCAGATCTAAAAGTGTATCAGCACCTCCTCAAATTGTAAGGGAAATTAAAAGAGACTTGGGAGAAGCAGAGGTAACAGAACCCTTGTAAACACCCTGAAGGTGTGGGTTTCTCTGTGTGTGCAGGAACTTTCTTGGTCAGGGAACTGCTGCTCACAGAGCCGCCCAGTGACTACCCCTTTGGTGAATGTGGGAGAAAAGTCATTCAGTCCCCTCTCCTATCATTAGCTTCTCCATGTTAGGGCTACATTCATATTTCACAGCATCATTCCTGCCAGGAAATTAGGACAGCACAGCATCTGTAAAATGACTAATAAGTTCCCCAGTCTGAGTGAAGCCACAACTCTCTTCTTCCAGCATCAGACTCCCAGGAGCTTTAGGGGTTTCATGTTGGGTGATGGTTTGGTCTTTTTTTTTTTTTTTTTTGGCCTTGCTTTGTTTTGTTTTTAGACAGACACGACCACAGAAAACTGATGCTTAACCTACGTAGAAGGTCAAGCAGGAAGCAGTGATCAAAAAGTGCCTCTGAAATTAATGGCAAAGCTGTGGCTATGCCTAATCTCTCTATGAAGAGAAAGAGCCCCATTTGGCCAAGGTTTCCTCCCTCCAGAGTGCTTTTGGCAGCCGAGTTTGTT
Organism: Bettongia penicillata ogilbyi; assembly: GCA_023548195.1. NCBI lineage: Eukaryota > Metazoa > Chordata > Mammalia > Diprotodontia > Potoroidae > Bettongia > Bettongia penicillata. Next base: position 1,939,225 of record JAJHZJ010000380.1, on the reverse strand, counting down.
ATTTCTAATGAATCAAAGGTGAAGCAAACTGTCTCCTTTCCCCAGCCTGTCTCTCTCTAGTCAAAGGAAACAACTGGAGCAGTCACTCTCTATAGAGAGGACGACAGGCCCATTTTTTCTCTCCAAGAGAGGGTTTAGGGAGCCAGGCTCTGGAGAGTTTGGATTGAATCCAGTTGTCTTTCTGGGATGATGGGGAGTAACTCCCCCATTGGGGTGAGGTAGAAGTGCTAGCTAAAAAACCAGTTCCATTGTATTGGATATGTTCAGGGAAAATAATAACAACAATGCAGCTAATGTTAATAGGACACCTACTATGTGCCCTGGCATAAGCCTGCACTGTGTTTAGCACTTGACATATATTATCTCAAATAACAAGCTAACCTCTGGACATGCTAATCACTAGAACCGGGAGAAAGCAGAGAGGGGTTGATTAAATTAGATAATTTGAATGATGATATAATTTCCATAAAGGTGCCTCAAAAATCTGTGGAGTGCTACAGACAGTGTATGTGAGTATGGTCATTCATTTATTTGACAAACATTTTTGTGCCTCCAATATGAAAGACAGGTATGCAAGATGGTGGGAAGATGTCACTTTCCTATGACTTTACTAGGTCTACTGGGGAAATAGGGGAAGGAAGGGAGGAGATGGAAAAGGATGAAAGACCCAAGAAGGCATGGAGAGAAAAAAGGCACGGAACTTAAGTGATTTGGGAAGAAAACTATTCTATTCTTAGAAAGTCATGGCCAAAAAGACTCCTTGACTGGAATAAAAGGTGGTCTCCATTAGCACAGTCACAGCCCCAGCATGGTAGGAGACAGAAGAAGTATATTACTGCTCCTGTCTCAAGATTTCCCAGGAGACAAGTAGAGGCATCATTACATTAGTCAAACCAAGAGCCTGAAGTTTGGGAGAAAAGCCCTGCAAGTCATTGACTATCCATGGAACTCAAGGTTTCTGGGCATCTGGGTTCCAGGTGCACAACCATGATTCAGGAAGCTCAGAAGCAAAAGTGCCCTGTTCGAATCACACGGGTGGCATCCCCCCAGCAAAGCAAAGATGCTTATTCCTTTGTCATATCTTAAATTAGTAGAAGTTTTTGGAGAATAAGAGAGGACTCCTGGTACAAGAATAGCTCTCCTTCACTTCTATGCCTCAGTTTCCTTATCTGTAATATCAGGGAAGTTGATTTATATGGCCTCTGAGGACTCTTTGAGCTCTGAATCAGAGCTCAGAAAATTACTGTCTGCCAGCCAAATCTGGCCCGCTGCTGGTTTTTGTAAGCCTACGGGCCAAGAATGTTTTTTTTATTTTTAAATAAAATTTTATTGTTTTTAAAATATGAAAACCATTCTTAACTCATAAGCTACACAAAAACTTCAGCCATAGTCTGCTGATCCTTGCTTTAGACCTGAGGTTCTTAACCTTTTTTGGGGGCATGGACCTAATTGGCATTCTGACCCCTTCTCAGAATAATGTTTTTAAATGCAGAAAACAAAATACCTAGGATTACAATGGAAAACAGTGATCTTGAAATAGTTATAGAAATATTTTTTAAAAACAAATTCACAGACCCCTGGTTAAAAACCTCTTCTCTAGGGCTGTGATCCCATAATCCCTGCCTCGAAATACGTCATTTCTTTCTGTGATTTTAACTTCCTTTTCAGTTCCAAGCTAAGTATACCATTGACCACTGCTCTTCCTTTTCTGAGACCATTATCTATGACCTGGCAGGTCTTAAAAAATATTCAGGATAATAATAAGTTGCCCAGGCAGGCACCAGGCAGATCTCCAAGATTCGGTTTCCAGCCAGCTTTGGCCACATGTTCTAACTTCCTTCTGGCCCCTTGGCCTTGGAAATGCTCTGCCTACTCCCAAAGGAGTCCAACATGTTTGTAAGTTAGTTTCCCTGAAGCATCAGGGAGCTATTTTCTAGATCTGGAGAAAAAGTGATGTGTGCCCCCTTTAAAAAAAAAGTGGGGGTGGTAGATGGAGGAGGAGAGAATAAGACATACTAAAAAGTGAAGAAATGGATATCTTTTGAAGAGAACAAGCAGAATCACAACAGAGAGAAAGAGACAGAGACAGAGAGAGACCGAGACAGAGTTTCTGAAAGGCCAAGGTGGACCCAGCTTGTCTCCAGCGGGTGGTTTTCCCAGACATCAGGCACCCCCACCCCTTTCAGAGAGATAGCAGGGAAAGGCAGCGGCTTCTTCAGTGAGTCAGAGCAAGCCAGGGGCTCGGATTCCTCCCAAATCAAACTCTGAGGTCTGAGCTGGGGCGTTAAGATATGCCAAGCACGTTGAGAAAATAAACCCTTGGGTTACTGCCTTCGCAATGAGTTACAACAAAAGAGACCACATTAATAACTGGGCTTTTCTTTAAGATTCCCTCCTGTAGGCAGGGCAGAAACCAGTAACATGGATGCTACAAAAATAAAGAGAGTCAATAGTGGAAGGTTAAAACTTTTTGGCTAAAATGGAACTCCCTCTTGGCATTTTTCAGTTCTCTGTTGCCTATACTCAAAAATTCTAGGACTCAAAATTTGTTCTTTCCACTAGCATTGTCAGAGAGGGAGGGAGAAAAATGCAACCACCAAACTTCTACCTATTTTCCATTAACTCAGCACATGATACTTACTTGGTGATTGAAAGAAATGAGCAAAAATGAAAATCATAGGATCCCATAGACAATGTGAGACTCATTTTGACCATGGTTATCATCTTACAAGTTAGGGGTTTCAAGCCGGTTTGTTAAAAAGTGAAAGTGACAATGAGGAAAAGTCGAGTTTGTGGATTGTGTCCTAACCCTAGAGGAGGGAAAGAAAAGGTGAAACATCCTTTTGTCTTCGAAGTGGATGCTCACACGTGACTAATATTGCCAGGGAAGTTCCAGCATAGCTTTCATTTTAAATTTGACTTCCCCACCCTCCACTTATTTTGGCTTGGCACAGAGGGCAAAATCTGTCCTGCATCTGCTATAGGATACCAGCTCCATGGGTAGGAGAAGTAAGAATTTGGAGAGAGGGTAGAAGGGGTGATTGAACAAGAGACAAAATATCTACTGATCTGGACCACTTTTTTTAAAAAAAATCAATTTAATGTGTAAATTTAACATTTAATGCTTTTTAAAAATCTTTCACATCACATTCATTTCTTGATAAAGACCACTTTTCTCACTCCAGAGTGAACACTCTATTGTAATAAATAAAAGATCATTAAGAAAAAAGTCCAGTCCCATCCCATGAGGGCTTTTGATCATGTTTACAACACTGTACTGTAGCATTGTCACATTGCTATGAGGAGGTAGGTATGTTTCATCACCCATTTTCTAGCACCATCATTGGTTTTTCAGTTACTTAAAGTATGACTTCCTTTTAACCTACCTTTTTAGTATGTATCCAAACCTCTGATTTCATAATCCCTGTAGTACAAAAGGCCATGTACCCCTACCAGAAAATCTCAAAATAAAGTCAGTGTTGTCAGGGCTGAATTTTTTTTAAAAACCTAGTATAGGGTTTACCCCTTCTATTGACAAAAATTCTCAATGTTTGAGTAGTTAGAAAGCTAGGAGCCTGATATATGTGTATTTGAGATTTCTTCTCAGTGGAACACAAGAGATCTGAAGCATACATGCCACTAGCAGTGGGCAACTGACCCTTACAGGGCAACTCTACACAAACTTGTTGGGATAAACAGACAGCAATGCCGTTGGCTTCGGCCGTCTGCCTTTTGGTGGCTCACTCAGCTTCATGTTTGCGGATGGCTTCTGTGTAATACTAACTCATTAGCTGGAAGGGTGTTTTCCATTTCATTTTTTTTAATATATTGCAGCTTAGATGTGGCATCTGGTTTTGAGTGAGATCTTGCCTCCCTACCCAATTTAACACTTGAGTGAAGTTAACAAGAGCCCCGTAGAACCTGGGAGTCATCGTGCTCGGTGCTCAGCTTGTGACACTGACACCATCCCAGGAAATCATTTGGATCAGCTGCCTCAGAAGATTACCTGAACCCCAGAAATCATTGTGTTGTAATTATTAGGAACTCAGTTTTCTGAATATATTGTTGTCTCTTTTGGTTCATGCTTCCTTTCCACAGGCTGATTATAAATGACAGAGAGGGACCCTGCAAGGGACTGATCCTTGGTCTAGAGAATTGAGAACTGATGTTAAGTGAAGGGGGAATATATATATGTTTGAAGTAGAGGGGAAGAGAGGAGGATTTTGCCTGGGAGTTTGGATGACTGGATGTATAAATGTTAGCTACACTGAGATTTTAAAAACTGATTTTGTTCTGATGACAACAACTTAATGCTTAACCAAGTGGCCCAAGGTGATTGTGCAGATTTCCCAGTGGATCTCCATTCTTGACTGCCTTTTTTTTTTTTTTAAGATGCGCTGGTTTTGAAGGGAGCAAGATAGCAAATATTTACTGAGTACCTACTGTGTGTCCAGTCCTGTGTCAGCATCGTGTGGCATTGTAAAAGGGATTCTACTGGATATAGAAACAGTTACTAGAGTTTCTTGGTTACTAAGTCACAGAAATGTGGAAAACATTACAGACCTGCCGTACACAAGGATGGAAGCTCTTTGGAGGTTTCGGTTTTTGTCTTTGTTACTCCTGACACAATGACTTTGTACGGAATAGGTGCTTAGTAAGTATTGAGTTGAATTAAATTGATGAGACTTCCATTGTTGAAACTGGAGGACAATACAAGAAAGACAATGTATCACCAAGAGATAAATTGTAACCTAGAGACTAAATATTTCATGGACATTTGGAATAGAGAGCTCTCAGGGTAAGCAAGGAGAAAAACCTTCAGGATGTCACTCTTGAGATGAGAGTTAAAGTGTAGAATTTGAATGAGGAGAAAAGCGAGTCAAAGGCAGAACCAGGAATAAGGCAGATGCACTAGTTCTAAAGGCTGCCGTAGTCAGCCCACAGGGCCCTACCTAGAACAGCTCATTTTAGAGGGGATGCTGAAAAGCCCAGGACGACCTAGAGAAGGCCAACTAGGATGAGCAGATTTGACACCATGTCATTCAAGGATCAGTTGAAGAAGCAAAAGGTGTTTAGCCTGGAGAAGAAGATGGACTTGAGTGGGTCATATTACTAGACTCTGTGTATTTGAAGGGGTGTTAGGGAGAAGGATCAGACCTATTCACCTTGGCCGTTGACAGAAGAAAGGGGCCACTGACTAGAACTGAGTTTCCTGTGATTAGAGACTTTCAAGAGCAGGCTAGATGACCACTTGTGAGGGATATTAGAGAAGGGATTAGGCTGAATTAGCTAGATTACCAGCAAGAACTAGGAAAGGGCTCCAACATGATAGAATGGAAAAGTAGGTAAATACCTTTCCATTCTATCATGGGTAGTGTTAGACCTGGAGACAGGAAAGCCTGAGTTCAAATCTAATACTTACTAGCTGTGTGATCCTGGACAAATCACTTAACTGCTTTCTGCCTCAGTTTCCTCATCTGAAAAATGGGCCTAGTAATAGCACCTACCAGCACTTTGCAAAATTTAGAATGACATATAAATGCAGGATACTATTAATATGGAAAGAATGTTGGTTCTGGAGGACCTGGGTTTAAATACCAACTCTGCCCCTCACCAGCTGTGTGACTTTGGGCAAGTTATTGAAACTATCTGGATCTCAGTTTCTCCAAATGTAAAATGAGGGGATTAACCTCCATGACTCTTAAGTTCTCATCTGTGTCTAAATAAGTCTATCATCATTTTTATCTTTGGATCCCTAGTAACTGGCACATAGTTTGTGTTTAATGGGCGCTTGTAGGTTGATTGATCCCTTTCCATCATTCACAAATTGTCATATTCCCCCAGAGCAGAAAAGAGCTTGTGCCAAGCAAGTTCCCTATACTTATAGTTTTGGTAGGTGTTGATATCAGTCAGACCCAAGCTAAGAGGCTGACTTCCTCTACCCTGGTCCCCTTGTTCCAATTCAAGCACAACTTATGTAACTCTAGGCTGGGAACTGCAAATGGGAAATGGTAGCAATAGTAGACAGAAAAATAAGATCTTCAGGCCCAGGCCCTGCACTGAACTTCCTGTATAACCTTGGCCAGGTGGCTTCATCCCCTATGTCTCAGTTTTTTGAAGCTGTAGATTAGGAAACCTGGACTAAATACTCCCCATAATTCCTTTCAACCAGGTTGTTTTATGATTCCATTCTGCCCTTGTTACTCTCTTGTCTTCCTCTTGTATGAAATGTAAGTTCCCCAAGACACACACACACGCACACACACATATGCAAACATAAGAGCATGCACACATATACCACATACATACATCACACACACATGCAAACACAAGAGCATACACACATATACCACATACATACATCACACACATACACACACGCACACAAACCCACACACCCTTTTAGCATATAAACTCCTTGAGAGTAGGGATTTTCATTCTTTGTATCCCCAGTGCTCAGCACCATGTTGACACATAGTGGTTGGTTGCTGTGCTTCGTTGTTGAAGAGGACCAAAATGGCAGCACCATGATAAAGTGAAGCTTCAATGTGTCCAACTGTGGTTAATCAGGATATGAGCTCAGAATGTTCAACCACAGACTGGGCACAGATAGTCTGTGTGAACGTTTGGGGTGGTTACTCCAAATCTGCGCATTCTACGTTTCCTTTGTGCTGTTTCAATTCTGCTTTGTTCATAGAGCACAGACACACAGTACACACCCAATCAATGCTTGTGAGTTGGCTGATTGGTTGATTCTCTCAAGAAGAAAATTACATAGACACCTTCCCCTTTCCTCCCCCAGAATTCTTGGAGTTGAAGATGTAGAATACCAGAATCTCTGAGCTGAAAGGGTCTGCAGAGGACATCTAATTTAACCCTTATTTTACTAAGAATCCCTTCTTGGGGGATCAACACATGGATAAACTTAGAGAGAACACCCAGAGAACAGTGATAGGATAAATACCAATAAAGAGTAGATGAGATTACCTATTTGTATTGGGTAGGGGCCAAGGGTTAAGTGCCTTTTGTGAGGTGGTGAGTAGGGGAGGACTGGGGGAGTTTCCTGTTTAGACAATGTGGTTGGAGAAAGTCATCCTCTCTTTTGGTGAAGGTCTTATGGGAAGAGGTAGGAGAGAAGGGGAAGGAGGGAAGAATTTGATAAGCCTTAGCTTGGGAAAATGTGACATCGGGGTATGACTTTTAAGCCCAGCAATCTCAGCGGAAAAGGGATCAAAGAACTCCATGTAGAAGTCACAGGAGAATGGAAGCAAGCCCTGTTGGTCTCATAAAGAATAAAGGATTGGACTGAAAATGGAAAGGACTTAGAATAATTCATAGGTATATTCCTTAGTTAAGAGTTTTGAGGGCAGGATGGATTCAGACTGGCTTTGACTTGATCCAGAGGCCACTGATTATAAAAATTACTGGGGGAAAAAAGTCTCTTTAAAGGTTGGATGTTGGCTCATTTGAATTTCAATCAGTGCTTCATCCCTCTAATCTAGGAAGTAAAACTTGAAGAGCTTTTTGTGAATTCATCTCCTGGTTTGGGTGTCAGGTTTGATTCTTTGTGGGACAGGCATGATGCCACGTGTCATGCTGTCTTTTTGCCATTGCCTCCTCTAAACTCTTTCTTTCCCTCACCACACATCTGGGAAACCTTCAGCTCCCACCCGAAGGCAGAGGGACCATTGTGCGGCAGGGCATAGTCCACACAGGGACTTTTACGGGTAATGGTATCTTTTATTAGTGTCCTAAAATGAAACAGGCCCAGGACGTTTTTATTCCAGCCCCTCTTTATTGCCAGCTTTCTCTGTTCCCAGCTGTACATGGGATGGGCAGCTGGAACTTTCCTGGTCTGGGCCAACAAGTTTATTGTCAACATTGAAAAAAAAAATTATAGACGTACAGTCACCACCCCCACTTCTCCCCCACATACATATATACATACATCTATCTTTTAATTACTGAACCCCTTTTAAGAAAGACTGAGGACTGGGCTCTAATCTGCCTTGATAAGAAAGAGTGAAAGGGGATAAGAGGGATACTGAACAATTTTGACTTTAAAGGAAAAGTAATTGAAGTTTCCTAGACACGGGACAGAAAGAGACTATGTAACTCAAGAGGTAAGGAATGGAAGGACTTTCAAAGGAGGAACAAACCCACAAGGCAGACCCATTTCCTCATTATGAGAAAAAGGATCATGTTCTAGAATCAGAAGATCTGGAGTCAAGTTCCAGCCCTGACACTTACTAGTTCTGTGTACCTCTCTGGATTTCAATTTCTTCATCTGTAAAATAGGAATGATGATATTTGAAGCCCCTACCTCATAGGATTATCATAAGGAAAACACTTTGTAAACCAGTATTAGAAATATGAATCGATTATGCAAGACTAAAACATCTTAGCTTTCCCTCCTTTACTTTGTGTGGTCATTTACCTCAATTTGCCCATCTGGAAAATGAACACTTTACCAGTTTCTGCTACTACTCAGGGGTATGTAAGATAGCAAATAAACTGAGGTTAGTGAAGAACATGGGTGTTTTTTGGGTGAGAATGACCTAGATGGCGAGATTAAATATGGAATGATGGGGGCCAGCCAACACTGTGGACAGGGCTCTGAATTTCCAGGATCTACATTTTTCCAGGATGTCTTAGTGTCTGGGATAAAGATGAGAAAATAGACCAGGTCACTGGAAAGTGTAACTAAGTCACCGAAGAATAGCAACCTAAGTGCTTGTGAGTAAAGAAAGAAAGAATGTGAGATGGAGAAGACTTATCCTGTTAACCCCTACTGTGTCCTGATTTCTCTAGCTTTCAGCTGGGGCTCACTGTGAGAGTTGGGCTTCATTGTTAAACCGGGCACGTGTGTCCCTTTGTACCATCAGGAAAGGACTTTGCCTTTAGCATACAGACTATTTCCATCTCTGCAACTGACTCCCCTCCCCACAAGGGAGGGAACAACTGACCTTCCTCTCAATCTCTCTCTGTCTCTCTCTCTGCCTCTCTCTCTGTCTCTCTCTGCCTCTCTGTCTCTCTCTGTGTCTCTCTCTCTCTCTGTCTCCCTCTCTGTCTCTCTCTGTCTCTGTCTCTCGCTCTGCCTCTCTGTCACTCTCTCTGTCTCTCCCTGTCTCTCTCTGTCTCTCTCTCTGTCTCTGTCTCTCTGTCTCTCTCTGTCTCTCTGTCTCTCTCTGTCTCTCTGTCTTTCTCTCTCTCTCTCTCTCTCTCTCTCTCTCTCTCTCTCTCTCTCTTTCTCTCTCTCTCTCCCTCTTGCCTTGGCATCTACTCCCCACCCTCAGATGACAAACAAGGGATACAGCTTTTCCTGTTGCATCCCCTGAACTGTCTGGCTCACTGTCCTCAGCATTTCTACTTGTAACTGCTGACCAAGAATTCCATTTCTGTCTTTCTTTCTCCTCTCCCTTCCCGCCTCTCTCTCTTGTGCCTGCTCAGACATTTATGCACCATAGATGGAGTTATTAAAAATGACATTTAACCAGAGCTAAAATTACAATGCAAATGGTTGCAAACATCAAAATCAAAGCCGGACCCGCCAAGCACAATTGGCAGAGACGCTCTCTCCACCAGAGCTGTGCAATAGCCTCTCGTATAAAACCTTCTGTAGAACGCTGAGGTCTTGAAAGCTAGTGTACCTCCTTTCATTAGACTAGCAAATAACGTGTAACAGAAAACATCTGTTAACAGCAGCCCTTAATGTTCTCAAGATGATAAAGCAGAAGGGTAATTTCAGCCAGCAGGCCGTGCTCTGATGCCATTTCGGGCTGCGGTTAGTCCTGGCATCCCCATGGGAGGTTGAGAGACCTTTGGGAAAAGCCTGCCCTCCCCGGGGAAGCTGCTTCCATAGGTATCCCAGGTCACCCTAGAGCATTGGCCCTTCTATGCAGTACTGGGCAGGAACTCTCTTCAATTCCTTTCCCAACTCGTTCATCCAACAAAAATCTATGAACAGCCTACTATGTGTATACAGTGCACTCTCTCGATACTGAGGAGAAGGCCGAGAAATATAAGATGTCATTGTTACCCCTGCCTTCCCTCCCCCCAAGGAGCTTTTAAACTCATAGCGGAGATAAGAGGTACTGAAATAAAGGAGAGTGGGCACCAGTGGACTTTTAGAAAGCAGCTTCTTCCAGGTCAGGCCAGGGTCACCCTAAAGTGTGACGTTAATATATGTTCTTTGAATCATTGAAAGCCAGCAGCAACGAAAAGATGTCCATTCAAAAGAAAAGGGCATTCGAGGCATTCTTTAAAAAAAAAAAAAAAAAAGATCATCTGAATTTTCCACTTACAAACACCCCAAATAATGGAAAATGTGAAGTACAAATATCAAAAAAAGAAAATATCCACAACTAACTTTATGGGCAGTGTATCTCAAAAGCCGCAGGGGACTCTGAGTGCTGATGTTCTCATAGCCCAGGCCCCTCCTGTTGGATCTCCCGCCCTCATGACAAGCTTCCTCATACAGACATATAGCAAGAAGGCTCAGGGCTGGAGGAAATGTTACTCAAGGGCAAATGGAACAAAAGAGGCCCCAAAGTACTCACAGAAAAGGCTTGTGGCACCCCTAGTTCTAGGCTCCAGAATCCTAAGGAATTTGGGCCATACCTCTCCATCTTGACTGAGCCCAGCCTCTGGGATGGAGTTTATCTAACTCTTAATCTGAGATAGAAGCAAAAGAATCACTGCAGCGTGGTAAAGCCAGGAGGAAAGACAAATTTGTCATTTTGTCTACAAGAATATTTCCTCATCTGATGAAACTGCACACATGAAAATTCCTCTCCACCTCTTTGGCAACAGATTCCAGCCTAGGGTCTGGCTGGTCTGGTGATTGCCCTGCTGCTGAGCCCTCAGGTTTAAAAGTCCAGTGCTTCTCAGGCTACAGATGGAGCAATCAGTCCCTTGCCTATGGGCCTTTTCCAGCCTGCCCTGGCCTACATGTGGAGAAGCTTGTCTATCATCTCCTGAAGTCGTGGGGATCCCCAATCTTTCATCTTTTGCTCACCTCAGGCAGTGGGCCCAAGCCATCCAAACCTTTGTCTTTCTAGGCTCTGAATGAGTGTGTGTGTGTGTGTGTGTGTGTGTGTGTGTGTGCGCGTTTTTGTGTGTATAAGTCAATGCACCTGTGAGACCCTTAGGAAAGGGACACAGTCAAAAATGGGCCCTAGATCTGGATTTTGATCTAGGGGGAATCATGGGGGGTGGGGAGCAGGAGAAGGCAAAGCCTTCAGGAATATAATATTTCTAAGAGACATAATGTTTTCATTTGAAAGACCAGAGCGTCTCCCTGCAGAGCTCTGAGCCCAGCCTCCATGGCCCTCGGCTAGGGCATCAGAACCTGAAAGGGAAATTGCTAGAGACAAGAAGTAAAAACGAACCGATCCAGTTTCACTGAAAAGGAAAAAGAAGAGAAAAAAGATCTAACCGACAGCAGAAAACATATTCACTGTTTAAAGAAAACGATTTCTGTTTCAATTCATCCAAGCACATTAGAGACAGCAGAGCTAATGGAGGAGGGGGAAGGATTTTTTTTAAAATAAGCTCTTTCACAACCCCCCCCTTAAAGAAAGACCTTTAGAGTCATGAACACAATTGTGATGGAAGAGTGGTTCTCTGCATCTACTGTCCAGGGTTGGGTTTCTAAAGCACGCAGCTGAGCAGACTATGAGGAACTACCAAGAATGCAACTAGACCAGGAGTGTCTGTATTCTTTTTTTTTTTTTTTAACCAGCTGTAGGGAAGCTCTTATTGTAGCATGGACCATGTTATTTTATTTTGATTTACATGTTGCTGTTTTAGAGGACCACAGTCGCCTGTGGCTGCTTCCTTGGCTGCTCTAGCCTCCTAGAGAGAAAAGCTGTAAATTCCTGACCAGCTGTTACCTGGGCTCTTGGATTGAGGGCATGTCTACACCACCGGAATTCTTTGTGCTTTAAAACTGACCCACTCTGGAGCCAAAATCATATTGGAGGCTCATTAAAAGTGCCACATTCTAACTCAAGCACATGGCAGAAGGCCAAGCTGGTTCACTTCAGCAACAATCCAACTAATTCACCTAATTATTTTTCCCCAACAAGCACAGTATATTCAGAGCCCTACAAAACTAAGAACAGGTGTTCCTCCCCCCAGAAGTGGCCCCGCCACACTTTGTCTCTCCAGTTCACTTTGTGGACACCTCAAAATATCCTCCATGAACTGCCCCCCCTTAATCTACATCTCTTTTAAAGCAACAGATATATTAACATGCCCAATATAAATGGAAGAAGCCATCTAGTTCAAGGATCAGATCATCAGACTGAGAGCCAGGAGCTGAGTTTTCTTAATCCAGTTCTTCTTTCTTGTTGGCCTTGAGCCTATCAGTTTCTCCATCTGTGAACAGCTATCCAGTCTGGAAAGTTTGGGGAAGAAAGAGGAAAAAACAATCTCTACTAAGCATAAATTTAGAACTGGAAGAGGCTTAAGAAGTTGTCTACTCTCACCCCCTCATTTAATAGTAGAGGAAACTGAGACCCAGAGAATTCAAATTATTTACTCCAGGTCATACGGGTAGTAAGGATCACAGGCTAGATTTCAACCCAGATCATCTGAATCTAGAGCTTTGCCACTACATCATACCTAGAGGACCAAGACATTTAAGGGGCAAGAGCTCTTTTATTCAATTAGCAACCAAAGATGATGCTGCATATATTCAGTGTATTTTGCAATCACTTTACCTTACCATTTCCCCAGCACCAGTTGGGAGATGGACAGGTTTCAGTTTAGTATTATCTGTCCCATTTCATGGGTAGAGAAAATGAGACACAAAGATATTTAACCAATGCCATTCAGAAAGGAGAATTAGAACTAAAATTCAGGCAGGGTCCTCCTGGCTCCCGTGACTATAGTCTGTCCCTCCCCCAGGCCAAGTGGCCTCTCCTTGGTTCATATTTATACTGTGGGGGTTAATAATTTGCTTTACTTTTAAAGGGAGGAGTAGAAGGAAAACTGTAGAAGGCAAGAAACGTAGGATAACAGTAGAAAAACTCTAGGGAAAAGACTAGGTTCAAATCCCACCACTGATGCTTATGATTTGTATGTTATTAGACAAGTCACTTTTTTTTCATGGGCCTCAGCTGCCTCATCTCCAAATGAAGGGGTTGGACTCTATGGTCAACAAGGTCCCTTCCAAGTCTAAATCTATAATTCTATGAGCTTTTGCTCTGTCTGTTTTGAATAATGGGCTTTATGAAGGTAAGAGGGAAAAGCAGTCCTTTATTCCAAGCCTTGGACTATATAAAGTCCCTTCTGAACATAGGAACCTTTGCTGAGACCTGAAACAATTATATTTCAACCTTTCTTAAGGAAAAAAAAGGAATCACAGAATCTCACAATGGGAAGGAGCCTCAGTCTGAGTCCTTGTACTTCAACTTAAACCTGAAGAGAAATTCCTTCTATTTAGTATCCAATGAATGGTCAACCAGATTTTGTTTAAAAACTGCCTCCCTCCTCCAGCAAAGGGGAATGCACTTCCTTTTGAGGTTGTCAGTTCCACTTTTGGACAGCCCTCATTGTTAGGTTTTTCCTTATGTCTTGAATCTATGCTTGCCTCTTCGCAAATTCTATCCATTGTTCTCAACCATCACTCTTCTCTCCAACCCACAGCCAAGCAGAACTGTCCTAATCTTTCCTCCCTATGTTAATTCTTCAGATATTTGAATACAGCTATCATACCCCCACCCCAGTTTTCTCTATCCTAAACATCTTCAGATTCTATAGCTTGGAGGTTCCTCATTGACCTAGATCTTAAAGGTTCTCCATCATCCTGATCACCTTCCTCTAGATGCTCTCCAGTTTTATCAATTTCCTAAAAGGAAGCACTAATCCTTGGGGCAAACATTTCAATCCAAAGTATGGCAGCTGGATTTTATCCCACATGGTAGAAATTTCAAGCATGTATAATTGCATGACAAACACCTTCTATAAAAAACACAACACCACTGTCTATTTATATACCACAGTGGCTGTGTTTGAGGTTAACTAATTTAATTCAAAGATTAATTACCATGTCTTTTAGATCTCTAGATAAGGGAGCTCTGGAAGACTGAAAAAATGAATTCTATTCCTGTGGATTCCATGAACAGAAATTATAGGCTAGGGGGTTGTCTGTCCCCTTAAAGAAATATTCATTGTTCTGGCAAATCTAAGAACACCCATGCCCTCATAGTGGAACATGAAAAGAAATCACTCTAGTGTCTCCAATGATGGTTTGCAATTAGAGAAACCATTTCAAAAATGATCTTGATGCAAAGATTGATAGGGGATCCCAGGCAGTTGGTATGACACACAGATGTATCCACTGTGTTATCAGGAGATCCAAGATCAATTTAGAAGATCTGATGTTACAGAGATGACCATCATAATCCTAAAAAAAAAAGGCTTCAGTGATAAATCCAGCCCTAGATGGTGTGAAGTTAAGCTCAAGGTTCACCAAACTTCAATTAGTTCTTTTTTCTCTTCCCTCTAAATATCAATTTTCTTCTGTGACATGCTGGTTAATGACTCAACTCTTTGCTCCCTGAATCCTCCTGTCCCTAAAAACAACCACCACCACAACAAAACCAGGTAGAAAATGTAAGTAGAATATGGCAGCCAATTGGAGATGTGGCAGTAGTCAGTTGACACAGAAACAGCCTGAGTTCTGAACCCTCCTCACCCAGAGTCATTATTTGGTCCTCCCCCATAGATTGGAGTTTCAGCTACAAAATGGTGAGAATAATTAGTCAACCAAGCAACCCACAAGAACTTGTTAATTGGCTGTGTTCAGGGCACTGTATTAGATACTGGGGATATAAGACTCAAGTGAAGCAGATCCTGCCCTCAAGGAGTTTATATTCTTTGGGAGAGACAACATATGCTTAAAGCAGTAGACATAAAATAGATACAAAGTGCTGTACCTGTACCTGAACAGATTCTAGGACACTAGGAGCTGTCAAAGTAAGAAAGTCTTCATTTTGAAGAGGGTGGGAGGGGCCCCTTGAGTTGAACTTCAAAGGAAACTAAGGGTTCCAAGAATCAAAATAAGCAGGAGTGGTCTCCAGGCTTGTGGGACAGCCAGTACAAAGGGAAATGAAATGTTCCTTATGGGAAACAGTAAGCAGGTCCAATTGACTGGACTGAAGATTATGTAACAGGAAACAGTACATACTATGACTGGGAAGGTAGTTTGGGGCCAGGTTCTGAAGGTTCTAGGCTAGACAGAAAGTGGTGGTATAAACTCACCAGAGGCCTTTCCTATATTGTAGAATCTTGAAGTTGAGGGAATTTTCCAGATCTAGTCATCCAACCTGCTACTCATTGGGTAACCCTATAGTGGTTTCATTTCAGGTTTTGCTTCATTTCAGGGCTGATGGAATACAGAAACGAAAAAAGAAAAGACAATTCCATTCCCAGTTGCTCCCTTCAAAGTACTCTGGTTAATGGGTTTCTAGAGACTCTAAGTAAATATCCGATACTTCTTTCAAAATGGATAGTCTTGGGTAGTGTGGTCTCCGGGGGAACCTGCAGGTTAGGGCTCAGGTTAAGGATTTGAGCCCAGGTAGCTATGTTTTAAAGGTACACAGCTCAGGGGAATGGAGTTGGGATTCTGCATTTTGAATAGGAGGTCTTGCATCTTCTTCCTTGGGAAAGGGATCATCAGAAACAAACATAGAGGAAAGTTTTCCAAGCTCAGAGAAGGGCTAGGGCTTTGGTTACATTCATCTATTATGGGAGTCTCAAACAAAAACCTTCAGAGGCATTGTCTTAAACTACTAATGGATGTGAGGAAAGGAGTTGTTCCAAATTCCTAGTATTTTTTGAATTACTGGGGGACCATGGAAGGAGAATTTTAAATCTTAAGTTTGACTGTCAATTTCAGTTTTTCACACCACAGTTATTTTCCATGCCCATGCACTGCTACTTGTAACAAAAACAGTTTGAAAGCCCTTTTTTTGTAGCAAAAAAAATCAGGTAAGTAAAATCTGCAGTATTCCACTCCTGTGAACCCCTTTACCTCTTTACTTTGGAAAGACAAATTTGGAGCAAGATCTGTCACTGCATTCAATTCTTTAACGTGGGCATTGAATCCCTACCCACTGTGTCTGTGGTTTCCTGCTCCAGCTTCCCCCCCCCCCTTTACAAGCTTTGTTGTCTTTGGGGGCTGGAGAAGCTATAGGGATTTATATCTTTAGAGATAGTTTGATACATTTTAGCTCTTTGCTGCTTTTTTTTAAATGAATTTTTTTCAATTAACAAACATTTATTTTCTTTCCCTTCTACCTCCTCCACATTCATCCCATCCCCTCTGAAGAAAAAGAAAAAGTAAGTCCTGTAACAAGTATGCATAGCCAAGGAAAATAAATTTCCGTAGCAGCCATGTCCAAAAATGTGTGTTTCATTCTGAATATTTAGTCCATCAATTTTCTGTCAAGAGGGCTACAGTCAGTATGTTGCTTAGAGTTTCTGAGTCATTCAAAGTTGTTTATCTTTACAATGTCATTGTTTCAACTGTTCCCTTGGTTGTGCTCACTTCATCTAGCATCATTTCATCCAAGTCTTCCCAGTTCTTTCTGAAACCATCCCTTTAGTGATTTATTTCAGTACAATAGTTTTCATTTCATTCATATACCTTAAGTTGTTCAGCCATTCCCCACATGGTGGGCCTCTTCGTTCCCAATTCTCTGCCACTACAGAAAGAGCTGCTATCAATGTTTTTGCACACATCGGACCTTTTCCTCTTTCTTTGAATTCTTTGGGGTCTGGACCTCATATTAGTATTGCTGGGTCAAAGGGTGTCTTCACTGCTTTTAAATAAGACAAATAAACCTAGCAAGCCACTTCCCTGGATGGGGTCGGGAGGGAACCCTGATAAAGAGAAGATTGCTCCAATGCCCTCTGATCCCTGTAGACTCCCTCCCTCTCTCCCTCTCCCTCTCTCTTTCTCTCTCTCTATGTCTCTCTGTGTCAGTCTTTCTGTGTTTCTCTGTGTCTCTGTCTCTGTCTCTCTCTCTCTGTCTCTGTCTCTCTGTCTCTGTCTCTGTCTCTGTCTCTCTCTCTCTCTCTCTCTCTCTCATTCTCCATGTCCAGGACAAATCACAAGTCTGTAAATAGCCCTCCTGACCTTCCATAATGAAAAGAAATTCAAGAAATTGAGCAGCCAACTCTTTACATAGAGTCTCGATTCTCTTAAAGTTCCAGCAGTTCTCAAACCATTGTGTGATAAGGAAGCAAGCTTGGAAAGCCTTACAGAAAAGGGATCTCTACTGTATTTATCTGAGAGCATGGAAAGGTTCCCCTGACCTTTCTCCCCTCCAAGACTTCATGGTACCTGAAATTCCTGCACCTTTGAATTAAAGGCAATGTCCCTCAAAGACAGTTGTTCACATGCAACTCTCACATTGACACATTTGTAAGGATTAATTTATTGGAATAATTGAGAATGGAATTCTGTAATTATATATGGTGAGCAATATAAAAAAGATAAGAGACAACTTCAGAAAAAAATCTGCAAAATTTGTGAGTTTGCCACAGGAAAGATGATAGATATGTTAGTATTAATGACTGGCAGATAGGGTAGGATGAGGAATCTTTGGATAGCAGGAAAGGAGAGCTTTTTGAAAAGGCACAGTCTCAGCTTTTCTTGACACTCAGCAAAGGAAGTCCTCTTTGCAAGGGGACAAAAGATCCTGGGGATAAAAGGTGAAACTCTCCTTTGTCATCATCTGTCTGATGGGATGCAAGCAAAGGCAGCAGGCCAGCCAGTTAGGACGGTTGGGCCAAATGAAAGCTGAAAGTCCCCCTGAGAAAACATCAGGGCAAAAAGAGATGGCCTTGAATATTTCTCTCCCTTCTCTCATATTCAACCATTCTCTTCTTAGCCCTGTAAGATCTCTCCCTGTTCTAGGAACAGGGGTTTGGATTTAAGAGACACAAGGCTGTCAAGCAGGTGCCTGCTGTCTCTGAACCCATAGTCAATTAGAAACAGGACTCTCTGGTTCTTATTAGGGATGAGTTATATACACACCCATCCTGCTCTCCCTGGACTCCTCAGCTGTCCCTGGGCCTCTCCTGACCTCTGACTTCCTTACCTTCTGGCTGAAAAATGAATTCTCCTACTCCAGGAATGAGTTGTGCAGCTGTGAAGAAGCCTTTACAATAATGCCAGCCTCTGCCTTTCCCTTCCATCCCTGAAAAAATAAAAAAACCCTCCTTCCCAGTGATTTGTTTTTTAGCACACTGTAAGAATAATTCTGAACAAACTTTCAGAATCCTCTTAAAACCAAAGGCCTAAGCAAAGGCAGCCACTCCCCTTGTCAAGATCAAATTAAACCTGAATTAAGCAAATGAAGTGCCACTCCGTGGAGGTTCATTTCCTTATTTAATTGGCTGTTATTATAGGTTGACTTTGCTTCTGAGGAAAAGATACGCAATTAAAATCTGTGTAGGCTGCACAGCAGAGTGGAGATCAAGGAGGTGAATTTGAGAGGGAAGGGAGAGTGAGGGAAGCTGGTTAACATAGATTATTAAATTGTTGAAGCAAGTCATCGTAATTAAGCACCTACTATGTGTCAGGCACTATGCTAAGTGCTGGGAATCCAAAGGAGAAAAAACAACAACCCATTTCTCACAAGGTTCACCGCATAATGAGACAACATGCACACAACTAAGTGCAAACAAAATATACAGGACAAGTTTTGAGATAATCAGCAGAGGGCAAGTACAATATTACAGGGGATCAGGGTCATAGAAGGAAGAATTTTATCTGGGGCTTGAAGGAAGCCAGGAGGCAGAAATGAGGAGGGAGAGAATTGCAGGCATTGGAGACGGCCAGTGAAAAGCTCTAGAACTGAAGACATAGTGTCTTGCTCCAGGAAGAGCCAGGAGGCCAGTATGGCTGCAGCCCAGAATGTGTATTGAGGAGGGTGGGATAGACCGCTGGAAAGATGGGAGGGGGCCTGGGAGTGAAGGGCTTTAAATGCAAACAGAGGTTTCATAAACTAATAGAGTCATTCGATGCTGCCTTTCATTGTCACAGTAAAGGATTGTAGTAATTACAGCAGTGGAGGGCAGAGCTAAAAGCTAAAATATGCAGCCAAGTGTTAAGGCTGGCTTGGGGAAGGCTGGATGCTGGGCTCTTTTGAGTCCCGTCTCTACCGTGGTAAGCATGCTATTTGGTGGCTACTGAATGCTGACAAATTTCAAAGCAGGAAGGGAAAAAAGAAAGAAAGAGAAAAGGAGGGAGGGGAGGCAAGAAGAAAAAAAGGAGGGAGGGAAAAAGGGAGGGAAGGAAAAAAGAGGGAGAGAAATACAGGGAAAGGAAGAGAGACAGAGAGAAAGAATGACAAAAAGAAAGGAGGAAAGGAGAGAAAAAAGGAAGGAAGAAAGCGGAAAGGAAAGAGGGGAGAAAGAAAGAAGTGGAGAGAGAGAATGACAGAAAGGATAAATGACAGAAAGATGGGAAGGAAGAAGAAAAAAGAAAAGAAGGAAGAAAAAAGAAGGAAAGAAAGAGATGGTAAGAAAGAGAAAGGAGGAAAAGAAAAAAGGAAGGAAGAAAAAAGGAGCAAGGAGGGAAGAAGAAAAGAAGGAAGAAGGGAGGACGGGAGGGAAGAAAAAAGGGAGAGGAAGACAGAGAAAGGAAGAGAGACAAAGAAAAGGGAAGGAGGGAGGGACAGAGAGAAAGGATGAAAGGAAAGAGGAAAGAAAAAGAAAGAAAGGAAAGGGACAGGGGAGAAAGAAAGGAGGGAGAGAGGGAGGGAAAGGATGAATGACAAACAAAAGAGAAAGAGAAAAAGGAAGGAGGAAAGAAAGAAAGAAAAAAGAAAGAACATTCTTACATATGTGTGAATTATACTTTTTTTTTTTACGGGATCTGAGATCCCATTGGTCTTGGGGTCTCCAGGAAGGAGACCCTTCTCCAGATTCATAGCTACAACGACTCTACAATTTATAGTCTTAGAGAGTTGCTTGAAGCACTGAGAGATGAAGTGAGAGGTCCGGGAGGATCAGGCAGCCAGTTATGTGTCAGAGGCGAGACTTGAACCTAGGTTTTCCTGATTTTTTTCTATACACTGATAATACAGTCATATACGAGAATATATGTGTATAATACAATGTGCATACATATAAATATAATATATGAATAAAATAATGTATATGTAATATAAATATCTATAAATACAACATATATACTTATAAATATTATTAGTATAGCTTACCTTTAAAGGTTTACAGAGCATTTTACAAGCATAATTTCATTTGATCCTTACAACAACCCTATGAAGTAGATGCTTTGATTATCCCCATTTTACTGATGAGAAAACTGAGGCCCAGAGAGGTCAAATGGTTTGTCTGAGGACACACAGCTAGTAAGTTTAAGGGACAGGCTTCAGAACATTATAGACTCAAGCTCAAAGGGGTCTCTAAAGCCATCTGGTCCAAGCTCCTTCATTTTAAAAAAGAGGAAATCCAGGCTCAGTGAGGTAAATGACTCATCCAGAGTTGAATTCAAATCCAAGTCTTTCAGACCCCAGGCCCAGCTAGCACTCTGTCCACCACACTGATGTGCTGCCAGTACAGAACCACTCTAAGCCTAGAGGAGACATCCACCAGGAATCCACTGCCTTTCGATCCATTCCCTTGTTAAATAGCTCAAATTATTTAGAAGTTTTCTCTCTCCTTAAACCTAAATTTGCAGCTTCCTCCTATTGTTTCTAGTTCAGCCCTCTGGGTCCAAGTGAAGAGGTTAGAGCTGGGAAAGTCACTTAACCTCTATCTGCCTCAGTTTCTTCCTCTGTAAAATGGAGATATTATCTTCCTTCAAACATAGTTGTGAGGATAAAATTTGTAAAATACTCTGTAACTCTTAAAGCTATCATTATCATCATTATTTATTATTAGCAAGCCTAATTCTTCCTTCACATGATAGACATTTAAAGACAGCAGCCATGTCCCCCTTCATTCTTCTCTTCTCCAGCCTACCCATCCCTAGTTCCCTCCACAGATACTTGCATGGTGTGATTTCATTCACTGCCAACTGAGCAAGGTTCTGAGGTAGGGGCCCAGGCTGTGGAGACTGCGCAGGTGGCAGAGAAGATGGGAAATGTCACTTCAGTAGGTGGTCCAGGGCTGCTTTGTGGGCATGGCTTCGTTCTTTCCCCGTCATCTTGCATGAAGCCATCCAAGCTCTTTTGGCCTCCTTGGTACAGCAGCGTAGGTTCTGAGGTGACTCCCCTAAGGTCTGAGCCCCCGCCTCAGCATCAAGTAGCATCTTTGTTCTCTTTGTCTCCCTCCCAGCACTGAGCCAGGCACTCTCCTTCACTGGCTCACACCGAGTCAGCCTGTTCTTTGCCTGAGCTGATGGATCTTCTCATCTCACCTAGGCTCTTTAACCCCATCCTGGCCATACTTCATCTATTCCCTCTCCTCCTCCCCATGTCATGTCTAGTCATTCCCCTGCCATTCATACTGTAAACTAAGTATTGACAGGGCTCCAATGCCATGCTCCTGTCATGCCAGTGGTCAACCCTGGGTCACCCTCATATAATCATAGCCTTAGAGCTAGAAAGGACCCCATGGGTATTTTTGTAATATTTGGATCATTTGCTTTTGTCTCTCTGAGTAAAGGTAGCCAAGCAATGACTAGACTGGGAGTTAGAAGAAAGTAACTATTGGCCTTGAGACCCAATTATTCCTTCAATTGGTGGTATGACCTGGGGCCATTCACTTCATTTCTATGAGACTCACTTCCATCCTGAATTAAATAAGGGATTTATTTGGTATCTAATGCCTCTTCTTGCTCTAACATCCTGTGACCTCTGATCTTCCATAGTCTTGTTCCCATGCTGTCAACATAGCTAGAGAAAGTTCTGGAACCTTGCAGACCCAGACCCATTACATCTTCATGCTATCCAGGCTGCTTGCTCTCTGCTGAATAAACCTTCTATTCCTCTGTTGTTGATTGCCTAGGCAAGTGCCAAATCAGCTGTCCCCAACCTCCTCTGATCTCTTTAAGCCCCATCTCTTCCCCAAATCCTATCCCAACTTGAAGAAAATGACATAGAGAGAAAAGATGGTGTTATAGAGTATAAGACTTGGGAATCAGGAAGATTTTCTACATCTGGAAAATGGGTATGATACTGATGCTGATACCTATATAGTACTTACCACGTAGGATTATTGAGAGACTGAGACAGACGGATTGACAGAGACAGAGAGACAGAATTTTAAGTGCCTACTTCTGTGCTATGCAAAGACAAAAATGAGATAGTCCTTGTCCTCAAAGAGCCTGCATTTTAATGGAAGATATAATTCACATAGGGTACTGGTGGACAGGGAAGAGAATTTTGGTTACAGAGACTTAAATTGTCACATCCTTTCTAGTAGTATGTTGATTTGATCTGTCCCCAGAGCAAGAGGTTGATCGTTGGGGCTGCAAAACAGTTTTGCCAGGGAGAATTTGTGTTCAGATCATCAGCTTAACTACTTACTACCTATGTAAACTTGAACACATTATTAAATTTCTCTAGGCCTTATTTTCCTCATCTGTAAAATAAGGGCATTTGACCAAATGACCTAAATTCATATTTTCATGGTTACATAACACTCAACCCTCCTTGTCCCCATGATACAACATTAGCCTGGTTCTCTCTCTTCTTTCTCCATCTCTTTTGCTTGTTCCTCTGCCTCCTGCTACCCCCAAACTATATAGCTTCCCCACAAGATTCATTCTTTGCCCCACCCCTACCCTTCTGGTTTTAATGACTTCTGCCGTAGTGGATATGGCCTCAATTGTAATTTCCAGCTCTGACCTCACACCTGAGCTCCAACTGCATCCTAAACACTTCATTGAATCCAAAGGAGTTGTAAGGGAGCTGGCCAACCCATAACTGATGAAAAAGCCCCTTCATAGCATTCCCAACAAGTGCTCATTGAGCCTTCTGCCCCCCCTCCCCCCCAAGGCAAAGCTTTCCACTTTGGGATGAGTCTAGCTGGAAGCAAGTTTTTCCTTATATGGAGGCAAAAATCTGCCTCTCTACAATTTCTGCCCCCTGATTCTTGTTCTTTCCTCCGGAGCCAAACTTTTCAACTTGCATGTCATATCAATCACCACTTCAAACTCAACATGTCTAAAATGGAATTCACTCAAGTTCTTTTCTTTTTTTTCCCCAGTGGAGAGAGGAAGAGAAGGGGGGAGAGGGACAGAACAGGGAGATGGAGGTCCAGATTCATGATTTCATTGGTGTAAGGGAATTCCTGGGGAGGAAATTCCTTCTATTAATGCATATCAGCAATTACTCTGAAATTTATAGTCTTAGAGCAGGGGGTTTCCAACCTTTTTCCAACCTCCTGCCCCTTGGCTTTCAATAAAACTTCCTGTATCACCATTCAATATAAAAAGGAATAAATTCCAGAATTTGCCATACATATGGAGCAACTGGGTGACGTGGTGGACAAAGTGCTGGACCTGGAGTCAGTTCATCTTCCTGAGGCAAATCCAACCTCAGATCCTGGGCAAATCACTGCTTATCTCAGTTTCCTCATCTATAAATGAAAAACTGGAGAAGGAACCACTCCAATAACTTCACCAAGAAAACCCCAAGTGGAGTCACAAGGAGTCATGTAAACAACCACCATGCATATGCCCACAAGAAGTTAAAGATATTATTTGCTATAGGCTAATGTAGTTATTTGCCAAGTCTATACCCTTTGATGAACTTTGTATACTCCCCAGGGCGCATGTAGCCTAGGATGGGAACCCCTGTCTTAGAGGTCTTTTAGAGAAAGGAAGGGTCAAGTAATTGGCCTAGAGTCACACAACAATACATGTCAGAGGCAGGAAATGTAGGACTCCCTCTCCACTATAGCATGCTGTCTCTTTTAACTCCTCTCTGATAAATATAAGGTCCATGAAGGGAAGAAATGTGTCTTATCTAAATTTTATCTCTTCCCTGAGGCCTACAACAGTGCTTGGCATGCAGTAGGTGCTTAATAAATGTTTGATGAATTCATTAAATGTTTTGGCAAGTCTGTCTTTTCCTTGCTGATCCCCCTGACAACACTTAATTCAGTTCCTTCTCATCTTAGGGGAATGCCCCTAACTTGGAGGCTAGGGGAGAAGACAGGGAAGGATATACTTGGTGAGGTAAGAAAGTCCGAATTTTGTTGGGGGTAAGAAAAACAAGACTATTGAATCCTACATGTGGTTCAGTTATCTGGGTTCTGCCTCCAACTCAACTCATGTTTCATGCCTGGAGCTAAGGCAAGATCACTTAGTACTGAGGTCAAAGGATATAGGTTCTAGTCTCAACTTTATCACTAAGTCACTCTGGGGCTTCAGGAAAGGCACTTAACCTGAGCCTCATTTTCCTCTTTTGTAAAATTACCTCATAGGGTTGTTGAAAGAGAAGTCCTTTATAAACCTTAAAAGTGCCATTGAAATATGGATCATTCATCCCCTCCCCACCCCAATTTGGTACAAGAGGTACAAGATATTCCTTTAGTATGTATGCACCTGTATAAAAACAATGTTCTAAGAACTAACTTAAATCCTCATCTTCCTTATTGCTTTTTATCATTGAGACTGGATCTTCCTATCTCATTCAGGCTAGAAAGACATTAGCCATTTATGGTCCAACCCCATTAGTGACAGAAGCTCTGACCAGCTCCATTTCTGATCTGGGCTGGCTTACTCCTCCGTGACTAGCCTGGGGATTCTCATTCCCAGGGACTCACTATATTGATGCCAGACTTTATATAGCAGCCTGTCAGTTTTAACCCTCCTGCAACTCAGAACTCAAGTGAACAGAACCTCCCATTCCCCTCATAGCAAGGATTACATTCCCCTCTTTTCTAATGATTCCAATTCACAGTGATCTCCTTCTCCTCTGAGATCTCAAAGTACATTCATGATATAGACTGGCAGTGCCCTCTTCCCCATAGTTCAAGGAGGGTAGGAAATGTTGGTTTTCTTTGTTTCTCCCAGGGTCCTTACTTGTCCATTAGCAGCCTTTCGACTTAGGTAGGACTTTTCAACCTGGTTCAGTCTCTTCTAAAATGTGCAGTCTATTCAAGGGTAGTCAAATTCCTTTTTATAAAGTTTAATAAAACATATTATGGGTACCTGAGTAGTATGGTACATTTAATGACT
This sequence comes from Bettongia penicillata ogilbyi, assembly GCA_023548195.1. NCBI lineage: Eukaryota > Metazoa > Chordata > Mammalia > Diprotodontia > Potoroidae > Bettongia > Bettongia penicillata. The sequence continues at coordinate 1,914,051 of JAJHZJ010000380.1, read as the reverse complement.
AGCTGGAGCACAATGGTGGGGTGTAACTTACTTATATTCTGCCGAGAGAGGGAACTCAACCCTACCTGAGAATAACAGTTCTCCTACCCTGATGCTGGTTTGGGGCAGGAGAGGTGGAGGTGGAAGCGAAATTTGGAGACAAAGACTTAAACCCAGGATTGGTACATTCTGGACGGTGCTTCTCCAGCTGAAGGAAGGTCAGCAGCCACCATAAGGGATGGTACTTGAGGAGGGGAATGGTGATAATAAGTAAAATGAAGCAGGCTTGAGGAGAGAAACCTACATGGGCAATGCCCAACTTTTGTGACTTTAGATTATGGTTTTTTGATGGCGAGGAAGAGTAGTAACCAAGTCCTTTGACATTGAAGATGCAATCCATTACACTGTGATTTCACACCAGAACTCCAAAGCCCTCCCTCTCAGTCCTCAAATAACTTGTAACAAGTACCCAGAGTCAGCTGTGGAGGTCACTTTGGGTCACTTTGGGTAAGCTGTGTGTGTACAGTACCAAACTGACATTTATACAAAACAAGCTAAAGTAGCCCATAGCATGCTCTGATGCACAGGGTCTTAATCTGAGATCTGTAAGTTTGTTTTTAAAAACATTTTGATAACTATTTCAACAGTATTGGTTTCCTGCATAATCCTATGTAGTTTATTTTATGCTTTTAAGAACAATATTCTAAGAAGGGAATCCATAGGTTTCACCAGATGGTCAAAGTGCTCCATGGCCCAAACTGCTCTAAGGTGGGTGGTATAGGAAAAAGAATAATAGCCTGGAGGCCAAGGGACCTGGAGTTCAATCCCAACCCTAACCACCTGAGGGACTTTGGGTAAATCACTTTCCCTCAGTTTCTCCCCCTATAAAATGAAGGTGAGGGACACTGTACTACATGATTTCTAAGGCAATGTTGACGATAACATCTGAGGGCTACCACTTGCTTTCTGTGGCTTAATTTTCAGACTGATTGAAATGCATGGCACTTCGGATCAGGGAGGTTATGTCTGCCTAGCCTCAAGGCCCCATGACCCTCTTTCCTCTTTCCCCCACCAACTCCTCAGCCCCCATTTGAAAGAATTAATCATCAAGAAGCAATGAGGCATATAACAGCACTGCTTAAGAGAGGTCAAGGAGGAAGGTGGGGAAGGGAGAACTGCTTAGACATCATTTTATCTTTCAAAGAAGGCAAGGGGAGGGAAAGGAAAGCAGGAACTCCTCTCCAAAGACAAGGAGCAGGAGAAACCCTATGGTTTGCCGGCACAGGCAGAAGAGCCACTTCTGAATAGGGATGGGTTTTGGTTCCAAGTATCTGAAATGTCCCAGTGTCTCCAAAAAGGAAAAAGCAGATATTCCACTGTCAAATAGACTGAGAATGGAATATTTTTCCTGCAGCAACCCATTCCGAAACCCACAGACTTAGCCTGTAGTCAAATTCCCATCTATGTTTTCTCCCCTATCCACGTTAAGGTGCAGGGAGGGGTTTTGCTTTGTTTTGCTTTTGTTTGGGAAAGATAGAGAGTAATGGAGGAAAGGGGGAGAAGACAAAAATTGCATTGACAAGAGAGGGGGGAAATGATCACAAACCATAACAAAACATACCAAGAATATCAGATTTAAGGCTAGACTGGACCTTAAAGATTACCTAGTCTAGCTCTCCCAATTTTTACATAGAAAAACTGAGACATAGAGAGATGTACAAGACTGATGCTTATATCCTAAGTAGCAGAGGCAGAATTGAAACCCTGATCTTCTCACACCATTTCCTTAAGTTCTTTCCACTGTGCCATGGGTTGCCTGTGAGATGGAGGTAGAAAGTAAGCATCTGGGAAGTTCTTTTGGTGGAGAATGTAACCAAAAAAACAGCCATTTGACCCAATTTCGACTTGGTTCAAGCTTCTCAAAGGAGAAAGACAAAGAAAGTGGGACAGATTGGTTCTGTCTTCTAAACAGTCAGTGACAAAGACCAACCCCAAAGGCTGAGGTTAATTCTCCTTAAGGATGCTTTGCTGTCTTTAAGGAAAGGTGTGAATGAAACCTTTAAAATGAAAAGGCAGCATTTCCTGCCAAGAGACAGTTTACTCTTCTTAAGGAACCCTCACGGAGTCCTGTAGTCCCGATTCCCTGTGTTCTTTTGCAGAAGCCACAGTGAGACCTGAAAGCATCTCTCCCCCTCCCTGTCTCCTGCTCCATCTTTATGGCAGTAGGGGATACCACCAGCCAAGGTCATCAAAAACAGAGTTCTGAGCCCAGGGGCTTGGCAGGGGAGCCAAGGAGCATCCATCATTCGGTCTTTGCCTTTAAACATGCTTGGGTGTATTGACCATGTTGAAGTCGTTGATTGTGGATTCTGTTACAGGTTTGGAATTGCCTTTTAGGAAAGAAAAAAGAAAAACGTTGTGGTTTATTCCCCAATCCAGAATTTCCGACGACCCAAGTAAAGGGGGGAGGAAGAGAGGGGGAGGTGGGCGGCTCTTAAAGTGGCAGTTCTAAGAAACTTAGGCAGCCCAGCAAAATGCTCTTCGATTTAAAAGCAAAGCGATGGTACTTTGATGTTGAACTAAAAGTAATCCATTTCCTTATAAATTGCCCTCTAAGAAAGGAGGAAAGCTGAAGTCTAGCTCTGAGCCTCCAAGTGATTTGCAATTTCCAAGCACCCAAGGGCAAGAAATGGGGACTAAGGACTGCCATAAACAATGAAACACCATCCTACCCCCAAGCTCTTTGAGAGGACTTCTAAAGTTTCTTTAGAAGAGGCCTTAAGATTTATCTTTATTTAGCTCTTTATAGGGGGGCTGGTCCGATGGACCATTGCCCTTCTGCAAAATAAAATGCGTCATGTGCCCTTAAACAATAAAAACAGACTTCTAAATTGCACCCCTCCACAAAGGCGCTGGGGCTGCACAGCCAGGCTCATATTTATCTTTCGGGAACACAACCGAAGCCAGCGTTGCAATGCCACTATGACCTTTTTTGAGATAGAGAGGAATTCAGGGTAATTCAGTCTTGGACTCTATCCAAAGAGGATGACATCAAAAACTCCTTTCACTCATAAGGTGATAATCCCTTGGAATCGACCTCAGGTGCCCGTGTACGAAAGGCATTTGGGGGAATGGGGTACTGGAATGGGAAATAGAGGCTACAGCCAAGGAATGGGTCAGAGGGAGGGGGGAATGCCCCAGTTCCTAACTTGGGCAGGTGTTGAAGGATTCCTCTAGAATAGAAAGTTGTTTCCAGTCTAGATTTAGTTATATAGCAGAGGCTGGGAGCGACACGACTCAGTTATGGAAGACGGTGGCTACATCCAGGGACTAGGGAGGCAGAACAACTTGGGGTGACTATCCTCCCCACCCCCATCCCCAATCCCCACTCAACTCACAGCTTCTTCTTCCCCATTTAGCAAAAACAAAAGTAACTGATCCGAAGCTTCCGAGAGAATTGAAGTAAGGACAGGATCTGAGCTTTTTTGGGGGGGGGGGGAGGCGGGAGGTGGAGAGAGAGAGACGGATATCTGAGCTGAATAGGAGAGAAAAGTTTAATCGCAGCCTGGGGAAAAGGGGCTTGGGCAGGGAGAACAGCCTAGGGGGAGTGGAAGCAGTCCACCCCCACCCCCACCGCATCCATCCTTGCCGGGCTCTGGGGCCTCGCACAATAAAGCGGCTTTTCAGCAGCCCGGGGGTTGAGCGAGCGAGCGATAGCTCGGGAGGATTGTGCGAGCGAACGAGCGAGTCTATTAACGTCTGCATGTCTCAGGCTGAAGTCTGTGGCGAAGCCAGGCGCCAGGCTCTCACATTGAACCAGATGTGGAGAGGCGCCATCCCGCCCAGCCACCGAATCGCAGCCCTCACACGCAATGAGACTGGCGAGCACATGGCAGAAAGGCGGGGGCTGGGGAGACAGGGGAGCATCTGGCCCGGGCGCAGGGAGGGGAGGGGACTGCAGCCCGATTGAGGCCAGCTAGAGGAAGCCTGCTGCGACCCCAACCCCCAGCCACCCCTGCTTCCCTCCCCCTCCCCTTGCCGTGCCCCCCAGCCTCCCCCCGCCCCAGCCCCTTTGGGTTCTTCTTGGACCTTGATGTTTGAACTAAAAAGGACGCGTGGGGATGAGGATCATAACGGAGAGCCGGGGTACCTTGGCCATTCGCTACCCTGGGACAGGAGCCCTGGGCACTCAACTCCGAGGTCTCCTCCTGGAAACGTCTCCCGTTCACCCCAACTTGTTTTCGGTCTCAGCTGCCCTTGACCCCGCAATGGTACTGCCTCCCCCAACCCAAGACTGGCTCCTAAGAGAATGAACTCTCCCCCACCGCGCGTAACTGCAGACCGCTACAGGAGATTCCGTTTGTGGCAATCCTCTCCTCGCCCCCGCCACCCCCAACACGCACACACACACGCACACACACACACACATGCCACTTTGAACTTCTGCCTTGTAAATCCCTCCATCCTTAATCCTTAGCCTTAGCCTCTAGACTGCGATGATGCCACATAATACAGAAATTGTGACCGCCCACCAAATAAGAGCGGATTTGTTTTGTTATTTCTAAAATCAACTTTCGGTGGGTAGTGGTGGTTGTTTTTGAAAGTTCTGATTGAACTCGAGCAGCCTAAGACTGCAGAAAAATGCAGGCTGGGAAGGCGAGGGAAGGTGAGGAGGAGGAGGATGACCATGGAGCGGGATAGTCTGGGGACTGAAAGGCCGCGGGCGGAATTGAAGTTTACAGGTTTGGTTTCTGGAAAGACTGAACTTATTGAGACAAAGTGTTTAATTATAAATTAACTACAGCCCAACTGCTATTCACTATTCATTGAGATCCTCCGATGCTCATGGTATGCTTGAAAACTTCCTGCACCTTTCTGTCTTTTTGGAGCAGTGTGAATTACACACACATAAAACCTAACACAAGTAGGAGCGTTAGAGAACTGGATTTAGGACCAAAATATTAACTTGGGTTCAGGAAGAGGCGAGTGGGGAGAGTTTGTCTTCTAAGTAAATGGTTATTTTGAAAAAGGCAATCCCCCAACAAATTCAGGTCACTTCTCCTGGTGGGTACCTTACTCTCTTTAAGGAAAGGTGTGAACAAAGCTTTGAAAATTAAAGGGCAATATTTCTTGCCTAGACAACCTGTTCTTCTATAATGAACCCCTAGTGAGACCCAGAATCAAAATTTCCTGTGTTCTTTCGCAGCAGAAACAGCGAGACCCCAGGCATCACCCCACTCCAGTTCATTCCTGCTGTGTGACCTTGCAACTCACTCCCCTTCTCTGAACCCAAGTTTCTTCTTCTCTAAAATGGTGGATAATAATGAAGACTTTTCCAATAGTCTAGGATTGTGAAAATACATTCTGTAAAGCTACGTTCACACAAACTACCACCATCATGTGATTGAGCCCTCTTTTGCAAAAATGAGTTTCCTTCTAACTCTAAAAATTCCGTGATTGGAAGAACTAAAATTTGAGGCCCACACAGCAAATGTCACATAAGTTTAGAGAGTAAAGGAGGAAAGTGCTAAGCATTGGAGGAGGCAGGGGAAACCTCTGGGAAATGGCAGGACTGGAGCTGGGCCTTAAAACAAAAATCCGATCTGGATCGGCATGGATTGGAGAAGCTAGAGTTACAGAGCTGGCTCAGGCTTGAGTGACTGGGGCTGGTTAGATAACTTCGAGCAGTGGAGGAAACTGTCAGGAAAGGTTTTCCTTAAGAACCAGGAACAATTTGGCCTTTCCAGTGGTATCTGGGACTGTTCAGTTTCCAACTCTCTCTCCTTATTCACTACAAGGGAGTCTTTCATAGATAAAATACTACACCAGAAAGGGCAAGGAGTTGTGAAGGTGCCTTCACCTTAAGCCTCGCCCACTTGGAGCTTCAAGAATGATACTCTAAAACATTCCCTAAAAATGGGGGAAAGTGGGGCACCTCTCACAGGGCACTGAAAGGTTATCAAGTCTTTACCTGCACTTAATCTCTTAGCACATGGAGGATAGCCTGATTAAGAACTTAGGGCTGTGCCTTTCATTATAGATGAACATACAAAAAAAAATGTCATTCCTTTTCCCTCTTTTCCTCCGGTTAGAGAGTCAAAATGTGCTTACCTGGAGTTGGGGAAAGAGATGGTAAGACTAAGTCCATGGTCAGAGTGTTCTCACAGAACCAGCAAAAGTGGTACAGGAAAGATTGGACAATAGAGCTGTGGGATCTAAATATTCTTAGATGGGTAAATCTGGGGAGGCTAAAATTTGACTGCAGCCCAAGGCAACTTGAATGAACACAAGAAAACTGATACTCCAATAAATGTTTGGGTCTGGGGTACATCAGACAGCCCAGGCTACCTTTGCTTTGTCAGGCTTTCTCTCTTCTAGGGATTAGGACTCTGGTCTCTTAATTAGAAAGACAAAATAAAACCTGGGAGCAAAAATAAGTAAATGGAAACGCTATTGTAAGAATTTACTATTTGCTGTTTGTAAGTCCCTTGAACTGGCTTCTGAGCTGGGAGTTGGAGGTCCTTCTTTCTACACCCAGCCATACTAAGATTTGTTAATTCTTGGGCTTAGCTTAAGAGGCACTGAACGGTAAGGGATACAACACTGATCTTGCTCTGCTACTTAGTAGATTTTTGACTTTGAGCAAATAATTTCTTTTCTCAGGGCCCCTTTTCTTAACTGTAGAATAAAAATAATAGGTTATACATTCCCTGTCATTGGAGATCATGGATCATAGAGCTGTAAGGGAATTCAGAAATCAGCTAACTCAGTTCTTTCATTTTATAAATGATCATCTTACAAACCATTGAAGGTTGTAGAGAGGATTTATCTCCTGGACGAAGAGGTAGAGTAAATAACTTCTAAGATGTCTATTGGCTCCATGGTTCTGTTATCCTTGAGGTCTCTTCCACCTCTAGTAATCTACAGATCCATGAGAATGGCTGCTGTATACATTTATGGAATGATATAAAGAAAAATCATCTCTGCTCCTTTTCTCTGTCTTTTCTTTGATATATTATCTACCGAACTGTAAAAATCTTTAATGGAGAGACTTAAAGTCTAGGTTGGGTAGAATCATAGATTGAAAGGGCCCTTGTGGGCCTTCTAGTCCACCCCGTACCTGAACAGGAATTCATTCTTGATGGTGTTCTGACAGCCTCTGCTTGAAGAACTCACTCATGGGGAAACTAACCATCTTCCAAGGAAGCCTGTTTTATTGTTGGCTGACTCTGATTGTAAGGAAGTTTTCCCTGGTATGAAGCCCAAATGTGCCTCTTTGACAATCTACCCATTGCTCCTTGTTCTGCCCTCTGGTGATAAGCAGGTAAATCTAAACCCTCTTCTGTGGTTTATTCTTCTGTTCAGTCATTTCAGTTGTGTCGGCCTCTCCATGACCCCATTTAGATTTTCTTGGCAAAGATACTGGTGTGCTTTGCCATTTTCTTCTCCAGCTCATTTTACAGATGAGGAAACTGAGGTTTTACGTGACTTGCCCAGGAGTCACATAACTCTTAAGATTCTGAGGCCAGATTTGAACTCAGGAAGATGAGTCTTTCTGATTCCAGGGCCGGTGCCTATCTACTGAGCCACTTAATTGCCCCCTTCTTCCATGGTACAGTCCTTCAAACTCTTAATGATAGCTATAATGACCCCTGCCTATCCCCAGACTAAAACATAGATGTTTCTTCCAACTTATATGACATTGTCTTGATGTCCTTCATTCTCTCGATTGCTTTCCAGCTTATCAAAATCCTTCCTAAAAGATGGTATCCAGAACTGAACACAATACTTCTACTGTGGTCTGGTCAGGGCAGAATACAGTGGTATTGTCAGCTTCCTAGCACTAGACTCTCTCAATTCAATCTAAGTATCTTTCTTAGCTATTTACTATTTGCTGTTTGTAAGTCCCTTGAACTGGCTTCTGAGCTGGGAGTTGGAGGTCCTTCTTTCTTACTTATGTAATGTAGTTTATGTAATGTAGCTTAGCTACATTACGACACTCTCAACTCATATTGAACTTGCTAGTCCCTAAAATCCCCAGCTCTTCTTCAGATGAATTACCATGCCTTCAAAACTCCCTTATCTTATCAGATATGGGAGAGAGAGACTTGCTTTCCAGGGTGGGTTGGGCTAGATGGATGTTGAGATCTCTTCCAAATCTAAAATTATTTAATTCAGTGACCTTACAGCAAGGATCCTGTTAGATGTTCTTGCACAGAATGCTTGATAAATATCATTGTATGGATAGATGTCTCCTGTTGCCATTTCCTTAATAATGGTAATAATTATAGCTAACACAATTTATTATGTAAACTTGAGATTTGCAAAGCATTTGCTGGAAATGACCTCATTTGATTCTCACAGCAACACTGTGAGGTAGATACTATTATTAATCCCATTTTATAGATGAACAAACTGGAGCTCAAAAAGGCTAAATGATTTTCCCAGGGTCACACAACTAGTAAGTATCTGAGTTAAGATTTCAACTCAGGCTTTCCTGAGTCCAAATCCAGCACTGTTTCCTTTTTTTTCTCCCAAAGTCAAGGGAAGACCCTTGGAGGGAATTAGGTTTCTATTTCTTTTGTAGTCCCCTATGGGATGGATGGTAGAACACCAAGTGTCATTTCCTTATACTCCTGTAATTTTCATAATGGAGCAGTAAGATAATAGGAGTCTCATTGGCAGATGCAGCAGAGATCGTCCTTATAGCAAAAACCTCAACAGATTTCAGAATCCTCTTACTTTGGGGGATGATCTGGGAAGACACAATATCATAGTTATTTTTGTGAACCTGCAAGTAACTGCTGTGGCAAGATGGAGAGAGGAAAATAAATCAACTAGTTTCCTTTTGTTTAAACTATTATGACACCTGTACAGCTAGGCTTCTGACTCATAGAGTGTTACAAGGCAAAAGCATGCAGGACCCATTCAGGATTCTGAAGGGCTAGTGATTAAGACTGAAAAAGGACTTCTCCTTAGAACACTTCTAGAACAAGTTTCAATTGTATTAAACAGTGACATGATGGACTGAGTTTGATATCTATTCTCTTCTCCTTCAATTCACACTAGAAGGGGGAAAGATCATGGAGGATTGGGAAACACTAGACTTGTTGGCAGAAGACTTGAGCCCTGCCATTTACAAGCTTTAAACACCTTTGTTAAGTCATTTCCCTTCTCTGGTCTTCCGATAAGAGGAAAAGAAATTGAATAAACTGTAAATGAACTCCCAAAGGAAAAAAAAAATGACCCTGAACTAGATACAGTTTTCAGTTTATTGTAATATTTAAATAATAATAGCAATATTAAATAAACGTTCAAAAAAAAGAAACAAAAATAAGAAATTTTTCCAAACTCTTTCTGTGATACAAATATGATCTTGTCATCTAGACCAGGGAAAGACAAAGCAGAGAAATAAAACTATATATTAATAAAATTATATATCACATTATAATATCATATATATTAATATTGCTCATTAAAACATCAATACAAAAATTAAATTAAGTAACTAAATAATCTATTAGCCAAAAAAGCTACAATAACATATTAAAAAGATTCTACACCCTAACCAGGTTGGATTTACACCAGAAATACAGGAATAAGGAAAAACTATAAACACAATAGATCAGATAAATAATAAAATATTTAAAGCTACATTATTATATCAATAGCTAAAAAGCTAAAAAAAAAAAAAGCCTTTGGCAAAATCCAACACTTATTTCTGTTTTTAAAAAAAAATGAAAGCATAGTAATAAATGGACCCTTCCATAATGTGCTAAGTACCAGCTATCTAAAAACCAAGATTATACAGGGTATTTCAAAGGTCTTAGTGCAATTTTAAGCTATTAAAGCTTTAAACTGCACTAAGACTCTTGAGAAATCCTGTATATAGCAGAAAAAGGCTAAAGTCCTTTCCAGTAAGATCAGTGGTAAAGGAAAAATATTTACTATTAACACTATTATTTGATATAGTTATAGAGATACCAACTATAACAATATGATTTTTAAAAAGATATTGAGGGAATAAGCATAGGCAAAGAGAAAACAAAATTTTAATATTTTACAGATGGTAAGATGGCCCATCTAGGAAATGTAAAAGAATCAAGTAAAAAAACTGAAACAACTTTAGCAAAGATTTTACATATAAAATAAATCTATATAAATCACTGGTATTCCTATTAAAACCTATATAAAACACAACAGAAAGAGATAGGCAGAAAAATACTCCTCAAAATAGCTACAAAATCTATAAAATATTTGGGACTCTAGCTACCAGTACACACACAGGAACTACATGAATCCAACTGTAACATGCCTTTTAGAGAAATGAAGACAGTCCTAGATAACTGGAAAAATATTAATTGATAATGGATAGACCATGTCAATATAATAAAAATAACAATGCTACCTAAACTGATTCACCAGTTCAGTGCCATGCCACCCAAACTACCAAATGATTACTTTATAGAACTAGAAAAAGTGATGATGAAATTATCTGGAATCAGTTAACTCTACAGTCAATTATATTAAGCACTTATTACATCCCAGGCACTGTGTTAAGCACTAGGGGTTACAAAGAAAGGCAAAAGACAGCCCCTGCTCACAGTCTAATGGACGAGACAACGAGCAAACAATTACGTACAAACAAGACGTAAACAGGATAAAGTGGGGTTAGTCTCAGAGGGAAGACACTAAGATTGAGGAGAACCAAGAAAGACTTCTTGCAAAAAGTCAAACTTTAACTGAGACTTGAAGGAAACCAGGAAAGCCATGAGGCAGAGTTGAGGAAGGAGAGAGTTCCATGCCTTGGAGAAAGCCAGTGAAAATGCTTTAGAGTCAGAAGATGGAATGTTGTGTCCAGGGAACAGTAACGTCAGTATCACAGACTATGTGAAGGGGATAAGATTTAAGAAGATTGGAAAAGTAAGAAAAAACCAGATTATAAAGGGCTTTAAAAGTCAGACTGGATTTAATATTTGTTCTTGGTGGTTCTAGGGAGCCTCTGGAGTTTATTGGAGTGTATGGAATGGTAAAGTGATATGATTAGATTTGTGCTTTAGGAAGATCCATTTGACAGATTAGTGGAGGGAGGATTGGAGTGGGGCAGGGAAACCAATCAGCAGGATGTTGCAACAGTCCAGCTATGGTCAAAAATCTTAAGAGATAGTGAAAAAAAAAGTGGGGAAGAAGGGGGCCAATCAGAACTCAAACTATACTACAAAACTGTTTGGTACTATTTTTAAAAATAGAGGTTAATGAGTAGAACAGATTCAGTATATAACATACAAAAGCAAATTAACATAGTAGCCCAGTGCTTGATAAATCCAAGGACTCCATCTATGGATGATAAGAACTCATTATTTGAAGAAACCTCTTGGGAATATTAGAAAGTGATCTAGCAGAAACTAAGGAAAGACCAATATCTCATACCATATACCAAGGGAAGTTCAAATGGATACATGATATATCTAAAAGGTCACATTGTAAACAAATTAGAAGAACAAAGTATGATGTACTTCTCACAATAGGTGAGATAGGTATAGATAGAAGAAAAGTTAATGATCAAGGGATAGAGAGGAACACAGAAGATAAAATAGACAATTTTGGTTGCCTAAAATTATAAAGTGTTACACAAACAAAACCATCATATTTAAATAGAAGGAGAATAGGTAATTAGGGAAAAGTATTTATAGCAGATTTTTCTCATTAGGTCTCAAATCCAAGATATATAAAGAACTGATTCAAATTTATAAGAATAAAATCCATTTCCCCAATAGAAATTGTCAAAGAATATGATCAGTTCTTACAGGAAAAAACCCAAGCTTTCAACAATCACATGAAAAAATATTCCACATTACTAATAATTAAAGAAATGCAAATAAAAGTGAGTCTGAGGTTCCATCTCACACCTATCAAATTGGCAAAGATGAAAGGAAAATGGTCATTGTTGGAGAGGCTATAGGAGGAAAAGCACATTAGTGTAGTGTTGATGGAGCTATGAAATGGTCTGGCCATTCTGGAAAGCAATTTGGAACCATGCCCTTCTCTGGCCCTCTTTCTCTCTATCTTAAAAATGATTGAGTTGGGTGGGGTGATCTCCAGAGACCCTTCCAAGTCAAACATATTGTGATTTTTGTCTATTTTTTCAGATATAGGACCACAGAGACCCTAGAATGACAGCAAATCAGTGTCCCTCCCCCTTTTTACACACGATAGAATGACTATTTGTGGAATTTGATCTGTTTTTTTCCTTTCTAACTCTCTTCCCTTTTTTTCCCCTCTCTCCCCAGCTGAAAGGCAGAGCAAGAGACTGGGTGGTCTGGTTGGTAAATGTGAGTAGAGCACAAGGATTTTGTTAGAGTCAGAAAAATAACAAAAATATAGACCTAATAGTGTTAAACTAGTCCCTACTGTGAACCAGGCTACATGACACCCTCACCCATCCAGCTGTCCAGCCTTTGACTAAAACTCAACTCAGTGCCTTGAATGAGGGATAACAGACTGCATTCTCTGATCACCAACAGCATCACAAACCAAATCAGGATCTCTGAACAGATAATCAGCAAGGAAGTAAAAACTATAAAGACATCTGCTGGAGCTGTGCCTAGCTCCAACCAACCCATGTCATTTGTCCTTCATTTTCATGAGCACCAGGTTCATTTTTTCCAGCATAGCTGTAACTCACAAGTAAATCGTAAAACATTCTGCCAGTGCTGTAAAGGCCAAACATATTTGGGAACATGGAGTTGAGCAACCAAAAGCGTCATAGAGGGACCCAACAGTATGAATCAAGACAAAAAGTTTAGCTTGGGCGAGGAATGCTTGGAGCATATGATCGTGAGGTCCCCTGGAAAGGTGCTAGGAGGAAGGGAAGCTGCATCCTTCCTTGTGCCAGGTATTATCATGATTCCCCTTAGCCCCTGGCCCCTCCTGGTGTTACCAAGTAGAAAGTTATTCTAAGAGAGCTTGGGAAAAAAGCTTAATCAGCATTGGTGCCCTCCGGCTTCTATGGATCCCTTCTGGCTCTGCTTCTTGCTTTTTTCCCTGAAAATAAAGGTGAGCTTTCTAGTGTATGTGATAGGTTCCACTTGAGAGCTGTGCTGGCTTCCCTCCCCTGCCCTCCCTGTCAGGAGCTAAAGAAGTTAAAGGGAGAAAACCTGAATGAGATCAATTAACTAGGGCCCTGAGATTAGAGGCATAATACGGGTAGGGAGCTTGATCCCAAGGAAACACCCTTGGAGTGAGCTTGATAAGAATCTACCCTTAGTTCTACATAGGATATTTGAATTCTGGACTGGTATCCTGTGTAGGAAAAGAGCCCTGAGCTAGTGCCAGATGACCTGGGTTCTGGTACCAGTCCTCCACTAATTCACAGTATGGCCATTCACCAAAAGCCTGGATGACCCTTTGTTAGAGAGGTTATAAGAGCTGATCCATTCACTGGCAGAGGGTTGAACTGGATGACTTCTTAGGTCCTGTGCTGCTTGAAGAACCTATAATCACTAGTTTTATGAGAATGGATGTCTCAGACTTTTCAGGAATGAAAGAGAAATTCTACTCACTTTTTTAGGACTATCTCCTCTGTTCTAGATGGTAAAGGACCTATAGAAGAGAGAACATAGTAAAAACAGGCCACCCCTCTCTCCTTAGCTTCATTACTAGCAGCTAATATGATGGGCCTTCTAGGTGCTTTCTGGCCTTAAGACCCTGTGATTCCTTAAGCAATCAATGAAGTTTGTTTCTGGGATAGGGACTCAAAGTATTTTTCTCATCAGGATTGACATCTACCTGCTGTCTCTACTGCTGGCATTCTCACAGAATTCTGAAGTCAGAAAGGACCACAGAGATCACAGAATCTTCAGTCTCCTTAGGACTTAAGAGGTCATCAGGCGCAGTCCTGTGCCCAATGAATTTCTATTTACCCAAGCTACCTGAGCAGGGATGAATCAAATATACTGTCTAACATCCACCCCAGTTAGCTCCCCTAGGGACACTCACAATCTATCTCATTATCAAAGTCCCAAATTAACAAAGATGGAGCCAGAGATGATGGGCAGAGGGAGGAGGACTGGGATAAGGTGGACTGGATCTCAGCTAGCAAACAGTAACCAAAGGAATAGCATATCTGGCTGCAGTCCCTCAGCTGCCCTCCTTTTGGACTCTCCTGTCCTGGCCTCATCTCACTTTTGTCCATTCACAGGGAGGATCTGGGGGAATGAGTTTGGGTGTGATGCAAAGCTGTGAGGGCATGTGAAGTTCCTTGGGTAAGTCATGTAGCTTTTCTGGACTCAGTTGCACAATTCACAAAATAAGGATGAGGACATTCTTGCTGTCTGGTAGGCCAGGGCTAGCTAGACCAGATGATTTCTTGAGGCCCCTTCCAGCTATAGGACCAAGGACTGAGACTTCTGAGTGAGCTGGAGGAATAGCAAGGAGATCAGAGCAGGCTCGGCTTTGAGAAGGGTAAGGTCCCTGCCACTGGAAGCCTTCAGGCAGAGACTGGGGAAGGCTGCCAGGGATTCTTGCACTAGATAGAAGAGGTTGAACAAGATAACCTTGTGGCTCCTCCTACCTCTAATGTTCTGTAAAGGAGGCTGGGAGCTAATACCTTTAGCTAAATAGCCCCCACAATTTGAGTTAGAATTGGGGAGGCACTGTAAGATTAGGTTTATTCAAATGTTCCTTGGGGGAGCAGAATGGCAACAAAGAGGAAAGACTGACTTAACCTGCAGTTCAAGGTTGGTTGGGAAAGAGTGGCTTTATGTTTTTATGTTCCTGGCACGTAGTAGGTGCTTAATGAGTGCTTATTGGCTGACTTGGAAAAAAAGAAATAGGGACTTTGCCACTCTTTAAGTGTCCATAACCTTGCCCCAGTCCTACAGCAGGTGTTACTTTGCAGGCTTTTAATAAGTCTGGGAAACAGTGGTGTTCTTATCTGTTAAAGTATAGCTTGGACTGAAAATGGTTAAGCAGGGCGGCTTTCTGAGAGATACCAACCACTTATTAAAATGAATGTTTTACAATAAATTTGGCAGGGCTCCATCAACCTCAAATTAAAAACAGACTGGCGGACAGCAACTCGGTTTTCAGACCCATGGTTTCCAGAGCATGGGCTGTACACACTCCATTTCCTCAGTACTACCCTTCCTCCTCCTTCCCGCTCCCCCCCACCCCCGCCAATTCTGAGGCAGCTCAGTATTCTCCAAAGCAATCTAATTTAAATTCCCTTCCCTTGACAAGCGACATACTAGACCCTTAGTGGAGACTGTGCAGGACTGAGGCCATAAACACTGATTGGAGCTGGGGTGCTCTCTTGCTCCCCACCTGCCCCCCCAAGTGACTGGTGCTGCATCACAAGGCCCTACATGCCTCTTTTGGCAGCCACACTAAATGCAATTAGGGCTCCACTTTAACCCGAAGGATTGGTGTTCAGTTTCAATGCCAGATGCCGTGTGGGGAGGGCTTACTGTGGGCTCGGGGGGCTTGTTAAGTTGCAGGAGGTACCCAGCTCCTAGGAGGAGGGTTGCGGGTGGGGGGGAATGATATAGTGCATGTGTGCCGTAGGCCCAACCAGGAGAGTAGCCAGATTTCTCACATTGATGGTCATGGGATGGTGTGAAGACTATTTTCAAAATGCACAAAGAAATCATAGCAAAATGAGGAGATTATAAGGATTCAGAAAGACCAACGTTGTCTGAGCGGACAACTTTTCTGGATAAAAGACTCACATTTAATACAGGACTGAACAATTTTAAAAGGCTGCTAAAAGCTAAATTAATTAGGTAGAGATTTTCCTAAATGCCTGCCTTCATAATCTGAGTAAAGTATCACTAGTTTCGTGAACAAAAAATAGGACAGACTATTTATCTGCCTTAGTTTCAGAGATGTCATCCCATCCTGATGCTAAACCTGACCCACTCCCCCATCCCCAGCCCAGTTCTCTTCTCCTGACCTTAGAATTTAGATTCCTTATCCCCTCCCCAATCTGAAGTTTCCTTGTCTGGTCTATTTCATGAGGCTCACGGGGAGTTATTAAGGTTTTGGCACTACTGAGCCTCTCACCAGGGGTCTCTGATGCTTTGTAAATTACCCTTTGATCTGGTAATCCTAATCCCTGTGTTACCATGTGCCCCTAAAACCCACTCACTCTCTTTGGCTGGTCTGGGGGCCAGAGATGCCAAGACAAGATGGAGCAAAGAGAAGTATCTTATGGTTTTCTGATATTCTGCAGACACAAAGAAGTTATGAAACTTGCCCAGGTCCGGCAGTGGGGGTGGCAGGGGAAGAGAGACAGAGACAGCTGAGATTTCAGGCTGAAGGTTTCAGGGTCCTCCCTGACTGCTGGGTTCCCTGGATCACACTCAGGGCCTCATTCTTCATCCAGCACATCTTAAGTCAAGCCCCCATGGTTTGGGACTTCTTTTTTTTTAATTGATTTCTTTCACCAATTTAGTGTTCTCATTAGAGTCCCTTTTAAAAGAGGGAAACACTGATAGGTAGCTAAACCCTTGTTCATATCTGACCCCATTTGGAGTTTTCTCTGCAAAGATAATGGAGTGGGTTTGCCATTTTCTTCTCCAGTTTATTTCACGGATGATGAAACTGAGGCAAACAGGGCTAAGTAATTTGCCCTGAATCACACAACTACTAAACCTGGGGCTAGATTTGAACTCAGACCTTCCAGACTCCAGGGTCAGAGTTCTCTCCACTGTATCACCTAGCTGCCCCATAGCTAAACCCTGGGTTTGCGTATTCCAAGCTTCCCTCTCTCTCCCGCCTTTCTGGGAAGCAGACCTCAGAAAGCCAGGCTAGCTTCTTAAAGACAAATCCCTGGGAGTTACTATTGTTTCAGCTGTGTAATCAGCCCAGTCTACTTCTGAGGAACTTGTGCTGGGAACCTTGGCAGGAGATTCCCAAAGGGTGAATACAATACCTATATGTATAATAATAAGCAAATATTTGGATAACCAGTTATACTTTTCAAAGCACCCTTCCTACCCACATTCTCATTTGACTTTAGCAAACATTTACCAAGCACCTACTGTGTGCAGAGCCCTGTTCTAGGGAAGGGACAAAATTTAAATAAGGAAGCCTGCCCTCCTGGTGCTTATAGTCTGGTAGGAGGGTAAGGCACAGGGTAGCTTTGAAATTTAATGATGCGAGATAAGTTTATTTTCTTAAAGGTAGTTTGACAAACTGATCAGAGAGCCAGGCACAGAACCAGAAAGACATGGGTTCAAGATCTACATCTTATCTATATTGGCTGTGTGACCCTGGACAAGTCACTTAACTTCACAGTGACCACAGCAATTCTCTAAAGCTAAAAGTTGAGAAGTTACTGATCTGCTAACATTGGTCTCAGAGGCAAGTTTTCTCTCTGGAAGTTCCCTATGCCCCCCCACCCACCCAAATACTCATGGAACAGTTAATCAATCAGCAAGGATTTATTAAGTAGCAAGTATGCCAGATACTATAGTAGGAACTGAGGTTATAAATATAAAGACTGGAACAATCCCTACCAGCGAGGAGCGTATGTTCTAAGTGGGAGAGAACAAGAACCTACAGAAGCATATTACTATAAATGAAAAGAGAATAAATCAGACATATTTAAATACAAGGCAGTTTGGGGGAACAGTGTGTGTGTCCATCCTTTGTTGCCGAAGAAGACCATGCCATCAGAGAAATGATGACACGACTTGCACTTGACTTTGTTTTGAGTGAGGGAGGGCTGTGCAGGTCACCAGCCTCACTTCTCCTCCAGAGCCATCTGAATCCAGTGATCTGTTATTCATCAAGATGACTGGAGATGACCCAGGATGAGGCAATTGGAGTTAAGGGACTTGCCCAAGGTCACACAGCTAGTGAGTGACAAGTGTCTGAGGTGACACTTGAACTCAGGTCCTCCTGACTCCTGCATTGGTGCTCTATCCACTGCACCACCTAGCTGCCCCGGGGGAACAGTAACATTGAGAGGGCAGCTGGGGAGAGATCAGGGAAGACTAGAAGGCTTGAGCTGTGTTTTGAAGGAAAAGAGGGATTATGTGAGGCAGAGGTGATAAAGGGAGGGCATTTTAGGCCTGGGGATCAGTAATGCTTATAAAGTTGTAAAACAAAGAGTTAGGTGAGGTCTGAGAGGACAAGATGAAACCTTCTATGACATCCCAGTTCAGCTGTAAGGCACAGGTGAAGAAGGGGTCATACCAGGCACAGGAAACAGTGTGAACAAAGTTATGGAGTCAGCAGGATGCAGGGCACCCAAACTCCAGGAGATAAGTATGGAGGATATTGTACTATCATTTTGCAGATGAGGAAGTGGAGGCCGATTAACTTGTCCAAGGTCCAAAACCAGATGTGCTGGAGCCAGAAACAGAACTGTGTTCTTTTTATTCATATCACATCATGCCCATTTTCAACTCCTTTGAATAGGAAGGATACCTGAGGCATGAAGAAGGGCCTTTTTTACAGACAGCAGCAAGGGATCCATTCCCCCAAGTTTTCATTTCTTTTTTAGCCACCTTTATTGTCCCGTGAGAACTTTGGAAAACAGCCTTTTAGGCATCCAAAATGTGGCTTCTGAGGGCAGGGAATGGTGTCTAAAGACCTGTTCTTTTGTGCTCCACAGTATGAAAGCTGAACACTTTATACACATTAAAAGAGGTGAGACTTCAGATGGGGTTCTGCCCAGCTGGTCTGGATTTGCCTGCCACTACTTAGTGGGCAGAGGTTGCAAACCTTAAGTCTGGTCCTTGTCACTGGCACCAACCTCATGTAGCCACCGTATCTTCTGAGACAGTCCAAGTGGAGCCAAGTCTTTGGCCTCTCCTACTCACTCGCTCTCTGTGGGACGGTCTCTGACATCCACATGGCTTTGTCTCCTACAGCCAGACATGTGAGTCTGCGTGCCTGCCACCACAGAGCAGCAAGAGAACATAAAGCTTCCTTTCCCTTGCTGCCTTTTAGCAGAAGGCTGGTGGAGAGAGGCTGACCCAAAGCTTTGTCACTGTAAAGTGCCATCCTACGAGCTGTTTGCCTCTTCAGAAAAAAGCCCTGACTTAGTCCTCCAGCCAAATTTATTTCCCTTCTCTCTCTTCCCATCCCCAACCTATGCCCCTTGAGAGGCAGCCAATAAAAATTCATCAGTCTTTTTTTCTCCCAGTTAGTAAGTAAAATATTTTCAGAGACATGGCATTGTGATGTTATTTCAGTAGCTGAAACTGACCCTCTGCCACACACACAAACACACACACACACTTCCCAACATGCAGACCCTGTCTCTCCAGCTCCTTCCTTCTCAGATGTTTTCTTGGGCTCCTCTTTCAATATGGAAGCTTTTCTGTATCCTCCTTTCAGATACCAACTACTAATTTTCCAAGCCCATGGGAAGCTTTTCTTAAAGTTATGAAGCTAGTAAATGGCAAAGCCAGAACTCACATCCAGGTCTTCTGAAAAAAAAAAACAAACCAAAAAAACCCAACATTGGTAATAAGATCCCTGATCCCACAAAATCCCCCCTTCCTGAAGACTTCTTATGTGTCTAAGTTCCTAGGACTCATTTTGGGGCATCATCCATGAACTCATTGAATTTTTAAAGTGGAGAAAGCCACAGCTCCATCTGAGGTGTGGTCTTCTTCTAGACACTTTGCTTTAGATAGCTAGTAGAGAGATGATGGGTGGGATAATGTGTGATCTTGAATGAAGCCAGGAAGTATCTGGATTCTGGTCCCTCTTCTAATACATATTGGCGTATCCTTTGACATATCCTATTGACATATCCTTTAATCTCTTGGTGCTATGGGCAAGTCTCAAAGACTATACATTTTAGAGAAGGTGCAGATCTGTATTAGTGGAAGGAATTTCCTCACCTGGGAGTCCCCTGTGCCAGTGGAATCACAGGTCCAGTCTCTGTCCTTTGTTAAGTTCATAATTCCTGGGAAAGGAAGACATGTCCCTTTGGAAACAGAAAAAAGTCAGTTGGTTTCAATAGAGAAAAAGAGAGGTCGAGTATCTTCCCCTACCCCTCTTAGATTCACATGGGCAGTATCCTATAGTATCCCTAATTCTGAAGATGTCAAGCAAAAACAGCTGAAAATACAGAGTAACTGGCCCCCAAGAAAGCTTGAGAAACCAGAGAGGCATCATGGAGAAAATTTATCCAATTTCAGATGAACCCTCCCAGTTTTTCCTAAGCCCTGGCAAACTTCCTTTCTCCCTGACCCTGCCTCATATCTTTTTGTTCTCTCCACATTATTAGTCATGTTCCCATTTGACTGGCTCCTCCAAACACCTTCTCCCATCCACCTTTCCAATATATCCTTCTGGAACCTGCGTGACCTTCCTCGCTGGGTCTCCCAAAGGCTATGCTGTCAAATCTTGACTCTTCCTCTACCCATCCCCCTAAAGTCTCCCCTCCCTCCCACCAGACTGAAGGTCTGTAATTGAATTATGTGATATACAACCGTTACACAAATGTTTCTGTTACCTGTCATCTCATTCCACTCTTCTGAAGTGTTTCCCATACCACCAAATCTCCAAATAGACCATCAGAATTAGAGACTGTCCTTTGCCAACGGGACTTAAGCTCAGAAGTGTTTAGGTTCTTAAAACCAAACACTGGATTTGCCTGTTTCAAAGGGACAAGTACAGCAATTAGCCTCAGCTGGCAGCTTCTCAGGGGCCCTGACCACATTTGTTGAAAACATTGCTCTTCTGGGTGAGAGCCCAGGAAGTCTGGGGGCTGGCCTCATCAGTACAGCCTCAGCTTGGGTGGGGAAGGGAGGGGATAGCCAAGGATGCTCAGCTTTGGCCACAGAGAGCTAGCCCCTGGTGGGAGGCCTGAGCATCCTCTCCGGAAGCTACCATAGGATTTTTAGGTCTCTTTTTTTTTTTGGCCATTAATAGCACTCCTGTGTCTCAGCAGGATTTCCAACCTCAAAATAGGTGTGTCTGATATACTGGAAAATATTGCAATTGTCCCTTTTTTTAAAACTCCATTCACTAAGGAGATGGGAGTCCAAGAGCTGTGGCGAGGGTCACACACATTCTCAGTGACTCCAGTGTCCACTGAGCACCTTATAAATGAATTGCATTTATAAGTGTCCTAAGCATGAGGCTTCCAGGAAGCCATTAATTAATTACTTAAGGAGCCTCGGTAATAGAAGACTCAGCTCTCACCACTTTTTGAGGCCTTGTCCTCCATTCTGCATCTCTCTAATTGCTCCCTATTACAGCTCTGCTTAGCAGCGGTCCTGGGGCCACTTCCAAGCCCCAAGAATCTGGAGAAGCAGCTGGGAAAGGCAATGCCTAATAACCTTGTGGAACAGCCCGCCTGCCCTGGTAATCGCTCAGGACATCATTACTAGTCCTCTTACTTAAGACCTTCTCCCAGAGGTGTTTTAAAGGCCTCCACAATCTTTACCAGGAAAGCCTTTGGGTGAAGGAAAAGCCTTCCCCTCCTTTACTCCCTGTGACTCTCTTGGCTATAAATATTTCTGCAGCCTCGCGGCCCCTCTGATTAAGACACAGTGTTAATTTGTTAAATCCACATCAAGATCTAGGGAGCCAGCTGTTTATTTTTGTAAATATATTGGCAGCGATGAGATGGGGGGGATGCTGGGGAGGGGGTGTTGGGAGCCGATTGGGTAAGAGCAAATGCTAATTAATAAAAGTTATTTATTTGGGTATGAGCCCACCACAACCCTAGGGTCAGGCTCAGACTGATTATTTCAACCAAAAACAAACAGAAAGTGTCTTTCAACAGCTTGAAAAAGGTGGAGGGGTGGGGGGGGAAGAGAAGCAAAGGTTGAATTTATTTGTCTTAGGAAGAATTTGCAGCTAATTCCCTCCAGGCTATTTTGACCCTTAAATTACATGGAATAAGAAAAAACAAGTGGGGTGGGAGGGGAGGAGAAAGACTTGATCATTTGGCTGAGAGCACATTTGAAAATCTCTTTGGCAAGCATCTGAAAAGAAATGGAATGTGTGAAATAATTTAATGGCAGAAAACTGCGCTAGTCATTTTTTCATTGCAATGTAATGGCAGGCAATGTAATTTTAGCTTTTAAGAGGGGTAGACCTGAAATTTCCTCCATCTGAACTGAACCCAGAGAGAAGGGACAGAAATGTGCTGATCCTAAACCTTTTTACACAAACAAACTTCAAACGGCCAATTCAGATGGAAACCTTTTCGTGTTTTTCACTCTCAAAACTAAATTTTTAGTTTCAGAAAGGGAGACTTTGGGCTCCATTCCCACTTGAAAAACTGTATTTCTTGCTGCCTTTCTCTCCCTCCCACCCCAGCCCATTAGCGGGGTGTGTTAGAGGTGAGCTGGGCTGAGCTATTTTCTGGCCTAGAACAGTGGTTTCTTTTTAAACCTCAAGCTTGGTACTCCCAGAGGAGGATGCATGTCCACATCAATAAATTCCTTAAGTGATGATTTAGGAAGTTAATATAATAAATGAAGAGTCAGTCATCCTCCATGAAAGCCCTTCTCTGATGCCTTGCTGTGGAGGTGACCCTGGGCTCTTGGAGATTGTTCCAGTGGTCTGCGGGCCTTGCCAGGTCGGACCAGGCTGGAAAGTTCTCAAGAACAGGCCTAGGGATGCGTTGGGTTGTCCGTCAACCAAGAACTGACTGAGCTAAATGCAGAGAGGTTCATCTCTAAAATGTCGCACACCAGGTGACAGATATTTTTGGCCACCATAGTACAAGAGAAAATCCATTGAGCCATAGAAACAGTGTAATCTAGTTCAAATCTGACCTCAGACACTTACTAGCTGTGTGACTCTGGACAAGTCACTTAACCCCAATTGCCTTCAAAAAAAAATTTTTTTAAATAAGTGGTTCAATCTGTCTGCTAATGAAAGCAGGAAAGTATTCCAGGATCATATCATCAGGCCTGTGACCCCAACATAGGAGCCAGGGAGACACACAGGGAATATAAGACACAATCTTTGCCTTCTAGAAATGTGAAGTTAGGTGCAAAGTTAAGGGATAATTCAAGGATAATTTAGCTCTCAATATTGAAAGCTAGCAAAACCTGGACATGGAGTAGACAACAGTGAGGAAAGAAGAACACTGGATTTGAAACTGGAGAAGCTGGGTTTAAAACCTACTTCCTTCACTGTGGCAAACAACTTTAGGCAAATCACCCGGCCACTATGGGCCTCAGCTTTCTCCTCTGTTCAAGAAAAGGAGAATGGACCAGGTAATGTCTAAAGTCCCTTCTAGCCCTAAATCTCCTGATCCTAACATGCGACGGACATGATACATGGGAAGGACACTTAATGATGCAATGAAAATCAGCAAAAACTAATGAATGTGGCATTAAGAGCATAAAAAGGACTAAGAAGACCAGTAAAAAATGGAGTTGAAAGGGATTCATCAGGAGATCCCTCCCCCGGGAAGCATGATTTGAGTTAATTTCAAAGGAGATTGGGAACAGTGCCTGGGCAGAGAGGAGGAGAGGAGATGGTGAGAGATGAGAGAAATGACATGTGCAAATATTGGAGGAAGGAAACATGCATTTTTTAAACTCCTGTGTTGCCAGGCACTGTGCTAAGCCCTTTACAACGAGTAACTCATTTGATTCCCATAACAACCCTGGCAGGTAGGTGTTATTATCCTTATTTTACAGCTGACAAAACTGAGGGAGGCAAAGATTGGGTGAATGACTTACCTAGAGTCATACTGCTAGTTTCTGAGGCTGGATTTGAAGTTAAGTCTTCCTGACTCTAGGGCACCATGACACTGAGTTGGCAGGAGCAGACTGTGTTTGGTGGGTAGGGGATATCCAAAAGATTAGTGATATTTTAGAAGCAATAAGGAAATACTGAAGATTTCTTTGCTCAAGAATATTTAATGACTCCTCATTGCCTGGAAGATAAAATACAAACTCTTCAGCTAGACATTGAAAGCCTTTTACCATCTGTCTCCAATCCCCTTTCTAAATTCATATAACTCCTTCCACATAGCTCTGTCATTCAACCAACCTGGTCGACTTGGCAATCTCTGAACCCCACATTCTATCCTCCTGTCTTTATGCCTTCCCACAGTCAGGAGTATTAGCTCCCTTCTCACCTCCACCTCAGTGAAACCCAAGACTCCTTCAAGGCTCAACTCATATGCCACATCCTACATAAAACCTTTCTTGATCTCCCTAGTTGTTAGGGCTTCCTTAGTTCCTCAGACTGGCTTGTCCTTATTTGTTTGGTCGCCTCCCAATAGGATGTAATGTCACTTGGATCACAGACTGCCTCACTTTGGTATGGATCGCCGGTAGGTAGCACAGTATTGGCTCAGAATGAACACTCATTGAGTTGAATGGAATTGCTTTGTCTAGAGTGGAAGGTTTGTGTAAGTGGGATGATTTTAACCTTGTCCTAAAGCTAAAATGAAGGCTTGGGGTTTTTTGGTTTTTTTTGAAGAAAGGTCTCATGCAAACCATTGGTGATACCCACAGAGCCATGGGCTAGAATGGACTGAACTTGGAGGCACTTCACTTGAGTTCAAATGTAGACTGTTACTTAGCGGTTCTGCGACCTCAGTCAAGTCACTTCTTTCTCTGGGTCTCACTTTCGTCACCTGTAAAATGATGATGTGGGGTTAAATGTCCTGTTAGGTCTCTCTTAGTCTGTAAGCAGGAGAAGGGGGAGGGCCAGCTTCTCTGTAATCTGAAGGATATTAACACTGTGTTATGAACTCTGGTAGAACCCCAAGTCAGCGTTAACATCTCTTCATTCATCAAAGAAAATATGGCTTTTCCTTGGACCTGGCCACTGAGAAAAAAAGCATTCCCCAGGAAAAAAGAATACAGTCTGAACCCTTCAATTCCCCCATGGTTTGCAACAGATTCCTCTCTTAACACCCTTTGTCACCAAAGGTCTGATTAGTGCAGAATTCAAAGGATTCAGCAGAGGTGGGGAACCTGCAGCTACGAGGCCACACAGGGCCTTCTAAATCCTCAAGTGCAGCCTTTTAACTAAATCCAAACTTCACAGAACAAATCCCCTTAATAAAAGGATTTGTTCTGTAAAACTTGGGTTCAGTCAAAAGGCCGCACGGGAGGATCTTGTGGCCTTGAGGCCACAGGTTCCCCACCCCTGATAGGGACTGGGGACCTCTGATTTCACTGATACAGCTACATTTACAAACACAGGCTTGTGTGGCTGGGTCAGGAGGCATCTCTTCTGTAACCTATAGCCTGGAAGCACTGAAATGCTAAGGGACTCACCAGGGTCAGACAGTCAACTTGTGTCAGTGATAGGGTTTGAATTCAGGTCTTTCTGGCTCCAAGACTCACAGTATATCCAAGCTTCCTCTTGGAGAGTTTAAACAATTTCCAAAACTTCTAGTAGAGAAGGGATATCATTTCTTAGGTTAACTTTTCTTTGTGTCATGGATCCCTTTGGAAGTCTGGTAAAACCTATGAAATCTTTCTCCGTGATGTTCTTAAATGCATAAAATAAATCACTTTGGATTACAAATGAAACCAGTTATATTTATAATAATAGTAGTTAGCATTTATATAGCACTTTAAATTTTGCAAAGTGCTTTGCAGATATCTCATTTTATCTTCATCTGGGAAGTGGGTGCTATTATTATCCCGACTTTGCAGGTCAGGATATTGAAGCAGCTTGAGGTTAAGTGACTTGCCTAAGGTCATACAGCTAGTCAGAGGCAAAATTTTAGTTCAGGTCTTCCTGCCTCCTGCTGCTATTCAGTAATTTCAGTCTTGTTTGACTCTGTGATCCCATTTGGGTTTGGGGTTTGTTGTTTTTTTTTTTTTTGGTAAAGATACTGGATGGAGTGGTTTGCAATTTCCTTCTCTAGATCAGAAAGTGATCCAGATGAGAAACTAAAACAGACAGGATTAAGTGACTTGCCCAGGGTCACACAGCTAGTAAGTGTTTGAGGCCAGATTTTGGACCCAGGAAGATGTCTTCCTGATTCCAAGCCCAATGCTTTATCCCCTTTGCCACACCTATTTGCCTATATATTTAAATATAGTTTTCTGTTTCTCTCAGTCTCTCATATATATATATATATATATATATATATATATACATATATGTATAATGTATGTATAATACCTGTGTATTATAAACAAATTCATGGACCTTAAGTTAAGATAGGAATTCCTAAATGATTATAAAAGGAAACTTGGAGCTGGAGGCTGAAGGTGAGCTTCCAAGTCCTCCCCATTTCATCCTTAGGATGAACCTTCTACAAGATGGTCTTTAGGGTTACCTTAATCACAGTTTGGATGAGAGACAGAATCCAAAAGGAAGTTCAGTTCTGCCCTGGATTCTCAAACAAAGGAGATGTGGTTATAAGATGGTATCAGTCACCAGGTCTCCAGCTTTCCAGGGACTCTCATGTATTGGTTTGAAACAGGGTTTCCATGGGACCTCTTGAACTCCATCACAGGCACCTAATCAACAACCTGGAGCCAGAAAAGTTGTCTCTTAACCACTCTGGTGGTCAAAAGAACTAGAAAGGAAAAATGGTTTTCATTATAACATCCATTTTGAATGGCTCAGAAACTTCCTGGAAAAATTCTCCTTTTTTGGCTGAAAATTTTCCCTGGGTTGGGTCTACGCCCAAACAGCAGTACGTATGGCAATGCCTGCTTGTGACTATGTGAGGTTAAGAGGCTCCAGTTATCTGGAGCTCAAAGAAACAAGAAAATCACCACATTTCTGCCCCATCTCCTTTTGACTTAAACTGACCAGAAAAAAAAGTGAGATAACCAGACGGGTTTTGGGCACCCAGTAGGCCCTCACTATTTCACCATGTTCCACCCCTCTCCATCCTGATTTTTTTTCCCCCAGAAATGTAAATGCAGCATGAACATTCTAGTGAAGGAGCAGCCAGAAAGCTAGCTTCGAAACAAGGAAAATTGGGTTTGTCCTGTTTCTGACATATTCTGACTGAGTGATGCTGGACAAATTGCTTAACCTCAGACAACTCCTGAAGACCAGAGCTGTCAAACTCAAATAGAAAAGTAGACCACTAAACTTACATAAGGATCTCTGCAGGTGCATATTGATTTAGAAAGCCACATGTTAACATGATCTGTTCTATTGTATTTTTATTTTTTTGTTCAATATTTCCCAATTATATTTTAATCTGGTTCTGGCAGCAAGCAGGAGCATGCTACAGCCTCGCTGGACATCTCTGTCTTAGACCAATAGTCACAAAGAAGGTCCTAACTTGCACTGATGGAGGGTATTTCCTAGGCCATTGAAATCTCAACTCCAGTCCCTGTCCCCTGATAACATTCCTGAGACCTCAACTTGACTAATAAGAAGGCAATGAACCAGCAGCATACACATCCTAGGCAAATGAGAATGGCAGTGCTTTAAAGTTAGCAAAGGCACATATAGGGTCATTGACCTGGTGGTAGAAAAGGCCATGTAGTCTGTCATTTTTCAGATGAGGAAACTGAGGCCCAGAGGAGTTAAGTGACTTTCCCAGTGACAGTGGCAGAATTTGAATTTAATTATTCCCGAATTTAAATTCAGGTTGCTATCTATTACACTGGGCTACCTTTCCATTCACTTATGTGAGCCTCACCTCAAACCTGTGAGATGGGTACTACAGGTATGGCAAAACTAAGACTTGGAAAGATAAAGTAACTTGACCAGGTTCAGCACAGTTTATAAGTCTTAGAGGCAGGATTCGAACTCAGGTCTTCCTGATTCCAAGTCCAAACATGGATTGAGCACCTCCTGGGACCCTAGCCCTAAGTAACTGGGGAGGGTTTGGGAATCAAGGCAGGAAACAGTATAGGAAACAATCTTTTCCCTGAAGGAACTCTTACTGAGGAAAACAAAACAAGGGACAATTGAAAGACAAATCTGTCCCATGATGCCTTCTGTAGAGTCAAATGGTCAGTAAGTACTTGCTGTAGTTGCTCAGCTGTGTCTGACTCTTCATGTCCCCCTTTGGGGTTTTCTTGGCAAGGATAGTGGAGCAGTTTGTCATTTCCTTCTCCAGCTCATCTTATAGATGAGGAAACTAAGGCAAATGGGGTTAAATGACTTGCTCAGGGTCACACAGTTACACAATTAGTAAGATTCTGAGGTCAGCTTTGAACTCATGAAGGTGAGTCTTCTCAAGTCCAAGTCCAGTACTATTCACTGTACCCCCTAGCTGCATATGTACTTGCTGAATGCATGACATGAAGTAATCTGGGTTTTGTTTTGTGCCACTAAACTCTGGAAAAGGCACTACTAGTACCACTTGCATTTCCTCAGGAGGTAAAAACAACGGTATAATTAATTAAAATAAGAAGCTACGTAAAGGCCTCGTTTCCTTTCCTCTAGCCGTTACATTTGATGAGCTCCTTCCTAGGGGCACTCTGCCCTGCTCCCTCCCCCAGCTGTGACTCTTCAGGATTCCTGGGATCGTTGCCTGGGGGGTCAGTGTCCCAGGGTCCCTATTTCCTTACCTCAGGTTGGTGTCCTGACTCTCTCCTCCCACGCATTTTGTGTCTTAAGGTTTTTTCCCACCCCTCCCAAATGTATCTCTGTAAAAGGTGACATAGGGAGGAGAGGGTGGGATCAGACTTCAGAGCGTAAAGATTAGTGGGAGCACTTAGGGAAGTGCCTCTTCTGGTGCCAGAAATGCCCGTGGGGCCCTGATTTGTGGGGGTTGTGTAGCAGCGGTATGCATTGTACATGCAGCTGAGGACCTCAGGTTTGGAAGATTAGCGAGCCAAGTTGTCCACAGACTGACTTCTATTTGGGCTATCTGCAAGTGCAGAGAGGCAATTAGTTCAGTGAAAAGAGCCTTGAACTTGGAGGCAAGCAACACCTGGATTTGATGCTGGTTCTGATGCCTGGTGGTTACATGGCACCAGGCCAGTCATTCAATCTAGTCTCTCTCTCTCTCTCTCTCTCTCTCTCTCTCTCTCTCTCTCTCTCTCTCTCTCTCTCTCTCTCTCTCTCTCTCTCTCGCTCTCTCTCTCTCTGTCTGTCTCTCTCTCTCTCAACTTCTTTTTCCTTATTTCTAAAGTGGGAAAGCACACGGGCTACCTTCCTCCAAAGGCTGGTATAAAAGAAGTGCTTTGTGAACATTAATGGCCATCTACAGAAATGTCAGGAATTGTTACTAGGACTTTGGAAGGATTGGGTTCAAATCAATTCAGCTTTTTAATGGAGCACTACCTATGATAGGCAAGGCCTTCCTTGTGCTAGGCTACTGAAAGGGATCCATAGACAAAGAGGACACCCTTCTCCACCTCCAGGAGTTTATAATCTGAGATGCTCCAGTGGATTTCTGAGCTCATTGGTATGGGTATCCCCTGCAACACTGAGGATAACAATTTACCCAGACTATGGGACACTTGTCTACATCCTCCTATAGGTGTATCTCAAGAGAGCTCCCTCCACCAAGTACTATGTGTCCTTTCTCAATTTTTCTGTATTCAGTGAAGATGCCAATGGAGTAAATGAATTGCACAATGAGAGCTCACTCACTCTCTCTCAATAATCAGTTTACAATTTAATGAGAAGAAAAGATACAACAGCACATCACAGGATTCATATCATTACATTGGTGGCTGGGTGGCACAGTAGATAAAACACTGGACCTGGAGTCAGGAAGAGATGAATTCAAATCCAAACTCTAGGCAAATCACTTGACCCCTCTCTACCTCGGCTTC
Source organism: Bettongia penicillata ogilbyi (assembly GCA_023548195.1). Classification (NCBI taxonomy): domain Eukaryota; kingdom Metazoa; phylum Chordata; class Mammalia; order Diprotodontia; family Potoroidae; genus Bettongia; species Bettongia penicillata. The sequence continues at coordinate 1,884,406 of JAJHZJ010000380.1, read as the reverse complement.
CTATTCTATAGTATGGAAATTATAATAGTACAAATCTCCCAGGCTTGCTATGAGGATAAATGAGCTAATATCTATAAATGCTGTGCAAACCTTAAATGGCCCCTTTTAACCATTATTTTTATTTAGGACAGGAAAGAACCTTAGAGATCATTTAGCATCAACTCATTTTTCAGATGAGGAAACTGAGGCCTCGAATAGAGAAGAGATGGCTACAGAGATAATAAGCAGCAAAGCCAGAATTCACACCCAATTCTTCCCATTCCAGATCCAAGACTCTTTTTTACAGCATTGTTGGGGTTCAGTCATGTTTTGACTCCATAGCCCAGTATGGGGTCTTCTTGACAAAGAGACTGGAGTGGTTTTCCGTTTTCTTCCCCAGTGGATTAAGGCAAACAGGTTAGGTGACTTGCACTGGGTCACACAGCTAGCGAGTGTCTGAGGCTAGATTTGAACTCCAGGACCAGCTTTGTGTCCAGTGAGCCACCTAGCTGCCACCTTTCCATCATCCTGCATTACAAATGCATACATCGACGAGGATGAGCACCTACAACTTGGTGTTTGCTGGGGTGGTCTCTGTGAGTGGCAAGGTGTGGGACACTCTCTGTCTTCCCCTGTGACTCCAGGTGAGTGCCTCAGTCCCAATAGAGGGGCCACCAAGAGGAAAAAGAAGCAGCGAAGAAATCGAACCACCTTCAATAGCAGTCAGCTGCAAGCCCTGGAGCGGGTGTTTGAGAGGACACACTATCCTGATGCCTTTGTCCGAGAGGAGCTAGCTCGAAGGGTCAACCTGAGTGAGGCCCGGGTCCAGGTGAGAGCAGCAGGAGACTGACAGCCTGCTCCATGTAGGAGGTGCTGGGTGAAGTGGAAGCTTCATTCCTTGTGGGATGTAACCGCACTAGGCCTGTTTCTTCATCTTCACTTTATAAAGGGGCCAGATTAACTCATCTCTAAGGTCTGTTCTAAGCTCCCGTGATTGGAATGGACACTGGGAGGGAAGGTGCTAACTTCTAGAAAGGCTTCCTGGCCCCACCTTTAGAGCATCTGAGATGCACTTAATGATCTTGCTGAGCATGCCTTCTGGCTGGCTGTGACTCATCTAGAGCCTGGGATGCCCAGACTCAGTCTTCTCCCTTCCTTGCATGTCCACTCAACCTGGCACCCTCTCACTGTGTGCCTCCTGGTCTCTGCCCAGGTATGGTTCCAAAACCGAAGGGCGAAGTTCCGCCGAAATGAGAGAGCCATGCTGGCCAACAGATCTGCCTCGATCCTCAAGTCTTATAGCCAGGATGCGGCTATCGAGCAGCCAATGGCGCCCAGGCCAACAGCCCTGAGTCCAGACTATCTGTCCTGGACAACTACGTCACCCTACAGGTGAGACTGCCCCGACGTGCTGAGCCTGCCCTCTCCCCACCCCACCTTCCAGGGACTTCAGGCGGGGGGGCAGCTAGAGAGCAAAGGGAGGAGAAACAAGTCCTCTCAAAGTCTGGGAAAGAAGGGGAAGAAATGGAGAGCTCAAAGCAGATTTTCTTTTATTCTTTGGGGAAGCACAGCAACAGAGAAATTAAAAAATCCTTTGAGCTTGGGTATCCCAAAATCTAAACCAGTGGGGAACTGCTGCCCCAGAACAGGTTAACTCAGAGTCTACTCTTTTGGGCACAATTAGGTAGGAAAGGGTAGAGAAGGACTGGGGGAGGAGGAAAACAGAAAGGGAGAGAGATTAAGGAGAGGAAAAGGAAAGAGAGGGAGAGAAAGAGATTGGGAGAGGGAAAGGAAGAAGAGGGAAATGTAAAAGGAGAGAAGGAGAGAGGAGAGGGAAAAGGAGAGAGAGAAAGGGAAAGAAAGGAAAGAGGGAAGAGAAAAAGGAAAAGGGAAAAAAGGAGAGAAAGGAAAAGAGAGAAAGAGGGAGTGAAAGGATCATAGAGGAAAGAAGGAGGAGAAAGGGAATGGGATAAATGAAGGGAAAAGGGGGAGGAAGAGAATAGGAGAGACAAAGGGAGAGAGGCAGAGAGTAAGAGATTTATCAGATGACTTTTAGGGGGATGTGTTCTGGAGAAGGGATTTCTAAGTGAACATCAGGAAAGCCTAGAAAACTTCCGTGTCTGTCTCCTAGGATGGAAAGGGATCTAAGAAGGGGAGTGAGGGGGATTCCAAAAGGCTCCTCAGGCCAGCTGCAGAGGGAAGGCCTGCTCTGGCATCTAGGCTCCTCTCTGGATAGCCCAGCCCATGGGTTCTGATCACTCTCTAATCTCAATTTCAGCTCAGCTGCTGGCAGCTCTGGGCACTCACACCCTCCTGCCAGAGATGCACCGGCTGATGGGGGCTCCAGAGCCAGTTGCGGGGGCAGCTCCACGCCTGTACAGAACATCGAGATGGGCTTGCCGGTGTGAAGGGGAAGAAGGGAAGAGAGAAAGTGGGACGTGGGGAGAGCAGGGAGTTAGAATGTCTAGTCAGGGCTCCCCTCACACCACCTCCTCCTCCTTCCTTATTCTTACTTGAGATGGCAGGGGAAGTGGGGAACTAAAGTTTTTCTGGGAGTCTTAACTATCAGAGATGAACTCTAGAATTCCCTCCATATTTCTAAGACTTCAAAGGTTACCCACCCCCACACTGAAAGGTGCCTCTAACTCTTCTTCAAGTCCTGCCAACCTCCTGGCACTTCTGAAAGGGAAGCAGCAGATCTGAGATCCCATCTGATTTAAAGAGAAAGCCAAGGTAGGAAGGTGAACAGAGAGAGAACAAGGATGGGAAATCACCCGAGTGTCAGGAAGTGGTTGGGCCAAGGCTGTGAGTGATTCACTTATCTTATGTCTCCTCCTTTCCTCACCCCAGCACGGTGCCATCCTACAGCCCAGGGGGGACAGCCACTCCCACTCAGGGGGTCAACATGGCCAACAGCATCGCCAGCCTCCGCCTCAAAGCCAAAGAGTTCAGCCTGCATCAGAACCAGGTGCCCACAGTGAACTGAATGATTCCCAGCAGCCCTCAACCAGGACTAAGCTACCTTTTTCTTAAAAAAATTTTTTTAAAGAAAAAAGAGAGAAAGAAAAAAAAGAAAAAATGTTTTTAAAAAGAAAAAAAGAAAAAATGGGAAAGAGAAGGAAAGGAAAATGAACCCCGCCCCTCTTTCCTACCCATAGTGCAAGGCTGGCTATTCCTGCCCCCAACAGAAGGGCTAGTTAAGAAAGAAGCCTACAGAGATATCCAAGGACACTCTATCCAATCCATACTCCTCCTATTTGGCTGCTGAGGACAACAGAGACCAGACACAGCCCCTCCCTCCCCCCTCTGCCTCAGTTATCCTCACTCATGAGCATCTGATGCTTTCAGGCCAGGAAGGAGGAAGGAGACCTACCTGAACAGAGTTTTTGTTTGAAAATCAAAAAAGCTTGAGTTCTTAAAAAAAACAAACCAACCTGGAAAGGGATGGAGAAAAAAAGAAAAAAAACCTACAAACAAAACCAAAGATTTTTTGTTTGAGTTGCAGAATCTGAACTGGTATCAACTGACATTGTTCAAGATCCATTTGGGTTCCTGAAACCAGATGGGATTTTGTCATCATGTGTACCAGCAACCCTTAGGGCAAGTCAGCATAAACTAGCCCTTTTGTGACATCATTATGCCAGTTGGTATATCTTGGTCTGTACATGGGCTGAAGTCTGCCCATTTCCAAGGGACAAATAGTGGAATCCAGCTCTGTGGTTTGGGCCTTGAACAATATGTGCATCCTAGTATAAAAGTATCTAGTTGGGGGAGGGAACAGAAAGAGATTGACCCAGACTCCCTCCATCCCTTTTTCCCTGGTGAGATCACCTGGGGTTCCAGGCAGACTTTCTAAGGAAAGGATGTCAGAGGTCAAGCTAAAAGGAGTCTGGTACTTTGAAACAATGGCCATGTAGTCCTCAACCCTGGTCTCAGCCCTCCTGGCTGGCACACCACTTCTTCTCCTAAGGGAGGGCAGAGCTGGACCAGATAATTCCAGGATGCCTTCTAGCTCCAAGACCTGAGATCCTCTATGAATACAGGAGGCTCATCAACATAGGTGCTCTCTAAGTACTTGGGACGGCTGATATGTTTCTCCTTTGCCCTCCCGCACTTCTTTGCCATGTCTCCAGTCTTCAGGATGATTAAGAGACTCCTCAGCATCATACAGGAGCCTGATGGGCCAGCCTTCCTTCAGCTAACTAATACTACACATCACTAACTGGTATCCCAGAAGTGGCTATGAAGGAAAGAGAGGCACAGAAATAGCAGGGATATTTCTCTCATTCCCAGAAGCCTTCTCTTTGCTCCCTCCTCTTTAGTTGGTGATTTGAAGAAAGAAGGACCAGATGGGAATGGGGCCTAGAGGAAGGCCTTCTTCTGGGGATGGGGCAGAAAGAATAATAAACAGGGGACCCTGATGTCTTCTGGTTCAAACCCTGGCTCTGCCACTTAATACTTGAATGCCTTCAGCTAAGTGGCTCTCTCTCTGGGCTTCAGTATCACCATCTGTTAAATGGGGTGATTTCTAAAGCCCCTCCCAATTCAAATGCTTTAGGATTCTAGGACTAAGTGCTGGACCAGAGCACTGGAAGCTCTGTCCCTATCTGATGGCTCAGTGGGGAAGATGGGGGTGGGGTGTGGGGAAATAACAGGGTAGTTTGAAAGAACTTCACTTGCAGGAACATAGAACTTCTTAACCTTCATATGCAGGCATCTCAATGAATTGCCTCAAAAACCTGAATGGAAACTATGCTGTACACAGCCCTGGCAAAACCCATTTTGATAGCATCAACTTAGAACAAATGGGAGATGCTGAACCACAGGCCACTCTGGGATTACAGATGGGTGGTTATCTATGGAGTGGGATCCAAGGGGCGTCAAGCAAAAATCATGATCTCTCCAGATGGCTAGTGAAAAGGGAAGAGCTGACAGAAAAAAGACAAGGGACTAAAATTCAGCTGTAGGAACTCTGCCTGCCAGTCAAGGCAGTAGGGGGCCATATGGGGGTTCTGAACCCAAACAACCTCTCCCTGACAACCAGCCCTAGAGAGACCAGCCCAGACGCACCCCACATCTGTTCTTGCACACAAAAGCAGAGGTTCGTGTTGTTTTTTTATTGTATAAAACACATTTATTTCTCTATAGATGCTGCTACATTACATCCAGAACTCATATGGTTTACTATGCAGAGGCAAAAGAGGGGAGAGCCATCAGAGCCCCATAATGACAAATCAATAATTTGATCAGAGAACAGATTTACTCTGGGCAAAGCAGACAAAGTAGGCAGTCACATACTTGAAAGAGACCCTGAGGATAACACCCTTTCCAAGAAAGCACGGTCCCAACCCCACATCCGGGAGTCAGTGTCCAAAATCCCACCATTAGATCTCTTTCTCTCTCTTTGAGTTAAACGTTGCCCTCTCCAGGCTCATTTTAAGATGCAAATACCCCTGAGAGGCCTGGGGTCACAAATTAAACGACAAGTATCTGGTTGTAAGTTAATTTATCAAAAGCTTCCTTCCTTGACCTAAGGGATAGGAAAGCCAGAGACCTCTGAATGCTTGGAATGGGGAGAAGTGGGAAGTGAAGAACATAAAGGAAGAAAAGAGAGAAAATCTGAAGGAAGTTAAGGAAATTTTGGGAGGTCTAATTTTGCCCAAGGATTTTGGGGTGGAGGAGGGATATGGGGCCTAAAGAGCCACTAGCCTGGGTGGGGGGGCAGCCTCCAGGCACCTTAATCACAGCTTACACTCAAACCTGGCCCCTGCAGAGAGGGTTGAAGCAGGAGTAGAAACCCACAGCCTCCCTTAAAGAAGGGTTCCCCTGAGGCTAATTGTAGAGACTGGGCAATACCACCTCCATGCAGAGCTGGGTACAACCACCCAAGGAAAGCCAGGTTAGCTTTGGCACCTGTTTGCATTCATTCCAGCTGACCAGCAGATGGCCTAACAGAACATCAATAGGGGGGCTTGATAAATAGATTGCAATGGAAACCTCCTTTCCCCAGTGGGAACAGAAAAGTTAATAGATTATGGTCCTTCCCAGGTGTACTGCAGGCAGCAGTTAAGGTCTCTGTGCTTAGGGATGCTCAGCAGGCGCAGGTTGTTCAGTCAAAAGAAGGATGTTTTCTTTACCTTTTTTTTTTTCCTTTTTTTTTTCTCTTGGGGGAGAAAATAAAGGCCTTTTCTGGCACTGCTGAGGGCTAGATAGATGGAATTCGGCATGTTTTGTGAGGGCTTGGAATCCTCTCTGAACACGAAGCTTGTATTCATGAGAACCTCTGTCAGCTTTGGAAAAAGCCGTGGGGGCTCTATTCCCATGGAAAGCTCCTGGCTCCCTCAGTCATACCACAAGGATATAAATGTCACTTCCGCCGTGAGTGCACTAATGAAAATAAACCAGTTTAATAGTTTACAGATGCCTCTCTGGAAACTCAAAAGGGAGAGAATAAGGATCTCTCTCTCTCTCTCCCCTCCCTTTCTCCCCCCCCCTTTTTTAAAAAAGAAAAACAAAATGAATTAAAACATTTGCTCTTGATATTGTAGCCCTTAATTGCTGTGATGTTTTGGCAGCTTATTCAGCGTCTGTCATTTGAGATAAAGGCTTCACCGAGACAAGATACAAATTGCCCACACGGAGCGTTACAGTGAATTCGAAATTTTTCTTCTGTAGTTCTTTCCCCTCACCCAGTCTCCCTTCTCTTTGTCTGTTTCAGTTACCCATAAGCAGGATTGATGGGGGTTTTCAAATGTCCCTTTCAATTTTTTTTATGTGAAAGAACTTTTGTGTAAAAAAACCAAACCCAAATCATTAAAAAAAAAAAAGGCATAGTTGTTGGAAAAGCAATATGAAGAAAAAAGCACATATTTGACTGCATGCAGAGGTATACAGACTGGGGTCAAACTTTACCTTAAGAGGTGGTGATCCTGAAAAAGAGAAGTTCCAAGATGCCTCAAGATTGTTGCCCTTCCTGGGACCTGGAAGCCAAGCCGGGCCATGGTAAAAGTTGGCCACCACCCAGGAGGAGAGCCCAAGGTGGCAGGGGAGTGGAAGAGAGAAAAGAGGGTGGAGGGAGAGAAGTGGCTGGGGAGGGGTAAGCTCTGGTCTCCAGCCATCCTAGTCACAGAGGAGACATAAGGAGGTTTGGCCTCCCTTCTCCTGGCTAAGGTTCAGAGCTCTGGGAGGCATGCTTCTTAGGCTCAAATTCCTATTAGGCCATGAGGGAGGAGGATAAGGGAGGGTTAGGAGTCAGAGCATCTGGATTTAGATCCTGACACTACTATGTAACCCTGAACAAAACACGTCCACTCTCTTCACCTCTTTCAAATTTCTTCATCTATAAAATAAGGATATTGAATTAAACTAGTGGTTCTCAAAGTGAGGTCCATAGACTCCATAAAAAAGATCCATGAGATCAAAATTATTTGATATTTTAATTTTTAATATGGCAAATAGCAGTAGATATAACTCATATATACAAAAGCTCTTTGGAGATACCTAATTTTTAAGTGTATAAAGGGGTCCTGAGACCAAAAAGTTGGAGAACTGCTGGATTAAACAATCTTTTAAACCTCTTTCTAATTCTGAAATCCAGTGATCTTGTGGTCACACCCTATGATCCCATGATTGAGATAGCTCTCCTGGAATTCTCATTCCTTTTCTATCATAGGCAGTGGGTTGAGGGGACTCAAGGAAAGGGAGAGGTGGTACAAAAAATCATCACAGAGGGTTCTGATGCCAAAAGTGCCTCCCTGATGAGAGATCATCCAGCTCAAGCCCACCTCACATCTGTTAACACACAAGAGAAACAAAAAAAAAATTTTTTAACACACACATACCTTGAAGTCATTACTTAAACCTAAAGCTAATTTGGTTTACTTTCCAGAGAAAAGGAAGACGGATTCATCATGCACTTATCCTTAGGCTGGCCAGCCACTGACAGCTAACTCCTTCACTGAATTATTGGACCAAGATAGAGCAGAAAAGCAAGGATTAGAGCGGAAATGTGCTGTGATTACAGGGTGTCCTTACCCCCATCAAAAAACAGTGCCCCATGTCCCACCCCAGGTGTGACAGTATTGTCTGGAATGCCACCACTAGTGCTTCCTCCCTTTGGGTCACACAAGGGTCTGGGTGACCCATTCCCATCATTCATTCGCACCCAGGCATAAATGAATTTATCCAATGATTTGTTTTCTTCTTGATAGCAGGGATAGAGCATCACAAGGAAGTATTATAGTACAGTCATTGGAATTCTGGACTTGGAGTCAAGAAATCTGCATTTCAAATCCTACCTCAGAAGCTTCTGTGTAACCCTGGGCAGAGCACTTAACCTCTCTTGGCTTTGTTTCTTCAAGTATAAAATGAAGGAGTTGGACAAGGTGGCTTCTAAACCTCCTTCCAGTTCTGACTCTATGATTCTTTAAGACCCTTCCAAGTTTGGAGTGGGGAAAGAAGGGAAAGTGGGGAGCAGGGTTAACTGACTTCACAGTTTTATCTTCTTCATAGCTCTCGGGGTTTTAAAAATGAAAAGGGTGGGGGGACGTTGTAGGCTGTGTTAAATACAGGTATATGTTCTAAGAAGATACAGAACATCACTGGTATTTAATGGGATAGGGACAGGATTATAGGCACTTCAGTGAAACCTATGGTGCTTTTCTCTGAATAACATTTTTGAATGCTTAAAGGATTATAAAGGAAACCAAAGAGCGGCAAAAACAAAGATATCATTTTTCCCATCCCACCCCCTGAAATCTATCCAAGGCCATGCATGTCCTTGGGCCCCAAGTTGAGATCATCATGGATCTAATGGTTTTCTGTGGGCTGCCTTGCTTTTCTGGAGTCTGGTATCCTCTCCCAGGGTGTCAGTCTCTCAGCACAGGTGTCCATTCTCCTGCTGGGCATCCCAAGTCAACTCCAGTGCAGCAGTGCTCATTGAATGCCTCCCACATGGTCACCAGCCCAGCTTGGCTTTGATACCTGATACTACTGTCACCCTACCACACCACATAGGCTTTCAACATGGAAGGTCCTTCACCGTCTTCCTAATAATTAGCTAGCTGTCTCCCTCCAGCAATTTCAAGTTCAGAACATTTTATACACACGTACCCTCAGGTATTCTTCTAACAAGTCTAGCCAACGAGAGAGGGCAAGCAAATCTTTGTGTAGTTGCTCTGATTTTTCGAACACTGTCTACTACATAAGGGCACATTGGAGAAATAAGAAAGAGCTTTAGGAATTTTGAGTCAGGGAATCATGGGAGGCATCCAGAAAGAGATGTCTCCATAGAGAGTCTTGAAATAAGATAAGAACTATAAAAGGCTGGGGTGAAACAGGAATATATTCTAGGTATTCTAGGCATCTATACCAAGATATGAAGATGGAGAGGTGACATGTTAAGTTTGGAGACTAGTAAATAGTGCAATTGGGTGTGAAATGGTCATGAGGGGAGTAACATGAACAGATTGGATTGAAGCCCAATTGAAAAGGGCCTTAAATGTTAGGATAAAGAGTTTGCATTTTTTCTTAGAAACATTAGGGAGCCACTAGAAGTTTCTGCAGAAGAAAGACAATTTTGGCAGCTGTCTGAAGGATGGATTAGAGATGAGAGAATTCAATGGTAAAGAGACCAATGTAAAGGCTAGTGCTCTGTCATTTTTAAGGCGCAAAATAAATGTCATTATTTTCTTATGTAAAGTTATTCTGGCAATGGTCCAAAGGATGGGTTATATAGGGTGGGATTCATGGAACTTAATAATAATCATTGGATATTGGATAGCTCAATGGTTGCAAACATGGGACACTCTATAAATGATAGTGCCACAGATGAAAATAGTGGAATCGGAAGGAAAGATATGCTTAATGAGAAAGAAGACCACCAGCTTGGTATGCGTTGAGTTTGAAGTGCTGGTGGAATGTCCACATGGATACATTCTGAAGACAACTGGAAATGTGGGTCTGGAACTCCAAGAGAGGTGTGGATCAGTGATTCAATATTAACTCAAATAGGCCAGGATTCAGTAAGATGAGTGACCTATACACATTTTTGTTCTTTGCTCGTTGAACATGGCCCTGACTTATGGAGTAAATCTGTTTCCAGATATAAATAACTGGGGTGTTCTGAAGGATCTTACAGCCCCTGCCTCCTCACCCTGTGACGTGTTCCTAGGCAATCCTAAGAGAGTGACTCCAGGAAAAGTGAAAGTTAGAGACATTGTGTAATTATGACTTCAATTTTTACTAGGGGAGAGGAGATTTTTGAAGGTAGGAAAGAAGGAAAAACTTACCAAAACAATCAAGAGAGTTCTAAAATAAAACAAAGCACTTCAGTGTTACTTTGACAGACATTAAGGAAGTGCAAATGGTTAAATTGAGCCAATATATTAAAAAAAATCAATACTTCCCAAGTTAATTTAGACCACATACAATGTCAAAGAGCTACTGACTAGCATTTATAAATCTTTAATTCATATGGATTTAAAGAATATCATTTAAAAGATGAACAAGGATAGCAAGAGAAATAGTGAAAACTTTATGAAAGAGACTCATCCTACAATATTTCAAGTTAAACTATTAAAGGATAATTACAGAAATGTTGAATACTAGATTTAAAAAATAGAAAAAGAAATCAATGAAAAAATGTAGAATTCAGAAATGGTATTAAATGAATATAAGATTATGGATAAATTCATTAATAAGAAACAGTGGGGAAAGGAATGCAGTAGAATTCCATAACAATTATTGAGAAAACTGGATAGTATATAATAATGTATAATTGAATAATCTAACTTCTCAGACCTTCCCTCTCCCCAACCAGGAGACATTTCAGGACAGAAAGCTATAACAACCCTGCTACTAAAGTTTAGAAAGGTTATATCCAACTTACCTAGCTTAGTTCTAAACCAAAAACTTCAGAAACTAAATTTTCCCCCAGTCCCTAGTAGTTGTTCCAGGTCAACTCTAGAATTCTCTGGAAGACCACAAAGCTACTCTATCTACCACTTCTTCTGCTCCTAGACCTAGAACATTTAAAATACCATCAGGGTCAGTCTTCCAAGTGTTAGCTGACTCTCCAACAAGATTATAAACTCATCAAAATCTCATCAAGGGCATTGAATTTCTATTCCCCACGGAGAGATGACATACACTTAATATTTGAAGACTGAGTTAGCCATGGGGTTATCTGCAGGGATACTGGATAATATTTTCCCCCTACCTTCAAATACTAACCCCAATACCTACCATTCCATTACTATAACTTCACTCCTTGGAATCCTCAGAGTTTTCAAGGATCCATTTTTTAAATGAAATACTGTACTTCTACTCTGCTGTCTTATGACCTGGTGGTGCTGGGTCCCAATCAAAATTGAGCATAGGTGCTGTTGAAACATATCTATAGCATTTCTTCTATTGCTAAGTAAAGAAAGACTCAACACCAGGGTTGGTCACCAGATAACTTATTCCTTGAGCTTCAATAGCTCATGAATCTAAGGCATGGAGGGACTACTATCTGCATTGGTTGAGACACTATCCTCACCAAGGAAGTCACGAGTCTTTAAAGTTCAAGGACTCTACTTACAGTCATGAAAACTATTACATTAGTTTCAGACCATATTTCACTCCATGCAGCCATCCACCAGGACACAAGGATCTAGCCAATGTGTACATATTTCTCTCTGTCCTGCTGCTTACCTGTCTCTCCACACTAGGACCAGACCTCCAGAGACCCTGCCTCTCTCATCCCAGTAATTTATCCAATTTTGGGAATCCTCCTGGGAATGAAGCTATCCAGATTACAGAGTGAGTCAATCCTACCTCTGCCCTCTATACCTAGGGGATGCCAGCCCCCAAGACTACGTTTCTTCATTCCATGAGGCCAGGGGCTGGACAGCATGGAAAAATCCCCTTATAGTTAAAGATGTCTAAAAAGTAATTGGTGTCTCCAAGAAGTGGCGTGTTCCCCATACCTGGAGATCTTTAAACAGATGTTAGACAATGCCTTGTCAGGTAGATTGTAATAGGGATTTTTTCAGGTTAAGGGTGGAACTAAATGGCTACCGAGGTCCTTCTCAACTGTCAAATCTCAATTCTGTGACACCTTGACGTCTGGCATGTAATATACATTTAATAAATGTCTGTCACTCATTCCTTGATTTTCCCAACCCCCTTTAGCCTCTTGCCCTGGATAATAATCAAATATTATCATTGCTTCTAGAAAAGGGCATGAAAAACAACTGCCCTGCAGCTCCATTCACAAGACCCCTTATTGTGGGTTGTGCCGCACATCCCTCCTAGAAGGTAATCTCTGTGAAGGCAAGAGCTGTCTCACCTTTGTGTTTGTATCCCAGCATTTAGCACAGTGCCAGGCACATAGTGCTCATTGAGAGTGCTTAATGAAGACTTGATTGATTGCAAGTGCTATCAGTTCCTACTAGTTAAAAGTAACTAGGAAGAGACGTGGGATAACTAGGAGTGCCACAGGAATTACTAAGAAACAAACTTTACCAACACCCCCAACTTCACACTTTGTGCCAAGGTTTAACACTGATTGTTTGTTACTATCAGGCTGATAAACTGTCTACTCCTAACCTTCAGCATGATGGGACAAAGAAGGTAGGACTTGTAGGCTTTCCCCTCATTCTGGGAGGGATCAACCCAACACTTGTACTTGCCATACAGATTTCCCCAGGCAGCAGAGGCCTGGCCACAATGACTAGTTTCTCTGTTTTCACTTCCCATCAGTTTACTGATTTCTGGCAAAGCTTTTGTATTTCTACGGGGAAACTGAATTATCCTCGTTTGGCTCTAAATTGTAACATACCAACATGCTTCTTGGTCAAGGTGGCATCATTAAATGGGGGAGGGGATCTTAGGTCCTCTTCCGACTCTAAATCCTTTCACCTGAGGAATGCCAAAGAAGAATTGCCCCCAGACTTCTAAGGGCCTCCCCAGCTCTTGCTGATGGATTTCCTTCGGTCTAGTCTGCTCTCCGGTGCATCCAGGCAGCTCTGTAACTGGCCAACACTGCCCTCTCGAGGTCACTGTTCACTCAGCCCTGCTCCAAAATGAACAGTCCCAGTTCTCAAACATTTCCCAATTCAACCAAACGGCCCCTCCCTCTGAGACTCAAACCAAGGGCCTACTGCTCACAGACAGCCTCAGTTAAACAAAGTTGCCATCCTTCCCTGGTAAGCTCTGACACTGAGCAAGGAAGAGACATGACTCTTCACCTCAGATATCAGATTAACCCCTTTAACAGTCACTGGGAATTCCAGGGTTGTAGTCACCATATCCCTTTGTATGATCTATCCAAACCCAGCAAGGTTCAGGAGCACTGGATTCAAAATCTGGAGACATGCCTTTGAATCCAGTTACCCTATGTGAGTCCATACCACCTTTCTAGGTCCATTTCTTCCTTGAATGTGGTGTTGGATTCAGTGACCTTTAGCAACTTCATCCCAGCTCTAAACATGATCCTGTTTTCTGAGACCACATTGAAGAGCCTGCAACAAAGTCACCTGTCCCTGCTCTTCCCCTGGATTTAAGCCTGGGCCTTAGGGCACTCTTAACAAGAGGCCATAGCCTCCTTGCAGGCCAGAACTGGCTCCAAAGATGAGTCAATCAGTTTTTAGAGCAGGAAGTTTGTCCTCATTCAGCAGCTCCATTTCGGAAAGATTTCCTTGGTGGGACCCCCTTCACCAGAGTAATGGCATCCTTACCTATACTGTTGCCTAGCAACCCCCTCATTCCCACACACCTAGTTTCTTCCCTCAGACTTCTGAATCAGACCTTCCCTTTAACTCCTGAAGGAAGGTGAGGGTTGGTAATTGTTCTTCCCACTGCAATCTCTATTTCCATTCAAAGAACAGGCTCCACAACAGAGGAAATTGAGCCAGCTCAACTCTATACAGAAGTATAATCTGGGAATCTAGGCAACAATGAGAAAAACCTGTTCCTAATGGTATGTCAATCAGAAGAAAATTTTAGTACCCCATTCAACTCTGGGGGCCACATCTTAAGGACATACTAAGCTGGAAAAGATCCAAAAGAAAGTGAACAGGATAGTATAGGCCTGGAGAACAGGCTTAATGTACATTATTAAAAAAAATGGAAATACTTAAATTAGAATGTACTGAGGTAGGAGGTAAACAGTAATTGCATTCCAATATTTGATAGGCTATTCCATCCAAGATGAGTTGGATTTGGTTTATTTGGCCCCTGAAGGAGCAATGAGGAAAGAGGACAGAGGCTTCATGTAAATTATCTCTAGAGGTAGTGGGATCTTTAAAAAGGTTGAATGATCACTGGCCAGGGACAATGTAGAGAGGATTCTTGGTCAGTTTTTCCAATTTCTACATCATATGATTTGTGCCTCTGAAACTGGGAGCAGGAGAAAAGGGAGTAATGGTGCCAAGAGGAAGCCTCTCTGCTTCTGGCTCAGTTTCTGGAGATACAGACCCCTTCAAATGAGACAGTATTTGTAAAGCACTTGGCTTAGTGCCTGGCCAAAAGTAGGCACTTAATAAATGCTTGTTCCCTCCTCCCTGCCCCTAACACTTTCTTTTGCCCTTGAATCACCAGCCAATATCTGAAAACCTCAGTCTCTGGCTATCTCAGATCCTTCAATACTCCTGTCAAGCACTGGTCAGGATGACCTGAGAGCACAGGACTTCAGAGATGGAAGGGACTTCAGTAGGTGTCTAGTTCAACCTATATCCAAAAGGAATCTCCTATATAACATACCCTACGAGTGGAAAACAAGGTCTAGATTCTGGGGGTGAAGGGGGGTGAATGCAGGGTTTGACCTTTGCTGGGCATCCCTATCTTTTAAACATCACAGTAAAGGAGGGGCATAACCAAACAAGACCACCAGAGAGTTTGGGGAAAAGTGGATATCATGGATAAACAAAGTCAAAGAGGCTCAGAGGCGATGGGTCAACTTCTCAAATAATGTAATTTAATAATGACAATAATAAACACTCCACGGAACAAGAAAAAAAGTATGCTTCTTGGGAACGAACTTCCAGAAGATGTTTTAACATCTGGGTCCCCAGTCTTACGTCTCGGAACCACAGAAACAATGCCAAACCAAGAAGTCAGCTTTTATTTACCTTACTTTATGACTTTGTCCCAACTTATCTTTGTTGGTTATAGCTTTGTTTCCCTTCCCCCTTTCAGGAGGTTAGATTTCATTACTCATCTCTAAACCTACACCTAACTAGTGCTTCTATTTTATTATTGCTAGAGAGGACAATCCCCTTTCTCCTCTGAAGTGATCTCTTATGGAAAAAAGTCAGTGCAATAGAAGATACAGAGCCTACCAACTACTGTAAACCTATACTGGATTGTTTCCATGGCTCTAGTCTCATTAAACTTCAGCTATGAAAATATTTAACAAAAAGAGACATTTCCTTTTCCAGGGTCTTAAAACTCAAATGGACTCAAACCCTATCGAGAGGGAGAGGGAGAGGGAGAAGGGGGAGGGGGGGAGAGAGAAAGAGAGAGGTGCATACTAGAAAAGTAATTCTAAAATTGTCCTTTTACAGCAAACTTGGGAGGATCTGGGATCTGACCAGTCCCTTCTATGTGCTGTAGCTGTGATCAGCAACTCTACTAGACTCTGTGGAATTAAAGAACATCTGCATATCAGTACATACACAGGATGATATACAAGCATGTACACACAAGTATATTCTGTAAGTGTCTGGCCAACCAGGCACTTGATTCAGTCATATAGGGAAGCAAAATGAGAGGAGATAGATGGATATGGGGATGAGATGGAGCCCTGAAAAAACTGCATTCACTGCCTTCCCTTGCTGGAGAGATGGCACCATAGCTGACTGCTGGTTACCAGGTGTCTATGACCTCCCAAAGAATCTGCAGAGCCATGGAAACACAAGGAAACTGAGCTATGGTATAGGCCACTGAGCGGATGGGAGCTCTCAGTTTCACCAGGTAGGCAATGGTGTGAATTATCCTCCCCACAAAGAAGATGAAAAAGTGAAGCCAGGCTATGAAGGGGTCTGGGTCCAGGAAGGAATAGATGGATCCCAAGAACAGAAACGGTAAGATATTCTCCAGGTCATTCCAATGGGCTCTGGAATAGAAAGAGAAAAGGATGGTCAGCTGCAGATCACAGTTCTACTGCTGGAAGGGGATGCCTCCACACACAGACCAAATATATCCACTCAAAGTCCCTCTTACTCTGCTCCCAGTTCCTTGGTGTGATCCTAAACACCTCTTATTTGCACAGGCCACAAAAAGTAAACTTATAGGCCCTCCCCTCAAGAGATTTAAAATCTAGTTAGGGGAATAAGATGTGAAAAGTTGAATGATGGAATACAGAACTATAGGGGACTTACCTGAGTTTGATTCTCCTTCCTTCTAAGGGGTAGAAAGCTGGGGGGAGTGATCCATATTTGATTCATTAGGCAACTAGGTGGTGTGGTGAATAGAGCAGCTGAACTTGGAGTCAAGAAAACCTGAGTTCAAATTCAGCCTCAGTCACTTACTAGCTATGTGAGCCTGGGCAAATCATTGAACCTCATCCACCCTGTTTCCTTATCTGTAAAAATGGGATGATAATAATGGCACCTGCTTCCCAGGGTTGTTGTGAGGAAAAGAGAGATAAAATTTGCAAGACATTTTGCAAATCTTAAAGGTCTACATAAATGCTAGCTGACTATTAACTGTAGTTCTCTCACATCGTGACTTATAAGAGGTGTTCATATACACACATATATGGGGGTAGAGATAAACCTGGACATGCCTACTCCACAAAGAAGAAAAAAAAGAACATGGATACTAAATTAATTACCAGGTTGGCATTGTCACAGGTAGCAATCTAAAGTCTTAGCTGCCTAGAGCACTAAGAAGAGAAGTAACTTGTCCAAGGCTAGAGATGAGACATCCGGTTTTCCTGGACTTCCAGAAAGCTAAACAAGAGTCAGAAAATAAGACAGTCTTGTTGCAACGTTCTACAGCATATGGTGCTGCAGAGCAGCTTGGGGCATGTGCCCACAACCACTGAGCAGCACGTGACCAGAGGCAGGCTCTCTGACTTTTGTATGCTGCTTCTCCCACATCACTCCATCACATCTGCGAAACAATAATCAACGAGTAATTTGTAGGCTCCCTGACTCTACTTTTCAATGCAGTGCCTTTTATTATAAAGATCAGGGAAAGAGGAAAATCATCCATACCGACTCATAAATTAATGATGTGGGGGAGAGCCAACTTGCTTCAATCTAACTGAAACTGGTTAATGTTCTCCATGAGGCATTAGCTAACCTTTAAATTCCTTCAGTTCGTGGTAAACAGATTCCAAATTGCCATAAATTAGTTATTTAAATGAGTGGCTTAAACCCACCGGCTGGAAGTCTGACCAATTTGTGTGTACACACAACCAAGAAACATAGGATCGGAAAGAAAAACTGGAGTAGTCGTATCATAGAGCAAGAATGAGATATGGTAGATGGTTTGGTAAGGCTCTGAGAGGAAGTGTCTGGGGTAATGGAAGGATTTATGGGGGGAAAATACACATAAGTGCCTAGACTAGGATCTCTATCAATGGAGATCCACAAAAAGTGCCCCTCAAAGCAAGTGTGAAGCAAACTAACCAAAGTCCCTCACCCTGCTCCTCCCCACCAATTCTGTAACCCGTGATTCCCCACCCCACTCACATCACACACATAAATCCACAGGCTCCAGAATTTGTTTCATGAAACAGAATTTAATATTTTGAACTTAAAGGGATCATATATGCCTCTCATTTTTTCTGAGGCCTGCAAAGAGGAAGGGGACTTCCCTAAGTCCTGCTTCCATTCCAGGGTTCCTTCCTCCCCTGAATTCACCACCGTCACCATCAAGGGCAAGACCCATTCTAACTCATCCAAATGGAATGCTCCAGGCCCTAGTCACTCTGATTCTTTCAACAAAACCCTATGACTTCCCCATTTTCAAAATAAGAATTTCCATTTTTTAGCAAGAGTTGATTCATACTTGTCCAACCTGAAAGACTATTACCAAACAGGGAAATGGAAGAGACAGAAAAGGCCTGATGAACTCAGTTCAGCAACCCAGACCCAGTGAACTTTCTACCTTTATACAAAGGGACCAACCCTTTTCAGTCTTTGTTCTTAGAATCCGTGCCCAAAGGGACTGGCATATAATTCTATGTCTTATAAAGCTTGTAGTTTGCTTGTAGAGATGCTCTGTGACTGCTGAACAGTGCCTGCAATGGTTTAGCTTAACTCAGCCTTCTAAGGCTGACCAAAGGGCCAGTCAATCAGGCTGGCACGATTTTATTCTCACTGCTTTTCGATTTAGATGCAGCTCTTCCCACGACCCTCCTCCAATCTGCTTAGAAGGGAAAAACATTATCCGCAACTTCATCAAACATGATTTCTAATCAGTGCCCTGTTCAAGACTTGGTGCTTAAGGCAATTCTCTTCTACCTGCTGTCCCCTGAAGTGGCCCTTAGAAAAAACTGTGAAGCCTTTAAGGTAACCCTTCGTAGTCACTTATTGCTCCTTCTTAAACATGTTATCTATCCACTGCTAATAGAGTCAGGATTCCCGCACGCACTAAAGAATCCTGACCTTTATATCACTCTTTCCAGGAACATCTGCATTTTAAAAAGAGAAAATTGAAAGGGGCTGATGCTTAACATCAAGGAAAATATCTCTACTGCTAGGATGTCAGGCTGGTAGAGGTAAAGATCTAGAGGAAGAAGTGGTGGGGATGCCTGCCCAACATCTGATTGGATAGGTCATACTCAGGTGGATCCCGATTTTAGGATTCCCATTTATAAAAATCTGCACTGGGCAGCACGGTGCCAAAAGTACCTCAACTTTGATATAAAGAATACTGGAGGTCCTGGGTTCAAATCCCACCTGATATGTCTTATATGTGTGATCATCCTTGGGCAAGTCACTTAATCCCCTGAGCCTGTTTCCTTACCTATAAAAAGAGGTAATGTTGGATTAGAGGGTCTTTGAAACCCCTTCCTGCTCTAATTCATGGTCCTACAATCCTAGCACTTACCAGTAATATACCCTGAGCAAAAATCCCTTTCCCTCTTTCCTCCTGTTTTCTTATCCACAGAATGGGGATAATCTGCATTGCCTACCTACACCACAGGGTTGTGAGGAAAGCACTTCTACTAGTATCATAATTAACAACAGTAGAAATGCCTCGGCAAGATGCCGACTTTGCTGCCCCAAACATGCCACAGGGACGTCAAATGAGCAGCGGCAAGTACTTGGAGATCTCTAGCAACTGTGCAGTGCCAGCATCAATCATGTTTGTTTTAGTGGAAAGAGGTACTGGGCTGGAATTCTACCACCCCAGTCCCTGGGTGACCTCCTGAGCAAGTCGCTCCCCACTGCAAGTTTTGTTTCTCTTTGGGCTTCCTAGGCCCACGCCAGTTCTAAGATCCAGTGACCAACATTAGCACGGACAATAGTCCTCAGGCGAGCAAGAGAGCTTGCTTCTCATGTCTGGCTCCCACTGCTGCTGGCGCTGGGCTGCTGGTGGACAGGAGACATCTGGGTACCGTCATACAGCTGTTCCTTCTCAGGGTTTGTCTAAGCGTAAGCTTTGCTGGGCATACACACAGGGTCTCTGTGGAAACCCATCCACTACTTCCTGTCTTGGGTAAACAGCTACAACCTCCAATGACATTCTCAAAAACAAACCTGGAACCTAAGCAGTAGGTATGAGGTCCAATGAAACCTTTTTCTTCTTTCTTAAACCCAAACCAGATGAGAATACAGTACTCTACTTCCATGAAAGTGCTACCTGTGATTAATTCACTAACCCACTCACCACAGCAGTTCTCATCCAAATCCTTAAACTGAGACCATTCCCAGAGGAGCTAGCTCCCTTTCCTCCTAATCTCATGGCATTCAGATGTTTTCACCCACCCATATGCACCCCTGCTCCTGTTTTACCCCGTTTTCTCCAGCAGATGGCCCTCACTATCATCTCACTCTAACAATCAATCTCTCCCTATCTACTTAGGCTGCTGCTTCCATACTGCCTATAAACGTACCAGTTCTCCCCATCCTCAAAAAATTCTCATTTGATCCAATCATCCCCACTAGCAATCGTCTTTATTTCTCTTTCCCTTCATGCCTAAGCTCCTTGAGAAAGCCATCTACAATCGGCGCCTCCACTTCCTCTCCTATCTCTCTCCTAAATTTTGCAATCTGACTCCCAGCTCATCATTCAAATGAAACTGCTTTCACCCAAGATGTCCCTGGCTTTTACATGCCAAATCTAATCGCCTCTTCTCAATCCTCATCCTTCTGGACCTCTCTCTGACACTACCCCTCTTTTCTTCTGGACGCTCTCTGTTCTCTAGGTTTTTGTGACAATGCTCTCTCCCAGTTCTCTACCTACCTGACTGCTCCTCCAGTCTCCTTTGCTGGATCTTCATTCAGGTCACACTCATGGGTATCCCCAAAGGCTCTATCCTCGGCCTTCTTCTCTTTAACCTCTATACTATCGTCTGGTGATCTCCTCAGCTCTCACAGGTTCGACCGTCACCTCTACACAAATGATTCACCAAGTGAGACAATCTTTTTCTTGAACTCCACTCCACACTATCAACTGCCTACTGGACATCTTTAACTAGATGTTATCTCAAACTCACTATGTCCCAAACAGAGCTCTTTTTCTTTTCCCTCCAAACCCTCTCCTCTTCTAAACTTTCCTGTTACTGTCTAACGCACCACCATCCTCCCAACAATCCAGGTTTACAACTTCATTGTCATCCTCAACTCCTCATCTGTACTCATTCCACAGACCCAATATGCTGCCAAACCTGGCTGTTTCTACATTCCCAACATCTCTCTGCTCCACAGGCCCTACTATGGCATACACCCTCATCACCTCATCCCTGGATTGCCAAAACAGCCCTCCTGCTGGTCTCCTTGCCACTCTAGTCTTTCCCTCCTTTCTGTTGCCAAAGTAGCCTCAGTCAGTGGTTCCCACCTGATCAAATACAAAATTCTCTTTGGCTTTTAAAGCTCTTCACAACGTGGCCTCTGTCTATCTTTCCATTCTCTTACATATTACTTCCCCCTTGACCCTCTATGACCCAGTGACACTGGCCTCCTGGCTCTTCCTTGCACATGACACTCCCATCACTCAACTCTGGGCCTTTTCATTGGCCATCTCATGTCAACAATGTTCTCCTTCCTCACTTCTACCTCCTGCCTTTTCCCAAGACAGCTCAAAACCCACTTCTGCCAAAGGCTTCCCCAATCTCACCATCCCCAAGATTATTTCTCATGTGCAGTAGCTATGTGGGCATTGTTTGCATGCTTTCTTCCCCAACACTATGTGAGCTCCTTGAGGGCAGACCTTAGCACCCAACAAATGCTTAATACATGCTTGGTGACTGATCTGAGCAGGTTCTCGACAAGTCTCTCTGCCTGCAGTTTCTCTTCTCCTCACCCATCTTCCACACAACTGATCCTGAATAATACTCTTCTAATAGAATCTATGATCATACTATTTCTTAAATGGGGCACCTTCAATGACTCCCTAGCAAACAAAAAAGGAACTCCTTACATTAACATATAATAATAATTTATATAGTTCTTCTTGAAAAATATTTTATAGCTATTACCTCATTTTATCCTCATAACTACTCTGGGAGGTATGTGCTCTTATCATCTCCATTTTAAAATTACGGAAACTGAAATAGACAGAGGTTAAGTGACTTGCCCAGGATCACACAGTTTGTAAGTGTCTGAGGGAGAATTTGGATTCAAGTCTTCCTGATTCCAGGTCCTGCATTCTGTCCGCTGCACCAGCTAGCTGCACTCAAAGCCTTTCACAATGTGGCTCCAATCTACCTGGGCAGCTTTACCCCATGATACTTCTAACATATATTACACTTTCCTGTCACAATGCACTCTTCTCCCCCTCAATTCTGTCCAGTCTTCTTCCATCTCGATGCTTTTGCTCATGCCATCCCTCCCAACCCCCCTTGCCTATAACGACCTTCCCTCCAGGGCCAACTCCAAGGCTCTCTTCTATGAAGCCTTCCCTGAATTCCCCAGATAAAAACAATTTTTATCTCTTTAAATTTTTCATAGCAATATGCCTGGATCCCTCATCCCCCTTCACTTCACTCTCTTACAGCATAGTTATTTCTATACTTGTCTTTCCTCCATCATCCAACTATAAGTTTATCGAGAGCAGAGCATGTTATATCTATCTCTTTAAGCTCTGAGCCCAAAGCCTTGGCTACAGTAGATGTTAGATAAGAGGTAACATTTCTCTAGTGCTTTAAAGGCTTTCTAAGGCAGGCATGGAGGTGTGCTCCTCTAATGCTTGCTCCTGGGAAGGGGGAGGTCAGAGTAATGGACCGAATGAGTTCAGTAGCTCTGAATGCTGATTGGGTGTCCTCTCTAGTAGGTCACCACTGTGATGAGCCCCCAGGAGCAGGGAGGCCAAGCTACCTATGGAGGGGCAAGCTGGCTCAGACTGGAAGCAGAACAGGCCAAAGCCTCCCTGCTGATGAGTACTGGCATTGGAGCCACCAGTAGCTGCTGTATCTCCAGCCCAGACAAAATGGGGAGACCCAGTCTCAAAAAATTAAAAAAAAATAAAGGCTTGCAAAGCACTTTACATATATTACCTCATTTGACCTTCACAGCAACCCCATAAGACAGATTATTATTTTTGCCCCATTTTACAGATGGGAGACTGAGGCTGGAGGAGGCTAATGATTTTTCCAGTATCACACAGCGATTACATGTCAGAGGCTGACTCCAAGGCCAGTATTCTTTCCCCAAATCACCTCGCTTGCTAAATTGAAGCTCAATAACCAGTAGAGGCATCCTGCCTCAATCCCATGGATTCTATTTCTAATACAAATGGCAAGTGAGCAAGTCAGTTAGTGGAAAAGCACAGCCGTCCCAAGGTTTCCTCAGAAAAGGACAGCACCTCAGTTAGGATGGGCCCTCAAGAGGTCATTTAGTCCAAAATGTATCCCAAAAGCAATCCCCTCTATAACATCCCCATCAAGTATTTATCCAGTCTTCACTGGAAGAATGTGAGGCACAGATTTGCCCCTCATAGGTTTTTCCAGACTAGAAAACCTCCCAGACTTCACTGACCCATGTTCTCTGTTCTATACAACTTGCCCACCTCTCCAGGACTCCATACAGAAAAAGCATCAAGCAAACATCTCCCCCTCATTCAAGAAAGAGCCTTACCAGGACTTTCCTACCCCAGAATCAGGTTCTGAATTAGACATACGGTGCCCTTCAAGAAGGAGCACAGTTTATGTTAAGGTACAGTGCTAGATGTTCTCTGAGATCCCCTCAAGCTCTGAGATTTGATAAGCTCATGACTCTCAGCTGCTTCTGAAGAAATCTATCTTAACGCAGTCAGAATAGTGCAGCTGTGCTTTGCTTTACACAATAAATTAGAGACTGATACCGGAGACAGAGAAGAAATTATTATCACCTTTACCTTTAAGAAACGATCATGACAGTGTTCTTTTAACCAGCTTCTCTACTGTGTTTTAAATGATTTGATTTAGGGGAAAAACTCTATTTGCAAACAAAAAAAATGAAAGAGCATGTCAAGAATCAAACCAACAGTTATGCTGATATCCAGAGAGCACGTGGATTGATCAGGAAGAGGGCATAGGGTTCTAGAGCCAGTCCTAAAACAAATGTTCTGAGCTCAATGGCATTCTTTTTGGAGAGAATCAAAGGGTCTAGGACAGAGGAGTGGGTGGTGAGATGGTGCTGAATTTGAGATTTCATTATTAAAAATAACAGGGCTAGGAGGACAAGGATAGATAATTGTGGGGGGGGGGGGGAGAACCAAAAGATTACAAGAAAAAAATATCATTTAGCCTGCCTATGGATATACTGCTAACCAACTTGTAGCAGGATGCACTTGTCTTACTCAAAAATCAGAAGATTAAGAGCTTGTCTTCACACATCTCTATCTTCTTTAAGTCATTTACTGAGGCTCAGTTGCTAACTTTTAATTTGCTTTATATAATATTTTATATGTATTTTCTCCTAAAAATGAGGCAGATCCTATTCTTATCCCCGTTTTACAAAAGAGAAACTGAATCGACAGTAGTTATGTAACTTCTTTGGGGTCACCCAACTGACAAACACCTTGGACAGGATTTGAACCAAAGTTTTCCCATCTCCAAGCACAGAGCTCTTCCTCCTGTATCTTGCTACCTTTCTGATGTACATCCTTTTGCAGTAAAGATCAGAAATATAAACTGTATCACATTACAGCTGGCAAAACACCTTAGAGCAAGAGTAAGCAAACCATAGCCCACTGTTCAAATCTGGCCAATTAAAAAATCATTTTTAGCTTGCAAGCCATATGAAGAGATGGCAAGTCATATCTGGCCCATAAACCATAATTTGCCAATCCCTGCCCTTGCAGCAGGAGCTTCAGTTTCCTCATTTCACTGGTATGGAAACTGAGGCAAACCACCCAAGAATCTATATGCTACTTGCTCTGTAGAGTAGGTTTTCCTTTTGCTTTCCTGAAACTTAGGCTTCAAGGAGAATCCTCCTAGATCCTACTCTTCTGGGATTCAGTGCCTTATTTCATGCTCACTAACTCAGAATTCAAAGGATCACATATCCAGAGCTGGAAGAGCCCTCATCATCCCAGCCAACCTAAGGCCCACATAAATTAGGTGACTTTTCCAAGGTTGCGCAAGTATAAGCAAGAGGTGAAAGAGAGGTAAGTCAACCTAAGTCTCTCTCCCTGGAGGGCTCTCTCAGGCTGGGCGTTACCTGCATTCTGACACAATACTGATACAGAGGATATTCTCCCCAAGGATGAGTTCTAAACATAGACTCTCTAAGCAATAATCCTGCACAGTATTCCCACTCCTCACAACTGTATACATAAATAGAGCCATGTAGCCCAGGTCACTAAAAGGCAGCACATACAGTGGAAAGAATACTGTATTTGGAGTCAAGAGTACCCCAAGTCAAATCCTCAATCTGTCTGTGTGACCTTAGAAAAGTCCTTAACCATTTTCGGGCTTTAATTTCATCACCAGTAAAATGAGAGGCTTGGCTTGGAGAACAGATAATGAACCATGCCTTTCTTCCCTCAGCAGGGAGTTTGGGGGCTACAAGGGCAGCATGTTGCAGACATTGTTAGTAATATTACATATTACTGCAATTACTGTTTTTCTGTTACAAGGTTCCGTTGAAGGTGGAGAAGGAGGGGGGAGGAGGCATATGTGTTAAAACAAAAGGCATTAATAAATCTCTTTTCAAGAGGGAGTTGGATTAGATCAGGGCTTCTTAAATTTTTTCCATTCATGACCCCTTCAGCACTTCTTAAACTACCAGTTGTAACAGTCACAACCCACAGTTTAAGAGGTGCTGGACTAGATGACTTCTAAAGTTCCCTCTTCACTCTCTAACTAGGATCCTATAAAAATGGTTCCAAATAAACCCACTAAGGACATTCTCCAAGGTGGAGGTGAGGGAGCAAAAGGCAACACAAAGGCCTGTTTCAAAGAGAACGTATTTGCAGAATCTAATCTGAGAAGAAAAATATGAAAAATTCATTCAGCCAACAGGGGTAAGGACTGACGTGTGTCAGTGTGTCATTCGTAATAATGACTACTTCAAGGCAAAAGCAATCCAAACAAACTCACTCCAGACTAGACTTGCTCCCCACCCGCTGTAGCTTCACTGTACTGCAATATCCTGCCTCTTGCTGAGCCATTGCGACAGCAGCCTGAATTTTACTATGTCATTACAGCCATTTGGAAATCTGATAGCTGTCTTTTAGAAGTGGCGCCTTCCCCTCAGGGCCAGGCCCCACTGGGAGAGCAGCTGCTAGGAGTCACGTTCAGGCAATCCTGGAGGCAAGCCACTTTCCGCCCACTATGTCTACAATTTTCATGACATTCACTTTAAGGCAACCCTATCTCAGCCCATTTTTATAGCTAGTGAAAAACACAGTAAAACCTCATTCATTTAGAGTAGAGTTTTCAAAACGTGGCCTGGGAATACAAGGGGGAATATCTGCTCAGGACCTTTTCAGGTAGTCCACAATGTCAAACTGTTTTGATCGTAACACTAAGATGTTTTCCTTTCTAATGCAGTAAACATCAGTGGGACAGTTATATGGCATAGTGGATAGAGTGCCAAGCCTGGAGTCGGGAAGATGAGTCTTCCTGAATTCAAATCTGGCCTCAGACACTAGCTGTGTGACACGGGGCAAGTCACTTAGCCCTGCTGGCCTCAGTTTCTTCATCTGTAAAACACACTGGAGAAAGAAAAGGCAAACCACCCAAGAAAAGCCCAAAGGAGGTCATGAAGATTCAGACATGACTGAAAAACATCTGAATAGCCAAACAAATATCAATAGACAACAAACAAAAATGTGCTGGTCAATGCTCAACCACTAGCGCTCCAGGAGAAAAAAGGGCGTACACCAAGACACACTTCATGTTTAATCTGCATGGTTAACATCTTCTCCAGCACTTCCTTAAGTCTAGACAGCCAATAAAACAACAAATCAAGCCCCGATTTATAGCTTTTGCTGATTTTCAAGAAGTCACCTTGAAAGAAGAACTCACTAAAAATTTAGCAGCTGGCTCCTCCAGTTTTAGTTAGTTCCATTATATCCCTTGATATTACTTGCATAAATAAAAGCTCATTTGGGGTGGGGGGTCTTCCATAATTTAAGAGCGTAGGGATTCTGAGGCCAAAAAGTTTCACAACTACTGGTGTAGAGAAGCGGGAAGCTGGGCTCCATCGACATCCCAAACAATGGAACAAATAAATACGAAGTCACATTTTTAAAATATCCGACAAACTAATAAATTTCAAGTAACTAACTCAGCACCTACCCCAGGGCCTTCAATGTTTGATGAACTGGACTGTGAAAATATATTACTTTGAAGGCACCTCAGTGGGTTGGAATGGGGGAGAAGTGCAGACATTCCTTCCAACAGATGTACAGGCTCTAACTCGTCCATGTCTTCTTGTCTATTCCTACTATAGATACTCTTGCAGGTGGGCCATCCACTGTGCTGGGAGCCTTTCTCCAAACTTTCTGACATCACATGAATAATAATCATAGCAAGAATGTATACATCACTTTAAGGTTTGCTTTACACACACTCACTCATTTGATAAATGGATGTAATGGAACCCATGGGCTGTCCACTGATCATCTCTCACATCACTTTCCTCATCTGTAAAGTGAGGAAGTTAGACTAGCTGGCTCCCGGGTCCCTCCCACCTCCTTTCTGGTCCCATCTCACGGCTGGCGCCATTTTGTTGCTGCTTCTCAGACACCTTAGAGTCCACATCTCTTCAGAAGGACCTCTAAATGTTCACTCTTCAGAGATGAGGTTACTCTGTGACTCATCCTCATGCAGCATCATCAGGATAGTCATGTTTTAAAAATTGGCCTTTGTTTCAGGGCGAAGCTTGGGAGCATTAGATATACAGCACAATTTTCCACAGCCTGTGTATCTAGTCTACTATTTTCTCCTGGGCCCATCTCATTGCCCCACACAGTTTTCTTCCAAGATGTAGGTACTAATTGGCCAGAAATATGGATCATCTGTTAAACAACATGTTGTAGTTCTTTATCCACTAGGGTTTTCCTGTGTGGATAGTTAGGCTAAACACTTAGACATGATTATGGGTTTCATTTAAAAGGTTCTGTAATGTTCTGGAGCTTGAGGCAATCAACCCTATGTCATCTGCAAACATAACAACTAGAGTAGTGATGTCAAACTCAAACAGAAATGGACTTTGCCCTGGGCATCTTTCAACATGGTGATAATCAAGCTTAGACTCCAAGGACCTGCGCTTTCATTCGAGTGGGTGCTCTTTCCACCAACTCAGATCACAACAGCAGTTTGGGGTTTTTCTGAGTTTCTATAGCTGAAAAATTCACTACCTTGTAGCCAACTACCTGATGATGAGTTTCTTTCAATTGAGCTAGACTGGTCTTCCTAAGACTTCATCCACTTTGACTAATGGAAAACTTACTAACAATGCCCATTCCAAAGCACTCTAAGTTTTATAAGATGCTTCTCTTACATTAACTTTAAAATATGGAAAGCAAAAACAAAAACAAAACAAAAGGCAGGTAGTGAATTATCCTGATTCTTAAAATAAGGAAACTAAGGTCCAGAGAAGAAGCAGTTTGTCTAAGGTTAAAAAGCTATGATCACAGGCTCCAAGAGCTGGAAGGGACCTAAGAGGTTGACTAGTCTAACCCCCTTCATTTTATAAATGAGAAAACTGAGGTCCAGGGAGGCTGAGTGCCCAAGGGTAATTACACAGAGCAGAGTTAAAAGTTGAACCCAGATCCCCCCTGCACTGACTCCCATGATAAACTCTAACCCAGACCCTTTGACACCAAATCTAATGTTCTTTTCAACTACATCTAGCATTGCCCCCTTTATCCATTGGGCCCTTATCGACACTTTCCTCCTGTTCCTAAATCCCAATGCAAGCATCTGTCCCTATCAGTCCATCCCTTGGGCTTGTCTATACATTCAAGAGAAGGGTAACAGCCTCCTGATAATGTGTGGTGGTTTTTCTCCTTTTCTTCGCCTCCTTCTGAGGTGATCTTTCTCCTTTGCACTAAGCCACATAAATAGCTCCCAGTTATGTTTATACAGGTAAGGTCTTAGCATTCCACCCCATTTCCCAGATTGCTATTTTCAGGCCATCTAAAAAGGCAGTATTTAAATGCTGTGGTAGAGGGTACTTTTGCCTCCTCTCCCCAACCTTCCCTGAGTACAGCACAAGTTTTTCAGATTTTGAGCTCACCTATGGGGTGTCTTTACTGCTCTAAAAAACCAAAACACAAATGCTTTCATGACCCAGCTCCATCAGCCTTGGCCTAATATTTAACTGCTCTAGTCTCTGCAGGTTGATGAGATTTTCTCCTTGGGCTATAAATTTTTAAAATCTCTGAAAAACTAATGTCTCTGTTTGTTCCATACTCTGCAATAACTTGCTGAGCTGTGGAAAAGCTGCCAAGGACTCTGGTAGTTCCCCACTATTTGGACTCCAGCAATTCAAGAGCATAGTGTGGCACTGGCGGGAAGTGTAGGACTTAAAGTCAAAGACCTGAGTTCAAGTTTTGGCTCCACCAAATGGCTATGAATAAGTCACTTAACCTTCAGGAAGGAGCAGAAGGAAAAAGAAGAAAAGGACAAAGGGGAAGTAAAGGAAGAGGAGCAGGAGGAACAAGAGGGAATACTTTCCAGGCATGAGGGATAGGTTGATGGTAAATGAAATGATCAAATGAGGAAATAGTGTAAGTAAAGAGAGCTTTATAACTAGTGCCAACTAGTTGTTTTCTAGCTTGAGATGACATACCCATTCATTTGTTTAGGGCATGGAAGGATTTGTCCCCTGTCCCAAGCCACCCTGTATCTAGCACCCACCCACCCACCCACACTTACCCCTTCTCCACCACTGTTTCCACCAACTCTAACCTCTCCACCTTAGCTCAAAAACTGGCAGAAGGGGAGGAGAATGTCTGACATCACCCATCTTTCCTTCACATTTCACCAACCACCTCTCCAACATAGCATTAAGTGCCCCAGCACAGAGGAGGGGAAGAAGTGAGAGAACTAGAAACACAGAAGGACCGAAAGCAGATACTTGCCTGCGGCAACGTTCCACATCTGGGTCTGTCCGGCAATACTGGAGGCCTCCATGCTTCAAGGCATCTTCTGGATTTGCAAAAGCCTAAAAGATATTCATGGACAATTACTATTGTACGGGAAACAAGTCAGGCCTAGGGATATTTTGGCACAGGAACCTCCACTTGAGGTTACCTGGGTCAGTCATCTCTTCATTTCTCATCAGCTGCAATTTAGAGTCCTCTATCATGCCCCAGGAAAGGCACGCTAGGGGTGCAGTGAATATAGCACTGAGCCTGCTATCGGGAACGCTCAAGTTCAAAACTAGCTATGTGACCGTGGGTAAGTCATTCTGTTGGCCTCAGTTTCCTCACTTGCAAAATGGGATAATAACAGAACCTTGTAGGTGTCATTTATTATGATTCTTTCCCACATGATAGGATGGTGGTTGCATATCAGAAGTAAAGTTTCAGCATAGAGCATAAATCTTGTTCAGGAGCTGGGAAGGAAAAGGAAGAGAAGTAATCCACTGAGCATCACTGAAAGCTTAAAGGAAACATGACTTCCTGAGACACAGAAATGTGTGTGATCATAGATTTATCATTGGAAGAGACTCTAGAGCTCATCTAATTCAGAGCTCTCATTTTCATTATGAGGAAACTGAGACCCAGAGAAGTTAAAGTCATTTGCCCAAAGTCTAAGACAATGTCAGACATCAGCCATCTCTCTCTCCCACACAGCATTAAGTGCCCCAGCACACAGGAGGGTAAGAAGTGAGAGGCAGAAACACTTCTAGGCAGAAATGTTTGTGAGGATCAAGCGAGATAATTGTAAAGCACTTAGCACAGTGCCTGGCACATAGTACTGCCTGCGTTTGTCCTTCATTGTCGAAGACGACCACGCCATCAGAGAAATGGTGACATGACTTGCACTTGACTTTGTTTTGAGTGAGAGAGGGCTGTGCAGGTCACCAGCCTCACTTCTCCTCCAGAGCCATCTGAATCCAGTGACCAGATCTTCATCAGGACGATCGGAAATAACCCAGGATGAGGCAATTGGGGTTAAGTTTCTGATGTGAGATTTGAACTCAGGTCCTCCTGACTCCTGCACTGGTGCTCTATCCACTGCACCACCTAGCACCAGTCTTGATAAATGTCTGTTCTTTCCCTCCCTCCCACTCCCTTTTTATCCAAGGAGATCACTTCAGCCCTGGAATTCTTACCTCAGTCCCTGGGGCTCCTCCTTGCACCTTCATTTAAAAATGCTCAGATCAGCCATACAGACTCCTTTATCATGGCCTTGCCTGTCTCGAGCCCATCTTCCTTTAATATGGTGTTATCTCCTTGAGGGCAGGCACTATCTTTTTTTTTAAATTTATATTTGTATTCTCAGCATTTAGCACAGTGCCTAATACAGAGTAAGTTAATAAATGTTTGTTGACTGACTGCATTAACTTCACACAGGGCCCCAAGAGTACTCTCAGCCTGTTTCTGCTTTTCCATTAGAATGTAAGGGTCTCACAAGTAGGGTTTTTTTTTCAATAATTTGTACACCTACCTTCTAGCACAAAGCCTGGCACAGAGCAGGCGCTGAGAATAAGAATAGCTAGCTTTTGTATAGTGCTTTAAGGTTTGGCAATGCCCTTTACATGAGTTACCCCCTTAGGTATTCAAAATAACCCTGGGAGGTAGGTACTATTCCCATTTTACAGATGAAGACACTAAGGCTGACAGAGATGGAGTGACTGGCTCAGCTAGTAAGTAGTTAAGGCAGAATCTGAACTCAAGCCTTCCTGAATCCAAGTCCACACTCTATCTGTTAGCTTTCTAAATAAGCAGCTTAACAAATTCTTGTTGATTCACTGATACTAGGAGCTGAGCAAGAAACAACATCTTTCTTGCAATAAGAACTAGAATAAGTACATTTAGAAAATTAAATGCTTTTAGCACTAGGAGACCCCATGGTATATGGGAAAAGGGTGAATTTGGAGTTAGAAGACCTGGGTTCAAATCCCAGCTCTGCCACTTATCATCTGTGTGAATTTGGATAAGCCATCTCTAGGCCTGTTTGCTCATCTACAATACAAAGGCATTGTAGCGGATGGCTTCTGAAATGCCTTCCACCTCCAGGATTCAGAGCCCAGGATCCTCAGTGGATCATTATCAGTTCCCATATCTAGTTGATTTTGCAAGAGTCAAACACTTCACCCTTCCCATGATACAGACAGGGAGGGAGGGAGCTGGGAATTTATGGTGTTTGTCCCAAGCTCTTTGATGAGTTCATTGGAACTGGTAATCTCAAACCAAGTGAGGCCCAACCTCTGGAATCCTATTTTGAGCCAGCAGAGCTGCAACATGTTTCTTGAAGCATGAAATTATCCTAGACCTTCATTCATTTCTTCAAAAAATACTTCCTGCCTGTTGTGCTTTAATATACTAGCAAACTGTAAACAAGGGTTTGAAATGCAAAGAATGAAAGCAATTACAAAACAAGGCATGAAGAAGCAAGGTCGGTCTAATCTGAGGAATTTCCTTCCCCAACAATACCTTCAAATAGGAATAATTATTCTTGAATGGGGCAATGACTACAGGCTTTGGTAATATAACAAGCCCCTGTGTAAGAATGGGTACTCCTCTTACTTGTTCCCATGCCTTTAAAACTGCAGTTAGTGGCAAAGCAATGGCTTGTATGCATTTTAGATTCCTAGAAGTATCACCCACATGACTTTGAACAAATGACTTTAACTTCTCTGGGTCTCAATTTCATCATAATGAAAATGAGAGCTCTGAATTAGATGAGCTCTAGAGTCTTCCAACGATAAATCTATGATCACACACATTTCTGTGTCTCAGGAAATCATGTTTCCTTTAAGCTTTCAGTGATACTCAATGGGTTACATCTCTTTCTTTTCCTTCCCAGCTCCTGAACAAGATTTATGCTCTATGCTGAAACTTTACTTCTGAAATGCAACCACCATCCTATCATGTGGGAAAGAATCACAATAAATGACACCTAGAAAGTGCTTTTGGTGCTTAATAAATGTTTGCTGACAATTAAAAAAGCATATTTGACATCAGTTATCTCAAATGATGAGGTACTTGATACAGGTATTATCATTTCCATCTCACAGATGAAAAAACAGAGAAATCAAATGTTCCAGAGGTCACACAATTCATAAGTAGAAGGATTTGTTGGGATTTGAACCCAGATGTTTTGACTGTAACCCCAATGCTCAGAAGGGCAAAAGACAGAAACAGGATGACTAATTAGAATATCAACAGGAACATCATA
This sequence comes from Bettongia penicillata ogilbyi, assembly GCA_023548195.1. Taxonomy (NCBI): domain Eukaryota; kingdom Metazoa; phylum Chordata; class Mammalia; order Diprotodontia; family Potoroidae; genus Bettongia; species Bettongia penicillata. The sequence continues at coordinate 1,851,480 of JAJHZJ010000380.1, read as the reverse complement.
TGGTAAAACTGGAATTGAGTGAAAACTCCTGGTGAATACTCAGGGCTACAGTCCTCTGCAGCAGGCATTCTCTTCCAATTTTATATAATATAAAACAGGCCCATCTTGCTGGCTCATATACTTATTTGTCTGATGATCATCCAGTTAAAAATGCATTCCCATCTTGAACAGTTTTTACTTCTTATTTCTTTGCTTTCATTCTCTCTGTATTTTTCCCCCGATTATTAAGGGACTAAAACATGTCGGGTGAAAATTCTTCTACATAAACTGTGCCAGAACCTGAATCCTCCTGATTATTTCCAGCTAAAACTCTGGCTCAGAAGATTCTGATGGCCCTGGAGAATAATCAGCCTGGGGCTTGGGGAATTTCCACTTAATGATCCCCATGTCCCTGAATTAGTCAAATCTACTCCACCCCCAAAATACAATTTCCCTGTGAAAGATACAAGGCTCCAAGGCTGCTAGATAGTTCTATTCCGGAACTGTGGGTTTAAAAGAAATCTGATTTTCTTTCCGGATACCAATAAGGGATTAACAAAATCATACCCTTTCAGAGAACATGTCATGTCAAATGAGAAAAATGTTCTTTACATGCAAAAGATGAAAAAACCCGGCCCTATTGAAACAGACTGGGGGGGAGGAGAGAATTGAGAGAAAGAGAATCCCAAGTGAACAATAAGAAAATATTTAGCATCTAACTCACTTCTAAGTCTCCACCAGAGTATAAACATATACTGGGTTTTATTTACCAACTCTAACTATTTGTAGAGATAACAGAACAAAACCAGAAGGGGAAGGAAGGAGGGTTCAGAGGGACTGAAAACTTACTTTCTTCCGAAGCCTCACTTGCCCGGTTATTACTGCCAACAAGTACATCTTTATGACTAGCACGGTGCTGTAGAAAAGGAAGTTCGAGAAGACTTCGTTGTCCATCATCCTGTTAGCGGGAACCGGGGCTCGGTCCCCTTCAGATGCCCGGCCAAGTGGAGGGTTCCTTGTATGCATGTGTTTGAGAGAGCAGGGCAGAGATTGGGAGAGAGGAAAGAAGGGGGAAGAAGGCGGAGAAAGGAAAGGGAGGGATGGTTATGAAAAACCTTTAGTTTATAATCAACGAAGAGACACCCACACAGAGGCACAGAACCTTAAGGTGACAGATCATCATTTTCTTAGCCTCTCCTGCCTGAAGCCCTGAAGTCCTGCTCATTTAGCAGGATGTGTCTTCTCAGCCTCCAGGTATTCTAGAAGATGTTGAGAGCTCCTTTGTAACACTGAAACCTCTAAGCTGCAAGTTAGTTAAGGAGCATGCCAACAAAGGATTTATCCTTGCAAGAAATGCCACCCTCCTTCATTGGGGGGCAGAAAGCTACCCCAGCCAGAACCCTCCAAACAATTTCATACCCCCACCTTTACTACAAACCACCTTCCATGCACTTAGCTTTCTATTTTCTCAGCAGAATGAACTTACCTGCTCTGGAAAACTATAGACAACATTCTTAAAATAGAATGCCTCCCTAGACCAATGAGTGGGAAACATATCTCTGGTCACACTGAAGACTTTATAGTCTATTAGAGAAAGATACTGGGACCTCTCAAGCACCTTCATGGTCCATGGTTTGACAGAGTCTTTCCTACTGGTACCTGAGCTCTAACAGAAGGGATGCAGGGGAGTTGCCTAAAATGCCTCCTTTCCTTCCCCTCAAGGTACAGCTTTAATTTGATTTTCGGAAGTAAGGGTGTCCCTACCATCACCTAGAAAAGACACTGCAGCAAAAGGGAATGGGGTAGGGGAGGTGGGAATGGGTGCTAGGGCTCACTGTCCTGTCTTGTTCTATTTCCTGTACTAGATTCTGAACTCCATGAGGTCAGGGGTTTTCTTTCTCAATCTATCTGCCAAGATAAATCAGTGGCAAGTCCTAACATTCTCTGTGGATCTCATTTCCTCACCTGTAAGATGAGGGACTGGACAAAATGATCCCTAAAGTCCCTTCAGGCTCTGAATTTGAGAATCCCAAAACAAAAGTGGGAGAGGATCTTGGTGATCTTTGCCCAAACCTCTCATTTGACAGGAGGTTAACCGTTTTTCAAGGGTCATGGGGTAAGTAGGGTTAAAGTCTCTTTCAGGCCTAGACCTGTGGATCCTATGAATAATTCACAAGGGTACAGCAGGTGCTCAGTAAGCACTTATTCCTCCAGGAAAGGCCACTTTAGAGTGTTTGGGATTGAGGGGTGGGAGACTCCTCAAATTCACTGTCTTTCTGGTTTAGTGGATTGTTAAATAAATATTTTTCTGAGCTAGCCCTTCCCCCAGACCTCACAAGGCCCTCTGACAAGCATAATATAGTAGAAAGTATGCTGGATTTAAACCCTATCATCTGTGTGTATGCATGTATATGTATATGTGTATGTGTGTGTGTGTGCATCTAAAAGTTTAAATAGACACATAAATTAAAAGATCTCAGTGTCAAGTCCCAGCATTCTCTGCGAATCCCATTTCCTCATCTGCAAAAAGTAGAGGTTGGACAAAATGATCGTGTGTTAGTGTGTATGAATTGTTCGGCATTTTAGCTGTGTGTGACCCTTTATGATCAAAGATACCTGAGTGGTCTGCCATTTCCTTTTCCAGCTCATTTTACAGATGAGGAAACTGAGGCAAACAGAGTTAAGTGACTTTCCCAGGGTCACCTGGCTAGTAAACGACTTAGGCTGGATCTGAGATCCAGAAGATGAGGCTTCCTGCCTCCTCTTATCCACTGTGTCCCCTAGCTGCTCCACACACAAACATATGTGTGTACCTGTTCACATACATTGTGCATACACAACACCTGTGTGCACGGTCACAATATCATATGTACATACGTGCATGTGTATATGTGTGTGGGTATTTACAATATTATATATACATATATATGCATGTGTATATGTATAGAGAGAGAGGTATGTATTTAGCCCTGGGCCAACCGGACAAGCACGCCGGGCTTCGGTGTCCCTTCCCGTAAAGGAGGCACTCGTACTCGGGGCGGCCTCCGCCGTCTCCGGCTCCAGGCCCTCCCCACTCCCCCGACATATCACGACATATCATCAGTCGGACAAGGGGCGCTGCCGTCCAGCCTACCCGGCCCACCGTCCTCAGGGCCCGAGATGACCTACCTGCCCACTGAGAGCCGGGCTGGGAGCGGGAGAACCGACCTCGACCTCGGCGGAGCCGGGCCTAGACGGGCCACGTGGAGCCTTCCCTTTTCTCCTCATAGGCCCCTAGCCCCTGCTGCAGGCCCCAGGAAACCCCTGGTCGCGCTGTGATTGGCCGCCCTGTTGCCAGGCGGACTTGCGCCAGCAAAAGGAGGAGACTCCCCGCCCCACCCCCACTCCCTCCGGGCTCAGGCCTCGGGCCTCTGGGAAGCTCCCCCTCCCTGTCCCCGGCCTCTTCCAGAATGTCACCTTTCTCGTCCCCAGCCCCCGGGGGAGCAAACGTCAGGCGGCCAGGTGGCCCTCGGGCTGGAGGCCCACCTCTGACCCGTAACCCCGCCCGCAGTAACCTCTCTGCGGCCCCAGGCGGCTCCTCAGCACCGTATAATTTGCTTGGGTGGGGAGGCCTCATGCGTTAGTCATGGGGAGCCGATGAGGTCACAAGCTGTGACTGGGGAAAAATGGAGAAAAAAACTCCAATTCATTGATTCCGCGATGGGGCATGACTAGCTCCTCGTTAATGCCCCTTCTCTCAGGCCTACGTGCCGCCCGCTTACAGCGCCTCCTCCACGAAGCCCTCCCGGTTGTGGGTCTGTACTCCCGGCCCTCGAAGAAAAGCTCCACCGGTTTATACAGTTCCTGCCTTTGTCATGGAGAAGGCGGCCAAGCAGGCCTTCTGCCTTTTAACTGGTGTGAAATGGGGAGACGCTGAACTCTCTAGCCCCCCATAAAAAGAAGCTGGCAACACCCGAGCCATCAGGGTGGCCTGCCCCCAGTGTTTCCATGGGTGGGTCATTATTCCTCTCAGCCTCGTGTGCCCCCTTGCCAGAGCACAGCATGAAGAAGAGTATCCGGAAGAAGAAAGACTCCCCCCCCCCCCCCCCCCCAAGAAGGATCTCTGTTTGATGTCTGTTGCAGGAATGTCGGTGTCCCCAAAATGTAAGATGTGCCTTGGAAGTATGAGGTAACCCAACTCATTTAGTGTGAAAAAGCACCAGGGGGACCGAACCTGGGAGAGACTGAACTATTAGTGAACCCGCAGGGATCCAGTGCACTAATTTATAAATAAATAGACTTTCCGGTCTAGTGGAAAAAAGCTGGGTGAGCGGTGTTTCTTTCAGCAACATTATCTAAAAAACACTCCTGAGAATCAGAAGACCCAGGCTCTAGGCCCAGCAATGCTGCTGACTGTGAGATATCTACATCCAACACTTAAAGGGCCCGAGGTCTCCCAGTGCATCCTGGGTCATCTCTGGTCATCCTGAGGAAATATCTGGTCACTGGATTCAATGGCTCTGGAGCAGAAGGGAGGCTGGTGACCTCACAGCCCTCTCTCACTCAAAACAAAGTCAAGTGCAAGTCATGTCATCATTTCTCTGATGGCATGGTCTTCTTCGGCAATGAAGGACTAACACGCAGCTAAGTGATATCCTCTCAGTTTCTGCATCTACAAAATGAAGGGGTTTACTCATCAGTCACTTCCTCTAAGAGAAAGGTGACTTCTAGCTCTAAAATCCTGTGATTGTATAGGTCAGAGGAACACCATGCTGGGAGCTCTGGGAAGTGAGGAGTGTGTCCGAATTGAGTCTTAGGGTAAACAATAGTGTCAAGAAATAGTTAGCTTACAGAGGTCTATAATAAAACTTTAGGGCCTGCGCTGGCCTCTTCCTTAAAAAAGAAGTGATTCCCATCACACTACTGATAGCTGTGATTCCAGATTGTCCCACTTGAGGGCCCCAGGCTTCTGACAAGACCCTATCTATTGCTCCTGAGGCTCTTATCCTCCAACTGTTCCAATACTACTACTAATAGTTCCTATTTATCAAGAGCTTCACAATTCCAAAGCCCCTCTAATTTGAGCTTCCCATTATTAGCCCTGTGAGGATGGCTAGGAAGGGGTTACCATTTCTGTTTTATAGAGGCGGGAACTACATGAAATCACATTTAGGAGAGGGAAATTTATTGGCCCAGCCTCTAGGAGGGGGCCCAGCTGGATGGGTGGAGGGTGAGAAATTTACTTCAGCATAAGCCTTAGTCCAAGAATTTCCAGGACACTTGACTTTGCCAAAAAAGCTAGGCCCAGAGAGCAGTTTCTGGTTTGGAAATGGGGAATAGGAGGAGACTGGAGACAAGATCTCTCCTGGTCTCCCGCTACCTCTTTGCCCCAGACCCTCCATGGTTTTGTTTACATGCAAGACATCTCCTTTGGGCTATGGCATACTTGAGACCTTCAAATCTTTGGAACACTTCAGGAATCTATTTCCTGTAGCAGCCCTGAGAGAATTGATGTCATATCTCAAGGGAAGTACTCAGATGGAGCTCCCCAAATCAGCCTGATCAGAGTTTTCCTAAATGGATGAAACATGTCAAACCCTTCCCATTTGGGGGAAAAACAAAACAAAACATCACATGAGTCAAGAAGATTCATCCTTTTTCTCCTGAAGTCTATAGTATCATTCTGATCTCAAGGACCATAATTTGTCAGTCATGAAATCACAGTATTTTAGGACTGACATTTTTGTAAGTAAATACTTATTTAAAATAAAACTTTTATATGCTAGAGGAGGCTGAAATAGTGAGATTTATCTTCTACTTCTGGAGTCAGGAAGACCTGAGTTCACATCCACCTTTAAACACTTACTAGTTTTGTGACCCAGGGAAAGTCACTTAATCTCTGTCTGCCTCAGTTTCCTCATCTATTAATATGGGGGTAATAATAGCACTTATCTTCCAGGGTTGTTGTAAGGCAATATTTATAAAACTTTTAGTACAGGGCAGGGCACATAGTAAGCACTATAGAAATGTCAGTCATTATTATTACTTCATCTCTGACTTTCACATCTCAGGTTACTTGAGAAGCAATTTTGAAGAATGGGTAGCTATCTGGGCTTAAAGGATCAGGAAGACTTGAATTCAGATCCTTCCTCTACTATTTGCTAGCTTGTGACTTTGCACAAATCATTTAAACTCACAGCTTCTAGATTATATAGATATAATTGCTATGAGGATAAAATGATTATTTCATACATACAGATATGTACATATAAACATGTGTTAGTTGTACATATGTATGTATACATGTGTGCATTGTACATGCACACATATAACTTTGCGAATATTAAAGCACTCTATATATATCTTACCTGTTATTATCATTGTTATGATTAAAACTCCAAGTATCACTCTCTCATCCCTCCCCTCTTCAGCTTTCCATCTGAACTATTCCTCTTCCAGATGGACTACACGTCCTTGATCTTTCTTGACCCCATTCCCATTAAAACTTGCCTGCCCTCTCTATCTACCATTCTCATAAGGCCCCGATCACTACTCATAAACTACTTCTCATTAATGTGTTAATGGGTGCTAATGGGTTACCTTCTAGGTAATATGTTTGCTTTTGAGGAATGCATTTATTTGTTGAAGACTAGCAATTTTAAGAAGACTACTTAATCAAAGGACTTTTGTCAAGATGGTGAGGTGAGTGAAAGCAGATCAGTCTCAGCTCTCTCACTACTCCAGCAAGAATCTAAATAAATAAATAAATGCCAGGCTAAGAAATGACCAAGAAATCTATGCATTTTGCTGGTCTGGGACCACATAAAGAGATAGAAACCACTTCCTCTCCCAGCTGGGGACTTCAGTTCATGGAAGCCTATGAGCTCAGCAACTTAGGACAAACCAAAGAAGCCTGGAGACTAACGTGTATATCAAAGGCAGGGAGATGGGAGACCAGACCAAAGTCTACTCAAGGATGCCTAGAATATGCAGCTGAGTTACTGTGACTCAGAAGGGAGTTTGGGGGCAGGGATTATCTTTCTTTTTGTATTTATATCCCCAGGGCTTGGCACAATACTGAATCTAGTTGATGCTTAATTAATGTTTACTGACTATTCATTGGGTTAAACTGCCCCAATGTAGGCCACCAAACCACACATTCATCACTTGAGTTGGCCAGCTACTTCTGAGGTACTTTAAGAAAGTAGCTTCATTACTCAGATAATATGCATCAGCACCAAAGAAGGTCTATCATTCTTTCTAGAAGTACATAGAGCCAATGGCCCCATACAAAATCCTAATTCAAGATATAAAGCTGGAAAGATGAGTAAACATAAGAAAACACTAACAATAAAAAAATATATAGATCAAGGGATGCTAAAGATACATACCCAGAAGAAGAGAAGAATTCTATAACATATAAAAGCAAAACCTCAAATAAAAGCACAAATTTACCATATGCTCTACTGGGATTTCCAGAAGAAATGGAATAAGAATTTAAAAATAATTATGTGATTGAAATGAAAGCTCTCAAGGAAAGAATAGGAAAGGAAATGTAAGTTCTATGGGAAAGAGTTGAAAAGAGAATGAATAGTTTACCACAGAAGGTGTAAAACATTACTCAAGTAATAAAGATCCCATGCAACAATTTTAGAACAAAATCTGAAGCTGGTGGATCCACTGAGTTCAGAACTGCCGTAGAACTAAAACCTATTGGGTCTCAGTATTTGGCTCTGGCACCATCATGGCGAGATAATATTTGTAATGCACTTAGCACACTGCCTGGCACATAGCAGGCACTTATTGCTCCTCCAGGAGCAAAGGGCCACCAGACTGTCTAAGGAGGAATGAACAGTCCCAGGCTGGAAAAATAGAGTAAATGAAAGCTTCATTGATGATCAGTATTAGGACTGGGATTAGGAATATCCACTGCACTTCAAACCTGGCCAAGATGGGAAGATCCAGTCTCAAAAAAATAAATAAGAAAATGCGCATAAAAATAAAAAAAAAACTCTAAAGAACTGATGGTTAAAGAACAAATTATAGAAACAATAGAGAATATCATTCAAGCAAATTACAAGACAACATACAAAAATTATAGGAATGCAGTCTAAGAAATTCTTAGGGGAAATTTTATATTTCTAAACATTTGCATTTGCAGAAAAGAGAAAGAACAGGTCATTGAGTTGCACATAGATCTAAAAACTCCTAGAAAAATCACTAAATTTTTAAAAACCAACTAACCAAAATAAAAATTCTGTCAATCAAAGGAGAGATTAACAAAAGCAAAAGCAAAAAACTCCCACCGAATTGATAAAATCAAAAGCTTTTTTAAAAAATAAATAAATTAGATAATCCATTAGGTAGTCTGATTAAATAGGAAAGGAAAACTAAATTGCTAGTATCAAAAGTAAAAAAGAAATAATCACAATAAATGAAAAATAAATAGAATTAGAAACTATTTCATCCAATAATATTCCAACCAAATTGAAAATTTTAATGAAATCAATGAATATCTACAAAATACAAAATTGTCATATTAATAGGACATTAGGGAATTTAAATAAAACAATCTCAGGTGGAAAAACAAAAAAGCCATAAATAAACTTCAGAATGAAAAAAAATCAGGACATGATGGATTCACAACTGAATTCCATCAAAAATTCAAAGAACATTGAATTTTAATATTGCAAAAAGAAAAGAATGAATCCTACCAAATTCCTTCTATGATATAAATATTGTCATGATACCTAAACTAGAGAGACAAATCACAGGAAGAAACTACAGAACAATATTCCTAATGAATATGAATGAGGACAGCTAGATGATGCAGTAGACAGAGAGCTGGATCTGAAATAAGAAAGACCCAAGTTTAAACATGACCTCAGACATTTAATATATGTGTGACATTAGGCACTTGATCCTTATTTGCCTCAGTTTCCTCATCTGTAAAATGGGGATAATCATAGCACCTACCTCCCAAGATGAGGATCAAATAACTCTTCTTTGTGAAGTGGCTACCTCATACTATGTGTTATATAAATGTTAGCTTACATTAGTCACAGTTATGAAAACATTTTAAATAAAATAGCAACAAAGAGACTATAGAAATACTATCAAAAAAGATTATACTACAGTGAAAATTCATCAAATCTGGGATAATCCCTTGAGATAGTAGCACTATTTGTTTACGTCCCTCCTGTAACATCAACAGGGAGCTGCTGTACACTCTATACAAATGTATGTATGCTATTTATGAATGATAATATATAATGTTTGGCCCATCAAACTGACTAGGAGAAAATTAAGTAAACAGGAGAGACAAAATTGAAATCCTACTTGAAAAAGCAAGGAGAAAAACACACTAAGAATTGAGGCAGTTTAGAATAGTGGCAAACCTTAATTATGGCACTCATTCACTATGTGACTATAGTCAAATTATAGGTTCATATATCTGGCATTGGAAGGGACTTCATAGGCCATCTAGTCTAACCACTTAAGTTTACACTTGAGGCCCAAGATTGTCCATGTAATAAGTATCAGAGAAAAGTCAATGCTCTTTCCACTATACCACCTTGCTGTTCCACCTAATCTCTCTCAGCTTCATTTTTCTTATCTGTAAAAAAGGGAAGAAAAAAATATGTGTAATTCTTACTATACAAATGTAGCAGGAGACGGGTGAATGAGACCAGTCATTACGAGCATGCACAGCACGTTCTGCTGAAACAGGCCCCATGTGGTTCCAGTCCACTAACCACTCAGTGAAGAGATAAACTTTTTGATTAGTTGAGCTAGAACTGGAGCATATTCAAAAAGTATCAACTAGCCAAAGCAAGCCCCTTTCTCTTTTCTGTCTAGCCACATTTAAGTGAAAGAAACATGCTGTTAACCTCTCAATGGGAAAAGGCCTCATCCCTCTCTCCATTCCCCAGGGGTGGCTCATGAATATGGGTCTCCATTCTTTTTCTCTCTGTGTTTGTTCTTTTAGATGAAGGAGTATTGGAAATAGCTCCATAGCTCAATGGCTCCAACATGAGATTTAAAAGGTCAAAATGGCAAACCACCAGAGGCCTAAGAGCCAAAATCCACGCTAAACTTTAGTACCAATCAATCTTGTGCTTCTAGCACAGCTCAACATTGGGTAGATACACAAATCTAAGGTACTAGACGCTGCCAACAAGAGAGTGGCTCTATTGATTGACTATGATAAATTCAGAAGTGAATGTAGAGGGCAAATCCTTGGTAAAAACTGCATTAAGTTTGATCCCACTCTCCCTAAGGACCAAGGTGATATAGGGGAGAGTGCATCTTCAGGTGGGGAGAGAAATGTTTTTACTTCAGTTATTTTTATATTTTCTCAGGAAATGTCCCCATTTAAAAGCCAGTTGATGTCAATGGACTAAATGATGCTAGGGTGCTAATCACTGGTAATTGATATTGGGGAGAATAGATCAGAATAAGGACTTGAGTTAAGGACAATAAGATACCCCAATACCTTCAGAGATACCCCTAGAACTCAAAAGGGAAGATGTAGCTAAGCTTCTTCTGGGGTACCCAACTCATCAGTGTGGATTGGAGTTGGGATAACAATCTTTAGAACTTAACAAGGCTAGACAAAGTTGCCATGAGAAAGACAGGAGTTCTGGCCTGAAATACAAGCAAAGTAGAAGGAGGAAAATAAATCAGACTTGTTGTAGACATTGTAACCTGAAAAGGTACCCCAAACACTCGCACCTTGGGTGTTAACAGTTAAAGTGAGAGTGCCAAAATCAGATAGCCCAAACCTGGTACTTAACCATACCCCTTCAATTTCCCTTCCTTTCTTCTACTCCAAGAATCCCACCCTTGGTACTCCTTTCTGTAAATACTAAACTGAAAGAAACAAGTAGGAAAAGGCAGTGGATAGAGTCGGAGGAGAATATCAGCTATCTGAACGTCAGTGAATAGAGTGACAATATTTTCCTGGGTACATAAAAAGTCAAAGCCCTCAATTTCAACCAGCTTTGAACTCAGAGTCTTGAGATACAGCACAGAGGTCACAAAACAGAATCAGGTAAAAGGTTAAGCAGTTGACCAGAAAGTATATTTACTACTATTGCCATGATATAATTGTTCATAAGAATCTGAGAAACCAACATGACTTAGAAGAAAGGATTTCTGAAAAAAAGAGGCTTTAAAGGCAAGAGTTGGGTAAACAGGAGCATTAAAAACAGTAACTAGCAAATTGTGAGTCTATGATGCCTACTTCTGTTCATTTGGGATTGAGAGGCTTCTTCAGAGGTTTTTGAGAAAAAGTAGATTCTATCATCTGTCTTCTACAGTGAGTGGCAGGGATTGACCTAGGTGCCTCCCTGTAACCCAATCTTGGGCTCCTATGCAAGCCCACCCCTGACATTCCTGGTTCTTACCCTGTCAAGAGGAGTTTAAGACTTCGTAGCTCTGAACTCATCCTTCTGTCAAGTCATAGATGGAGGAGTCTTCAACTAGAAATGATTTCGGCTACTTCCTTTTTCTTATGGTTTTCCTCTCTGAGGAAAGAGAGGGAGAGTCAGAATCTGAGACTGTGCCCCTTTCTACTTCACCTTGGGTCAGTTTTTACGTAATTGTTTTTCTGACTCAAACCACAGAATTATTATGCTGTTTACTTTCCATTCTTTTAACCTCCCTCTTTCACAAGAGCTCAGACTGGGAGAAGCAGTGATGCCCAACCAAGTTCCAGTTTCAATTACCTGACTCTGTGCTTGGGGTTTGGTCTCTGGGATTCCCCACTGTTTCTCAAGGGCAGGAAACTGTCAACTCTCTCTTGCCTTAGGTTCAAGGTCTTCAGGTTAGCTCTAGGCAAATTAGATTGTCAGAAACTCCTGAAACTTCCTTTTCCTCTTTTCTCCCAAAGCCAAGTCTTTTTCCTGCCTTATCTCTCATGAAGAAGGGAAACCCCAGATTACTCATTCACACTAATGTACTGATAACTAAGTATGTAACCCTTCTCAAGAATATGTAAAGAAAGAAAGCTTGAGAAAAAGTGTTTAATTCAAAGAAATAAATTCCTAATAGTGAAATTTTGGGAATCACTGTAGGCTATCTAAGTGAGGGGAATAGTTCTTCTCACCTTCTCTGATGATTGCCTTTGACATACAATTTCATTTCTTTTCTACTCATAGGATCACAGACCTAGAGCCAGAAGGGGTCCTAGAGAAGTCATGTGACTTGTCTCAGAACACTCAGCTAGTAAAAGTGAGAGGGGCAATTTGAACCCATATCCTCTGACTTCAGAGCCATTACATGTTTCACTAGACCAGCTCTGAAGAATTCCCCCCTAGGACAGCTCCTGCTGGAGAACCAGGTAAAGAAACAAGCAGAACAAAGAAGCAGAGAGCATTTGAAAGGAAGAGTTGATATACGGACCCTGAATTCCCTCCACTCTTTCTCTCTCTCTCAGTGGGAGAAGGAAAGTTTTTGTTTTTAAATTGCCCAAGAGCCATAGACTGAAAGTAAAATCTTTCCAGGCTGTTTCATTTAGGCCAGTGAATGGTCCTTCCCATCAACTGTCTGAAACCATAAAGGAAAGGGAGAAAAGAAGAATGCCTATTTGCATAGCCAGTAAGCTAAACGTCCTAACTGATAAGCACTTACTACATTCCAGGTATAGCACTAGGTGATGGGGGTACAAAGACAAAAAATACCAGTTCCTGTCCTTGAGCTGCTTGCATTCTATTTGGAACTATGCAACATGGACATTTTATAAATAAATGCAGAACATATGGAGGGGAATGAGGGGAGGCAACTTCAAATCCAGCCTCAGCCCCTTTCTAGCTATGTGACCCTGGGAAAATTAACTCTGTTTGCCTCAGTTTCCTCATCTGTAAAATGAGCTGGAGAAGGAAATGACCAATCACTCCAATATCTGCCAAGAAAGCCCCAAATGGGGTCACGAAGAGTAGGACATGATTCAAATGGCTCAACAACAACCACAACATGTACAATACAGGAACATTTCCAGGGGTGGGAGACATAAGTTTCTGGGAGGAATGGGAAAGGTTTCAAGTAGGAGGTGACATTTGATCTGAGCTTTGAAGCTAAGTAGGAATTCTAAGAGGCAAAACTGAGGAGGAAGCAATTCCAGGCATAGGGAGACACTCTATGTAAATTACTGGGTTGGAACATAAAGAATTCAGAAGGGTTTAATGTGTAAGTCTGGAAGAGTAGTCTGCAGTCAAACTATGAAAGGTTTTAAAGGCCAAACATAGGAGTTAGTGTTTTTCCCCCTAGAGGCAGTAGGGAGCCACTGGAGCTTTTTAAGCAGGGGATGACATAGACTTGTGCTTTAAGACTATCATTTTGATGGTCTTGATTGATACCCTTTGACACAGCAATCTCACTACTAGGTCCGTACCCCAAAAAGATAAAAGAAAATGGACTTATTTGTACAAACATATTTATGGCAATTCTTTTTGTGGTGGCAAGAACTAGAAATTGAGGGGATGCCCATCAGTTAGCAATGGCTGAACAAGTTGTGGTACATGATGGTGATGGAGTAATATTGGGCCATAAGAAATGATGAGCATAATGGTCTCAGAAAAACCTGGGAAGACTTACATGAATTGATTCAGAGTGAAGTTAACAGAACCAGGAAAAGATTATACACAGTAACAGCAAGGATGAAAGACTTAGCCACTCTGATCAAGTCAACGACCCAAGACAATTCCAAAGGACCATGATGAAAAGTGCTATCCATCCCCAGAAGATTGAAGTATACTTTTTTACTCTTTATTTTTCTTGCTTTTAATGTGTGTTTTCTTTTGCAAGATATATAATATCGAAATATATTTTGTAGGACTGCATATGTATAATCAATATTATATTGCTTTTCTTCTCAATGGGGGAGGAGAGAGGAAGAGAGAAAGAATTTTTAATTCAAAATTTAAAAAAAATTAAAAATTACACATAACTGGGAAATATTTAATGAAATAAATTTTAAAAGTTTTAAAGGTTATTATTTTGGCAGCTATAGTGAAGACGGATTGGAGTATGGAGAAACTTGAGGCCGAGAGATCAATTAAGAGGCTATTATGTCAGTCCAGGTGAGAAGTGATAAAGGCCTGAACTACATCGGTGATTATGTGAGTGTATAGACGCAAAAAAAAAGATGTCACAGAGGTAGAATCAACACAACATGGAAATTGATTGGATATGGGAGGGTGAGGGAAAATAAGTAGAGGATGATTCCAAGGTTATGAAACTGAGTGACTAGAATGATGGTACCCTTGACAAAAGTAGGGAAATTATGAGGAAGAGTGAGTTTTGGGGAGGAAATATAATGAATTCTCATTTGGACATGTTGACTTTGAAATCCCTATGGGATATGCCTACAAATGCAATAGATAATCAGTAATATAGGACTGACATACAGGAAAAATACTAGGACTGAATATATTAATCTTGAAGTCATCTACATACAGATGATCATTGAACTCACAGGAGTTGATAAGATCACTAAACAACAATAGAGAAAGAGAAAAGAAAAGGGTCAGGACAGAATCTTCAGCTTCATCCACAGTTAGAAGGCAGGACATGAATAATGTCTCAGATGCTATGGCTATGTGACCCTGGAAAAGTCACTTAACCTGTTTACCTCAGCTCCTCATCTGTAAAATCAGTGCAAGAAGGAGATGGCAAACCACTCCAATATCTTTGCCAAGAAAACTCCAAAATGGGGTCATAGAGAGTTGGACACTAAAAAGACACAAGAAGTCAATATGCAGCCAGCAGGGATCCATCTCCATTGGAGTTTGACACCACTTAGTAGACAAGGAAAGATTGAAGATATCTGTAGGTTGGGAAGAGATGGGGGGAGAGGAGGAGGATCTACCAAAGGAGACAAGAGATTTTGTTCTGGTCTCAGTGCAGTGGTAATAGAAAGCTGAGAAGCAGTATTGAGGCAGTGAATGGAGGGAAGGGGAAGAAAGCAGGGGAACTGCTCGTAGTATAGGAAGACACTGCCCCTAGCTCTGATGATGATGATGATGATGATGGCTGAATTGACTCCTATTCCAGTTATAGGTCCCATGCCACTAAGTCTCAGTGAATCAGTGACATCAGATTTGGCTCCTTGCATTAAGATCCTTAGTTTGTCTTTTCTTATTACCCAGACTTTTATGTATTTGTACCTAGCCATCTGAGGCACAGATTTTATTGCCAACTTCTTTCTTAGATTTTGTCTCCTATAAATTTCTGGGCTCCTCTTTTGATATCTTCCTATTTTGTAGCTACAAATATCTGCAAGACCTAGGTGAGGGCATATGAGGTACCTGATAATTTTATCCTTCAAAGGTAGGGGAACCAATGAGAGGGAACTTTTATTCTGGACGTTACTCTGATTAACAAAGAGGAACCAATGGCTTGGGTGGAAATCATGAGAAACTTGGGAGCAAGTGACAACTCTATCTTAGTACTGAATTTGTGGAAATGCAAATTAAAGCAACTCTGAGACTCTGCCTCACACTGATCAGGTTGGCAAAGATGTCAAAAAAAGAAAAATACAAACACTGGGGGGACTACGGGAAAACAGGACAATGATGCACAGTTGGTGAAGCTGTGACTTGATCCAGCCATTCTGTAAAGTCATTTGGAACTCTGAACAAATAGTTACTAAATTGTGTGTAACCTTTGATCCAATGGTATCAAAAGTTACTAAATTGTGCATGACCTTTGACATAGTAGTGCCACCATTATGAAGCCTATACACTAGAGATCAAAGAAGGAAAAGGACCCATATGTACAAAAATATTTAGGGTAGCTCCTTTTTTGGTGGCAAAAACCTGGAAACTGAGGATGTGCCCATCAATTGGGAAGGAATGGATGAACAAGATATGGCATATGAATATGGTAGAATGCAATTGTGCTATGAGAAATAACGAAGGTCATGGTTTCAGGGAAGCCTTGGAAGACTTGTAGGAACTGATGCAAAATTAAGAAAGCAGAACCAGGAGCCAAATTTCCACAATTAACAACATCGCAAAAAACTACTTTGAAAGACTCAAGCATGTTCAGCACATGTTCAACCATGACTACAGAGGATCAGTGATGGGGCATGCTGTCCACTTCCTGACTGAGGGGGTGAATTGCTAATTAATTTATGGACTTGTAAAATGGAGGTAGGCATGCCCAGTTTTTTGGGTACTTGTCAGGAAAAGACCACAATGGCAGTGGGAAGTGTTGCTGCAATTATACTTTGATAAGACACAGAGGATGAAGTATTGAATAGGCAAAGAAAGTACAGAGAAAAGGAGTGAAAGTTGGGGTGGGACACAGAGACATGCAGGATAGGGAAGACAATGGGGAGTCACAATGGAGAGTTGTAGAGTCACTCACATAACCATGAATTAGGGGTGGAAGCACTTGGCAAAATGGACCCAAATGGATATAGAAGAGTGTGGGGGCAGGAGCAGGGGAAGGAAGGAGTTTGGGGTCTCTTCTATAAGGTTTTGGTAAGGGACAGACTAAATCTCAACTGTACCACCTTGAGGTTAGTTCATTAACATCCACTATCAGCATCGTCTGGTGTTCTGCTGGTCTTCCTTTGGAATCTGGAGCTTAGCTGAGGCTTACTATCACAGGACCAAAGGCCCTTACAGCAAGGTCTAAATGGCTTCCCTTCATTTAGCACGTAGTCTCAGGATATTTTTTTTTTTGGTTAATATATTACAGAGTTTGCAAATTATGTTCCTTTTATCTTTTAGACGGTCTCTACGTGACTTCTAGGCTCCCTTTGCAATCTTACTCCCTGCTATGATTACTTTATACTGGCTGCTTATAAACTTACTTACTAGGTGTGTGTTCATCCTTCATTGCCTGAAGAAGACTATGCCATCAGAGAAATAATGACGTGACTTGCACTTGACTTTGTTTTGAGTGAGGGAGGGCTGTGCAGGTCACCAGCCTCACTTTTGAATCTAGTGACCAGATATTCATCAGGATGACTGGAGATGACCCAGGATGAGGCAATTGGGGTTAAGTGACTTGCCCAAGGTCACACAGCTAGTGAGTGTCAAGTGTCTGAGGTGTGATTTGAACTCAGCTCCTCCTGACTTCTGCACTGGTGCTCTATCCCCTGTACCACCTAGCTGCCCCAAACTTACTATATTGACTAGAAGGAGTTGGGAGTGGTCATAGAGACCAAAACAACATAATTTTAACTCAGAGGCAATGGTTTCAAGATGAAGAAGTTTATATATACACATATATATTGTAACGTATGTATATGTGCATTTGTGTATGTTTATGTATAATATATTTATGCATGTTATTTATGTATAATATATTTAGATATATACATAATACATCTAGAATCCACATAAAGCATATATAATAAACATATACTATAAAATTCCACATCTTGAATCCACATAAAACATATATGTATGCATGTATATATATATATATACGTGCATACACGTGTGCCCCCACATGCGTGAGCATATATGTGTGTATGTGTATATGTGTGTAGCCAATGCAGGAAATTATTTCTCTTCATTATACACATTTATTTCAAGGGTTTGTTTTTCTTTTTTTTTCCTTAATGGGAAAGGGTGGGGAGGACATGAAGCAGATTTTTGTTCATCAAAAAAAGTTTAAGTGAATTAAAAAAGAAAAGAAAACAATGTTTCTTTTGTGTTTGTTAAAAATAATAGCTAGTCTTTATACTGTGCTTTAAAGTTTGCAAAGCATTTTATGGATGTTATTTCATTTGGTCCTGATAACAACTCTGTAACGAGGGTACCATTATTATCCTCATTTTGGGGAAGAAGCAACTGAAGGTAAGAAGTGAACTGACTTGTCCAGAGTCACGCAGCTAAATAAATACCTAACACAGGACTTGAACACAGGTGCTCCTGAACCCAAGGGCAGTACTCTAGCCATTACACTACCTAGATGCTTTTATTGCTTGCTGATCTTAGGCAAAAGAGTATCCTAAGGGGTGCCCAAGCAGCTAGTGTCTGAGAGGCAACTCATCATTGGGAAATCTCATGATGCTTCAAGAAATCTGCCTGGTCTTCACATCTCATCAGTACCCTCTCTCCCTCTAATTGGACCCTCTGGCTAGAGGGCAGGTCCATGGGTTCCATGGCCTCTATTTAAGGAGGAGGCTTTTCCCATTTCCCTCCAGCTACACTGCTTCTGATCTACTCTGTTACTCTCCATCATGGCCCCACACAGGAGAAAAATGACAAAGGGGAGGAGAGTCCATCTCCACCATGACTGTTTTTGCAAATGTATTAGGCCTGTTTTTATCTGGGAAATATTTTGACAGTTAGTAGGAACCCACTCCTCTACAGATGACTATTATCAATACAACTATAGCTCACTGGAAATTTGAATGAGGATCTTTATGGTTAATGGGATGCCAGGTTAGCAAATGGTAAAATAAAGGTGTCACTAAGTTTGTCCATGGTCTCTTAACTCTTCCAAGTCAGTCTCCTAGGTTGAAGCATGCTCCCTATATGGGTAGAGGCACTGGGCTAAGCACTGGGATGCAAACACAAGCAAAACAAACAAAAAATTACAAGTTCCTGCCTTCAAGGAGTTTACATTCTAATAGGGGAAGGAAACACATAAAAAGTAAAATGGGGAGAGGGAGAAAGTACTTCCAGAGCACATAGTGGCAAAGTCTGGAAAAAGTCAGAAGTACAGCCAAGAGGAGAGCATGGATCGTCAGGGCCCCACCCTAGAAAGAATTCACCAAGCATGGTGGAGGAATGTTCCAGGGTGAAGAGGTCTCAGACATGGAGGAAAATTCCAGGGTGAGAAGACATGAGTCATGGTGGCAACATCTAGAATGTCACAAGCACAAACTGGGAGGGAAATAATTTGCAAATTTTAAAATGCTATGTAAATGTCAGTTATTGTTATTACTGTATTATTGCAGTTTAAACACATTTTCTTTCAGTTTTCTCTTTTGAGGAAACAAAACAGCTGATGAACATCCCCCTTATAATAACACTTCATATACTTGAAATCACCCTTCAGCCATCTCTTGGGCTCAATATCCCCAGTTGTATCAGTCTTTCCTCTTAGCCAACATCTTTAATCATTTTTATTGCTCATTTGTGGACCCACTCCAATTTCTTTACATCTTTTATAAATGACAGGCACCCAAACCGGACACAACGCTTTAAAAATAGCTCATAAATTTGAAATCTCACAGAAGGATTACTTCCTGTACATCAAAATTGCATGAATGCACTACCCATTATATACAAAGATAATACTATTGACCCTATCAGTATGAACACAGAATTGTTTCCAAGTTAGTAAGGTCTGCATTTGTGCTAAATTATCCCTCTCTCTAAACCATATGTAGATCCAAGTTTTACTATTCTACCCACTCACCCCTGGTAGCTATTACAGTTCCAGTTATTAAGTGTCATACTTCATAGAGCTTCTTGCCCAGCAGGAGTTCTCACTTGGTGATATCACCACACTGTGGGTTCACATGCCATTGTGGTATCACGGAGCTGGAAAAGACATTAGACATTATCTAGCCTAACCCCCTCATTTTACAGATGAGGAATCTGGAGAGCTATATCCCAAAGATAAAAAAAAATTGCCATTCCAGGGTTTAGTAGGGCTAACACCTATATTTTAAATGCACATGAATGCTCTGTGAAAAACTGGTAATAGAGACCTTTTTTATTTATGAAGAAGGCCCAAGAATTCTGGATCTGCAAATGACTACAGGTAAAGGGACTAGATCTCCAAGGTTTCTTCAACTCTGAAATCCTCAGGTTCCAAAGGTTTGGTTAGCTGAAGTCTCCAAGTGTATTGCTATCTGACGGTTGTTAAATACCCTAGTTTCTCAAGGTGCAGGATACAGAGTCTTCCTACTGTCCCTTTTTCTAGTAGTATCAGGGTATGGAACCAAAAAGGGTCATTAATCACATATCCTTCCCATGGCAAGATGAGCAATGACATCTATTCTTAGGTTCTCGGGCTTTCCTGCCCGCTGGTGGCAGGAATAAAGTAACCTCTTCTCCAGAGGTTGCTCCCCTGGATGATGTTGGCTGAAGTCAGTGTGAAAACAAGGCCAATAGCCTGGGGGTGGGGTGGGATATGAGGAGAGAAGGTGGTTGAAGTGGTGAAGTGGTCTGACCTGCCTAGAACGAGTATCCACGTTCTCCCAGGCTGCCTTGCTGCCTGTCTTCTAAACTAAGCTAGCTTGTCTGTCCTTAAGCCTTCAGTATTACTGGGAAGGTCTCAGGAACTTCTTGCTCTTGCTATTAACAGTACTGGGAGAATGGTAAATTAAATAATGCAACTTTCCAAGAGTTTTCAAGTTTAGAAATAAATCTCCAAAGAAGGCAAAATCTAACCCTGGCCATCTTCAAGCTCTTTTTTCAATACCCTTACTTTTCCTCCTTCCTCTCCTTCTTCCCCCCAGTTATTTGGCTTTCAGGTGACTATCATCCAATCCCAAATAAAGGTTTACCTGATATAGTTTAATATGTTTACCTCTCTCAGAATAATTGCTTTCTTAGAGAACTATTACACGTTTTATAACAGAAAACCTTCAAAGTCAAAGAAATGAATCATTAATGGTGGAACTTAAATATTTTGACAAAGTTTGTTTTAACATCACAGATCCTTGCCAACAATCAAACAAACCTCACTGTAATGTGTATTCCTTGGAAATGTAGCTTATTGATGGAAAATAGAAAGGAAGGATGGATTCTTTAACTTTGGTAGTATGTATGGCTCTAACATTTAACTTCTATTTGAGCCAAGTTTGACTGTCTGTCAATGCTGAGTTTATTACATTGCTGTAGTTACTGTGTATGTTATTCTTTCAGCTCTGGTTTGTTTGGTCTGCATCTCTTGATACAAGTCTTTTCATGTTGCTCTGACTCTTCATGTTTGGCATTCTTCATGACACAGTAATATTCCATTGCACTGATAGGCTCTCATTTGTTTAGCTGGTCTCTAATTGTTGAGTACAGTTTTCTCAGTTCATTGTTATTACAAAGAAGGTCATTGTGAACATTTTTCTACATATGGGTCTTTTATGTATCTAAAAAAGTAAAGAATGAGAGGGGCCCAAACCTTATAAACCCCACAGAAGCTTCACACATACAACATCATGAATATTGTACTTTCTTTGGGGTAAAAAAGGTGTTAGATGTAGAGAATACCAAGTAATATCTTTAAAAATGCAATTAATTATATCTTAACACATAGGAAATGACTATTAAAATGGGGGTCGTTCCTGATTCAGTTCTATATATAATCAGATCACCAACTTGTAAGAGGAAAAATCAAAATTAATGTAAAATTAGAAGATAAGATAAAAGTGAGAAAAAGATACAGTATACAAATAAAGAATTCCAACTTGACCAATTTAAACAAATTTTTGAAGCTAAAAAAATGTGATATGGAATAAAGGATATAAAAACCAAATAAAATCTTTTTATGGAGAAATTTAAGTAATGTAAATCAACTGCCATGACAGTAAGACAAAAGAGCCTAAAATCTTCCATATTCAGCAAATACTTTGACTTAAATACCAGAGATGTATGATAGCCACAGGCAGCAACAACTTAGAAGATAAGTTCATTTGTAAAATCCTTGGAATACCTCAGTGCTCTTAGAAATGAGGAGCTGGTCGGTTTTAGAAAAACATGGAAAGACTTGCATATAATAACGAGCAAAACCAAGAGAATGCTGTGTACAGTAACAGCAAAATTGTTGGAAGGGAAATTATGAACAACCAAGTTATTCTGAGTACTGTAAACACTCAAATCAACTATAAAGGAGCTGTAAAAGAAGGTGCTATCCACCTCCAGAAAAAGAACTGATAAATAGAAGTACACATGGTATGGTTTTACACATATTTATAAATCTGTGTCAAATGGGGTGGAGAGAGAGGGAGGGAGACAGTTTGGAGCTTATATGTAATAAAAAAAATTAAATTAAATTTTAAAAAATTTCCACAGAGAAGAATGGTGGAAGGTTTTGAGGAGTCTTGCTTCATAAAACCTCAAGATTCAATATAGAGAAATACTAGTTAAAAGAAAGATTAAAGAATGACTCAATTAATGAAATTTACTACAAGAATATTTAAAGATACAGCTAGGAGGACAATTAACAAAGAAAAGACAGAAACCATCCTATATATATATATATATATATATATATATATATATATATATATATATATATATATGTATATGCATATATAATTTTTTTTTTAATTTTTGCAAGAGTGCTTCATATACCTCTCTTTCATTGAATATCTCATTATTTTTCCATGATGGTTAGGCTCAGTTTTGCAGAGTTTACCATTTGGGATAGGATTTTGAATTTCTTTCCTTTTCAGAATATATTATTTCAAACTTTTCTGTGGTTTGTGGTGAGCAAAATATTACTCTTTGAATTGTTTTATGTTCCATAGACTTTCTCCTGACCTTTTGCAAAATTTATTGTTTGTCCATGGAACTATTAAATAAAACCACTGTGTGTGTTGGAATTTGAAGCGGTTTTTTTTTTCTTTTCCTGAAGGTGATCCATTGATTCTTTCTATTGTGCTTTGTTTTCTGTTTTCAGTAGTTCTGGGCAATTTTCTTGTATTTTCCTGCATTATGGCATTCAGGTCTTTTTCAACTTGTCATGTTCTTCTAAGAGATCTAGGATCCTCAGATTTCCTGTATGCATTTGGTTTTCAAGATCAATGCTTTCTGTTTGGGGGCTATAATTTTTTTTAAGTAAGAAAATTTTCAGCTTCAAGGACAGCAAAATGACCATATCTGAACCAACACCCCAGTCCAGATGTGCTTGTAGAGAAAATAGACAAATAGCTTACGAAAATAATGGAAATGCATCTGGACTAGACCAAGGATAGAAAGAGAAGGTTCATGCTAGAGGCAACATAATTTTGAGGATGATTGAGCAATTGATCCTCAAGGCAACTGAAAGAGATGAAGATATCAAATGTGTAAGAAATAAAACAACTTTTGGTAATAACAAAAAAAGGTAAACAAGAAAATATCAATAACTATTCATCTATAGTTCTTCTTCTGATACTATCAACAATCTGCTGCTCTTGAAATGCTTGCCACCTTGTCCTAATTACCATTAATCTCTTTGCCAAATCTCAGCCCTGGATGACTTCCTCTAGCTTCTTCCAATACTACTTACTAGTTGTTTTTTTTTTAATACAGTGGAAGGAAGTCGTGCAATCATGCTGACTGGGTTCATAACAAATCATACAACTTCAGGTGCAAGACAGTTTTTTTTATTCCTCCCTAATTGATTGTTGATCTCTCTCCTCACAAAAAAACTATCTTTCTTTCTCAACTTGCCTATACCTCCTCTTCCCCCATACCCTCTCAACTGAGTTCCTTGCCCCTTACTTTACTGAGAAAATTGAGGGCATTCAAAAAGAGCTTCTTCTTCTTCTGTTTCCTTCATCTTGAAACCCCTGGACATCATCTCCCACTCTTTCTTCCCTTTCTCCCATCTTTAACAAAGAGATGGCCCTTCTACTTGCCAAGACCAACTCTTCTACATATGAATCTTATTCTATCTCTTCCTATCTTCAGAAGACTGTACACTCAATCATCCTTTTCTCTCTCTCAAATCTTCCCTACTATTTTCTTCCTACTCTTTTCCTCCCTACTGCCTTTAGTAACACCCAAATATTCCCCTTCAAAAGATGCCTTCATTAAACCCTTCCATCCCTCAGGATGTTGTCTTATATTTCGTCCCTATCTCAGCCAAATTTCTGGAATTAGCTGTCTATACCTCCTATCTATACCTCCCCTTCCTCTGCTCTCACTTGCTCCTTAACCTTTTGCAAGCAGGCTTGTCATTAGTCAAATGAAACTGCTCTCTGAAGTTACTGATGGGGTGCTTGGGTGCATATGCTTGGACCCCAATTCTAATATCACATTTCTCTTTAAAAATCACATTTCTCCCTAGCCTCAAAACACTATCCCAGGCAGTTTCTCTCCAGCCCAAGGACACAGCCTGCCCTAGAAACAACTTCTTGCTATAGTAGTCAGCTGCACTTATAGAACTTACTAGTCTGAACCAGCTGTGTACTGACTGAACTGACTGTGTACTGTGTCATAATGTCATTTACTACTCATTGACCAATCATATGTATCCTAGACTTAGACAGACATATACTCCCTTACATTTATCTTGTCTAACAAGACACTGATGAGAGCAGCCTGGGTATTTCTCAGTCAGCCTTGATCATTGGTTGACTTAGTGATTTTTCAGACCTAAAACCACAACTCCATGTAGCCCCACCTTGGGCTATTTCCTGATGAACTCTGAGTGAAATACGTGCACAGTAGATACCAAAAGTGCATGTTCCTTTAAGAACTAACCACTCCTTCACCACTCCCTAATCTCACCCCAAAACACCTAGTTAGCATATTTGGCACACGTCTCCTATAGAATATCCTATATAAACTTTACCTGTATCCCTCTAAGGTTACAGGTTCCCTAAGAACTCTTGCCTGATAAAAAGCATAATAAATCTTTACCTTGACCTCAACAATGCTTGAGTTCACAAATTCATTCCAGACAATCTGGCCCTGGTACTCTGGTCTTTGTGGAGGTCTCACCCGCCACTTCCAGTCCTCATCATTACCACCTCATATATCCAAATAGGTGCCAGATAATGCCACTCCTACCTTCACAACCTCTTTCACATCTGACTTTTCTCTCTATTCGCTGAGTTGCCTTCTTAGTTCAAGCTCTCATCACCTTTTACCTGCAATAGCCTGCTAAGTTGTCTCCCTGCTTCAAGTCCTTCCCCACTCCAGTACATTCCATACACTACTATCAAAACACTTTTCTTTAAATGCAGATCTAACCATGTGACTACCCTATTCAATCAATTCCAATGACTTCTTATTACCTTTGGGATCAAATGTAAAATTTCTATTTTAGCTTTGAAGCCTCATTTTGACATTACTCTCTCACCCACTAATCTATAGTTCAGTCAAATTGGCCTTGTCTCTGTCCCTCACATAGGATATTTGATCATCTTCCATTTCTATGCCTTTACACTGGATATCTCACATTCCTGAAATGTACTCTCTCTTTATTTCTTCTTTTATGATGCAGTTCCACCTGAAATCATTCTAGATTTCCCCCTCCCCCAAAATGCTAATGCCCTTCCTCCCAAACTACCTTGTATTTACCTGCCATATATATTTGCATTTATTCACCTTTTAGGAAACAAAGGAAAGAGTTCTGTTTCCACAGGGTAGAAACTTCCAGCTTTGAGTGGTAATAATTAATCAGAGCTGTGACCTAGGATGCATGAACAAGTTAAAAAGGTCAGAAACTTGTAAGAGAGAGCAGGAGTTAAGGGTCCACAAAGGCTGTCAGCCCCTAAGGTTACTGGATAAAAACTACAGGTGGGCCTGACCAATCAGAAAACAGGGGCTTTCAGAAAAGCCCAAGATGAAGACAGAACTGGTCCAGCTTAAACCAGCTGCGGTCACTGGTAGGGGAAACCTAAAAATCCAGTTGTGCTTGTTTAATGATTTACAGTGGACATGTCAAAAGATTGTGACCTGAAAGAGAACTTTAATAAATTTTCCTTGATACTTTTTAGTGTCAAGCATGTTTCTAACAACTTTATGTTTCTCATATATATTATTTACATATGTAGTTGTCTCCCCTACTAAGATGCAAGCTCTTCATGAGTAGAGATTATTTTATTCTTTGTACTTATCTCACCAGTGCCTAGCAGGTACCCTGGTACATAGTACTTAGTAAATACTTATTGATGGATTAATTGAAAGTAAGAGGTAACCAATGGAGAGTGTATTTGCTCCACTGGTATCCTCATAGAGACAGAGGGAAAACCAGGGAGGGAGAGAGAGACAGAAACAGAGAGACAAAGAGAGACAGAAAGACAGTAAGAGAAGAAAGAGAAAGAAAGAGATCTAAAGAGAGAAACAGACAGGTAGACAGACAGAGTGTGCGCTACATCTTACCATGTACCAGTCATCATTCTAAGCTCTAAGAATACAAATAAAAGCAGAAAGGAAGATAGTCTCCTGCCGTTGAGGTTTGGGTGCTTGGGACCCCAAAATACTGACACCCCAGGTCCTGCTCGAATGAATTTGACCTAAGCCTTCTTTCAGCCAAAGTAAAACAAAGTTTATTAAAGATTTGCCATATTGGGTTGACTCTTAAGATGCCTCACCATTTGGGAGTCTTGTATTGACAAGCCAGCCAGATAGAATCTGAGCTGGACTGAATCTGAACACCTTCATGGAGGCGAGATGGAACTTATATACAGGAAGACTGTGGGAAGGATCTAAGGGTGGTTTAGTAGTCTAGGATGATGGGAGAAGGGATTTAGGGAGGATCCAAGAAAGACCTTAATGGGACTGGGGTGACTGATGGGGTGGGAAACAGTTGGAGGCAATTGGGAGATAATAGACAATGAAGGGGTGGGGTGGGAGGCAGGTGGGGCAGTGCAGAGGTAATAGATAATGCAGGACTAGGCTAGGTTAAGGGTAACAGATCTGAGCATGAAAGGCCAGATTCAATGGGAATATTCCAGGAGAGTTCAAGGGGGTTCCCAGAGTCTGTACCCCATCAAAGTGTTGGGGCAATACTCTATCAGAATGGTTTGTGGGAACACTGCACTCTGAAAAACAGGTAGAAAGAGTTCAGATTTAACTCTAGGAGTAGTGTTTTGGAATTAGAATTTTAACTGTGACATTGTTGCTTTGGTTTTAGCCTTAGGAAAAAATCCACTTAATTTATATGTGAATGAGTAATCCTTTTAGGTCACAAGATTGAAATTCTGTTGGAATGGAGACTGAGGTTAAACTAATAATGAATAATGATGGTATTTAATCATTGGGTATGCCCTGGAAAAAAAAACCCAGGTAAAATAACTAAGGGACTCCTGTCTGGGCACATTTGGTTGATAGTGAGCAAATTGCCATAGACAAGAACCTACAGCAGGATGAGACCACCGTGTGCAATGGAAGTAAGCCCAAGCACCTCAAGCTTGAAACTGGCACCACCTCGTGGTCTGCGCAGATATTTCATGTACAGTGCGCCTCAGGAAACCCAAGAAGGACTTGGTCCTGCCTCCCAAATGAGATCAATAACCACTCAAAAAACAAAACAAAACAAATAAGCCTAACCATCTACACAGGAAAGACCAAGTGGATGAAGGATGACTATTGTCTAGACCAGTGGTCTCTAAACTGCTTTTATTGTGGACTCCTCTCTAAAAAATTGGGGTTATACATCATTCATATATGCATGTTTATTTATAAATCATGTACTTGTAGTAGTGCACTAACAATTGTGCAGATTGTAAAACTGATACAAAAATAGAAATTAAAAGTGAATGAGCTAAAAATACAAAATAACATAATATTTGATCCTAGAGTCAATGTGGCAGCTATGTAATGTATTGACTGGAATAAGGAGAGATTTCAGAAGGGAAACCAACTGGGAGGCTATCGTAGTGGTCTAGGGAAGCTATCAAGTAGGGTAGTAGGTGAGTGAGGATGGAGAAGGGAAATATGTATAGGCACATTGTGGGGATTCAATTGACAAGACTTAGCCAAAGATTGGATATGTATAGCAAGAAAGAATGAGGAGTTGAGGATGAGGCCAAGGTTGCAATACTGGGTATTTGAGAGTTTTCTAGCACCCTCAACAGAAATAGGAAAATCCAAAAGAGATGAATTTGGAAAAAAGATAATATAATAAGATCTGCTATTCAGATAACAACCCTCTCATACCTACTCATTTTATGAAAAACAAAGGCAAAACAAAAAGAGAAGGTACATTATACACTGTCTGCCCCAGACATAAGGTGATCCGACCAGCAGGATGTGAGTATACTGAACACAGGAAGAATTTTGCCTACACAACTGCTGATGCAGGTTCCAGGATGAGGACAAGTTATAAGTGACTTGAGAAGCCTGGAGCAGAAGAAGAACAGGGAGCTTCCTTAACTTTGGGATAATACCAGCAGGAGGGAGGCAGATTAGGGAAATTCTGGGCAATAATAAAGAGGGTGATAGGGTAGTGTTGGAGATGAGACATAGGAAAGGCGGGCTAAGATGCAGGTTCCCACCTTCCAATTAGTTGCTCCTTGGGCATTATGACATAATCTAATTTGGGGGTCCCACTTTGGAGAGAGTAACCCTTTTTGTCATGGACCCCTTTAGCTGTTTGGTGAAACCATATGCCCTTCTCAGAACAATGCTTATAAATACAAAAAAATATTTTTGATAGGATTATAGATCAAACAAATATAATTGAAATATAGATATGAAAATATTAACCAACTAAATTTGTTAAAAATATTCTAGGTGTTGATTATAATAACTATGGCAATTTTGAAGGAGTGATTAACATAATTGATATTTGGAGATATTTGCCACAACTGTAATGGCATATGAAAATATCTGTAATTTCTATTGGTGACAAAGTTACAGGTAACACTAATAATACTGTGGTTTGTTACTGAAACTCAGAATTGAAGAAAATGCTAAATTTCAATTTAAGGTTAATAAAAAAAATAAACATGTAATTTTCCCTCTCTAGGTTTATATAAAATCTATCCATGAGGGTTTGTAGAACCCAGGTTCATAAATAACTCACATTTATAAGGTTGCATAGTGCTTTCCATATACTAGTTTTCTCATTTGGTCCTCACAACAACCTTGTAAGAAAGGTGCTATTATTTCTATTTCTCCGATGAGAAAGGTTGAGAGATGTTAAGTGACTTTCTGAGACAGTAAGTGATTTATATAACTAGTAAGAAGGCATCTGAGGCAGAATTTGTACTCAGGTTTTCATGAATTCCAAGTGCAGCACTCTCTCCACTGTGCCAACTAGCTTCCTTAATTAAGAACCTTTGTTCTAGACTATGATTAACTTAGATGGACAACCCATAGAGTTTGTCTTTTAATATATATATATCTTAGACAGTGCAAATGGACAACAAAATGGTCCCAGAATAAAGCAAAATAAGAATAGGCTATATTGTATTTGGAAAATGACATAGTACTTTCTTTTAATGACTCCAAGTTTGTTTCTGGAACAATAACCAATCATTTTAAACATCAGTAATTTTTTGATGATGTTATATGACTGCCAGTTATAGAATACCACAGTCTCTAAAGAACTGAAGCTGAGTATCACCCAAAGGGCAAGGGAGAGGCACATGTTGGCCCTGAGCTGCCTACAAACCATCACCAATGAAGGCTTATACAGGAGAAGTGGTGAAAAGGATGTTAACAGAAAAATGTATGCTCAGAAAAAGAGACAGGGTGGTCAAATATCAAGATCAAGGATGGCTGGGCCATGTGCTCCACTGGTATTGCTGTACACACAATCTCAAGTAAATGCTAGGAAGGCTCCAGTCTGTTGGGTACACACCCAGTGTGTGTATTATGTGTAATTATGGGAAGGCATAGATAACAACAACAAAAATCAATTATAAAGCGCTTTAAATGATTATCTCCTTTTATCTTCACAAGAGTCAAACAAGGCTCTGCAGGCATGAACAGGTGAAAAAATGTGCATCACCAGGAGAGTGGAACAACGAGGACCCTGGCATACATAGGAGGAGCTGCTGTACAGGTTCTCAGATCTGCTTTTCTAAAAGGAAAGGCAACTTTTGAGGGGTCAACAATCTATTTTAATTAAGCACATATATCATTCACTTAGTTCAGGGGGAAAAGTCAGCACCCTGAACTTCAGAGAAAATACAAACAGAGAAATAAAGACCAACAGACAGGGCTTCCAACTGTTGGATCATAAATAATACATACATTGCAGATCAATAGACAGATCCAACTGTCTGACCATAATATACATATATAGTTATCAGAGAGAAAAGCACCAACATCTGGGTTTTCAAAGCTGGGGAGGGGTCTCCTTAGTGGCTACCCAGAGTCTCATCTGGTCAAACACTTCCAATGAGTAAACCCCAAAACAAAACCTCACCTCAGAGTATATATATGCTTTTCAGAGCCAGAGGACATCACAACCTTTAAGAACCAGTGTCTCATTAGAAAATTACAAAAGGTGTGGAACTTCCTACAAAACAAATCTCCCCCAGTTAAGCTTCCTGTTAGGGGCTAAGCTCTGGACAGGCCTTCAGAGCTGGCTCCACCCTCAGGGAGCTGGCTCTGCCCTCAGGGAGGAACTTGGGAGGGGCTCCGGCTGGGGGTATAAGGAGCTGTCGGGGAGGGATCAGGGGAGATGTAGAAGACGCCATCAATAAAGTGAAGTGCACTGACATCCTGGGGTGCGTGTGTAGTCATTATTCCCTCCGTGGAGGAAGGGATAGCCCTGTCGCGCAGCTAGGCCATATGGCCGCAGGGCAGGGGCCGGAGACCTCCGAAGACCGGGAACAGGTGAGCAAGTGAAGACCGGGCTGAGGTAGCCTGGTGGGGAACGGTTGGGGTTAGGAAGCCCAACCAAGGTCGGGGAATCGCCCGGAACAGCTGGCGCCCAACATGGGGCAGAACTGAGGAGCCGCTTGACCTCCCTTTAAGGGAGAAGAACTACACAACCTTGCTATGGAGCAGCGGGAAGCTGGAAAGGGATTATTATGGGTCAGGGAAGTAGCGTTCTGCTGATCCGGCCGGAGGATGTCAGTGCACTTCACTTTATTGATGGCGTCTTCTACATCTCCCCTGATCCCTCCCCGACAGCTCCTTATACCCCCAGCCAGAGCCCCTCCCAAGTTCCTCCCTGAGGGCAGAGCCAGCTCCCTGGGGGCAGAGCCAGCTCCTGAAGGCCTGTCCAGAGCTTGGCCCCTAACAGCTCCCCCTTTTTGTTTAGACAAGAGTAGTATCGGAAGGGGTAGAGAGTTTGGGGGAGGACAGGAGGGTACACAAATCTGCTTTGGCATCTAGTATTGCCTGCCTTATCATAGCGCAAAGGCATCTAATGCAACATGGGAGAAGGAGGCAAAGAAGAATAAAAAAGGGCAGCAATTCTACCTTAAACCAGGACTGCCCAGGGCAGACACTGTAGCCCCAAGAAAGAAAAACATTTTTTGGCTTCCTTGATCTCAGAAAAGCCCAGGAAAATAGCCTTGAGCAAAACAGGGGCGGAACCCTTCCTCCCAGCGCCATCTTGTTCATGCCTTACCAGTCTCCCCTCAGTTTACCTGAGTCGTGACCAGTGAATGCCGTCCAAGAGGCTGGGGGTTGGCAATTCCCTTACAGCTTCCCTTAATGGGCAGGCTCATTAATGGGTGGGGAAGATCTTTAGCTCTCATTAAAATAATTAACATTACAGAGAGATTGCTAAAATCACAGATCCATTGGGTATTGAGTTTTTTCTTGCTGTCAAGAATTTCCTTGGGATGATGAAATTTTCCATGCCTACATGGAACTGGAGAAAACTGCCCAAGCTCCCTAAAATCCTACTTTGTGGGTGGTTCTCTGTTCTTCCTAAATGCCAAGTGAGGCATTTCTGCCAAGAAGCTTGATTGATCCCTTGGGCGGGAAGAGTGACTTTCATTCATTCAGCAAACATTTATTAAGTGCCTGCTGTGTTCTAGACACTGAACTAGATGCAGGGGATACAAATACAAAATACTAAGTAGTCCTTACTCTCAAGGAGCTTGTTTTCTGTTGAGAAAAATGGGACAATTCTACAGAGAAGTTGATGCAAAACATTGTAGACAAAATATATGCAAAAAACTGAAAAGAAGGAGATATTAACAAAGGAAATACAGACAGAAATGAGAGCCCTTGCTTAGGGTGGCTCTTGCCTTCTGCTGGGGGGAAATGGCATCATCAAAAATTAAACATACTCTTCGAGTAAGGTTTTGAGCAGAGGGTGGGGGAGTGGTGGGGAGGTGTTAATTAAATATGTAAAAGCAGCTTTCAGGTAGCCTGACCCTTTCATCTGATGTGGGCCACCCCCTCACTCAGGTCTCTGCCCTTCCTCCATTGTGGGGAGTAGGAGAATGGCCACACCAGCCAGTACTTCCAGCCATCTATCTGGGGGCTGTAAGAGGCAAGGTCCAAGCCCATCAAGGCTGAGTGATCTCTCCTCCCATCTCTAAGATACATATTGAGCTA
The DNA here is from genome assembly GCA_023548195.1 of Bettongia penicillata ogilbyi. Lineage (NCBI taxonomy): Eukaryota > Metazoa > Chordata > Mammalia > Diprotodontia > Potoroidae > Bettongia > Bettongia penicillata. The sequence continues at coordinate 1,819,417 of JAJHZJ010000380.1, read as the reverse complement.
GATTTAGATCTATCTACCACCCCTCCAATATCTCTAGCCTAAGGGTACAATGTCTAACTGTTCAGGATGAAACTGCTTCCCTAATTGCTCTTAAGGGAAAGGATAGCCCTTAGTTTGCCCTCACCAGTTTAGCTCCTTCTCACCAAACACAGAAGGCCATCATGAACAGAAATAGCAAGTAAACCCAGTTTTCAAGCAAAACGGCAAACAAGTTGGAAAAGCCTACATTAGAGTTTATTTTTTAAAAAATAAATACAAGTTATAACAATGATGATAGCATTTATATAATGCTTTAAGGTTTGCAAAACTCTTTACAAATATCATCTCATTTTATCCTAACCATAACCCTGGAAGGTAGGTGCTGTTATTATACCCATTTTACAGATGAGAAAACTAAGACTGAGATAGATGAATTGACTTGCCCTCCGTCTCAAAGCTCCTAAGATTCTAAGGCCAGATTTGAATTTAGGTTTTCCTGACTCCAGATTGTGCCAATTAGCCACCTTGAGATAAGATCTCAATTCAAACAGGAGAGAGAAGGAATGATCTTCCCCACAAGGGTATCTACTCTCAGGAATCTCTAATATTGTAAGTCCTGGGGATCCATAAACAAAATGGGGTTGGCTCCCACACATGTCCAAGGCAGTAAGGGCTCCAGTCCTCCATTTCTTTCTTTTAACCACCTCCCCAGAGCATGTCTCTTCACATTTGTCTCTGAAGTCTCTCCCTGAAGTCTGCAGCAAATGAAAGCAGGTCCATTATATAGATCCATGGCGTCACTTTCAGTTTTCTCTCCACAAATCAAGAGTCATGTCTCCCTTACACTGTCCTTCCATAAAAACACCCCAGGCTTGAATAGAAGGAGGGTTTCATATGCAAATACAAAACAATTTCTAGGGGGATCACAATTAGCTCCCTGTAGAAGTGGCCCCTGAACTGCACTTTGAAGAAACCTAGGCATTCTAAGAGGCAGAGGTGAAGGAGTGTTTTCCTGGCAAGGGGAGCAAGTCTATACAAAGGCACAATATAGAGAGATAGTTCTGTATAGGGAGCAGCAAATAAGCAATTTTGGCTTAAACATAGGGTGCATGAAGAAAAGCAGTATGAAATAAGCCTGGAAAGGTAGGCTGTAGCCAGATTGTGCAAAGTTTTAAATGCGAAACTGAGGTGTTTGCATTTCATCCTAGAGGCAAGTGGGAACTGGAACTATTTGAGCAGGGAAATGACATGGTCAGGCATATCAGTTTGACAGTTAATGTGGAAGATGAATTGGAGAGGGAACAGACTGCATATGGAAGGTCAACTAGGAGACTTGTAACAGTCCAAGGAGAGTTGATGAAGGCCTTAATTAGAATGGTGGTCGTGTGAGGAGAAAGATGGAATGAATCAGGTGTATAGCAGAGTTAGAATGCAGATAATTTGGGAAGTAGAGTTGAGAAGTCTTGTCAACTGATTAGAGATAAGGGGTGAAAGAGAAGGAAGGGTCAAGGATGACTGCAATTGAAAACATGGGTCACTTGAAGGATAGTGTTGACCCCAACAGAAATAGAAAAGTTAGGGATGGAGATGGAAGAAAATGGAGAGTTCTGTTTTAGACATGTTGAGTTTGAGATAGGTATAAAATAATCCATTAGCTTTAAAAACATCATCTAGGAAATTAGTTCATGAAAAGTCATCACTGTCCATGGATATGCTTGGCAAGCATTTGGACGAGTTTCTAGAATATTGAAGAAAGCTGGGGTAGAGAGTTTGTAAGTTCATAAGAAGGTATTTTCTGCTTTCTACATTATTATAGAAATATTCTTTCATTCATTCATTCAACATGCTTTAGTTAACACCTGCTATGTGTCAAGCTCCATGCTAGGTCCTGTGAATGAAAATATAAAACAAAGCAGTCCCTGTCCTCAGGGAGCTGATATTCTGCTGAAGGAGAAGCAATACTCACACAGAAAAATCAATGCAGCATAACATAACAGCATAATATAATACAATACAATATAACATGATATGAAATATGATATGATGCAATATATGATATGATATATGATAGAATAGGATAGGATATAGACCAAATAAACAGTACTATTGTGAAAGCCAAATGAGGAAATATATGTAAAGCCTTTATAAACTTTAAAGACTAAAAAATGTCAGCTGTTATTATTATTATGTTAATCCCAGTCAAAAGGGAAACACACATCTTTGAAAGTATCAGCTTATACTAAAGAGCTTAGAAGTAGGGAAAAGAAGCCAAGTCCTCTTTGGGATTTCTATCCTCATAGGAGGGAAGTTCTAGGCCTCAGATAATGAGCTTTACAGGCTTTGAAAATAGAGGGAAGAAAAGTTGCATAATTAAAAGTGGAATGGCTCACTGGTATCCACCCCAAATGCCTATTCTATCAAAACCAAGCCAAAAGAAGCAATTGGCAGTACTCATTCTCTCATGCCTTGCAGCTGTCATGGACTTTGGGTTGTTCTTAATTTATATTTTTTCAGGTGCCAGATACTTCTTCTAGTTAAAGAAAGGCAAGCTTGGGTAAATAGGGGAGCCCCAGGATTCTTTGTAGGCTGCCTCCCTGGGACCAGCCTCATTGAGTTCCCTCATTGAGCACTGGGAGATTTCCCCAAGCCTTGCCGACCTTCTTTCATTCATATGGCATGCTTTTATGAAGCACCAGATCTGCATAAGACTCCTGGGGATGAAAATATGAAAACAAAATAATCCCTGTTCTTGAGGAGCTGGCATTCTGCCCAAGGAAAGGCAAAACATATACAGGAAAATCCATATACTATATAGACAATATTTGATATAGACAAAATAAATACAAAGTAATCTGATGGGAAAGGGCACCAACACCTGGAGGGCATCATGAAGGACCTCCTGCAGGAGGTTGCAGATAAGTGAGACTTGAAGGAAACCAGGAATTCCAAGAGGCAGAGATGAAGAGTGAGTGGATCCCAGGCCTGGGGGACATTTCCTTGCAAAGGTACAGAATAGGGGGATGGAATATTCTGATCAGGGGAAAGCAAGAGGGCTGGAATGTAGTGGGTGAGAGATTGTGAGAGAGTGAGCTGTGTGGAAGATGGATTGGAGAGAAGAGAGCCTGAAGTCAGGGAGCCCTATTAAGAGGCTATTGCAATGGTTCTAATGAGAAGTGAGGAGGGTCTAAACTAGAAGGACAGCCATGTGAGTAGGGCAGCTAGGCAGTCCAGTGGATAGAGCACTGGACTTGGAATCAGGAAGACTCATTTTCCCAAGTTCAGTTCTAGCCTCAGACATTTGTTAACTGTGTGACCCTGGCCAAGGCACTTAACCCTCTTTGCTTCAGTTTCCTCATCTGTAAAATGAGCTGGAAAAGAAAATGACAAACCACTCCAGTATCTTTCCCAAGAAAACTCCAAGTAGGGTCATAAAGAGTCAGATACAACTGAAATCCTACTAGTGCAGAGAAGAGGACAGATAAGAGAAGTGTTGTAGAGGATGGGTTGACCAGACTTGGCAATTGTTGGGATGTGAGAGTGAAGGTGAGAAGAGAGCCTGCTATTTGATTAGCTCTACTACAGCAACTCTGCATCTATTCTTATTACTAGAACATGATCCACAATCCCTCAGGTTTGAAGGGACAGTAATGTTTCCACTTGCTTCTCTCCTAATTCTTGTCAGCCATGTCAATTTGCTTGGCCATTGATTCTTTCTGTCTCTCATCTCATAAGACACCTCACATGAACTTTAAAATCTTCCATTTTGTACTGCTAACTTCATCTTCCACATAGTTCCAAGAACCATCCACTTCAGAATATGTTAGAGCCTGTCAATGAGATCAGCTCATGAGTAGATGAAAAAGAGAGAAACTACTAGAAAGCAAGAAGCTTTCATGTAGAAGGATTGTCTGGAGAATGTGAGTCAGACAGGATAGGATCTCGAAGTCTGATTTTCTAGGTGTATCAAACTAACACTGATTGCAAGACCCTGTTGACTTAATGTCTAGCCATCAGTTGGAGGCTTTATTTCCCTAGTCAGATCAACTTTGTGTTTGAGGTATAAAGTATAAGGCCACAGTTGTGTTATGTAAGGGCAGTATCCTGGTCTAAAGTCCTTATTCTCGGAACAACCTGAATCAAAGCCCTAATCAGTCTTTATTGAATAGAAGTCTTAATTGCAAAGAGGGATCTTAATTCTTTTAGACTATGAGTTTAAGAGTAGAAATATCTTTTGGTTTAGTCTAATCCACAGAGATATCTTTGTTCACCTTTGACCAGATTAAAAGGGAAATCTTTAGAGGGAGCAGTTAATTTCTGCCAGATATTTTCTCCCAAAATACGTGCATTTACATCACTATTGCTTTGTTTGGTAAGTCAAAAACCCTAAATTACTTATGTGTCTTTACTTTGCTTTGGAATTTTGTCTTTTGGTTCATGATTACTCTAAAATATGTGTCATAAGTTGCTTGGGCAGAGAAGGAATTCCGATTATCGGGGTGATCTCTTCTAGTATATACCTATCTTCAACTAAAAATGTTGTTGACAGACTTGGACTAAATTACAGTGTATAGAACTTTTCTTCCATAAGGGGAAGTTCTCCATAATCTAATCCCTAGGAAAATAAAAATTCCTTTTTAAAAAAAAACAACCTCTCTCTAAGCACCACCACAACTTTCACTTAATTTTTGGTTGTTTTTTGAGATTAAGACTGGTTCTTCATCTGACCCAGGCTGGAAGAGCAGCAGCCACTCACAGCCTGATGTGAAAGTTTTACTCTGCTGCGTTTCTGACAGTGTAGTCCTTCAGCAGCCTTACGGACCTCACCTATCAGGTGCTCACCATGCTAGTGTTGGGCTTAGAGTGATACCCAATCAACTTAGCCCGCTTTGGTTTAGAACTCCTGAATTCAAGCAACCCAGCAGCCTCAGTTGCCCCAGTAGTCAGGATTATGAGATTGCACTATCACACCTGGCTACTTGTTGTTAAACATAGTGACCTCACACTATTTTTAAAAATTTTGGACAAAAGGCTCAAGAAAATATCCTAACTACTATGAAAGAATGACTCCTGTACCACTAAGTATCCTAAATGCTGAAGAAAAATAAATTTCTAGCAAACTATTTGGAAAGAAAAATCTAGAATGAGGTAAGTAAAGGCAACTGCTTTTCTAAAAAGTAGGTCGTTTTCCCATACTAGATTATTTGCCTATGTTAGATTAGATTTTCTTCATTACATAAAATATTATGTATACGCTATGTCAGCTTGCTTACTGTCTTAGGGAGGGAGAAAGTAAGGGAGGGAGAAAATTTGGAACTCGAAATTTTTTTTAAATTAATGTTAAAAATTGTTTTTACATGTAATTGGGAGAAATAAAATTATTTTTCAAAATAAATAAAAATAATTATGTAAAATGCTTGAACTGGAAGGAACTTAGTAATCATCTATTCTGATGCTCTCATTTTACAGAAGAAGAAACGGAGGCCCAGAGACTCCTCCTCAGGTAACGCATCATCCAGGTGATATTTTTCCCTAACACACGGTGGAATTGATTCCTCTTAGCAACCAAATGCATCCCCTAGGTTGAAGAATGGTAATTGGTCTTAGAGCTAGACTTTGAAATGATGCCCTATGGCAAGTAAGGATCAGACCTGAATGTCATCATATGCAACTGAAAATTCCAAGTCAGGGTGGAGCTACTATTTTACTTGACTATCCTTTCTAGGGTTTATTTAAAAGTCCAGTCGGATAATCAATAAGCACTTATTAAGTGTCTACCATTTGTTAGGTGCTAGCAATAAAAAAAAAAAAAATCCAGTGCCCTCAAGGAACTTACATTCCATTTGGCTCATACCCCAACAAAAACTTTAACATAATTTTTTTTATCAATCCCTCTGAACAAATAATTCTACCTAAGCAAATGGATCCGTTTATCATCAAATTATTAGTTTCTTTCTTCAGGTCTTTCCTGACATAAGAAAAATCTTCTCTGCTCACTTTTCTTCCTCCCTCCTCCCTCCTCCTCTTACCCCTCTCTCCCTCCTTCCTTCAAATCACTTCGCTTCTTATTACCTCCTAGAAATTGTGTAAGTTGCTAAGCGGTTTCCAGTCTCACACTGGAAGAAAGGGTTTCCTCACCAAGAGGTCCCTTTCCCAATGGGGTTCATTGGATTACATGAAGGATATAAGAGAAAACCCAGTTTCTCCTCGATACATCCTAGTCCATTTCTGGACAAGGATGCTCTATTAAGTTGGAGGATGCAAGGAGGATGCTAATTCCCTTTCTCTCTCTTTCTTCAAAAGGTTGGTTTTGGTTAATGGCAACAAGGATTAATTCAGACTGCCAGAATTGGCAACATGGACAAGTGCAGGCTGAACGAAGGGCCTGGGGCAGTCAGGGCAGCAGCACCCAGGCCAGGATCCAGACCTTTGGGATCCAAGGTCTGGGTGACAGCAGCTGTGAGAGACTGTAGTTACAGAAATGGAGATGGTGGTTGTGCTTAAGAAGAGTTCAGGCATGTGGGGCCCATCCTGGCAGGCCTCAGGTTCCTCTTTTCCTCCCCACCTTCCTTCAAGGGCTTGGAGGGGGATGGTGGTGGTTGTAGGGACAAATGCAGGCTATGGTAGCTACCATCGGCATGCAGTTGGGGAGGCAGAAGCAGAGGTGGGGAGAAGGTGGCCACGGTTGGGAACAGTGAGGCCAAGGCATTGGATCCGTAGCAATTAATCAAACAAGCATTTACTGAGTGCCTACTATGTACCTCACTCTGTGCCAGGTGCTGGGGATTTTTTTAAAAAGTGAAAGTCATAGGATCTTAGGACCTTGCCCTCACAGAGCTTATAATCTAGCCAGTGGAGAAAATAGATACGTATAGAGGTATGTACCACATGGATACAAGACAGATCCAAGATAGTTCTCAGGGAAAGGCACTAGTAACTGAACAGATCAGAAAAGGATTCACAAAGCATATTTAATCACATTTCTCTCAATTAAAAAAATTTTTAATATTTTTAGTGAGTTAAAAGATTTTGTGACTCATTAAATAAAATAGTGAGAAGCAGTATGGTGTAGTAAATAAAAGACCTAGCCTAGGCATGAGGAAGACTTAAGTTCTACTCCTACCTCTTGAAATATGCTGGTTGTATGACCCTAAGCAGACCACTTTGCTTTTTAGTGCCTCAGGCAACTAAGTCTATGTGAGGAACTGGTGCCAACTGCAGAAAAGATGTGAATCTTTGTTGGAAGAGGAAGTTCCTCACCAGGAACTTCCAACCTTGATAAAGTCTTAAATAATATTAAAAAATTATTATTTTTTAAAAATTATTGTACCATCATATGCTTTTAAACATTCTCTTTTTGTATGTATTATAATGTACATAATGTATTAATACAGTATTACATGTATGTTAATTTTTAAGTAAGTTAATATACTTATATTAAGAGTATATACTCATTTTTTTAATTGATTAAAAAAAGATAGGAATTTTGGAAACCACTGTCCTTTAGCAATGAAATCATGGGTCCTGTGTAAGAAAAATTAGATTGATCCCAGATATATCAGCACCATCTAGTGGTACAAAAATATATCACACACTCCTGCTGAGAATTCATGCAAAGCTCACAAAGTTTTCCTTTCAGATAAATGCAGGTTTTTCTTGGCAGCTTCCTCAGTACCGAAAGCGTTTCTAATTCCCAAGTTATATTTTGCTACTTTCTGAAGTATGAATGCTCATGCTGAAAATTTAACGATTGGTTCAAGACGGTTGGAGCTGACTCTAGCATACTCTTATTTGTAACAATTTAGATTTTAATTAATTCTAACACATAAATTACCATAATTTTTCAGTCATTCCCTCTGGATCCACACTGGGACTTTTTTTATTGTCCATTTATTCTCATTCACTTCTTTTCTTATATGATTTCGATTAGTCCATAGTCTGTCCTTTCGTCATTATTCATTATTTTTTAAAGGTCTTTCCAGATTTCTTTATATTTCTCAAACTTGCCAGTCTAAGTAATACTATATTAATGTGCCACTGTTGGTTTAACCTTTTCCTTACAGTGAGGCATTTATCTTCCTTCCAGTTTTTGTTTTGTTTTAATTTTTTTGACATTTTGGTTTTTTTTAATTCCATATATTGCTGCTATGAAACTCTTTGCTATTTTTTGGTTTTTGATAACACCTTCAGGGCATATTTCCAGCCATGGAATCATTGAATCAGAAGATCTAATGATATTTGTAACTTTGCATCCTACCAGATAAGCTGTATTAACTCTTTACTTAAGGACACAAAAGTGTGGAGGGGCCTGAAAAAGGAAACTCTCTCTGGTAAAAATACAACATATTTACTCAATTGCCCAGTAGGATTTAATGACAGATGGCAAATTTTCATTCCTGCATTGATCCTGTATATCTCTTATTTCCAGTATCAATTGTAGTTTAGGATTTCTCGAGTCTCTTTAAGAACAGGCACAATATTCTGGGTAAAGTATGAGGAAAAATTAAATGCAATAATAGTAATCCTCCACTCTAGGCTTCATTAAGCAATGGAAGTACTCCTATATTATTGGACCAAAAGTCAAAAATGTTTCAAGAACAGGTCTAAGGATAATCCGTATTCCCTATAACACTTGAGGACTGAATTGAGTAAATTCAGAGAGGTGACTAGGAGATATAGGGGGTAGGGTATTAGGATCAGGAAGATCTGAGTTTAAATTCTGTTTCAGATACTACCTATGTGACCCTGGGCAAGTTATGTAATAACTCTTCTTGGACTCAGTTTCCTCAACAGCAAAATGAAGATGCTAGCCTTGGCCTCTAAGGTCCCTTCCAGTTCTAAAATAGGATCCCATGACAGGCTTACCTTTAGATAGTTGGCTACATCAGAGATGTTAAATAGGCTGCTGGCCAGTTACTATATGTCTCAAACCAAATTAAAATGTAACTGGGAAATATTTAACAAAATAAGTAAAAATGCAAGAAAACATTAGATAACATTACATTTTTAAAACCAAGTCAATAAGTGGTCTATAAGGATCCTTATGTATGGTTTAGTGGCTGCCTTTTCTATTTGAGTTTGACATTCCTAGGCTACATTAGGATTTGTTTTCTCAATTGTGACATCTCAAAAAGGCAAAGGGTCGCAGTCTTCATCAGGGAAGGTAGGACCCATATTGGCAAGATCAGATATCCTTAAAGAGTTCAAGTAATAATAGTTAATATTTCCAGAGTTATTTAATATACAAGCAAGGGTAGCTTGGGTCTTTGACAGCTTTCACACCTCCCTAAAATCTCAAGGTGTCATTACTGGGATTTGGACATGTAATTTTCTTTCTCAAGTACTCTCTTCCTATTACTTCTAGGATAAAATACAAACTATCCTCAGCCTTACATTTAAGGCCATTAATGATATGGCTCTAACCTAACTTTTTAGCCTAATTTTTTATTATTCCTCTTACTGTGCTCTATATTTCAACCAAATTGTACTACTTTTTATGAAACTAATATTCCATCTCCCACCTCCATGAATTTATATAAACTATCCCCCCACCTTCATTCCTATTGCTCTCAATCCTTATTTTCCTCTAAATTTCAGCACAGATGCTCATCTGTGAAAACTTTGCTGACATCTTTCCTCAAACCACCTTCCATTTACCGACGTAGTACCTAACAGCAGTGCATAACTGGTACAATGGGTCCATTAAACAATAATTTAAACCTGGTTCAAGGTCATATAATCATAAATTTTAGATTTAGGGTTGAAAGGTACTTTTCAAGACCACCTAATCCAATCTGCTCATCATATAAATGAGGAAAATGAAGTCTGGCAAATCTGAGTAATTTACCTAAGGTCATACAGGTAGTAAGTGACAAAGATGGGATTTGAACCCAGGTCCTATGGCCTTCATCCTGCCAATACCATAGCTCATGAGTCCTCACCAACATGTTAACATTTACTAGTCAGTCAGAGAACACAATTCAAGACTAAGGCATTCAATGAAATAACATCACAATAAGACGTTTCCCTCATAAACCTAGGGCATATTTTCTCCACTACCACCCACAAAAAAATCCCAAATAAATCATAGTATCGGTGGTAATATTGAGCATGTATAAGTAACACCTTTGGACAGGGCATATGAATGAAGCAGCATATCTCTACCACTTAATGCTGCTATCATTATGATGCTCCTGCTACACCTGTTCCCTAAAGGTCTTTCAAGGTACATAGTTCCTGCTAGTCTCATATGACTGTCCCCAACACCGTTCCACTGGTTATGTGGTTGTTACTAATAGTTGCCAAGTATGCGTCCAAAGGGTACTAGGTCATGGAGCTCTCTGCTTCCGGCTTTTGGCTTCTGCTGGAGTCCTCAGCTAAGGGGCTATCTTTTTGTCATAGAAGGAATAGATTCTGCCATTCTTCTTTTAAGCCCAGAGGTTTTTCTCCTATTTGTTGTTCAGTCACGTCCAACTCTTTGTGACCCCATGGATCAGAGCATGTCATGCCCTTCTGTCCTCCACTATCTCTCAAAGTCTGTCCAAGTTCATGTTTGTTGTTTCCATGACACTATCCATCTCCTCCTCTGCTGTTCCCTTGTCCTTTTGTCTTCAATCTCTCCAAACATCAGGGTCTTTTCTAATGAGTTCTGTCTCTTCATTATGAGGCCAAAGTAGTTAAGCTTCAGCTTCAATATTTGGCTTTTTTTTACAGTTTTAATTATTTATTTTTAGATTTTGACATTCATTTCCACAAAATTTTGAGTTCCAATTATTTTCCTCATATCTCCCCTCCCCCCACCCTATAATACCTTGCATTCTAATTACCCCTTCCCTCAATATGCCCTCCCTTCTATCACACCCACCCTTCCCTTATCCCCATCTTCTCTCTTTTCTTGAAGGGAAAGATAGATTTTATATCCCATTACCTGTATTTCTTATTTCCCAGTTATATGCAATAACAATTCTTAACATTCGTTTCTAATACTTTGAATTCCAACTTCTCTCCCTTCCATCCCCACTGAGAAAGCAAGCAACTCAATATAGGCTGTAAATGTGTTGTTTTACACAAGACTTCCATAATAGCCATATTGTGTAAGACTATATTTCCCTCCATCCTACCTTGTCCCCCATTTACTCTATTCTCTCATTTGACCCTTCCCCAAAGTGTTCACTTCTAATTACCCCCTTCTCCCATTTGCCCTCCCTTCTATCATCCCCCTCACCCCACTTGTCCCCTTCTCCCAAACTTTCCTGTAGTGTAAGCTAGATTTTCATACCAAATTGAGTGAGCATGTTATTCTCTCCTTAAACCATATGTGATGAGAGTAAGCTTCACTTTTCCCCTCTCACCTCTTCCCTTTTCTCCTCCATTGAAAAAGATTTTTCTTATCTCTTTTATGAGTAATAGTTTGCCCCATTCCATTTCTCCCTTTCTCCTCCCAATATATTCCTCTCTCACCCCTTAATTTTATTTTTTATAGATATCATTCCTTCTGATTCAACTCACCCTGTGCTGTGTGTGTGTGTGTGTGTGTGTGTGTGTGTGTGTGTGTGTGTAATTTCTCCACCTACCCAAATACTGAGAAAAGTCTCAAGAGTTACACATATTATCTTTCCATTTAGGAATGTAAACAGTTCAACTCTAGAAAGTCTTTTATGATTTCTCTTTCCTGTTTACCTTTTCCTGCTTCTCTTGATTCTTGTGTTTGAAAGTCAAATTTTCTTTTCAGCTCTGGTCTTTTCACCAAGAATGCTTGAAAGTCCTCTATATCATTGAATGACCATTTTTTCCCCTGAAGTATTATATTCACTTTTGCTGGGTAGGTGATTTTTGGTTTTAATCCTAATTCCTTTGACTTCTGGAATCATATTCCAAGCCCTTTGATCCCTTAATGTAGAAGCTGCCAGATCCTGTGTTACCCTGAGTATATTTCCACAATACTGGAATTGTTTCTTTCTAGCTGCTTGCAATATTTTCTCCTTGACCTGGGAACTCTGAAATTTGGTCACAATATTCCTAGGAGTTTCTCTTTTCGGGTCTCTTTCAAGAGGTGATCAGTGAATTCTTTCAATATTTATTTTGCCCTCTGGTTCTAGAATATCAGGGCAGTTTTCCTTGATAATTTCATGAAAGATGATGTCTAGGCTCTTTTTTTGATCTTGGCTTTCAGGTAGTCTCATATTTTTAAATTGTCTCTCCTGGATCTATTTTCCAGATCAGTTGTTTTTCCAATGAGATATTGCACATCTTCTATTTTTTCATTCCTTTGATTTTGTTTTGCAACTTCTTGGTTTGTCATATAGTCATTAACTTCCCTGAACTCCACTCTCATTTTTAAAGAATTATTTTCTTCTGTGAGCTTTTGAACCTCCTTTTCCATTAGGCTAATTCTGCTTTCTAAAGCCCTCTTCTCCTCATTGGTTTTTTTGGACCTCTTTTTCCGATTGAGTTAGCCTATTTTTAAAGGTGTTATTTTCCTCAGCATTTTTTGGGGTATCCTTTAGCAAGCTGCTGACTCGATTTTCAAGCTCTCCCATGGCCTGAGCCCATTGTATATTCATTTTGGAGGTATTAGGTACAGAAGCCTTGACTTCCTCTGACAGTATACATTGTGCTTCCTCATCCAAAAGGATGGAAGGAAACACCTGTTCACCAAGAAAGTAACCTTCTATAGTCTTATTTTTTTTCCCCTTTTTTGGGCACTTTCCCAGTCAGCTACTTGACTTCTGAGTCCCTTGTCAAGAGGAGGGTTCTTGTTCTCCTACTCACCCCAAGACCGTGCTCAGGGCTGAGATTCAGATCAGCAGCTCAATTCTCCCAGGGGCTTTATGCTCAGTGCTCCAACAATGGAACAATGGACACTGACTTGCTGCCTGCCTGTCGTGGCCTCCAGAAGCCTCTGCTGCCACCTTGGGCAGAAGCCTGGGGTGGACTTTGCTCCCTTCTTGCTCAGGTTGAAAAAGCCCTCTCACTGACCTTTGGCCCCTGTGGGTTGAGGGATCTTTGAACCACTGCTGCTTCCAGGGATATCATCCTTGAAGCCTGCTTCAGTCCTGTTCCTCCCAGAGTCTCAAAGCTGAGGCTGGGCTGGGCTCCACTCCACATCCGGTGTGATAGACCTTTCCTGTCAGCCTTCCAGGTCACCCTGGACTGGAAACTCCTCCATTCCTTCTTTCTGTGGCTTCTGCTGCTCTAGAATTTGTTGAGAGTATTTCTTTACAGGTATTTTATGGGCTGTGGGGGAAGAGTTAAAGTATGTATGTCTTTCTACTCCACCATCTTGACTCCACCCCCAGTATTTGGCTTTCCAGTGAATAACTTGAGTTAATTTCTTTAAGTATTGACTGATTTGATCTCCCTGCTGTCCAAGGGTCTTTCAAAACTCTTCTCCAGTACCATGATTCAAAAGCATTGATTCTGTGGTGTTCAACTTTCCTCATGGCCCAACTCTCACAGTCATATATTACTACAGGAAAAACCATAGATTTGACTGTTATATCTCTAGTAAAAAAAGGTAGACTTGGGCTTGCCTGACTCTTCTCCCATAAAGAGGTCTGCCTATTTCTCTAAGCCTTGACTAGAATCAGAATTTCCTGAATGAAATCTCTTCCACCAGGTGCCAACCTCTGTCTCAGCTAATTAATTTTCCTGTATTAATTCTAGTTTAGAATTGTAATCTATGGTTGAGAGGCAGCATGGTACAATAGAGTGCCAATCTTAAAACCAGGAAACCCTGAGTTCAAGTCCTATCTCTAACCCATACTGGCAGTGTGACCTTAGGCAAGTCTCTAAGACCAAAAGCTGCAAATTGGGTGCTGACTGACACTTGCATTGTATCCCTTAAGTAGAATTTAAGCTTCTTGAAGGCCCAGACTATTTCATTTTTGTCTTTTTGTCCCTAGCACTTAGCACAATAACATACTTATAGAAAGTATTCAAATGCTTGTTAAATTGAATCACCGTAACTTCCTAAGTATTTTATATTCACATATTCCCACAATGCCCATTTCTATTTTCTAGCAGAGCTAAAAATGTTTTGATCAATATGCTTCTCATTCAACAAGGAAACAAGGTAGTTTCTTCCAGTTCTTGGATAAATTGTCTAAGGATAATTGAACAGATGCTCTGCTAGACTGTAAATAATATTTTCATTCATTATTTATTGAGCACCCTTCTTTCTTCCATAAGAATTTCACTCCAATGCTTAATCATGATAGGGAAGTAATTCTAGGTTTTCAAAAGCTATTCTGGGAGAGGGCAAGTTCTGGTTGGTCCTACAAAGCTGGAAAGGTGTTAGTGTAGACCTAGTGACAGACTTTATGATTGCCAATTGCAAGGTAGCCTCACCAAGTGCAGAGAGGCTCAATCATTAGAAAGAAGCTTACCAGGAATTGGAATTCTTTGGCTAAACTGACCCACAAGCAGGATAAGAAGGCATGAATGGATCATAATCTGTATTGCTGGAATAAGAACTCATATTAATAAGTCTGAAGATTCACTGAAGCAATAGGAACTGAGGAAGATATTTAATAAAAGTAAGAGACCCTGTCCTTAAGAAGCTTAAAACCTAGTTGATGACTCAAGAAGAACACATATGAAGGATTTAAGCCACAATGCAGGGTTATATATTATGGTACAAACAATATGGTAAGAGTGGTCAGGAAGGTCTTCATGGAGAGATAGAAATCAATCTGCACCTTGAATGATCTATAGGATTTGGACAAGCAGTATGATTAGCCATTCGAATACTTAATGAAAATTCGTTAATTTGAATTTGCTGAATTGTCGAATTGAAACATGGGAGCATCATAGGAGCAAGGGCAGGACAACAACATGAATGAATGGTGAATCTAGGCTAAGAATGGCATGATTTAGGTCAGGGAAGAGACTGGCTGAAGTAGAGAGTGGGGTTCATATTAGGGAATAGTGCAAAATCAAATGGATATTTATTATATAATAAACATTTAGGAAGCCTCAAAAATACAGTTTTCTGGATGAGTTAGAAAGTATGGTGATTTCCTATTTAAAGTGATGCTATTAGAGAGGGATTTTGACTAAGATAATCTAATCAGATAACCCACTTTCATATTTGGTTTAGGAATGTAAGATGTGATATATTGGCACCACGTTTCTTAATCATGTTTTGTTTATTAAATTAGTTTCCACTCCCTGAGCAAACATTCTAACTGAAAGTTGAGGTAAATGACCCAAATGGTCAGGGAAGGAGTCGGCCTGGCAATGAAAGTGGATTATAGGTAATCCATATGTAAACAATTGGAAGTTAATTGTATATTAAAACCTTATTCCTGTTCACCAGGAGCCTACATGCTAAAAGTTGTCTCCATGTTTACTGGATTAGTTGAAACAATCTGTTCTTCTCTCATCTTCATTTATATTCCACATTACACCCTCTGTTAGAGGCTGGAGGGACATGTCTGGCATAGTGATTGGTTGAGAAAAAACGACCAACCATGTTTTTGTTTTGGTTAAAATATAAAGGGAGAAGGAAAGTACATTTTCGTTATGCTCCTTTTAAAAGGAGACTCAATGGGTGGAGATTGAAAATGTGAGAATAAGGGAAACTGAGGTAAAGAGTTTCAAGAAGGATCAGTTTATTAGCAACACTAGCAAATGCCAAAGAAACAGGTCCAAGGATCCTCAATGTCCAAGGACCATGAATTGAATTTACAGAGCATTTTTATAGACATAAATGAGAAACATAAGAATGGGAAACATAAAGAATAAAGAGGAACACTGATCACAATTTGAGGGATGTGATAATGCTTCTCAAAGGAGTTTACACTTTCTCATTGGTTGGAGGTATTTGGGGACTTTCCATTGTCATCAAGGAAAGGTATTCTGTGTTAGGAACAGGGAACTTCCACAGCACTGAGAGTGTGGAAATTTTCCAGCCTTAGGTGACCTATCATCACTATGACCTATAAGATACAGAACTAAGCTTGTCAGAGGCTCCTACTAGAAATTAAGAACTCAGTCTGTAGCTTAGCTATGCAAAAATAGGAAAGTTATCCAACAGACAGGATGGCTGGAGCTAATGCACTATCAGCCTGAACAGTCTTATATACTTTTAATGTACTGTGATTTTATAAGTAGATAATGGATTGAAACATTGATTAATAGTATACAATTTAATATTCTACAATTAATATTAATATTCCACAATTTCCCCCTTGAGTGACCTGTCTCCTATGAATCATTGCTTCCAAAGACCCAACCTTTCTAAAGACTTAATCTATATTTGCAGAAAGCATGATCACAGAAGCATAGAGCAGGTTATTAGAAATCATATAATTCAGCATATTCTCATTTCTGGGGTGCATTATCTGTAACTACCATAATATATCTAAGAATCCATTTTGAGCATGCTTTAACACAACAATTAGAGCAGAGTTGAATACATGGGAGATATGGGGGGAGGGGAAGAAGATGGAGATGATAATGTTAGCTAATATAAAAGGAACCCATGATGACATATATTCCATTTCCTTGAAACCTGGAAAATAACAAAAAAAAAAATCAGGGGAAGGGATCCCAGCAGGGGTGTGCATAGGTTTCATATGTGTCTTGTCTTTTATGTTCCTGTGACCATAACCCCAAATTTCTAGTTATATCTTTTTCTATTACATCCATGGAATGATTAAACACTGAACCTGGTAGGACTAAGTAGGCTATCCCACAAGTTCCAGACCAGCCTGGGGAAAGAAAGGCAAAGTCTTCTTCTGCACAAATGAAAATTTGGCTTGGAGTCACCAGCCCCCACAGCATCTCTAGAATCTGCTGGTCCATTCCAGAGGCTGCTCTGTAATTGTAGGTTAAGGGTCACATGAGAATAATTCTGAGGCAGGCTTGTAGTGTCATTGAGAACCTTAATCTTCACACAAATAAAGGCCTCTGCTTTATTTATGAACTATGGCCTAATCTGCAGTCCTCCGAAGGCAAAGGGTAACATAGCTAAGATAAGGTAGCAACAAAGGAGTTTGGAGTTTAGAAAGAAAATAAGTGTTGCAACTGGTAAAATGTACAGTTACCACTTCCCCATGCTAGTCAATTTTTCAGAATTAGAAAGATGTGTGTTTATCCCTCAAATTAATTGGGCTAGAGAGGATAATGGGTAATACTATCAGACTCAAAAAAGCAAGATGAGAAAAGGCTGGCTGTGGCCCTGGTACTGTCCCAGTTCTGGCAATTCTAAAGATGATGACCCCCAAAATTACGAACCAGATATGAATGGCAAAGGGAAAAATATCTGTTTACCCATAACTTTCTGACCTTTTGCACTTTCAAAAGAATTTGGTGAAGAGGGCTGCCTGGGATAGCAACAACATTAGGCAACCCATAGCTATCATACCTTATCTGCTCAAGGGGGCAGGTTTTATGTGTGAATAATGTATCCAGAAGTCTTTTTCTCCCATCTTGATTACAGTTGGGGTGGCTAGTAGTATTTGAAAAGGGCCTTTCCAGGCAGGGTAGTTTCCACTGGTTCACTGGAAATTCTTGATATTAAAGCCCAAAAATCTAGTTTGTACTGTGGCCCCTGTGCTGTGAAGTTCTTTCATCATGCTTTGTAATTCTCTGATGCAGGAAACAACAGATGTACATTTCTGGAACAAACCACATTCTTGGGACTGCTCTGAAGGGGTTCTTCATTTCAGAACTGCTTCTCAGTTTGCAAGAGCATGTAGGAAAATGCATTACAAATTCAACATAATTTAATGCAACCTTCTAGCTCAAGCCTTATGGTTCTAATTTTATCAATAGAGCTATAAGAAGAACATCAAATTAAGAAGACACAATTCACCTGAAACTTCAGAGAATTTCAATTATTACACTATGAAGTTCTGAACTGGATAATAAGTCTTTATTTTTCTTAAAATTTTTAGATAGATACTTCTAACAGGAAAATAATTTCACTCTCTTCAAAATTGTCAATGCAATTTTACATGTAAAATTTTTAATCCAATTTTGAAAACTATGTCACATCTCCCTTTAATTTCCCCCTTATGAGAACAATATACCTACATTACTGTGACAGAATCAAATATTTGAAGAATTTAATCTCAGAAATACAAATATAAAACTACTAGCCAGGGTGGGGAAGGGGTAGCAAAGCTAGGAAGTCTTCAAATGCAGGTTGAGAACAGTAAAATCTGTCATATTTGCATGCCTTTATAGTAATCCAAATGTTTCAGTATTTGTCTATCAAATAATATCTGTCATGTTAACAGAAGTTTTCTATGAAAAGAAAAGGAAGGACATGGTTATGATGTTATCAAGACCATCCCCTCAAGGGCACAAAATAACCTGAAATCACAATAGGGAAAAGTTCCTTTAACTCTGTTTTGATTCTAGGCTAAAGGGATAATTAACAGCCAATTAAGGCTCCATATTGTTCACAGGGTAGCAAAAGCCAGAAAATTATCTAGGTGGGAAATTTTCCTATTGAAAAAGGAAGTAGCTCAATGGGAAACTGACTCAAGACTAACTTCACATTCGCAAGGCTGCCCTGTCAACTTTCTCTGAAGGGCAAACATCCATGTGCAGCAGTCTTCAGACTGTAGAATATGGCAGCCCTGGATTATTGACTTTGCAATCTTATAAGTAGGCATGAAATAAAAACCTCAAAACTACATCAAATTAAAGTCCCACAAGATTCCACCTTAAATAGTAAAACTTCATTAATCCTGTTAGGATACAATTATTGTGTGTATCTGATAATAATCATTAACTGTACTGGTTCAAATTCATACAATATTTATTAACAGATAGTTTTTGTGTATCAATAAATTCATAATAGGTTTTATTATTTAAATATGTAACTCCCCCCTTAGTCTGCCCTGTAGATAGAATAAAGAAAGGGGAAGTACATATAGCCATTTTATATGGCCTTCACAGTACAGCTTGACAATAGGAGTTTTAAGTTCTAGAAAAGCTTTAACCTATCAAGTAAGTTGAAGGGATACTTTATAGTAACCATATTTAGGCATACATATGAAATCAACATGCAGGTATCCACAGTGGGTATAAGATGAAAGGCAACTACCACAGGAAATGGAGGAAAAGCAAGTTGGTTAAATGTTTGATAATTCAGACAAGTGACATAAATATCACATTCTGGAGCTTTATATTAATACAGTGAACAATTCACACAGTTCAAAACTATAGTAAGTAGTTGGTTCAAAAATATATCTTCACTACATACTAATCATTAGAAGATATAATTTAATGATTTTCTAAATTATCTCAGATGAAACTCGTTTATTATTTAAAATTTAACTTGTAAATGTCTCCACTTTGGCTAAGAGAGGTCCTGGATCCTTAAAATGCAGCACTAGAGTTTCACAACATGATGCCAGTAAAAGCTGGTAAGATTTTATCCCAAGGAATCGCACAAAGATCTCCTATGAGGATGTAGCTATTCTTTTCTCTCAACAGTGAGCTATTATCATCATTATTATTTTCCAATTTAAAACAAAATATATCCTATTAAACAATTAGCAGTTTTCAAACATATAGTAATATGAGAAATATTTATTTTATTTTTAGTTATTTTTTAGGTTTTTCCTTTTTTTAATTAATTTATTTGTTTTCAGTTTCCAACTATCACTTCCATAAGTCTTAAATCTTCTTCCGCTCCCTCCCCAAATTTTCTCCTGCTCCCTCCAAGACAGCATGCAATCTTATATGGGTTCTACACATACATTCTTATTAAACACATTTTCACATTAGTCATGTTGAATAGAATTAAAACGAATGGGAGAAATCATGAGAAACAAAACAAAACATAAAACAAGAGAAAATAGTCTGTGTCATTCTGCATTCTGATTCCATAGTTCTTTCTCTGGATGTGGATGGCATTTTGCATCAACAGTCCGTTGGGAATGTTTTAGGTCTTTGCATTGCTGTGAAGGGCTAAGTCTATCAGAAACTGTCCTCACATACTGGCTGTTACAGTGTGTAATGTTCTCCTGGTTCTGCTCATTTTACTCAGCAGCAGTTCATATAAGTCTTTCCAGGTTTTTCTGAAGTCTTCCTGTTCGTCATTTCTTATAGCAAAATAGTATTCCATTATATTCATATACCACAACTTGTTCAATCATTCCCCAGTTGATAGGCATTCCCTCAATTTCCAGTTCTTGGCCACCACAAAAAGAGCTGCTATAAATATTTTTGCACATGTCGGATCTTTTCCTATTTTTTATGATCTCTTTGAGATACAGTCCTAGAAGTGATATTGCTGGGTCAAAGTGTATGCACATTTTTATAGCCCTTTGGGGATAGTTCCAAATTGCTCTCCAGAATGGTTGGATCAGCTTACAATTCCACCAACAATGAATTAGTGTTTCAACTCTGCCACATCTTCTCCAACATTTATCATCTTCCTGTTTTATCATGTTAGCCACTCTATCAGAAACATTTATAATTTAATAGCATTCAGATTAAAAGAGGAAGTAATTTGCCTTAACAGCTGTTCTCAGGCTTCATAATACAAGAGGAAATTTTGCATACTCGGTATCATGTATTTAAAACACGAAACTTATTACTAGTCAGATGACAATAATTCAATGGAATATATTGTAAATTATCTTACAAAGAAAATCATTCATCCTATTTCCTTTGGCATTTTACTAATCATATCCAATGACATCTAAAACCCAATACAGAGCTATCCCATATGAAATAATTAAAGTCAATTAAAGAAGTAACAATAGTTCACTTATATGGTGCTTACTACATGCCAGACTTTTTTTTCTAGTTCTTAAAGATTACTTTAAAAAAATTCAGTGATCAATTATTTTCTATAGTATTTTAGAATGTTTATATTATGATTTCTCAGTCATTACTTGAATCACTCACTAATTTATGTTACAAGGCAGTTATAAACAGTAAAATTAGTAAAAATTAGCAAAACTAAAGTCTTTCCCTTTAGGAGGCTAGTTTAGAGGAAAATACAGCCCACAGAATATTTAATAGTTTTAAAAAAACAATCCTGTTATCTTTTAGCAACCCAATTCATAAGATACAAAATTATTTTAGCCAAATCACATCAATTTAGTAGATTTCAAAGTAACCATTCACTGTTTTAGATTTTCACAGACTAAGTTCTTTCACATGGTCAACAAGGATATGTTAACTTTATCAAGCACTGTGGATCACAGTTCTTGTTGAGGGGGGGAGGAGGTTGTCCTCAAACCTATTATTAAATCATAAGAATTCTAGATTTTAAGACAAAAGGACTTTTGGTATTACAATGTTTCAGACCATCATATTCATTTTAATTACTCAATAGCGAGGTGGACTAACAGTATTTCACAATAAATTAGAAAAATTTCATATAGCAGCATGTAATTAAAAGCATATTCTTCTAATTAAAAGAGAATTCTCAGTTCCAATCACATGTGATATTCTCTCCACAATACAAGAAAAATTAGAAGCCTGAAGAATATCACAATTGCTGTTTTATTTTTTAAATATAACATCAAACTTCTCAAATTTTTTCTATCCAGTTGTATAAAATCTTAAGTTATCTTTCTTAGAAAGTCATTCATGTTGTTACCTTTGATATGTCATTTAATCTAAAACTCAATAATAATATTTAACATTTTTCCAGTGCCCACTATACCTTAAAATCATGTTATTGCTCTAACAACCCCTAGGAGGCTGGTGCTATTATTTATTATCCCCTTTACACATAAAGAAAACTGATTCTCTAATATGCCACAATTATAATGTAGTTTCAGAACAAAATTTTGACAAGATCAAATCCATATTTATAATCCCCAATGAATATATTTAAATCTCAATTTTCCAAGAGTCCACTGTTTTCAGCTAACTTCTGCCTTAATTTTTCAAAATTTAATGTTTTAAATATTTATTACAAAGTTTCTTAATCCCCCAAATTGACAAGTGATGCTGAAACTATAATAGCTGACAATGAACAGTAAATATCACATTCGTTCTAATTAAAACAATTAATGAAAATTAAACTACGTAGCTTTGACTGGAATATACTAGTGTACTGATACAAAATATTTGATGTTTAAACAGACTGTTATATCAATTTTACTAACTCTGATAATGAAACTAATTATCATTATTTTTGGGCTACAAATTAGATTTTATCAAATGATCAAAAATGATTTGTATTAACATAATGTCACCTCATAAAATGTCTGTTTGTTTTAGCACCCAAGACAATGTGGCAAGGAACAACCTGAAATAATCTGGGGTAAAAAGTTTTCCTCTCTCTCAAAACTTCTGTATTTTGTGCTAATATTTATAAGCCATATACTCCTTTTAATTTGATCTTTTGTAATCTGAGCATCCTCCACATAAAGTGAACACACAGTTGACTCCTGTATTCTCCTACAATGCTATGTTTTTGTTTATCTTAAATAATTGTTACCCTGTTATAGCCTTACTTCTACTCAAATACAATTTTGAACTAATTGCACTTCCACTGATTTCAGCACAAGTTTACAACATGTCTAGTTTACCTAAACAATTCATTTAAAACACAAGGGTAGTATTAAATTTCACTAACTTTTCAGCTACTTCTTGGTTTTTTAAACAAGTTTTCTTCTTTCTGTGTAATACTGCAAACTATGAGAATTTATTAGTTCCAATTTCCTTTTTTTCTAATCAGTAAAATCACCTTTCCTTTATACACTGATAAAGTGGTTACTCCCTGAGAGTGAAAAAAGCAGATTTTACAAAATCAGGCAAGCCACAATTTGGAGATTTATAGTAGAAGAAACAACCTTTGGTCTCTAGATGATAATATTACTTTTCTGCAATTGGGAACAAAGATTCCTGTCTTCTTATCTGTGTCTCTTGTCTGCCCTCCATCCCCACTTGGCTGTAGCCAGAAAGGTGAGAGGAAAAACTCTTTTTAAAGGCTTTTTAAAAGTTCTGCAGAAAGTTTTGATTTGGGTAACATTTTTCTTTGGCTGATCACACTGCAGGAAAATGTTGGTTTAATTATCAAAACAGAAACAGACATGTAGATATATTTGCTGGCAAGACTTTTTCCTTTCTTAAACAGAGAATACCCTATATCCAGAAGAGAGTCTCAGCTCTGATACAGCTCTACATCATGCTAACTAGATTTCCCCATTCAGAGTGCCACTCTATTTTCCTGACAAGTTTCAGCAGAAGGAAGTCAGTTTGTTATAACACACACACACACACACACACACACACACACACATTGGAAGAGCACTTAGCAAAATCTTTCTCTTTAGCTTTCACTAAAGATGTGGAAGCCAAGTCCCTGCTAGTAGGGAAAGTTAGTAGCACTTCACCCTTCTAGACTCTTTGCTAATTGCTGCAGCAATAAGAGAAAACAAAGGGCAAAAATCTTTAGTGCTCTTTTTTTTCCCCAGGGGTCCTCTAGATTACCCCAATCAAACTAGAGAAAGAGGAAAAGAAAAAAGATGACTTCCACAGTCAAAATAGAAGAAAGAGAAGATCTCCTAGGTCTCCCCAGTCAAAAAAGATAAAGGGAAAAAAGACTTTCCCATTCAAGATAGTACAAAGGGAAGGTTCCCTAGGGTTTAACTAAGCTCAGAGAAAATTGGGATTGGACTTAAAAGTAAATTTCACTTTTTCCAAAGTTGTAGTATGACTGATAGTAGAACAAGCCATTGCTCACAATGTTCCACACCAGAGTCAAAGCACAGGAAATCCTTGTTCCATTAATGCCTATAACTATGAGAATGAAGGAGACTGAACTTTGCATGAAAGGTGTTTCTTCAATGAGACTTCAGAAATGGAGGAGCTGTCTCTGGTTCTGAAAAAGGTGAACCCTGAAACCAACCCCCATACAAAGTGCTGAAAGGCACTTCTTAATTTCTACATCTGTGTGGTTACAAAAAGTCAAATTGATATTTGTTTTATACTACATGGCTAAAACTTATACTACATGTTTAAAACATATAATAACTGATTCAGTAAGCTGAAAAAGAAAACCCTACCAGAGCAAAGGAGAGTCTGCCATGGACCACAGATTAGTAAAATGGTAGTTAATGAAATTACCATTTTACCAACTAGATCTGTGGAACTCTTTAATGAGTACAACTATCTGTTTGATTGAATGGCAGAGTGGTTCAGGAATTTGACAGTAAAACCATGACATTTTCCCCTGTATCATAATATTATCTATGTAGTAAGTAAGCTGTATACCAGGCAGTTGTAATTCATCCAAACGTTCAGCCACAATCCTATGACAAATAGTAAAGCTATGCAGATATTCTTGTGGCAAGTGGGTGAAAATATACTGTCTGCCCTGCCAAGTGAAAGCAAACTGGTCCCATTGTTTAGAATCTATTGGGACAGTAAAGAAGGTATTGGTTAAATCAATAACTGCATACTAAGTCCCATCATATTTCTGGATCCTTTATAGTAATCTGGAATTACGCTAAAAAAACAGCCATTTATGCTCTTTGATCTAGAGTTGGGCAGATATCTCAAGAAGGCCAAAAACATAAAGAAAGGTCTGACATATACTAAAATATTCATAGAAGTAAAAAAAAAATTAGGAACTAAGAAGATGTTCATTAATTGAGAAATGTTTAAACAAATTGTGGTACCTGAATCAATGCAATATTACTGTGTTTTAAGAAATGGTGAATTTGAAGAATTCCAAGAAGCATGGGAAGGCTTACTTGATTCAATCAGAGTGAAGTGAGTAGAACCAAGTAAAACATGTGTGACCATAGCAAAGTCAGTAGGAAGAACAGCAGCAACATCAGCCCCCAAACTCAACCCTGTTTGATTACAATGACCAAGTCTGGGCCTGAAGAAGTTAAGAAAATGTACTTCTTTGAAGAGATGAAAGATTAAGATATGTAACATATACTATTAGTCTTGATTGATTCATGGGTTTACTAATACTGAACTATTTTTTTTCCTCTGTGTTAATGTTATAGGAGATGGTGTAAGGATAACAATGGTTTAAGTAACTCCATCTTTTTAACAGGATTCTAGTTCAGTAGTTTTTTAGTTCTGTCCAACTCATTTGGGACCTCATTTGGGGTTTTCTTGGCAAAGATACTAGAGTGGTTTGCACATTTCCTTCTCCAGACCATTTTACAGATGGGAAACTGAGGCAAAGAAGGTTAAGTGACTTGCCCAAAATCACACAGGTAGTAACTGAGGCCAGATTTGAATTTAGGAATATGAGTCCTCCTAATTACAAACTAGGCACTCTATCCACACCTAGCTGCCCTAACTGGATTCCATTCTGTGATGAATTTGCTTTTTTTCTAATAAGAAAAACATTTTGGTGGCTTAGTTTGGTAAACAACACGTGTATACCTCAAACCTGGAAAACCACACATACACCTCAGATAACCATTAGGTTGTCTTTTTTTGACCCTCTTCTACCATGCCTCAGTTCTTTATCTTGAAGCCTTACTGCAACCCTGGAATTCACACATTGGAAGTGAACTCTGCCCGTCCAGTCTTTCCCTCAAATTGGATGACTCCTTCTAGAAGCTTGATTTCAGGAGGGCTCCCAAACTAGTCATGTCTCATTCCTTTCAGGGCTTCACTGCGGACTTCCTTCACCATCCCTTCCCGCTCCCCACCCCCCTGGGCACTGGTTACCTTTTCCTTTCTTCCCAGTTTTACAGTTTCTTTTAATGGTGTGCTCTTTTCCCATTAGAATTTAAATTCCTGGCGGACAGAGAATGTCTTTCTTTCTACTATTATTATTTCCAATAGAGCTATTTTCAGTCGTCCTAATCTACATCTTCCACTGGATCTAGATGGCTCCAGAGGAGAGAGTGAGGCCGGTTGGTGACTTTGCACAGCCCTCCCTCACTTAAATCCAATTCACTTCCAAGTCACGGTTTCACCTTCCTTATGAAGGTTCCCCTTCAAGAACAAAGGACAAAACACAATCTGTGAATAGTAGTAACTGCCCACAGGAGACCCAAAGAGCCAGTTCCAGTTGGGCAATGCAACTCCTTCCTTTCTTCCTTCCCTTTTTCCCTCCCTTCCTCTTTCTCTCCTTCTGTCCACATAGGGTATCATATACTTACCTGTAGGTGCTCTGCCCGAAGGAATATAAATGTTGATCATTGAAACCTTGTAAGATTTCTAGAGGTTTAAGGGCTAGATTTCTTAAGGACCATCCCTTAAACCCAAATCATTCTGACTCTCCTTACTTGCTCTTATCTGTGTCATTCCATTTTCCATCTGGCTCTCATAGATTGAACAATAGGTTCCAGCCCAAGTCTCACTTGGTCATTTGTTTGGGCCCTGATTGGCTCAGAATGAGTGTAAATAACAATTGTTTCTGTTTTGGTCAGAAACTCTGAGTGTCTCCCTCTCCCAAATTGATTTGACTAAGTAAAAGACACCATTCTTTGCCTCATTTCTTACCTAGCCTTAATCACTGAATGGGCATTGCCTCAGTCATACTGAGACCTCTTAAAAAGGTCAAGGTGTAACCAGGCTCATCTCCAGTCATCCTGATCTATATCTTGCCACTGGACCCAGATGGCTTCAGAGGAGAAAGTGACTTTGTACAGCCCTCCTTCACTTCAGTACAGTTCTCTTGCATGTCATGCCCTGACCTCCTTGGTGTTATGGTCCTCTTCAAGAATGAAGGATAAACAAGTATTCCCAGTGCTTATCACAGTTTCTGGCATATATTAAGAACATAATACATGCTTATTTTAAAAAATGAAAAAACAACTTAGCCATAAGCTTAGGTAAGAAAACTACCAAATATATATCCTTGTAAACTAATTAAGTAATTGATCACTCATCAGAAATTAGGTATAATCAATTGCCCTTGGTTAGAATAAAAAAATCCCCAGGAATCCTTCACTGACAGACAAACTGCTAACTTGGAGATTCAAACATTATTCTCTACTTGCTCAAAAGCAGGGATTGATGTGATGTGCCAGACATCTGGGAAGGAGATACATGGCTTTGGGAGCACTAATATGAGACAAGTTTACCCAGACCTTTAGGAATTAGGTAGGTGGTTTGTTCCTAGGGGAGTCAATGTTTATATGCTGTTTATCAATAAACAGTATCAGTTCATTAGTGGGTATAAGTCTTATTTGTATACTATCAATTCTGTTAGCAAATCTAACAGTAAGTTGGTTTTACACATGCACCATACATTACAGGGGGTTTGTTTGGTGGGGAAGCAGAAAGGTTATATTTGGAAGTAAAGGGGACACAGAAACAAAAGTTAGTAATACAATTTTTTTTTTAAGTAAGAAGGGGAATTGGATGCCTTGTGAGGCAGTTCTCATTACCATTAAGGATTCTTTTTTTTTTATGGGAATTTAGATAGAAAATAAACTAACTAGCTAAATAGCTAACAGCTTATCTTCAGAAGAATGACGGAATGGTAGAAATAGCACTTTTTTATCTAGTTTGGCCCTCTCACTTTACAAAGGAGGAAATAGATCTAGCAAGGCAAAGTAAGTACTGTGGTTCAGTGCCAAGTAGGTACTAAGTAGAAAAGCTGGAACTCAAACCCATTTCTTCTGATTCTAAGACCAATGCTCTTTTGAAACTATCTGCCTTCCTCTTTTCCACTCCTCCCACTCCTCAAAGTACTTTAATGCTTCCAAGGACACGTGATTTATCATTGTGAATACTCTCTTCACCAGTGCAGATCATAAATCAAATATCTGTGATCAAAAAAATTAATCTGTTTTGGCCAGAAACCCTAGGGACCAACCATCCATTGATGGGCTCTTCCATACTCAACTAGATGGTTCCTCAGAAGACAGACACTAGGTGTCATCTCTGGGCCAATACCTGAAATCTTTCCAGATTGGTAGTTTCTGACAAAACTTGTAATTAGCTGTCATTGCTGACCTTAATATTCATTGATTTAAATAAAATTAAATCATAAACATCCAACCAGGATTCCACTGCAATGGTGTAGAGGAAAAAAAGAGCTGGACTCAGAGTCAGGGGGCCAAATATTGGTATTTTTGTTTCATGGTTTGCCATAGATGAAGTATTCATCACCTCCTGGCAAGTGTACTGGTAATGAACACCTTCATTTTTAAGGTGGTCCTTGGAAAACATAGTTTTGGTACTGAGACTGTACTTGAAACTTTTTTTTTAAAGCATTGTATAACCTTCCAAATCTTGTACTGGAAGACACTGAAAATCCAAGGTTGCTTCCTTGCATCAGTCTTGGCACTTTGGGCTAGGTACACTTATGATCTTGGAACTTAGAGGTGGAGGGAATGCTAAAGATAATTTAGTCTATCCCCTTCATTTTATCGAAAAAGAAGATGGAACAGGGAAAGGGATAAACTCCCGCTCCTCATTCAGTGACTGAAGACTGGGGGTTCAACGCAACCATTAGTATATTTTAGAAGTGGAAGTGACCATCGTGACCATCTAGCGCCATATCGTCGCAATGGCCTCGACCTTCAGATATTAGCCCAACTGAACCATCCAGGAGGTGCTGAAGATCTTCAAGTAGAGGCTCCTTTGGGGCTTTCTGTATTTGTGTCGGGGCAGACTGGACCAGGCGGGCGCGTCCCGTCCGCTCAGATCCTGAGATCGCTCCGCGTAGCTCTCACTTTCTGGGCTGGCTCGGTTAAGCGCTGGGCTTCCAAGGTACTGGGCACAGCTGCCGGCGGGCACGCGGCGGCGCCTCTCCGTTCCACACGCGAGAAGGATTTCAGGGAACGTGAGGCCCGGACAAGCCCCTAGGGGGATGATCTGGGCCAACCTCCGCATTCTACAGCGGAGGAAACCGAGGCCCAAGGCAGGCGGGGCCTCGCCCCAGGAGGTCCCGGGGGCAGGCGGGGCCTCGCCCCAGGAGGTCCCGGGGGCAGGCGGGGCCTCGCCCCAGGAGGTCCCGGGGGCAGGCGGGGCCTCGCCCCAGGAGGTCCCGGGGGCAGGCGGGGCCTCGCCCCAGGAGGTCCCGGGGGCAGGCGGGGCCTCGCCCCAGGAGGTCCCGGGGGCAGGCGGGGCCTCGCCCCAGGAGGTCCCGGGGGCAGGCGGGGCCTCGCCCCAGGAGGTCCCGGGGGCAGGGAGCCGACGGGTGGGAATCTGAAGGCGGCCCGCAGTCCGGCGCCCTGGGGGCCCGCTGCTGGCGGCCCCGCGGGGCACTCCCCTCACCCCGGAGGGCGCAGGTTCTCGGGTACCTGAAGCCCAGCGCGGCTCCCAGAACAGCCACAGTTCGGCTTCCGTACACGTGAGTCGGCCGGCAGGCGGGTTTGGCGGACCGCGCGAGGCATCCGGCGGCCCGGCCACCGCCAGTCCCGCTCTTCCGCCCGGAACGTCGTCGCCTGCCCCTCACAAAAATGGCGGGAAGGAAGGGGAGCGGTTCGGCTCCGCCCCCGAACCAAACAAAAGTGGCGTCGCAGGAGGCGGGTCCACGCGCCCTTCGGGACAGGCGGAAGTGACGCGGGCAGAAGGCCGGCTCCCGAAGGCCGGCTCCCGGAGCCCGGGCCGCAGGCCGGGCTGTGCGGCGGCCATGGGAGCGCTCCGGTGGCCGGCCCTGCTGCCGCTGCTGCTGCTCTGGGCGCCGGGGGCCGAGCCATTCGAGCCCGTCACCGTGGGCCTCGCCCTGGGGGCCGCCTCGGTCCTCACCGGCTACCTGTCCTACCCGGACTTGTACTGCCGCTTCATGGAGTGCTGCCGCGAGGAGGAGCGGTTCAACGCCTCCGGTAGCGGGCTGCGGCCGAGCTGGGGGCCGGGGCGGCGGGCGTGTGCGGGGGGATCCCGGGGAGGGCGGCGGGCGTGTGCGGGGCGATCCCCGAGCGCCGCGACGATCTTTGAACCTTAGCGTGGGATGGGTCGTGCTGCGGATGGGGGACGGGGTGCGATCTCGGGCCCCAGGGGGGGTTGGTAGGAGCGGGAGGACGGGGGAGCGACCCTACGGGCGGCCCGAGCGCCAAAGGGGTGGGGTGTCACAGGGGCACGTCAAGGAGAGGAAGGGGTGAGGAGGAGAAGTGCAGCTCGATTTTAGGTCGAATGTCTTTTAGTTTGGGCAGGGACCGGGAAGGGTGTGGATTGGAGCCCAAGTAAAAATGAACCCTGGCTGGACGGGAACGCCTCGCTGGTCGGGTTTATAGTCGGCGCCTTCTCCACAGTTCGGGCTCTTATCTCAGCTTGACACTCGGCTTTAGGTTGCAGATTTTAGACCTGTGGCTCGGTATTACCCTAACCGAAGAGAACTCAGATAAGAACTTCCCGTTGTAGACGTGCAGAGAACCTGACATGGTAGCGTATGTGAATGATAGTTCCCCGTGCTCTCCTCCAGCCTCCTCCGTCCGTGCCAGGCTTTGGAAGCTTTGGGGATAAGAACCCTCTTGGAATCTGGTCCAAAGGGAACCATTGCAGGGGCCCAGGAGAGGTGCAGTTGGAGCAGCCCTGTGCAGAGCATTCTTCGAGAAAAACTAGAAAGAAAGTATAGGGATAGGTTTGAGTGCTTTGTCTTAGAATAAAGCTGGCTAATGTGAATGAAGGTTTTTGGAAAACACTACCGAAAGTGGAGGTAGTCATAGAGTGATTCTGAATGTGTTTATTAAAAAGTGGCTTTATTTAGCATGCATAGTTGGGCTTTATCTATGGGGCTTTTATCGGAAACCCTCCTAAGTCATTTACCTTTACTTGCTAACCTTGGCCAAGAATCCCAAGTAAAAGCTGAGCCCTTTGTTGTCATCCTGATTTTTAATATGTATACCTCTTTTTTTTTTTTTTTTGTGGCTCATTCAGCACTGAAGTTAGATTTAGAAGAGAAACTGTTTGGGCAGCACCTGGCTAGAGAAGTGATTCTCAAAGCATTGACTGGCTTCAGGAACAACAAGAATCCAAAGAAAGCACTGACTCTCTCTTTGCATGGCTGGGCTGGCACAGGCAAGAACTTTGTCAGTCAGATTGTGGCTGAAAACCTTCACCCAAAAGGACTCAAGAGTAACTTCGTCCACCTGTTTGTTTCCACTCTGCACTTCCCCCATGAGCAGCAGATAAAACTGTATCAGGCAAGAGAATTAATTCCTTTCAGATCTACAGGTGCACTAAATCAAGTGTTGGCAGTCTGCTAACTCATGCTTCTTCATTGCACTACCCCTGACCTCCTTTGAGATCTGCATTTCCTAGCCTGTTGAGTGAAACACTTTCTGTCCCTGACCCTTTTATGTTGGTTTCTTTTCTATTCTCTTTATGAAACTGACTTGGCTACTTTTTTTCATTTCATTTCTCTGAAATTGTCTATTAAGTTAAACTTTAACTTGTGTGTTTTGTATTCTGTTGTGAACAGAAATTAATAATTGCCCTTAGTTCTTCCTTGTAAGAAATAGAAACTTAACTGAAAATGAAAGTACAGTTACAAAGGCTTACCACAACATTCTTTAAGGAATAGAAACCAAAATGGTAGAAGAATTTGGAAAAGAAAACTGCTCTTCTTCCAGATCTTTTCCTAATATTGGCAGGTTAGCAAAAATAAATGAATGTGCCTTTTTAATATAATCTCCTGGGGTGGGGGAAAGATCTTTTGAAATGTTGCTGTCTTTCATTTAGGGGCATGAGGATAGGACTTTTAACTTTGCCTTTTACTTCATGGCCTCAAAGTAAGCAAATGTTAACTTAGCCATTTCATAAGATATTATCTCCTTCAGCCTGGGAATCTGTAAAAAGTTACTTTTGTGATTTTGGTCAAGTCATTTTAATTCTCTGGGCTTCAGTTTACCTCTTTTTAAAATGAAAAGATTAGATAAGGTGCCTAAGGTACTCCAACTCTAAATTGTAGGGTCCTTTGTTGGAGTCCTACCTATTTATTCTTGTTGACTTTTTGCTTACTGGGAGTTTTTGTTCCTAGACAAGATCACAACTGATTTCTCACTAAAAGTGAATTTTTAAAAATGGACTTTTTCCCCCTCATGAATTCAGATCTGGCCTCATACATTTCCTAGCTCTGTGATCCTGGGCAAGTCACTTAATCCTGTTTACCTCAATTCCTCATCTGTAAAATGAACTGGACAAGGAAATGACTACTCCAGTATCTTTGCCAAAAAAACCTCTGATAGGGTCACAAAGAGTCAGACATGACTGAAGAACAACTGAATAACAACAGATTTCCCCTTTCTGTATCTGTCTTCTTGAAAAGTACATTCAGGGTGTTATCTTGATGAATAAATCACCATGCTCTTGAACTTGCTCTGTCAATGGGATTGGGTATTTCTGTCTTTTCAAATTGAACAGGTTGCTCTCCATAGACAATGTTTAGTAAAGCTATTAAGGAGCAGAAAGCTTGTGAATATTTCTTCCAGGAAAAAAGTTGGCAGTTTGGACTGAACTTGTAATCAGGAACCAACCTCTGCTGATATCTAGCTCTGTAACCTGCAACTAATAATGCAGCCTATCTGAACCTTAGTTTCCATATCTACTATAGTAGAATGGGAAGAATAACACTTACATTACTTACCTCGAATGTCAGATGTGATCATGTATATGAAACACTTCATAAACCTTTCCGAGCACAGAGAGGCATCCTCTAAAGAACCAAGTATGCGGGTTTTGAGTCAGGAATGCATTCACACCTATTGGTAATTAACTTATCCTCAGCAAGTCACTCAACTAACCTCTCTGAACCACGATTTCCCATCTGTAAAATGAGATAACACTACCTTTAGTATTTGCCTCCTACAGTTGTGAGGTTCACATGAGGTAATCTTTTAAAACACTTGGCAAAGCTTAGAACACCATAGCAACAAGAGCTCTGGATGTTAAGAGTCGAGACACTTCCTTCTCAGTCATGCCTTCAACCCATTCCCCTCCCTCTGCCCTTCACCTCCCATACAGGGTCTCAGATGACCTTTTTTGTCTTGGTACAGGATCAGCTGCAGAAGTGGATTCGGGGCAATGTGAGCGTGTGTGCAAGATCTGTTTTCATATTTGATGAAATGGATAAACTGCACCGTGGGCTCATTGACGCCATCAAGCCATTCCTAGACTACTATGAGCAAGTCGATGGAATCTCTTACCGGAAAGCCATCTTCATCTTCCTCAGGTTAGGATGTGGTGGAAAGATTTGCCTTGTTATTCTTTTGGTGCATTGTATGGTACTCAACTGTAAGGGAGGCTTCTGAACTTTTTCCTTTATTCCATAAATGCTGAGACTAGGGCCTCTCTGCCTTAGTGTGGTCCACATTCAATTTCACATTGACATTCTGTGAGAGAAGATTGAGTTGATTAAACTGAACACCCTCTTTGTGCCACTATTATGGTCCAGGGTATGGGAAATAGAAATTTATAGGAATATAGACAGAGCTGGAAGATACCTCCTTTCATCAAGTCCAGCTCCATTTTACAGATGAGGAAATAGACCCAGAGAGAGTCAAGGACTTGCCCATGGTCAGAACAATGGCAGAGCTAATATTTGAACTGTGGCCTCTTATTTTAAGATCTAGTGCTCTTCCCTTGTGTTAGGCTTCTGTAACATTTCAGGGGAATTTTTGTTATAATGTATTAATATCATATCATAAGCTATATTAACATTATGATGAAGGGGCAGGGTTGCTTGCCTACAAAAAAAGTCTAACGTGTAGATAAATAGTGATTATTTACATAACAGAAAGTTGTGGGGCAAGGGAGAGAGGGCGTATGGAGTATTTTAGTTTCTTGCTTTACCAAACGTCTTGCAGGAGGACTCCTGAATACACACATATGACTTGATAAATAAGAATTAATTTACAGTTTGTCAGAGAACAACATGACATATACCTATACCAAAAAATTACATTGAAGAGAAAATTTCAGCTTTGACACTTGATAAAACCAAGCCTTGAATAAATTTGATGTCCTGGGCCTGACAACGGTAGCCATGTCTAAGGCAGGGAGTGTGAGGGAGGGAAGAAAAACAATTTACTTAATAATTTTGTTGTATATTTGAAAGGCATAGCAAGTTGTATATAGTAGATTTGCACTTTCATGTGCAATCATCTTTTTTACTTGTATGATGTTATGTAAATGCTTGTTTTATTCCATAAATTACAAACTAAAAAAAGAGGAAGAAAGCGGAAAAGAAATAGAGAATAAATAGGCTCCTGTGGATGGAGACTGAGTCTTTCACAGCATCCAGCAGAGGACGTTATATATATTAATTGCTTTGTAAATGTTTGTTGAATGAAAAATAAACAACAGAACAGCCCCCTCCCTCTTAATTATAAAAGTCTTTGTTTTATGCTGGGTTCTAAAAATAAAATTGCTTTAAGTCTTTCTTCTAATTCACCCCACCCCTCCATCCCCAAAACTTAGCAATGCAGGGGGTGATCTTATAACCAGAATGGCCCTGGATTTTTGGAGGGCAGGAAAAAAGAGGGAAGACATTCAGCTCAAACACTTGGAGCCTGTGCTATCTCTAGGAGTCTTCAATAACAAAAACAGTAAGTATGCATAGCATCCTTTGACTTAGCTAAAAGCCTTTTCTTCACACAGATTTCTTTTTTGTCTATGAAATTCTACTGTTGGACTTAATTTAATTACCTCCTCTCCTTTTGTGTGAAGCTAAATCAGCATTCTTGCTTTTGCTTGCTCATTTATGCAATAAACATTTCTTGAGAACCATTAGATGCTACGCATATGCAAGTTCTTTCATTAGTGAAAATATTTCTAGGATTATAGAACTTTAGAGCTGATTTTAGAGCTTGGGGATTATCATTTTATAGAGAAGGAAATGAGCCTAGAGAGGTGACATGGCTTGCCCTCTACATCATAGAGACAATAGCTAGTCAAATCAGGATTGAATCTCAGATTCTTGAATACACAAACCAGTGGCTGATGGAAAACATCACACTCTCAGTTACTTGCATCTTTTTTCTCTCACTGACCTCTTTAATAACTTGACAAATGAAAAATTATGTATAAAATCTACCACTGGGTGAATAAGGAAATGCTGTGATCAGAAATGAAATGTTGTAATAGGAGTAACTGAAGAAGGTTTAATATATTGTTACCTTTTGCAGGTGACATCACTAATATTCAAATTCATTGCTTTTTTAAAGGCTATTTATTTAAGACAGGGAGAGGACCTGTGATGTCATTGGCATAAGGAATTCCCTGCTAAGAAAACTCTACCAATGTAGGTTGTCATTTCCTGCAACCTACTGTTGTAGAGAATTGCTTAGGGTCCTGAAAGGCAGTATGTGTCGGAGACGGGACTTGAACTCACGTCTGCTGGGCTTTGAGGCTGTCTCTCTGTCCACTCCTCTGCCTCTCCTGGGGAGTTCTACCCCATTGTCTAATCATCAGGTTGGTTCTGGGTTCTCAAAGGCTGTCAGCAGAGAATAAACTCTGGAAGGTCCTACTAAGATGGAAATAGAGAATGGAGCCAGCGATGGACTGGGTTTCTTATTTGATGTCCAGCCAAAATAAATTTGGAATGACTCATCACCAGTTTGGTCATAGAGTGATGGTTTTTCTACTGCAGCAACACTTCAGTTACAGAGAGAATACTGTTCTTCTCTGTCATATTGCTAAAGTTACAGATCTTTGTGGCATTAAAGAGTTATTCGTGAGAGATCCACCACAGCTTGACTGTCGTTCTTGCCTGATTTTTGTGTAACCCAGTTGTGATCTGTTTCACAGGTGGCTTGTGGCACAGTGGCTTGATTGACAAGAGCCTCATCGACTACTTTGTTCCATTTCTGCCTCTGGAGTACAGACATGTGAAAATGTGCGTGAGGGCAGAGATGAAATCAAGGGGTTTTACTGTCGATGAAGAAGTTGTCACAAGAGTGGCCGATGAAATGACATTTTTCCCAAAAGAAGAGAAAATCTACTCTGATAAGGGCTGCAAGACAGTGCAGACAAGGCTAGATTTTCACTGAGCTCTCACTGCAAGAGAGATGCAGCCAACCAGGACCTGCCTTTCTGAAGCACTTTTGAAGACCCTTTTCAGGAGTCTGCGCATTTGCACTTAATGATTTTTAGGAAAGGTAGCTTTCTAAGAAGAGTGGATTTTAAAAATATATCACAAAAGAACTTTGCAGACCAACTGTTAATTTTCAGTTGAAGATGGAACTTGAAAAATTCCACTCAAACTCATCATCCCTAACATTGCCAAAAGTGGCCTTTACAGATATTTGTGTTTGTAAAGTAATTGGAATTATTGCTGACTCCATAACACCTACTCTGTATCAGAATTACTGTTTTAACCGAAGGGAGTTCCTTGGGGCTGGCCCTGATACATACCTCCACGTAACATTAGGTGTCCACCTGAAGAATTTTAGATTGAATTAATTCTGTTTACTTTCTGCTCTTTACACATAAAACATTTATTACTTTTAACAATGATCATTTAAAATCTAGAGCACTCCACAACTACAAAGTATACTAGGTGAGAGTATGTGGCCACATGTACCTAAACCTTTTGAGCTCAATGAATTGTGCCATTGAGAGAACTTATCTCATTTCCTAATCAGCCCATAGTATTAACTTAGGAGTGTTTTCAGAGTGGAGGACAGGATCTCTTTGACCTTTCAGTCTGTCTGTTCCTCTTCCTATGGTGACGTGGAACATTTGAGGTCACCTAATGCAATCAAGGCCTATTGATCCAGTGCCCTGTTCATGATGCTCTCAAACACTTTTTCTGGTCAGAAGACTACACTGTACCTCTAAACTTGAACCTAGCATCCCTGAAATATATCACGAAACTGTTATCAAAGTCAAATCACTTTGGGACTGATATGGTTCTGAAATTAGGTCACTCACTCTAGTAGTCAAATGCTTCTGTTACAGCTTACATAAGGGTCAATCTTGAATTTGGTCTTTGCAACTCTAGTATGAAATGCATAAGATTTGTTCATTAATGGTGCATAACTCCTACCTCAATTGAACATTCAAGTGACATGTCACTGAAAGGTTGTTACTGCACATCATAAACTGGTTTTTTCACTGGTGTATTTTTATAATTCTGAAATATATATGTGAGAGGTGTGAGAAACTGTTTATTTGATATGAGAAGGCATAGAGTGGAGTTATAGTTTATCCCTTTCTCCATACATATTCTTAAACCCAAGTGTAGTTGGATTCTTATTACTAACTTTATAGTAATATGAATGAAAATTAAGATCTCATGTGGCTGGTTATGGTCTGCATTACCGTGGAAACCTGAATCCTATTGATTCCCCTACGTTGGTTGCCTCTTTGAGGAAAGTAAGAAAGTTTTTTTTAATTCTAGTACATGTGGGTACTATAGTTGCAGTGCAACTGGTTAATCGTGCAGCCTTTTTATACATAAGAGCAAGTTATAGAATGAATATTTTTATATGTTAAAGGATTGGAAAAATTTTAAAGCACCAAACTTAGTCTTTTAATAAAATTAGCCCCAGGATGGTACTTTCTACATTTTTAACATATATTCTCAAATTGGAACAGTTGGCTACTTCTCTCACCTTGTGGGTGGTTGGTCAGGTGGTGACTTGTTTATTCTGATGCAATAAACCCAGCACATTACTAACCTTAGGCCTTTGGACTGTTGTTTCTGATTTACAACTTTGAAAACCTGCAAGCAATTCTCCTTTCCCCTGTCCTTCTGTCCTGTGGTTTTGTGTTCCCTTAAAAGATGTGAATGAAAATTTTAAACTATGAATAAAAATTAATCAAAACTGAAATTGTCATTTGATATATGTCCTCCTTTCAATAGTTTGCTGTTTAGCAATTTTTAACAAAAAGTACTTGTTTGCAAGTTCTTTAATTAAACTCACAATTTTGATTAGATGCTTTAGTGTGGATTGCCACAGCCTGGGAAATAACAACTTTGGATATATTTTGAGTTCTAAAGGTCTAGAAGTTTGGAGATTAAAGGTTGTATTGTTTCCTAACAGCCCAGTAATACTAGGTAAATTTGCCATACCTAAGATGAGTGCAAAGCTTGTTTTCATTCACACAGGGTCAATGGATTGGGAAATTAGGATTGTTACATCAGAACTTGCAGAACCTTTTTCTAGATAAGATATTCCTAAAGCTCTTTGCAAAGCTTTTGTATAGCGTGCTATACAGATGCTAGCTATTAGTAGGAGAAATGTTTAGCAGCAAAGAAAAGGTGTGAAAACCTGGAGAAAAACTTGAAGCAGATTATTGATGTTTCTTGATGTCACAATAATTGTTAAAAGCACTATCTTTTACAAAGTATTTTTGTCACATCTCCCCAAGAAATTATCCTTTTTTACAAAAAAGGAAATAGACTCGGGTAGGTGAAATGCTATTAAGTACCAAAGTCTGGATTCAAACCAGCCTTAGAACTCCCAAGTCTTGCCACTCCACCATGCTGCCTCTTAGCCATATATACAATTCAGAAACTAGAAATTATGTTGTTGGATGTAAAAGTCCTCTTGAATTCAGGCATTACCTCTGTGCTGATCTGAGATCTGCACTGCTGTTTTCAAATATTTGAAGGGCTCTTCAGTGTGATTTAGCAGGAAAAGTACTGGCTTTGGTGTCCAAAGACCCAGGTTTGAATCCCAATTCTATTACATAAGGGCCTGCATGACCTTAGGCAAGTTACATCCCCCCACCCCCAGGTCTTTCCTCATCTGTAAAATAAAAAGGAATGAGGGAAGAAGGCAAGATTAGTCCCTTCTAGCTCATGATCCCATGGTACTTTGTAGCCAACTGATTAGATTTGTTTGTAGCAAAAGCACACATAACGACAGCAAGTGAGCCTAAGTTAAGAATGAGACAGAGATGTGCCCTTTGGACATTTGTGTCCTAACATGGTAGAGTAATAAATTTCATTACTCTTTGCTTCTTGGTTAAATGATCTGTCAGTGAGGTTCTAGAATTTTGATTTTGCTGAGGTCAGACTAGATGACCTTCTAAAAACCAGTTTTAATACTGATTCCTAAATGACTTTTTACAAACCAGTCTGCTAAATTCTTTGAAACAGCAAACTATTGTTACTTAATTTATGCGACTTCCTAGAAACACATGATCAAAAAGAGGGTGTGTCTCTGTGAGGCAAAGTATTCTACAAAGATGCATCATAATAATCTCAACCACTTCTAGCTATCAGGCAAATGTTCAGAATTTTTCTTTTCATTGTAACTAGAAGTTTATGTATCTTAATGATTTGTGCAAGGGCGGACAGCATCAATTCTCCCCTGAAGAAATTATTCACAAATTAGAAAATCAAATTTTATTGAAAAACCAGTTATTTGTATTCATAAATAAAAACACTATCCTCAGCATCTTTACTGGATGCGTGTAAATTTCCAAGGGTTTGGGGTCCAGGGAGAAGAGGGTGTATTTAATCCCTTGATCATAAAATCAAAAACTAGTCATTGTAGAGAAGGGCTTAAAAATGTGGCAAAACTCACCACATATAAATAAGGACAACAGGTACATAAATAGTGAGGTTGCTCCTCCTTCAGAGCAAGGGCATCACGAGGTGTAAAAAGTGAGATGGGCATGAATGGAACATGTCATTTGGCCTTCTTTTCCGTAAGTCATATAATGGAAACACATTCAGGATACCATATTACTTGTAATTTGAAGAACAATCCTGTTTTCACAGACTCACTGTTTCAGTCCTCATAAAAATTTTGCTAATTAAGTTATTTTAGTACTGTCACACTGAACTTCCTTGAAAGGACATTTTAAGGCTTTTCGTGACACATACAGTGAACAGCCTCCAAAGTTCATCTTCTCATACATTTTTCCTTTTTGTTAAAATCTCTCAGCTTCCATGGGCAGGACTGAAAAAAGAGCTTCATTACCCTCTTCTGACAGATTGCTTTCTCCCTATTCCTGCCCCTGGGCTACACAGATACAAATCTAGGGAATTCTTTCCAGATCACAGATGTTAGTTTTTGTACTAAAGACATGATCATTATCAAAATTTGGGGGGTAAACTCAAAACCTCAAAATTTAGACTCTAAAGGATTTTTCATGATGTTAACTATTTTGAGGCAACTCATCACAACTTACATAAAACTTACTTGTCTTTCCTTGAAACGGAAACTTGTAATTGAAAAGTGATTTTTTTTTTTAAATTATAGGCACTATTACAAAGGTGTTAGATAATAGGTGACTTCTTTCACTGGTGCTGTTCCCATGGAAGTTAGGGAGGCAGATGCAGGCTTTTGAAAAGGTTTGATGGCTACTGCAGATTCCTTTGAATAAAAAATATAAGGAGAAATTCCTTTTTTTTTTATCAAAGACTTAAAATTCATTTTCCTCCTCATCTAAGAAAAGGAATTTGGAAAAAAAAAAGCCCAAGTGTTTCCATTTTGAGTACTTTCTTTTTCAATGCAAACAAATGCATCCTGAAATACTTAGTCATCATAGTAATAATCCAGCTTAGTGTATACAGTTTTGCAGCCTTTATCAGAGAAAACTCTCTCTTCTTTGGGGAAGAATGTCATCTCTTCTGCCACTCTAGTTACAATATCTTCATCAATTTCATAGCCACGAGATTTCATTTCAACTCTGATGCACATTTTTAGGTGTTTGTATTCCAGAGGAAGAAATGGAACAAAATAATCAATGAGGTTTCGGTCAATTAGGCTACTGTGCCAGAAGCCACCTGGAAAAAAGGAAAACCAAGTCAGTACTGTTGAAAGTGTGTTCATCCTTTGTTGCCCAAAGAAGACCATGATGACATGACTTGCACTTGACTTGTTTTGAGTGAGGGAGGGCTGTGCAGGTCACCAGCCTCACTTCTGAATCCAGTGACCAGATATTCATCTCCAGTCATGACCAAGGATGAAGCAATTAGGGTTAAGTGACTTGCCCGAGGTCACACAGCTAGAGAGTATCAAGTGTCTGAGGTGAGATTTGAACTCAGATCCTCCTGACTCCTGTACCGGTGCTCTATCCACTGCACCACCTAGCTGCCTCTGTGAAAGTTAGTATGCTTCAGGGAAAGAGCACTGGATTTTTGGACTTAATGACTGGAAATGTTTGTTTGGTCAGACAAGGATTCTGGAAGCCGCTAAGGAGGCTCCTGGCTTTGAAAACCCAGATGTTCCCTCTCTGGCAAAGATACATATGTTAATGGTCAGACATTTTGGAAGCATGTCTGTTGACTTTTGATTTCTCTGCATTTTCTTTGAAGTTCGGGGTGCTGACTTCCTGAACTAACTGAATGATACATGTGCTTGATTAAAGTGATTGTTAACCCCTCAAAAAAAAAAAAGGCACTGGATTTGTAGTCAGGTCCTGGGTTCAAATTCTTACCTCACATATTGCAGACCTGTGTGACCCTGGGCAAATCATTAATTGAGGAAGCTGGGCCTGTTTCCTCATCTGTAAAATAAGGGTGTTGGACTAGATGACCCATAAGGTTGCTTCTAGCTCTGAATCTAGAATTCTGTGTAGTCAAGGATAACAAAAAAATTCCCATTTCTGTGTACTCTTTGGCCCATCAATACCACCACTTGCCCCATACCTCAAAATATAGGAAGGACAAAAAGAATCCATATATAGAAAAAAAATTATAGCAGTTTTTTTTAAGTGGCAGAGAACTGAAGAGGTGCCCATCAATTAGAGAATGACTAAAGAAATAATGCTATATGAATATAATGAAATGATATTGTGCCATATTAAATGACAAAGTGAATGGTTTCACAGAAACCTGGGAAATCTTACATAAATTGACACAGAGTGAACTGAGGAGACTAGGGAAACAATCTATACCAAAACAACAGCACTGTAAAGACAAACAATTTTGAAAGACTTAAGAACTCTGAACAATGCAATGACCAATCCTGGTTGCATAGGGCTAATGATGAAGTCTGCTATCCACTCACTGACTGGGGGCAGGGTGGGTGGTGAAGGACTCGGCACAGAATGAAGCAGACATTTTTGGACATGGCCAATGTAGGAATGTGTTTTGCTTGACCACACTTATCTGTTACCAGGTTTTGTTTTTGTTTCTTTTTTGCTGTTGTTATTTTCAGTTGAAGGTAGTACACACTAGGAGGGAGAGAAAATAAGTGTTTGTTATATTTTAAAAATAAAAGTTAGAAAACCAAGGGACAGAACCTGATTGATCAGATTTTAAAAAGTTAAAGTTAT
Organism: Bettongia penicillata ogilbyi; assembly: GCA_023548195.1. Lineage (NCBI taxonomy): Eukaryota > Metazoa > Chordata > Mammalia > Diprotodontia > Potoroidae > Bettongia > Bettongia penicillata. Next base: position 1,777,402 of record JAJHZJ010000380.1, on the reverse strand, counting down.
GAATATGAAAATAGTTCTAGATGAAGAAATCCATATCTCCAACTCATCAGACCTGTTCCAGCCCAGTAGAATTCCTTTCCTTCCCCAAAGGAAAGCAAAGATTTAAAACAAGAAAACAGAAAAACTATGAAAATTGTTCTAAAATATTTATAGGAGCTCTCTTTGTGGCAGCAAAGAACTGGAAACGGGGGAATGCTCATTAGCTGGAGAATGGCTAAACAAATTGTGGTATACGACTGTGATGGGATACTACTATGCTGTAAGAAATGAGGAACAGGTTGATTTTAGAATAATGTGGAAAGACTTGCCAGAAATAATGAAGGATGAAATGAGCAGAACCAAGAGAATGTTGCATATAATGACAGTGACATTGTTTAATAATAACTGTGAAAAAACAAGCCATTCTGAGTATATAAATATTCAAATCAACTACAAAGGACTATGAGGAGGATGCTACCCAACTTCTGAGAAAGAAAAGATAAATGGAAGGACATAGTATGGTTTTATATGTATGTATATGTCAATGTGTCAAATGGTGGCCTTCTCAAGGGCAGGGTGGGGAAGGAAGGAGGGAGGGAGATAGTTTAGAACTTAAAATACAACAAAAAATTTTTTTTAGAAAGAGAATAAAAACCATGAACATTTCCAAATGTGCAGGCTAAGGTCTCGAACATTCCAGATGCAGAAGAGAGGACTGGAAGATCACAAAGCCCCCTCCCCAACCCATATACACAAAACACTGAGTTACACACACACACACCCAGAGTACCACTTACTATTCCTGTTGTTGAAGACTGACACAGACAATGCCTGCTCCACATCTTTCAGCTTGATTTCCTCTCTCTGCTTTCCACTCCTCCAGAAATCTAAAGCCACATCTGTTATTCTTTCAGCTCCTGCATTGCTATGAGATGTGTACAAAAATAAGGACTTGCTTCCTTAGTTGCTGTGAAAGCAGCCCAGAATTCTTCATTCTTTCCAAATCCCATCTTACCTGAGAAAGATGAAGATGGCTTTCTGATAGGAGACGCCATCTATCAAATCATAGTAGTCTAGGAATGGCTTGATAGCATCTATAAGCCCTGCATGCATCTTATCCATTTCATCAAATATAAAGATGGACCTTGCACAGGCACTCACATTCCCCCGAATCCACAACTGTAACTGGTCCTGGATTACAACAAACCAAAAATACCCAGGGGAGACTTCAGTAAGAATAACACAGAAGAATGTAACCCTGGAAGTAGCTAAAATGCCTAAGGAATCTTTCTTTTAATGACATCTTTAATGTCATGTCAATCTTTTTTCTTTTTTTATCTTTTGTCATAATTAGAGAAGAAATAGGAAAGAAAATTATCCTTCATAGTCTAATGAGAAGGATATGGGCTACTGAGTTATAGCATATTACCATCTGCTGATTATCTTTCCAGATAACTGATTATTGGAAAGAATATTATTGATTATCTGGAAAGAAATCATTTTGGGTTCTAGTTGAATAGTACTGATTATAAAAGAAAATAAAGCACAATTAAAAATAATCTAATGAACTAAAAGTAGCTTATGACCTCAGAATAGTATATCTACACCACTAAAAGAAATAATGAAGAAAACCAAATTTAAGTATTCTTACCCATTCTCAAAAAAACCCTTCCCAATACTTTTGCTAAGGCAAAGTGAAATCAAACAGACAGGTTATAGAAATGGTACGACATGAAGAAGGGCCACACTGGTAGAAGACATGAATTCTTGGCTAGCTCTGCAACTAACTAGGTATGTGAGCTTGAACAAATAACTTCCCCTCTCTGGGTCTCAATTTCCTCATATGGAAAATGAGACTTCTCTTCCCTCCCAAAGGCTGGGAACTTCCAGTGTCCCATTCGATTCCTGAATGTCAATCTCACCAATTCAGCACAATGGACATTTCTTCAGGAAGCATGACAAAGCTCTAACAGCTGAACTGCTCTTGTGCATCAAACACATCCGCCTCCCAAATGCTGTATAACCTTTACAAAGGTGTAAAATATAATACAAAAGGGACATCCAGAAAGAAATTCTCAAAGATCATTCATTTTTTAGCATATTGTCCCATAAACTTCATCACCACCCACACAAAAACATCAAACAAAGCCCAACCCCTGTGCAGCTGGGAAGGATTCCAGATTATCTTCTTGCCTTATATTGTACGATGTTCCCAGCATGTGGAAAGTGCAATGTGGCCACAAATAGGTGCACATAATCACTGTTAAGTCCACCCTCATAAATATGCTCAGCTATGATTTTGCTGACAAAATTTTTCCCCGTGCCAGTCCATCCATGTAGGGAGAGGGTGAGAGGTTTCTTAGACTTCGGGTTACTTATGAACCCAGACACAGCATTTAAAATCACTTTCTTTGCAAGGTGCTGTCCAAAGAGCTTGCTGTCAAGGTCCTTCTGTAATGCTGAGGAAAAAACAAAACTTGTCAAATACAAGTAAAAAACTGGTTGGCAGACTAGATAAAACATACTACCAGTTAAGGATTGGTTCAGATCTTCTGGGATGCTAACCAGCTATAACTGCAGTTGACTAAAATAACCTGACTCTTCAGCCTCAAAGAAATTCTGTGGAGGACTCCCCCTCTCCCAAACCCTTGCTATTTCTTCTGTTCTGCAAACTTCCTGGGCCCCACCTATGCCAATGACACATCATCTTCCAGCTTTTTCAAACAGGAACAAAAACTGTCCATGAGTTTGGCATAAAGGACTCTGCCTCTTCAGTGTCTACATCACATCTAAGAATTAAGTAGCCAAATCTAACCTTACTTTATGGCCTCCTACCTTGGGAAAGGAGGAAAATGAGGCTCAGATGTAGACTCAACCACCACCTGTACAACTGAGGGAGACAAGACTCCCTCTTTCAATCTCCTCTTCTCAATTAAGAATATACTTTTAAGAAGATTCAGTTACAAAAGTATTCTATTTTCTCTTGCAAAGAAGACTGAAAGCAGGGTCTACAAATTCCATTTTTTGTTGGAGGCAGCAAGCAGCTCCCTATCTCAACTTCCAACCTCTTCCCCACAAAATCTCTGCACTTCCCCAGGGAGCCCCCACTACTCTTTCAATGGCACCCAAAATGTTCTCCCTTGTCCTTAACAGGTACCACCACTCCTCACCCCCTCTCCCTCCCTCCCTACCCAATCTCCAAAGTTTACTTTTCTGTGATCTCTATCCTTGAGGAAATACAATGCAATGGAAAGACCACTGGACTTGGGAGTCAGACATCCTGGGTTTTAATTCTAACTTTGCTATTTTAATAATGGCTCAAATTTCTGGATTACAAAGTGGTTTACTGACAATACTATGAGGTGAGGGTTTTCTCTCTTTTTCTTCTGATCCAGACCTGTGATTTCATCTATAAGAGGGAACGTTTGTTGTGGAAACTCCCTTCATCAATACAGATGGACAACTCTCTGGTTATTCATAGCCATATAATCTTCTGGGGGCACTATTAAATGACTTACCCAGGGTCATACAGGATTGAACCTGGCTCTTTCTGACTCCAAGCCTAACTTTTATCCACTAAACTCATTCTTGCCTCTCCAAGTGGTGACCTCTGCCAAGAAGCATAGCCACGTCTTGGACCAGTTAATTATGGTTGGTTCTCACCAATTAGGAGCATGGGCCCAAGCCTGTCAAACTGGACAAAGCATGCAATCTCACTCAAGCGTCTTCCTCTTTAACCTAACCCAGCAACTCCTTCTCCCCTTTAGCAACTATAATCAAATCAGTACTACCCTTTTTTTCTGGAAAGTATTTGCCAAAAAAGCATCATGCCAGGCCTAATACTAGGTACTGGGCATACAAAAAAAACAAAACAACAATGCCGACTCAGGAGGAGTTTACATTTTAACTGGAGAGACAACAAGGTTATGTAAGTGTATATGGAACAAACATAAAAAGAATAAAAATACAAAGTAGTTAAACGGTAGTTTGAGAAGGGAGGCCCCTAGAACTTGAGGGAATCAGGAAAAGCTTCAAGTAGAAGCAAGCAACTGAACTGCATCTGAAAGGAAAAGAGGGGCCCTATGAGGAAAAGGAGGCGCTCCACGAATAGGGAACAGCCAGGGCAAAGGTCCGGAGATGGGAGACGGCGACGAACTGTGCTATTTTTGTTCCACTCACCACCTTACCCAAACTCCCTTCCCTAGTCACCACCCTCCCAGTAAGAAAGGAAGCTGCAGCGGGGCAGGGGCCTCAGTTTTGTGTTTCTCTCCGCACGCTTTCTTTCGCAGCCAGGGGGCGCTGCGGAGAGTTCGCGGCTTGGAGTGGTCAAGCTCGGGGTTGGAATCCTGTCCCAGACCCTTACAAGGTGGGCCACCCCGTCCCTCAGTTTCTGTCTGTCACAAGGGCGTAACACCAGCACGTGCCTCGGGGCGGGGAGGACAGAGTGAGCTGGGTGGACACCATGGTCCGTTCCGCGCTCGCTCCCCAACCCCGGGGGTCCCCCTGACACGAGGGTAACCCCGGGTCCGCTGCTCGTCCTTTCCCAAGAGCCGGTGAAATGACGGGGTTGGCCCTGACGACCCCCAAAGTCCCCCCGGGGGCCCCCGCTTCTCCCCACCTCACTCGACCTCCAGCCTCCAGCGAGCACCCGAGGGTTTGGGGGTGCTCATCGCCCCACTGCACGGATGGAGAAACTGAGGCTCGCGAGAGGCACGGGGCCGCCCGCCCCCGCCCCCGCCGGCCCGGCCCTACCCTCGCGGCTGAGGCTCCGCTTCTGGCTGCAGCACTCGGTGAAGAGGCAGTAGAGGCGCGGGTAGGAGATGTAGCCGGTGAGCACGCCGGCCAGGGCCAGCCCCAGGCTGATGGGCTCCACGGCCCGCACCAAGGGCGGCGCCAGCAGCAGCAGGCCCAGGGCGGCCCGGACCAGCTTCATGCCCGGAGCGCGCGGAGCCGAGCCACACCGAGCCCGCCTTCCCGGCCGCGGCTTCGGCCGGTGCCGCTGACAGGCCGCCGCCGCCGCTTCCGGCTCCGCCCCGCCGCCATCTTTGTGAGGGGAAAACACTTCCCGCGCCGCCTCCGAGCCCGGGCAGCGAAGCCGGAGCCGGCCATCTTGGAGTGGGGCACAGAACCGGCCTCCTCCCTCCCCTCCAGCTCCTTAAGACCGTGCTTCCGGACGTTTTAGTCTCAGGACCATTTTACACTCTTGAAAATTATTGAGGACCTCCAAAAACTTTTCTTTACACGAGTTTTCTCTGTCAATATAGGTGTGACAGTGGATAGAGCTGCTAGGTCAGGAAACTAAGTTCAGATTCGGCTATATGACCTTGGGCAAGTCATAGTCATCCGTCTGCCTTAGTTTCTTCAACTAAAATGAGAATAATAGCACCTCCCCCCAAGGCTGTTGTGAGGGTCAGATGAGAGAGCATCTCTAAGCACGTGCAGTTCCTGGCACACATATACATGTGTATGTATGTTGATAGTCATTTAATATCATTTTTGGACTTTAATAAGGGCTAGAACCTGAATTAATCAATCAGAAGAAGAGCCTGAACCTAACAACCTCTTTATTCTCTCTTCCTATGTCAACAAGGCTAGATGGAGCTTTTCCTTTTTCCTCTGTTTAAGGATGTGACCCTTAATCCGACACACTACTCTTTTCTGTATCTTAGTATTTTGTGGACATATAAATATTATGACATGCTAATAGTAAAGAAAACACAGATATCCTGGGTCATAATTTCAATTGACACTTTGTCAACTCTCTTATTGTATTTACAAGTTATTCAATTAAGAAAATTTCTTTCTCATGATAAACACATAGAACATAATTCTGAGGGAGGGACACAGACATCCTGGGATTGTCCTAAAACAGATTTAAGCCTCATCACTCTTGTATCAGTCAGTCAGAACTTATATTTTGTGTCTTTGTACAAGTTCACTAGTTTAGACTAGCTCAAAGTGAATAAACAATATGCATTAACATATCACCTAGCCTGTTTGCCTCCTTTAACCAAATTTCCAGATCGACAACATATATACACACATATATACACATATATAAATAAATACATACACACATATATACATATTAAGTACTTAATAAATGCTTGTTCCCTTCCTACAACTTAAAACTTGATACAATTTTAAAATATTCACTTATTCATTTAAAAATAACAATGTATCACAAGTGAACATGAATGTTTTACAAAAAATAACCCTATCTTCCAAACAAAGAATCAGTGAGAAGGCATTGCTTTACAAATCTTCAAATTTTGACTTACTGGAAGACACATGATTTTCCTATCTGCTTCTGCATTGTATATTGTGATACAGTTTTGATTGAATACATGAATAGGACCAACTGTGTGTAGCTGGAAAAGGGAGGAGTATTTCAATAGGCAAGTGATATCTTAGTATTTTTAGAAAAATAGTTTTGATCTCAGGCACCCCCTGAAAAGGTCTCAGACACCCCGGGGTTCTAAGGACCACACATTAAGGAGTTCTACCTTTCCAGGGTTATCTTGATATGTCAAGGTTAGAGCCTGAGACCATCTAGTCCACTTTTTCCATTTTACAGATGAGGAAAACTGAGGCCCATGAGGTTAAATGACTTGCTTAAGGTTGGACAGGTGGTAAACTATAGAGGGTAGATTTAATCCAGGCCTTTGGTCTCCAGAACCAGTGAGCTTTCATACTGGAGACTTTTTTCTTCCTGTAGAAGACAATGGATTTTGTCTTGGCTTTTTTGTCCTTAATATCCACTTTGAAGTCACACAACTGATAGAGATATTTTCTAATGCTTGTATCAGATTTCTAGGGTAGTTAGGCCCTTTCTTGTAAGCAACTCCCAGTGTTACACTGAACATTAAAATGGTGCGCTGAGCTTGGATGCAATAATCCTTCTCAGACCACCAAATTTCTCTTGGCTAACTGTATCCTAAACATTGAATTTAACAGGACTACTGTTAGCATGGAAAACAAGGGGAAGGACCTCAACATCCAAGGTGGCCACATCCTTCTCAAATTCACCAGTCAAGTGACATTTTCCAACTGTGGCTTTTTTCTTACTACCGTCTGACCAACTAATACAAGTCTGAACTGAACTTGGGGTCTTCCTTGGGCAGCCTTGCTGATGGCTCTTCTAAAAGCCATCTCCTGTCTGAACTAACTGATTTCAAGGTAAGTGCTTTTCTCACTATATACTGTCTTAACTTCAACAGGACTTGGTTTCCCCTGCTGTAAAATGAGGGAGTTGGCCTCCAAGATCCCTTATAGGTCTGAGGTTCTGTGATTCTTCACAGGAAAGGCAGACTAGATGTGTTTGTACTGACCACTAGTGACTAGAGTCTGCCACAACCAAATTCTCCATAAAGAGACTCGTTGTAACTAGAAAACACTTCTCCCCAATAAGGCAGTAAAAGGGCCTTGGTTAGTCTGTTCAATTCTATTATCAGAATTCATTAGTCATTTGGCAAATCCTAACATAAAGAGCCCATCTCATGTTCAACCTCTTTATTTTAAAGATAGGAAGTTGTGACTTGAGAACACACAGGAAGGAAGGAAGCACAGAAGGCAAATCACATGGCCGAGGTCTAGCAGACCACTGCAAATATGCCACAAAACTGAATTCAGTTGGACTGCTTACTATGTGTTAGGTTAAATATTAGGAATACAGAGATAGAAATGAAAATCTGCCCTTGAAGATCTTTCATTGACATCTGATAGACTGAAATCACTATTCCACATATGTGTACAAAATATATTTTTTTACTTTACCTATGACAGAAATTATATCTATATATAAATCTATATCATTTCATTTGTATACAGAACTCTCTATCAATGTAGATAGGCATACTTGTCAGTGAATCAGCCATCAGTCAATAAACTTTTATTAAGTGCCTCTTACGTGCTAGGCACTGTGCCAAAGGCTAGGCATACAAAGAAAGGCAAAGTATCTGCCCTCAAGGAGCACAATCTAAAAGGAGAAATATGTAAAACTACGTAGAAACAAGATATATACAGGATAAATTTTAGATAATCAATGGAGGGAAGGCACTAGAATTGAAGGATTGGGAAGGCTTCATGTGGGTGGGGCTTTAGCTAGGACTTGAGCCAGGGAGTGATGAGGAAGGGGAGCATTCCAGGCATGGAAGCAGCCAAAGGAAATGGTTACTCAGATGTAATTATCTCATTCAAGGAAGAACAAGGAAGTTGATGTCCTTGGATAGTGAACTACATGGGGTTGTCGAAAGTGGCTTTGTTCTAAGGCATGGTAAGTCTACCATGTCATAAGTTTACCATTTAGGAACACCTGGCTTATGAATGCCAGGGCTAGGGCTCACACGTACAAAAATCAATATAACTGTTACCCTCACAAAGTTTATATTGTTTTTTAGAATAAAGTTTTATTTATATCATTTTCACATCACCTGTTCTTTCCCAATGTTCCTTTCCTCTTGTCTTGCAGAAAAGTTTCCCTCATAATTGTTAATAGGACCCTGTCCGAAAAGGGGTCATTCTCCTGACTGAGATTAAATGCCTATTTGGTAGGCCTGCTTCTCAGTGTCAGCTAAGGAAGAATGGAGGGGACTACTCTACTACTAAGCATATCCTGTCATTCTATGCTTGTTTACTTCTCAGTGAAGAAAAGGCTTTTTGGTTGGCTTCATCAGCTGGCTTCACTGGTTTTTCTTTCCTTGCAGTGAGCAAGGCAATACCTGCTGTTAAGCCTCTAGGTGTGAGAAGAAGCACCAGGGCCAACAAACAGGTCCTACGTATGGCTCTGAATATATGATGTCTTTTTCTTTTTGTCTATTTGTTTCTTCTTTCCTACTTTTAGGTGACATTAGAAATGACTGTGACTCTGTAAGCTTTAAAAGATTAGGGGAGTCACAAGTGGCCCAGGATCTGGAGTCCATCCCAGAGTTTGTCATTTTCATCAGCAACAGCAGCAGAATGGAGAGGCATCAGCATTGCTGTGAGCAGTGAACTGCTGAACTAGGTCTAGCAGACTCATCAAAGAGCAACTTTTCCAATACATATTCCAAGCCACATTCATAAGCAGACTTGCTGGGACAAATGTTTCCTCACAGTGGCTCTAAGCTGGAGTCCACTCTCCTCGGGGACTAAAGTAGCACAGACCCCAGCATGGAGGGGATGTTTGTATTTCTAACCAATATATCTTCTCAACAAACATCCTTTGGTAAAAGCTAACTGATATTAATTAGTTAAATATTATCAAGACGCTTATCACTGGGGCAATAAATGGGGGAGATACTAACTGGGGAACATGTTGTAACAAGGGGTAGAGCCAATAATATTAAAGGCATTTTCAACTCCTCAGGGGTGAAGCCTGCCCTCTGGGGACTGGTTTCCATTGGGGAGGGGAAGTAGGAGTTAGAATAAGGATACAGAGTGTATAAGAGCTAATAACAATAAAAGAGGGGGAGCACAGTTCAACAAAACTAAGCCACACATTAAAAATATCTGACATATATGCAGTGTCCAGATCTACACTGCTCCACATCTGCATGGGGGTACCTTCCTCTATCTTTTCTTTGGGTTCAAGGTTGGTCATCATAATTTGATGGTTTCCACTGTTATTTCCATTTACATCATTTGATACCTTATACACAGTTTTCCTGGTTCTGTTAACTTCAGTTTACAATAGTTCATGTTTTCTCACGCTCTCATCCAGCCATCTTCCCTAACCCATCACCACCCTTTCCATTTCTTCTGCAAACTTGAATCAAATCAGTACTACCTCAAATCGGCTGTTTCTGGAAAGAGCATGTCAATTAAATGTTGCTCCCCCCATACACACCTCAGAGAATTTCCAGACCAAAACCACCTTCCCTAGCAAGCCTCTTCTTTGTGTGCTACCTCCCCTTTTAGAATGCTAGCTCCTTGAAGGCAGGGACTGTCCTTGCTTTTTTGTATTTATCTCTAATTACAGGTGCTTGTAGAATAGTCCATCACTGTGACCATACTTAAAGTCATTACAGCTAACAGATTCTGCCAGGGTCATCTCCTTGTCACATAGAGCACCAGAGCAGGACTTTAGTGGAAGCCAGTCCTCAATGTATTACCAGATCATGGGATTTTAGGAACACATGCCCCTGCCCGGGCTGATCTCTACAGCCACTCTATGTTTTCTCTAATAGGGACAACAACTGATTACAGGAGGCCAAGTCAATAAAGGAGTAGTACTACATTTGCAGTAAGAAGACCTGGGTCCAAATTCCAACACTGCCACTTACTACCTAGGGCAAATCATTGACCTTTTCCATATCTTTCTTTCTTCATCTGTAAAATGAGGGGGTTAGATTAGATGACATCTATTTGAGCTCCACATCAACAATCCAGTAATTACTAATACAGCTCACAAATCCTACAGCATTTTACAACAAAAAACACTTTCCTCAGAAGCCTATGAGGTAGGTAGTGTAAGTATATTATTAGTTTAATGAATGAATGAAAAAGCATTCATTAGATGCTTACTATGTGTTAATCTCAAAAGGCAAAGTGAATAATCCCTCAATCTGTGGAGGACTTTACATTTATTCTCTTAATTGACAGGCCCTCAAATACTACATTTTGGACCTGACTTCCCTTGAATCTAAATTTTCTGCCTGTAGCACAAACATTTGAGAATATTTCAGGAGTTTTCTAGCCTCCTATCACAGGATGATAACTGTCTTCCCCTTCCCAAGTGAGGCCTAGTTTGAGAGAAAACCTCAAGGAACCCTACTACTATCCAAGTGGCAATATTTTTAATGGGAAATAATCTTGTGAAATATGTCAGTGCCTGATAAAACATATTTATGTCTTTTGAGCTGGACCTGAAAAGTCCACTTCAGTCACTAAGATTTGTCCTGGGGCTAGAGAATACAGAACCCTAGCCCCCTATGCACCTGAAATGCCAGCCACTAGCAGATTTGGAAGAAGGTAAATCTCCCCCAAATAGAGGTGAAGTGTCAGCTTGTAACTTCTATTTAAGAATATATGTATAATTCTATGTAACAATTAAAACACTCAGCTACAACTTCTCAATATAGAAACAAATTATACGGAACAACTAATAGGAATTTGGGGAAGTCAGAAAAGTTACTGTTGCCTCCTTAGTTGTATCCTAGATTTCTTTGCTATCACTATTTTTTTTTTTTGAATGAGCACCATAATGTTACAAAGTACTTACTAGATCTTCTCAACAATCCTGTGAGGTAAGTAAGGTAGTTATTAATCGCCCCATTTTATAGACAAGGAAAGTGTGGCTCAAGGGAAAGGAAAGGACTTGCTCAAGGTCACACAGCAAACGGCAAACCTCAATCTTCTAAATGATACTTCTTAAACATGAGTTCCTAAGATGTGGAGCAAGGTCTGAGAATAAGATCACATAATTCCTATAATCTACTTCACATTACCCAAATATCAAAAGAAAACCAACTTATTTACAAAGGAGATTTGGAAACAGTAACAAGACTACTATTTGACAAGAAAAGGAAAACCTCACAGCTTAATAAGGATATCAATCCACTGCTTAAGAAAACCTGGCAGGTAACATGCAAAATCATTACAGCTGATTTTCGTATGGTCACATTCATTAATACACCTATTTGCAAAAAAAAAAAAAAAGAATCCAAAAACATAGGTTATAAGACAATTGCACAGCCTAAAGAGATCTAAAACAAACTTTTCTTTCTGTGATATTTACACTGCATCTTGTACTTGACAAAAAATAAACTCTGCAAAAACCCCCTCCCCACCTACTCCCACTGAGCTGACTCAATAGCGTCTGTTCATCTTCTTAAACTTCTCATAATGATAATCATCAGTTGCCTTTTCGTTGGGAGGGCGCTTGCGATTTGGAGGAGACCCTTAAAGAAAAACAGAAGAAAAAGATGTCAGTCATAGCTTAAAACTAAGTATCTTAGGCAACAAACACCAGTATCCTCAAGCAGGAGCTATGAGAGATAGATTCCTTCAGGACCTATGATTCTGTTGCTGGCCAAGGAAGGTCACATCCCCTATAGGTGAGTCCTGGAGAACAGTCACAGGAGACAAGAAATTCATCATCTTGTAGCCAATCTAATTATAAGCCTCTTAGAACACAGCCAAGGTGGGCCCACAGACAACAGACCCAGAGTCCACCCTAGAGTTTAGAATAACCTGCCTGAGATTTCACTCCACTGGCCTGGTCAATGGGAACCCCAGGGCTAACCCTACTCAATGATAGCTGTCAAGAGGACTGACTCGAGACCAGGACAAAGAAGCAGATGTGGATTAAACAACACTCTCCTGGGGCCAAAAATAAAAGTAGCCAAACCAGAAAGAATCTTATGAGTTTTCTATTTAGGATAAAAGGAAAAGCCTGATAGCACTGGGCTTTGGGAAGGAAGGAAGCCAAGATGGAGTCCCAGAGCACCTACTCTGGGGGAGAGTGTTCAAGAGCAGATACCAAGGGAGGCCCACACCTGCTACTACATACTTTGATTCAAAGCACAGCCTAGCCAATTTTCCAGGTGTTCTGGAAAAATTTGCAAGCTTTGAAAGGGTTATGACAAAAAAAGCCTTAGATAAAATGCCCAGAACATAAAGTTTCTATAAATAATGCACTGCCAATGAATGCCTTTTTATTCTCTTTCCTGTCCCCACCACCTAATAGCAAGAAAGTATTGAGACATTTGCTCTTACTCTCAGGTTCTGGTTTCTCTGTATCTCCTACCCTGAGGGGTCGGGTTTTCGGCTCTTCTTTGTGCCTCCGAACTGGGGCGTTGAGTTCTTCATGATAAACTAAGAAGGAACAATTTGATAACAAATTCAACAAACATTGAGAGGCATCTACTATATGTGCAACACTCAGCAGTTAAGGATGTAAGGATTTTCCTGGTCACTAGAGTGGAACAGAAGTAACAGAAAGGGTAGAGAACATGAGACCTGGCCACTCGGGTGCCCTGAAAGAGGGAAGAAGGTGCAAGGACTGGGATGCATGAGACACACTCACATCGGTTGTGCTGCACATAGTTCACAGCCATGTTGGTTGGAACAAAAGAAGTTTCACTGTCTTTCTTTTTATTCTGTTGTTCAGCCAGCAGGCGGGCCTTGGCATCTTCTGTTGAAATGATATTTTTTATTTTTGCACTAAGGGGGAAGAGAAGGAAAACCTCTTAACCTTAAAACATGGGGAATTCAGAGGCAAGAGTCTTATAAGACTGCCATCTTCCCTCCCCCCTCCCCAAGTACACAGAGAAACATGGATTGGAAAGAAGCTGGTGGGAGAAGAAGAGAGGTCTTTACTGAGATCTTGGCCAACTCCACGTGGAAAGGAAGCCTTAAAGGGGAATGACACACTCACATAGATCATTTCTGGTTACTATACTGACTTGTTACTATCTATACTATATTGATTTGCAATATTCCCTACCTTTTAAAAATAGTTGTTTTAAACCAAAATGAAGAGGGGTGATTAAGGGAGGAACTGAACTAATTATTGCCAAGTTCACTGCTGAGAGGAGAATTAAGAGGCCTTGCTAAAATCTGGAACACTGTTCCTCTGGGGCAGGTTCAGGACAGATGGAATAAGTGCAGTGCTTAAAAGCACTTTCACTTTCAATCACAAGGGCCCTCCCTCAAGCCTTTCCACCCGATGGGCCATCTGAGTGGTACCTGTGAATAACCACAACAGAAGCCCACCTCCTGGAGAAAAGGAAAATTAGCTTTCCACTTCTTCCTTAAGATTATTTTGGATGAAAGTGTGTGTGTGTGTCTGTGTTTTGTGCTAGCCTTGTGATTTCAATGGAATACAGACTTCCCAGGAAACTTCCTCTATCAATGCAAACTGGCACCTGCACTGCTACTTCTGCCTTCTCAATTATGTGCGGCACTGAGAGGTTCAGTGATTTGCCCACAATAGCACAGTCAGTATGGACCAAGGGCAGGACTATCAATTTCAAAGGTAGCTCTCTATCCACTTTACCACCACTACTTCTCATCATGGGAGGGAGAGATAGGGAGAAAGAAAATAACTTTAAAGACTGGGTTAAGAGAAATATTTCCATATGTGCTGACCAGCTCTCCAAATCTGTTCAGCCAATTGTTCCCAAGTTCTTGTCAGCCCTCCCCAGTTATATTTGCCATTCTTGAAGTAGCATGGGCGGAACATGGGGCATTAAGTTTACTTTTGATTTCAGCACAAAAGTTTCAGCAACACTCCCCTTAAGTTCTACCTAATGTAAACTAGTCAGCTAGGTGGTAGCGTATAAAGTGCGTGTTTATCCTTCATTGCTGAAGAAGGCAATGTCATCAGAGAAATACTGACATGACTTGCACTTGACTTTGTTTTGAGTGAGGGAGGGTTGTGCAGGTCACCAGCCTCACTTCTCCTCCAGAGCCATCTGAATCCAGTGACCAGACACTCCTCAGGATGACTGAATGACCCAGGATGAGGCAGTTGGGGTTAAATGACCTGCCCAAGGTCACACAGCTAGTGAGTGTCAAGGTCTGAGGTGAGATTTGAACTCAAGTTCTCCTGACTCCTGCACTGGTGCTTTATCCACTGCCCTGTATAAAGTACTAGACTTGGAGTCAAGGAGACCTGAGTTCAAATCCTGTCTCAGAAACTTATTAGCTGTATGACACTAGGCAAGTCACTTAACTTCTGTCTACTTCAGTTCCTTCATCTGTAAAATGAAAATAAAAATAGTACCTACCTCCTGGGTTGTTGTAAAGATCAAATGAAATAAATATATAAAATGTTTTCAAAATCTTAAGGAATTATATATGCCAGTTATGATTATTTCTAATAAAGGAATTATTTCTATTGAATTTCTATTGACTGAATAAAGTAAGAGGATGAAACTTACTCAATGCCTAAGTCCACCTCAGGGATGCCACTCAGCATCTGATTAGATAGCATTTCTTCTGTTTTCTTAGCTGAGGAAACTCGGATGCTCTCGGGGAGCTCATAGAGACAGTCTTCAGCATTCTTCAACTTCACCTTCTGCTCCTCATTCTCCACAATTCCTTTCCTTTTCTTCAGCTCAGTTTCAATATATTTCATCCTAGAATATACCACGGGACAGCAGGTAACATACTAGCTCTGTCCTACTCTAAGCCACAGCCCTTCTGCTAGTACAGCAGAAGAGGAAAGTGCATTAGGGGAACTTCAGGACCTGCAAAGTAGATGGGAAAGAGTTGTTGTGTTTGCCCTTCATCCTGGAAGAGGATCAAGATGATGACATGACTTGCAGTTGTCTTTGATCCAAGTAAGGGAGGGCGGCGCAAGGTCACCAGCCTCACTTTCTCCTCCAGAGCCATCTGGATCCAGTTGACTGATATTCATCAGGACGACTGGAGATGACCCAGGATGCAATGTGGGACCCTGGACATTTCAGGCTAAGGTCTTATCAGATTCTCACTTTGAGTGAGATACACCCATTCAATAAATAGACCTCTTTAAGTAGTTACGCAAGGGTGGCCCCTTTTAATAAAAGTTTTAAAAAAAAACCAGTCTGGGGGGAGAAGACCCTCAAGGTTCCTGGGGAAAAGAGAAATAGTAACTATTTAGTATTTACATTCCCTCTGTGCCAGGTGGGCGGGGACCTGTTGTCTAATGTATGAGTTAATGAACTGCGTTTAAGATTTGGTCTTTGAGCAAGAAAGGGTAGGAGGCAGAGAAAGGAAAATAATTCTGAAGCTTTCTAGAAGCTCCAAACATTTCTCTTGGTTCATTTAGGAAGGAGGATTTAGAACCCACAATGAAAACCTTATCTGTTCATACTCTAGAAAAAATAAAAACTTACATGTCAGCATCTTCATCCCTTCGGTTGGTTTCTGCTGAAAATGATGTTCCTAAGTTGAGGTCCTCCTCTTCATTAATCCTAAATGGAGACAGAGTTATGGTATCTTTAATATTTCCTTGGAAAACAATGTACTAAATTCATGAAAAAAAAACATATCAATTAGTTATTCTTTCACAGCTGCTGTTTTCCCCAGTCTCTCTGAGGATGCAAGTGAGTTTTCCTAGTACTGTGGGCAATCAAAATTGAGTGTACTCACAAGGAAAGAAAATGTTCTCAATAGTTTCTAAAAATGTTTTCTACCAACCTGTCCTTGTTTCTCTCCTTAAGTTTCTTCATGTCCACCATTCCACCGGTCTTGATCTTAAAGGGATCATCCTACCAAATAAGAATGATGATGATGATAATGAAAAAGCAAATATGGTTTATAAATTCAGTGAGGGAAAAAGATAATTTTTTATTCATGTTTTTATCACCCAGAGTTCAATTATCAAACAGTTATTAAGCACTTACTACGTATTAGGAACAGTACTGTGTGCTAGACCCTAACACTCAGGATCCTGAAAAGATTAGGTATCAATAAATGCTGGCTGATGCAGGATAGATAACCTTTCTGAAGGACAACCTACTTCAGTTCTGCTCATCATACAACTGTGCTTTACTGAACCATACCACACTATTTTACTGAACTAGATCACTTTTAACTTGCTAACCTTTCAGGGTCATCCTTCCTAGGCAAATATTATTGCATTCACAAGAGACGTCAACAAAACTCACCACTAGAGTTGTCTCTTCTTGTACTTTCTCTCCAACCAGGAGGGCTACGGCACTGAGGGGAAAAAAATGGTGGGTATAACTCAAAGATAGGAAAAGGTAAAGCAATCAGTTCAGAAATTCATTATTCGGGCTGACAAGTAAAACTCATATGAATAATGGGGACCAAAACAGCATGTCAGGAAAGATCATGTCTTTAAAATAAACCCCAACCAGACCAAAATGGTTGCTAACTCTCAACTTTACAGATATGTTCTTAGTTCTTCGAGCTAGCTAGATTTAGAGGTAACCTTAGTCCAGAACTCTATCTCTCTCCCCCACCCACCTCAGGTCAAAAAGGAAGGGAGAGCCAGCACTTGAACTCAGGTCTTGTGATTCCAAATCCAGTCCTCTGTGTACTGCTTCCATTCTGCATGATCTTTCCAAATATCACTGACAGTGGCTCAAGACTTCTGCCAATTCCTTCGGTTCCCAAAGATATAAATTATGTAGTCATGGTGACTTGAATTCATCAAAGGTAACCCTTTAAATTTTTTTTTATCCCATCATTTTAAGTGCAAAGTTTATTCTCCTTAGCAGAGAAAAATGAAACAAAATAAACACTAAAATTTTTACTCTGTGTACTCCTCATTTTGAACTATTGACAAGCATCTGGAAAAAGCAGGGGAAGTCGGGTAGCAGATGGAATGCCCTAGTATACAGTTTAACATAGAATATGGGCTATTTCAAGTAGCTGTGCATTTGTCACAGCATTACACAAAGGGAATCCAGGACATACATTTTTCTTCTCTTCTGACTGTGGTCCCCAATCCAAAGTGGCTAAACCTACCTCACCCCATTAGGCCGTCTCCTCAAGCTCTGAACTTCTTTGGTTTCCTCAAGTTTCAACCTGAATATAACACAGAGAAATAATTAAGCAGTCCAAACATCAAAATAAAATGGGGTCTGGTTACTGAGAGTTCCATCCACTGGTGCTGAGGCTCTGTCCCCAAAGGGACCCTGTATTTCCAACTACTGGAAAAATTCAGAAAGTCTTATAGATTTCCTTATCTACTGGGGAACAACAGTCCCTAAGTGTAGCAGTTTTTGACCATCCAATGCATAGGAGAGGATTAGGGGGAGTTTAAAAAAGTTCAAGAATTAATTTTTTTTAGAGTGACAAATTAGGTTTCAGCATCTCTTGTACCTATTCCCTTTCATTCTCCCCATTCCCTTCCCTTCTTTCCTATATTTAATACTGTCCTGTTTTCTCTCAGAAGAGAGGAAGTTTTGTAAATCTTCTGTCTAGTAAGAGGCAGAGCATAACATACATATATGTCAATACAGATAAGATGGAGAATAATGTTTCTAAATGTTTCTACTGCTTACCTCACAGGATAGTTGCAGGAATCACAAGACATTATGTGCTACATAAGTGTCAGATGTGATACAAGTAACACGCTGAAGGACGAGATATACTTGAGGCATAACCACTCATTCAACAGTTGCCAGTCAAGACAATAGAATTCAAAGAAAGGCAAAACCAGTCCCTGTCCTCCGAGAGCTCCCATTCTGCTACGGGGACAGGAGGGCAGCATCGTGGCCGCGGGGAACTCCCGCAGCTCTCGCAACGTTTTGGGGGTGCTCGCTCCCCCTGCGGAGCGGAGAAGATAAAAGCCGGGCAGTACGAGATCAATCCCGCAGGCTCGGGGTTAGGGTCAAGGCCGGCTGCCCTCCCGTTCGGACCTCGCCCTCCCGTTCGAACCTCGCCCTCCCAGACCAGGGGCTCGGCCGATCCCGGAGGGATGTCATAGGGTCGGGGCTTCTCCTCACGGTGGTCCCGCCGCCCCTGCCCTGCTCCCCACTCACCGGACCTCGTCACTGTCTTGCTCGTCTGACTCCGACTCCGAGTCAACGCGGCGCTTGCGGAAGGCCTTGCCGGTCCGCATGGTCCCCCGCACCCGGGTTTCCACCAGGGACTGCCGCGGGGTGCCCCCGATGGGGGCTTCTCGGCCCGGAGCTGCGCAGCTGCTCAGGGCGGCTTCCGGCGCAGGCCGGTGCGGTCAGAGCTGCGTGGGGCCGCGGCGGCAGGCCCGCCTCCGACTCCCAGGGCCCGCACGGGGCGCTGCCCATAGGGCCGCGCTCGGGAACCCGCCCCGCCCCGGCCGGCCCCACCCCTCCCCTGCGCTCCACCGCCGCCCGAGTCGGGGGGATGGGGAGCGAGCAGCCGCGCCAGCGGCCACTCGGGAGCCCAGCCCGCCGAGGTGAGTGTGGGCGCGCCGGGCCTCGGCCGGCCGTTATCCTTCCTAGCCTTGGGGGCGGGACGGGGAGGAAGGCGGCGATCTGCTGCGGGGGACGGGAAGAAAGGGGACCCCGTCCGCTCCCCCCGCCGCCCTCCCCTTCCTTGCATTTCTCTCCCCTCCCCTTAATACCTCTCCGCTCTCATTGCACTCCCCTCTCGTCCCCCTCTCATTGCACTTACCTCCTCCGTTTTCTTTTTCCTTCCTTCCCCTGCCCTCCCTTCCCCTTTCATCCTCCTCCTCTCCTTTCCCCTCCCAAATCCCGAAGCTTGAGCGGTGGTCGAAGTTAATGCCAATGCTCCAGCCCACCCCCGCAAAGGTGCCTTCCGACGAGACAAGAGTTCGGCAAATATACCATTTTTACCGTTGTCTCTGCTACATTTCAGTAATTATTTAATGCAGACTGTAGAAAGTTGGCCTCTTAAAAAATGAATGAGGTAGCCTAAAATAATACTTTTAAAAGTAGATTGTATTTGGGGACTGAAGAAACATTTTCACAGCCCCGAGATGAATTTTTTTAAAGGAAAACATTTACACCTTTCCCTCCTGTTGTTATTTTTAAAAAACTAATCATCGCTAACGGCCGCATCAGGCGCCAGGCCTCTATCATCCCTAGCCAATCCAGAAGGGAGCCTCCTATATTTTTAGTTGATATTACTGTGGTGGCCTAATGAGTACTGGATTCTGGAGGGAGAAGGTTCTGTACTTGATTTTAATATTTACTTGCAAGTGACCTTAGCTAAGTTCCTTATTGATTCTATAACTTGCTTTCTTGTAGGTAAATGAAACAGAATAAAACCTCCTCTCTTACACAAGTTCTGTGTGGATTAAGTTCATCTTTTTAAAATGTGTTTCCCAAAGACTAAGGTTTTATATTAGTATATACTAATTGTTTCCTTTTTTTTTTAACCATAGGAGAGGTCATTTCTTTTGGTAGTTCAGATCTTCCACTAGCAAGTTATCTCAGTTTTAATGGTGTCACAGTCCTCGTTTACCCTCCCTAGATATGTTTTTCAGTTGCTTATAATGTATACACCAGTGCTGATTGGATTTTTATCATACCTTTGAACTACCAGTGTTGGCTGGTGCCTGGGAAATGGGATGGTTTTTTCCTTTGGAAGGGTAAAGCTTGACCTGCCCTGGGCATATTACAGTATATCATACCAAGCCTGAAAGGTAGATGGCACCAGGTAGTTCCACGTAGGTGTCTTTAAATACAACTGTATTTGTAGGCATCAAGGACTGGAAATCTTGTCTCAGAACCGTTGTTTTGGTCATTGATTAGCTAAGTACCCCTCCAAATATTCACACTCTGGCTGTGACCTAGGCCCCTGTGCACTAACTATACCTTTCTGTGGAAGAATTGAGTAGATAACCTACCTCATAAGCTATGACTGAATGAAAGATTGGCAGCTTTGGTTTAGTTAGCACAATTTAGAAGACCTGGGTTTGAATTCTGACTCTGCCACTTTTTTGCTTTATGATCTTAAATCACTTAAACCTGATGCTTCTGTTTCCTCATCTGTAAAATGGGACTGGTAACTGTTTTTATTACCTACTTCACAGGGATTTTGTGAGGATTGAATAAGACCATGGTTGTAGACAATGGATATAAAGTATTTTATAAACCACAAAGTGTTACCTTAATGTCAACTTTTGTTACTATGAATTTAGATTTAATGTTTTTTAGATTGAGTGGTGACAATATTTTGATCTTTTTGTTTTGTTTTAGGAGGGATGTTTAGTTCTGGTTTGAACTGGTTTGCTAGCTATTGCTTAAAAAAAACCTTTACTTTAGGTTCGAGGTCAGTAAAATTAATATTCATGTTAGGAAATTAGCATTTGTGGTTCAGCAAATTGGTACCATTTGTTCTAATTCCTAGTTTGATTGGTGGTGCAGTGGAAAGAGCACCAGACCTGGGTTCTGCCACTAACTTTCAGTGTGACTCTGGGCATGCCACTGTCCTACTCTAGCCCTCAGTTTTCCCAGAATGAACAGGTTAGACCAGATGATGTATCATCATCAGCTTTCCCGATATAAAAGACCACACATCTAAGTCCCTGTTTAAAAGTCACTTAATTCAGACTTCTCCATCGAAGAGGTATCTAACACCACACACAGGCAGAATGTGTGCAGCCCCCAACATTCCCAAAAACATTGGAATGAGATGAAAATGTAATTGGAAATATTTAACAAAATGCATAAAAATACAATAAGACAATGACATGTGGTTTCCTAAGTCAGTATATGGCCTACAAGGATCCTGATGTTTGGTTTAGTAATCTGGTTTCTGTTTGAGTTTGACACCACTGCTCTAGTATATATACATATATATATATGATAATAATTAAGGTAGCATTGATATAGCTCTTTAAAGTTTGCAAAGAACTTTAAATATATTTTACTTTATCCTCACAACAGCCTTGGGAAATAGCTGCCATTATTATCCCCATTTTACAGATGAGGAAACTTGAGGCAGATAGGTTAAGTGACTTGCCCTGGGTCAAACAGCCAGAAAATGGCCAAACTAGAACTCCAGTCCTCCTGATTTCAGTCTAGAGCTTTACCCACTGCATCACTTAGTTGTCTAGGAATGCCGTGTGTGTGTGTGTGTGTGTGTGTGTGTGTGTGTGTGTGTGGTTTTTTAACCAGGCCTTGTTGATTTCTCCTACCCCTATCCAGTCCTCCACAGTGTATGAAAAACCTGTCTTATCAAATCATTGTTTCTTGTGCAGGACAGTGATGTCAGGTGCTATAAGGTTTTATAAGTATTAGTTATGGTCCCTACTCTCAAGAAGCTTACATTTAGTTGAGGAGTCTAGATCATTACAAGTGAAATCATTCAATTAACTAGTATTTGTTGAGTGCCAACTGTGTGCTTATCATTGAAGATGGAACAAGGCCTGGTCCCTACCTCCAACAACCTTACACGTTATGGATCTAAGGGGTAGAAATAACAGCTACAATATTAACAGGCATTATTATACTGCTTTACGAAGCACTTTCCTCACAATAACTCATAACTAATGCAAATTAAAGCATCCCCTGCCCTTCTTAGATTGTTGTTTGTCTCTTTTTGTTCCAGGCATCTTTGACAGTGCCTTGAAGCAATAGATATTTAATAAGTGTTTGCTGAATGGTGTGTAAAAATATAAATATTCATCTTGAATGTAACAGTAAAAATATTTAAATAACAGTTCAAAACAGTACAAGATGCCATAAGGTCATAGCTGGTTGTGCAGCCAATTATATAGCCAATAAGTGTCACTGGGAGCCAGCCATCACTGAGAACTGGGCTGGGCTGGTCCTTGAAGGAGGCTTGGAGGAGACGGGGCTAGAGCCAGGTCTGGAAGCTTAGGCAAGAAATAAGAGAGTCTTGCTTGCTTTTTCTCTTGTGGTCCTGTGCGACTACCCCAGCTCCCCCTGGATTTCTAAGGCTTATGTGCCCCGTCAACACCTCCCCCCTCTCTCCGCAAAAAGGCTGTGTACCGCCTAATAGAATGTAAGTTCCCCAAGGACACAGACTGTTACTTTTGGGGGGTGGGCAGTCTTTGTCTCTCACAAGACTCGGAGGTAGTAGGTGCAAGTGTCCTGCTACAGAACCCTGGGTTATTGACAGCTGACACTGGTTTGCTCTCAAGGAGATGGCAATCCATACGAGAAAGGACAGGACAGATGTTTGGTGATAAAGGCGATGGTGCCTTTTCTTTTTAAAAAAGGTTTTTTACCGATTCTTTTTCCAAAAAAAAGTCACTGTCATTTTACAGTGATCCCACCCACCCATCGCATCGTCTTCTCTAACAAGTAAACCTGCGTACAAAACACATCCCCCCACGTTGGCCGGGTCTGAAGAATTCTTCGTACGGCTCCTGTAGGCCCCCATCTTGGCAGGCAGGCTGAGCACGGTTCCCCTCCCAGGAGGATCTAACCGGGGCACTGGGGGAGAGGACCGCACCAGTAAGCCCCAGGAGTCCCCGCCTCCTGGGCTCCGAGCTGGGACGCCTGCGGGCCCCGCCTCCGCCTTGGCCTAGGAGCGGCTTGGCTTCTCCAGCCCACGCCCCGGGCTCGCTCGTGGCCTCTCTCTCTCTCTCCGGGTGGGAGGCACTTCCCCGGCGCCCCCTGCCCCTGCTCGGTCCGCCGACCAGCCCGGCGCGGCGCCCTCCTGCCCCAACCCTCCTCTCTACCTGTCCCCCCGCCCCCTTCCCTCCCGCTCTGCCCGCGAGTCCGCTCCCCCCCCTCCCCCGGGCGTAGTCCCGGCCCCCTGGCCTCGGCAGAAAGGCGGGCGGAGACCCCAGGCCCTAGGGTGCCGAAGCCGCAGCCCGAGCCTGGGAGAGGCGAGGCGGAGACCGAGGAGGGCGAGGACCGGAGGAGGGGGCCGGTGAGCGGCCAGGGGCCCGGTTCTGCCGTTGGGGGGCCTGGGGGCCTGGCCCCGTAGCCTAGCCCACCCGAGCTTAAGGAATTGACTGGACATGGGCGGAGGGAGAGGGAGAGGGGGAATGAAGGGATGGGGGAGGGGGAACCAGACCCACCAACTAAGGGAGGACAGTTGGGTAGAGGGCGCAGGTTAATGGAGGGAAAGTGGGAGGACTCGGGGAGAGTTAAAGGGGGATGGGATAGGGCTGAGAGAAAAGGGAGAACAGGGGAGGGTGGCGAAGGTGAGGCCAGATTAGAGAGGTCCGGGAGTGAGACTGGGGGAGGAGCAGGAGAGTGTTCAAGTACAGGGGGCTTGTGGATAGATCGAGGCCCGTCAGGGACCTCTCCCCCGCCCCCACCAGATAAGGAGGAGAAGTTTGGTCGATAAAACCTCGGAGGAAATTTGGGGGTGAGGAGTGATGAAGGTTAGTAGGAACCAGCATCTTTTGAAGACAATTGAGGGAATAACAGGCAGTCAAACAAGGCGGGGGGAACGAGGGGGAATGGTTTAGGAGAAAGCCTGCAGTTGTGTGGGAAAGGGGATTGGTAACTCAAGTAGAAGAATTAGAAAATGACGACTGAAAACAGAGGGGTGACAGTGGTCGATAAATGTGTGGTGTATGCAAAAACCAGACAAGGAAACCGAAGGAACTGGTGACTCTAGGCAGAATTACTTAGGTCAGTTGCCTGGGATGAGAAGCGTTTCCCAAGGGGCTGCTCCGAGCCTCTGTTTGGTTTTTGATGTGCAGCGACTCCTCTCATTTCAGCGAGCACCAATGGGGCGGGCCCTTGGTTACTTAAACCTCCTTGCACCTACTTTGCTCCTTTTTTTTTTTTCCATGAGGAGGGAGGTAATTCTGGGATTATAAAGACTGTCATCACAACCCACATCACACCACCTGTGTGGACAAGGATGATGCAGCAAAAGGTCCTTGAGAAAATGATGAGTAACACTGAGAAGCAGCCTGGGCAACAGGCTGCCTGGGCTCTAGTTCCCACGTTGGAATTTGATTCTTGCTCCTAGACGTCCCTCTTCCAGACCCTCCTTTTACCAGGGAGTCAAGATGACAGTTGCATTTGATCTCTTCTAAAGGATCATTTATCTTCACCGGCAACCTCTCTTTTGAAATCTTAATTGTGTAATCTGGCAGCTTCCAAAGGAAGACTGATTTCATTCTGAAAGCTCACTGGAAAGCTTTGTACCTTAGTGTATCTGCATCATCATCCTCTCTCTGCCCTTCTCTCTCTCTCTCTCTCTCTCTCTCTCTTTCTCTATCTATCTATCTATCTTTCACACACACACACACACACACACACACACACACTCATTCCCTCTCCCCCATAAGTTTTTTGGTTTTTTGTTTGTATTAACTTAGAGGGGGGAAGTGGCATGTGAATTAGCCAGGAGAGAGAATAGATTTGTGTGTAGTGTAGTAATGTAGTTTTTGTATGAATATGAAAAGTGATAGGTTACTTATGGTATAGCAAGATTTGGGGAAAGGCAGGATATCTTTTTTAATCCAAGTTTTAGCAGTGGCTGCTGGAGGAAGAGGGAAGACATAGGAGCTCTGCTTTTTGTCAATTGTAATTTCAACAGGTCCTGAACAAATACCTACTTTCTACATATTCTTTACCAGGCATTCCATTTCTTTGACATTTTTTCAGTGTTTCATCATATTGATCATTGACAAACATGCTCCCACTTCTAAGATAAAAATAAAGAATCTGAACATTTTAAGTTCCTAATATAAAAGCTCAATAAGGATTAGTGCAAAGAAGTTGTCAGTTTGTTCTCTGGGAAAAGTTGTCCACTGATAATTGGCAGTCTTTGCCTTGTGCTATATTTTTAGGGTTTGCTCATCATTCCTGTTACAGGAGGATTATTTACTTGGCTTCAGAAGCAATTAACTTCAAGCTTAGTTAGTGCTTACTGCAGCCTTGCTTTTCTTTATCTATTTATAGCCAATTCTTTTTGGGTTCCATAGGTCTGGATGTGAGGCCTTGGGGGATTTGGCTCTAATTTCTGCCTTAGTATTGGGTCTTTGCAGGGTCTGTGGTGGAATTCTACATGTGATGTGTCAAGAAAAGAAAGTGTATCGTTCATGGGTGAAAAAGGCCTTCGATTGTGAAGTAGTACTCCTCAGCTCAAGGAATCATTTTTTATCAGGTCTCAACCTGATAAGAGTTCAAGAGCTTCGGGGACATGTGCTTCTAGTGTTTTCCTTTTTCTGTGGGACCTGGACAAAAGGGAAACTAATAGAAGCTATGCTTAAGGTAATTTAATTTTTTTTTAATAGATGATTGTTTTAGGAGATGATACAAATTTATCATTTTGTGATGACAGTGTCCTGTTAAAATGAAAGAAAACCTTGGTAAAAGCCTATGGGAATAAAAGGCCATTTGGTAGTCAGAAGAAAGAACATACATTTGAATTTACTTTGATTAGGAGTATTCCTTGATCTAAGGAAAGACTTGGCTTTTTCTCTGTAGTATAACTAGGTAAGAGACGCTGAATTTCTTCTTTCATACCCAGGACACGATATGTGTGGGATATGTATAATGTAGAGCATTTCCTCAGAGAGTTAGGAAGTTGTTCTATTAAAGCAAAAATATAATCAAAAAAATGTTTTTGCTTTTTTTTCCTAATCTGAACTCCACTTCACACTGCAGATTCTAAGTGCAGTATAGCTAACCACAAACCTTGGTAACCCTGTGCAGGTCAGTTTCCTTCCACACTGAATCAAAAGCATTCAGTCTCTTTCCAAAATAACTAGGGGAAGTTTCAATTCCTGATTTCTAGTCTAACTGAGAGGTAAACAAAGCAACAACAAAAAAGAATTTATTAAGTTCATGCTAGGAATAAGCTCTCTTTAAGATCATGGCTCAACTACTTCTAATTCTATGGTAGGTTAGAATATGTTGGAAGCATATTCTAGTAAATATCATAGCTATCTGAGAAGAACTAAAGAAAACTTTTTAGATAGTAGCCTACTATTAAATATACTGAAATCTAGAGGTAGGTATTAAAGGAGCCATCAAAGTTCTGACACCCTACTAATACAAGACATTAACACTGTATATTAATAATAATTGTATTAATGATGGCTACCATTTACATAGCATTTCAGGTTTTCAGAGCACTTTACAAATATTTTATCCTCACAACAAAAGTAGGTACTATTAATATCCCCAGTCTACAGGTGGAGAAACTGAGGCAGACAGAAGTTAAGTCACTTGTCCAGGGTCACTCAGGTAATAAATATCTGAGGCCATAGTTGAACTAAGGTCTTCACTTGACTCTAAGTTCAGTGCTCTATTCACTGAGCGCTCTAACTGCCTCTAACCATTTGTTGGCTCAAGTCAGAAATTAATGAGGGAAATTCCTATTAATTTGGAGGGACACTTAGCAGAGTTGTGCAGATTGAATCTATCTTTACTCTCTTTCCTAATTTATTTACCCTACCATTGTGTAACAAGTATACTAGTTTATAACAGTATGTAACTGTTAACTGCTTAAAAATCATAGTTTATGATTTTTTTTCTTTCTCTGAGTTTCACCCTCTGCCAAGGTCTATTGCCTGTGTAAGTTATAAGACCGCATATATGATTGTGAAAAATATTGATCACTGATTAACATTGAATAACTGAGCAAGGTATTTTTGGGTTAGTTGGTCGGTTGTTCTTGGGTTCTCAAAAAAATTAAAATGACATCACTGTGGGGTCAAGGTCCAGGATGTACAGCCGATCAGACCAGTATGAACTTGGAGGGCTCTACCAGGGGTTCAGTATAAATAGTCCATAAGAAGATTTGGAGTGCATATGTCTCTAAATTTGCACAATGTGTTGGGTAGAACAAGCCACACTCAGCAAAGGATCTGGTATGTTTTCAAGAAAATAGAGACCACTCATTATTGAGGATTTCCTCTTCCTCTTCTCCCTCTCTTACAATCCCTCCTTATTTTCTCTTAGTTTTTCCTTCACTCTCTCAAAGATGGATACCTTCCTAAAGCTAATCTCTCCTCCTGTGCTTTTGATCCTATTTCCATTCTCTTCCTGGAGTTTTTCCCTTCATCTCTCCTGGTCTTTCTTTTGTCTTCTATGCGTGGCCTCTTTCTTCATGCCTAAAAACGTGCCCCATACTTAAATAACCTTTGCTTGATTTTGCTGTGCCCTTGAACAACGTGTCATCCTATATCTCTACTTCTTTCTCACCCAAGATCCTGAAAGGGGTCACTTAGTTGCCTCCAGTTCCATACCTCCCATTCAGTTGTCAGTCCCTTTACAACTCCTGATTCTACCCTCTTTAAGATGACTACCAATTTTTTACCTGTCAAATCCATTGACCTTTTCTCAGCCTTGTCTTTGGCCTCTTGAAGTCTTTGCTTCTCTACTTTGACAGTCTCTACTCCCTCAGCTTCCATGATATTTTTCTCTTTTAGTTTCTTATCATTGTTTTTGAACAGATTGGTGATTTCATTGGCATAAGGAGAATTAGGTAGGGGATTTTTCAAAGCTGAAATTTTGATTTTATAATCATCAGTACTAAGAATGTCACTTCACATAAATATGTAGTACAAAATGGCACAAGAATGTTTAGGGCCATATCAGAAATTGTTGGAAATTCTGTCCTACTCCCAAACCAAAATTCATTTGACAATATTTTAGGAGACTCAAGTTTTGACTGTGTCACTTGATAACTTGGCAAATTCTTCTTGCACTTTTAGCAGCAGATGATTGATGTTTTTCATTTCAGTTGAGTATGGTTTATGAACTCATTTTAGATTTTTGCATCAAAATTTGAAGGGAAGTTTTTTCTGAAATTGTGTCTCTAGGCATTTCAGATCATCAGTTATAACTCTTACAATTATAACTTTGGGAAGGTTATTTTCGATTATAAAATCATCTGTAGCTGTAAACATTTCTAAAGAACCATTTTCTACCCTATTCCATATATTAACTTTTTTGTAAAACTTTCCATTTTATCTTTTAACATAAATATGTTACAGTTTTAGTGTTGTGTTTCTGTAAGAGCAGAAAGCTTTTTACATACAGTAAAAGCACTGCAATTCATAACATTCAGTAGTCTCAAATCTGAGCTGAGGTGTTTCTGGCAGCATTTGTTGGCATTTCGTGGTGTGGTGGCATGCTTAATGCAAAGTTGTACATGTTGTGTGTTCAGAAACAAGGCTGCAGTGAAGTTTCGAGATGCAGCACTGCCAAGAATTTCCAAAAACACCTCAGATTCATTATGAATTTGATTTGAAATAAATTTTTGGTTGTTGTGGATTCAGAAACCTTTTACCATTACTAAATTTTTGCAACCCCCTCGTTCAGTTACACAACTCCAGATGGGGTCACAACCCACAGCGCTTCACCAAACCATATTCCTTCTTTTTTCCTGCCTTTCAGACCATTCCTCAGTATCGTTTAGATGAAACATTATCCTCCTCTCCACTAAATATGGGCAACCCTTAAGAGCTAGTCCTCTAGTCCAGACCTGCACAACTTGGCAGGAGGTAGGGGCCAAAATTAAAATAGGCTAAACTTCAGGCTGCAGATAAATTAGGCTAGATAGACTGACAGTGGTTGGTTGCCACCGGTCATGTGACAAACTGGAGAACGTAGTGGCAACTCTACATATTTTTTTCAGTGACAAGAAATCCTTTGTTGGACATAGGTTGTTCAGGCCTTCTCTAGTCTTTTCTCTAGCTATCCTCCAGTCTTCTTTCTTCCTGTGGTTGCATCTGCTTCCAAGAGTTTGATGATTATTTCTATGCAGATGAATTCCCAAATTATATATCTCTCCTTTATCTTTCTCCTGGAATGTTACTGGTATGTCGGATGTTTTCATCTGGGTGTCCTATAAGTATCTCAAATGGTAATGGAGCTTATATTTGGGACAAGGGCATCTTGGTAATCATTTAAGTTCAGCCTCTTCAATTTACACATGAAGAAACTGAAACACATAAAAGAAATTATGTGATTTGCCTAAACTATAGTGAGTGGCAGTGTTGAGGTTTGAGCATAGATCCTCTGACTGTACCACTTCTCCTGATTTTTATTTCTGTTCAGAGTACCACCATTTTCTTAGACACCCAGGTTTGATACCTTGAGTCATGCTTGACTCTTCCCTCTTCAGCTCCCATATTCAATCAGTTCCCAAGTCTTGTCATTCTTTTTCTACAACATCTCTCACACCTAGCTCCTGTAGATTTACCTAGTCTCGGCTCTAGGCCTTCACCACCTCTTGCCTGAATTATTGCAATAACCTCCCAGTTTTTTCTGCCTGTAGTCATTCCCCACTCTAATCTGTTCTCCACACAAGTGCCAGATTGACATCCCCCAAACAGATCTGACACATCCCTAATCAAAAATCTTCAATACTTCTTTATTGCATCTAGGATAAAAGATGAACTCCTCAGCCTAGCATTTGAAGCCCTTCATAATATGACTTCCATCTGTATTCCTATTCTTATTTCCTAATCTTCCCCTTCTTGTATTTGCCAGTTCAATAAGAATAGATTATTGATTGTTCTTCATATCGTGACATCCTCTTCTCTCACTTTTGCACAAGTAATCTCCTGTGTGGAGGAACTCAATCACTCCTCAACTTCAACTCTTAGAATTCCTAGCTTCCTTAAAAACAGGGCTTCTTAAATTTTTTCCACTCAGGACCTCTTCAGTGCTTCTTAAACTGTGAGTTTAAACCCACAGTTTGGTGCTTCCTCCTATATAAAACCTTTTGTGTTCTCCCCATTTACGCTGCAGCACTCTCTCACCTTTGAAATTGCTTTGGGTATATTTTGCTTTTTTGTTTTCCTAGTGCACATGTTATATCTTCCAGGAAAATGTAAGCTCCCAAAGGGGAGAGAGTGTTTTCTTTTTCATCTTTGCATACCCAACACCATGCCTGGCACTCAGGTACTTAATAAATGTTGGTTGACTTACTGACTTTTCCTGAAGTAGTTAAAGGTGTAAGTTGGGAAGAGAGGCCATTCAGTAATGCATACATGTTAAATGAGTGTGGTGGCCTCTGGGGAGAGGCTTAAAAATATTGCTTACTCTGCTTTAGAGGGTGGAAAGATTGGGAATTTCAAACTTTGAAGCCAATCATTGTCCTATGATTTGTGGATTCAGTTTAAGTACTGTTCTCTTCTAACTGCCACTCCCTTTTCAAGCAGTTCTTTAATAGGAACTCTAGCCCTCTCGGGGAATTGCAGAAGGGGTGGGTGGAATTGATTGTAGCCACAGTCTGGAGCCACAAAAACTTTGAAGGATGAAGTAGGTTATAATAGGTTTGTGTTTCTAGAGACTTAGGAAATTCCAAAGGATAGCCTCTTGAAACAAACTGTGGTTGATGAGCCAGGGTGGAATGCTTGATAAATAGCCAAGCCCATCCTAACTGAAGGCATGTGAGGCTGAACCAGCGAGGAAAAAGAAGAGAATAAATAGCCTTTTCTGTGCCAAGGCTATCAGCCACCTCTCTGAATCCACATACCCTCTAGTAGCCTCTGTGGAATTCATCTCTTAAGTCTAAAGGAATCCAGAGAAGTCCAGGGGCCAAATAACCCTGCTTGCTTAGCCCTGGGGAAAATTCAAGGCTGAGCAGAGGTTCTGACTGTCAGAAAAGCCTACTAGAGGTGTTGGCAGTGTGCCCAATTTACCTGTAAAATAAGAGAAATTAATCCTAGAAATTCAAGTTCTTTTTGTTTGAATGCTCCAGTTTGTGTGGCAAACTACCAAATCTCAATCTCTATTAGTTTTTGAGAGTTACATGAGGTAGATAAAAGTGAAATGATTCATTTAGGGTCATGTAGCTAGTAAATGTAGAGAGGAGATTTGAATCTAGTTTCTCCTGATTCTAAGCTACTCTTGAATAGAATTACTTAACCAGGAGTCTGTGAACTGGTTTTTGGTTTTTTTTAAAAGTTTTGATAACTATATTTAGATATGATTAGTTTCCCTTATGACCAATATATTCTATTCCATGCACTGAAAAGCATGACTCTGAGGAGGGGGTCTACCAGCTTCCCCAGACTGGTCCATAACATGAAAAGATTAAGAACCTCAGCTCTGGAGTGTAACATTTTTTTTTTTTTAAATCACTGCAAGTCTAGTCTGATGGATGTTTGCTAAATATTCATCCTCCTATGTTAGAGGAATCTTAATTTTTTTTCATTACACATAGATCTGGTAAACCATGCAGTGAGGTTGCAAAGTGGATGGTGTCCTTGACTTGAAGTTAGAAATACTTCAGGTTTGAGTCCTGTTGTAGGTGAGCTACCTGACTCTGGTTAAGGTCACTTAGCCTCTCTAAGCCTCAACTTACCTTTCAGTGCGAATAATAATAACACCCACCTCACAGGGTTGTTGTGAGGGTAAAATGAAATCATGTGTATAAACTGCTTGGTAAACCATAAAAAGCAGTATTCATGGTGTTATGTTGTTTTCAGTCATGTCCGAATCTTTGTGACCCCACTTGGGGTTTTCTTGGCAAAGATACTGGAATGGTTGCTATTTCCTTCTCCAGCTCATTTTGCAGATGAGGAAACTGAGGCAAAGAGGGTTAAGTGACTTGGCCAGGGTCACAAAGCTAGGAGGTATCTGAGGCCAGATTTGAACTCAGGAAGATGAGTCTTCCAGACTCTAGATCAGGTGCTCTATCCACTGCACCACCTACCTGCCCCAAATATACATTTCATTGTTGTTATTAATATCAACAAAAGTGATTTTTAAAACAATGAAAGATTGGTATTTGTTTTCCCTTTTCTAGGCTCTTTGGAATAATCCTGATCAGCTTCTTCCAAAGGAGCTGAAACATTGAGTCATCTGTAGCAGAATGCTTGCAGTTGCCCAGTGGAGTCACTTATAGGTATGACAAACCAGAATGCTCACAGATAAGGAATAAAGTTGTTCATTCACAGCCATGATAAAGCCAGCTTTGATGATCTATATGATTTCTGCTGAAGTACAGAAGAGCTCCATTAAGTTATTATACATTGCCCCTTGTCTCAATTAACCTGGCTTTTATAATAGGTTCACTTACTGGTTAAATGAATGTTGATTAAATGCCTATATATGTAGTGCCTTTGATAAGGTGCTTGGGCTCTCCGCTTTTGTTTTCTAGATGTAGAAAGTTGTCTTTTCAGAAAGGCAAATCCTGAAAAGGAATCCTTCGTAAGGGCTGATTGTGCTTCCCTTACAACTCCTTGTCATTGTTTAATGATTTAAAATATTTCTTTTGGTGAATGTGCTCACAGAATATAAAAGATATCGTTTCTCTGGAGGAGTATTTAGGAAAATTTGGATAAAAACATCTGATCTTTTTTCCCTATACCTCTTCTAAACAATCCAACCTTCTTGTATTCCTCCCCAGCAATTATCAAAGAAGAGTATTCACTGGGCTGACGAATTTGATTCATTCTTTAAAAAAAGTAGCAAAGATTGTCTAGTTTTGAGCCTGTGAATGTCTTTATTAATAGCTAACTCTTTTTTTTTCCTGTGGAATGAGGCTAATCAACTAAAGATGACTTTCGTATTCTCTTAGGTGAACTAGGGTAAGAATGGGAGACTCCAGGGAGCTTTGCCCTCACCTTGATTCTATAGGTGAGGTCACCAAAGAGGACTTAATACTCAAATCTAAGGTAAGATGTCAGACTTTGTAGGTGATAGGATCTGTTTGTGGGCCTTGCACCTGGAGTACAGAGATGACCTGTGTCAGTGGAAGGGTTGGCCGCATGCCCAGATCTGCTGACGCTCCTGATGTCAGTTTCTTGTGTCCTCAGACTTTTGAGCAAATGGCAGTATTGACAGTCTGTTAGGAGGCTGTTTTTCTGGTGATGTATTCTCATGGCCAACCATGATAAGTTGGGTCAGTTTGACTGTAGTTCAGCTAATGCTAATGCTCTCGAGCCATTAGCATTTGGAAATAATACACATATGAACACCATTACAAACAAGTAACTGAGCATTCTTTGGAGATTTGGTAGAGCCATTTAAAATATGAAGATTAAGGAGGCATTAGGCAAAATACTGGATATATTTTTCTATTGACCAGCAAGGGCTTGTTGGCCCTTTTAGCCTTTTTTAGTACATTAGGATTTGGTAGAATATGGTGTAAGATGGAAGCACCTTGATCTCCTAAGTGAGTTATTAGTACAAGTATCAGAAGGACAGTTGTAAGTGCCACATTTTGAAGGACACTAATAAATTAGCTTGTGTTCAAAAGAAGACAGTCAAGAGGGTGAGGCCTCTAAAAGCCATGCTACATGAAGGATCAAAGTAATGAGCCCCCATTAACTGGAAGCACCTAAGCAGAGACCATCTCCCAAGAATCTTTGTAAATGGGATTCTCCGTGTGTGACTTTTAAGGTCCTTTTCATCTCTTGAGTTTATGATTCTGAGGATCTCATGCTCTTTGACTTGTTAAGAAGAAATGAGACTTGGGTGTATTTTCCATTGACTCAGTGCTGCATCTTTTTCTCAGGAAAAAAGAAATTGAGACAGACTAGAGTGGCTTTTCCATACATGGCAGAAGTGGGGGCAGACTCCTGGCCCGAGGGAGATGAGGGGAAAAGAAGGTTCTACAATATCTGAACAAGAGCACAGTGAGGAAGTGTGGGAAGGAGGCAGCAGCATCAGCCTCTCTGAGGATGAGAGGTCATGAGGTGTGATGTAACAGGGGATATGCCTAGAGTGTCCCGCTCCAGTTCTTTTCTGGGGACCCAGACATCCCTAAAAGCTTTTCTCTTTACATTCAAGAGTGTCATGAAATTCTTGAAACAAAATTAACTTTAAATAGTAGAATACTTAGAGGAGAAAAGTATGGTGTGAAATCAAACTAGATATAAAAGCCATTACAATTCTAATGTAGTTGAGAACCTCTGGTTTCTGTGTTTCCACTCTCTGCAGCATGAATTACCCTCAAAACAGATTATTTAAAAAAGTTTCCTTCAAGATCAGACTTATTAAGCATCCCTTTAATCAGCGATTGCCAATTTAGTGACTATTTTATGACCATATTATCCCTTTTAATCTCAGGGCTTTTTTCTGATTCTTTCTTAGATTTTGGTTTTACATGTTTTATAATCTTTAAAACTAAACAAATTGAAAGTAGCTCTGGGTTCTGTGATGAAAACCTGGGTGGGATCTGGAATTTCTCTCAGAATGCATACGGGGATGCAGTGGAGAAATCGTGAAGGAAGAAACTTAGACTGGATTACGCCACCAACATTGTTTATGTTTCCACACTACTATTTGTGTTTGAATTGATCACCTTGCCGTCTTTGAACCTCTGGCTATCTTCATCTCTAAAATGAAGGCCTTGTGTGCATTATCTTGTGTTTTTGCTTTAAGGCTATACAGCAGTGGTATCAAACTCAAATAGAAACGGGGGCCACTAAATAAGTAGGTAAGGATCCCTGCCAGCTACATAATGACTTAGAAAACCACATATTAACATTATCTGTGTTCTGTTGTGTTTTTATTTGTTTTGTAACTATTTCTCAATGACATTTTATCTAGTACAGTCTGGGCTTTCTGTTTGACACCTCTGCTATAAGGTTTCTAGAAACATAAAAGTTCCTTCTTTTAAACAGATGAAAGGATTACACACCAGCTATATCCCCCTTTCATTAGCTTCTGGAGACATATAACAAGACCTGCAGTTTTATAACAGAAATGTTTGCCCCCTGTCAGATTGAAAGCCTATGTGTTTTTTATTAATCTGTGGCTTATTCTTTTTAGGTTCTTTTAATCAAACCCTGCTCCTGGGTACTTCCCATTTAGCAGCATATAGCTATCCTTACCTAATGGATTCTTTTTAATGAAGGTTCCTTAGTCTTGAATCAAAATCTTCCCATTGGCCATCTTGGGGCATCTTGGTGGTAAAGTGGATAGAAAACTGGGTCTGGAGTCTGCTTAACATAAGTTCAAATCTAGCTACAGACGTATCCTAGTTGTATGACCATGAGCAAATCACTTAACCTCTGTTTTCCTCAGTTTACTCAACTGAAAAATGGGGAAAATAGCACCTACTTCCCAGGGTTTTTATGAGAATCAAATGAGATAATATTTAGCACTTAGCACAGTGCCTAGCGCATAGAAGGCATTGTATAAATGCTAATTATCATCATTGTTATTATTAGAACTAGATGTCCCCTAGGTATCTCAAATGCAAAATGTCTAAAGTTGAAGTCATTCTCTTTTTCCTCCATACATGATCCTCCTAACTTTCCTGTTACTGTGGAGGGCATCACCATCCTCCTAGTTTCCAAGTTTAACGTTTCAGTATCATTCTTGCCTTCTCACTCAAACTCAACCCACATATCCAAACTTGTCGTTACTACCTTCATAACATTAAGTGGTGATCTCATCAGCTCCCATTGATTGAATTATCATCTCTCTACGTATGATTCTCATATCTCCTTATCCAGCCCTGACCTCTCTGCTGTCCTCCAGTCTCTCATCTCTAGCTGCTTATTGGACATCTCAATCTGAATGTGCCATAGACATCTTAAACTCATGTCCAAAACTGAACTCATTTTATTCAACCCCCACCACCTCTTCTAAACTTTGCTATTTTTGTCAACAGCAACACCACCCTCCATTCACACAGGTGTACAATCCAGGTTTTGTCTTCAACTCTTCACACTCAGCCCCCCAGATCCAATTTATTCCTAAGACCTGTTGATCTTACCTTCATACCATCTCTCATGAGAGATCCCCCTCTTCTGACAGTATCACCACTCTGGTGCAGGCTCTTCTCATCTCACGCCTGGCTTATTGCAACAGCCTGCTTGCTGGTGAGTCTCCCTGCCTCAGGTCTCTCCCCACTTCGGTCCATCATATCCTATACTAAGCAGCCAAAGAGATTTTCCTAATACATTGTGTATTTAACTCTAGTGGCTCCCTGTTACCTCCCTGCATGGTCAAACCCCAAATCCTCTGTTTGGCATTTAAAGCACTTAACCTGTCCTGTACCTGCTTTCTGGGCTTCTTCCTCTCTGTGTATGCTGTGATTCAGTGACACTGACTTTTTGGCCAGTCCTTGTATATAGTAGTTGTTCTCCCACTTCCATACCTTTTCACTGACTGTCATCCACACTTGGAATGCTCACCTTATGGACTTAACTCAAATCCCACCTTTTAGAGGCCTTTCCCATTCCCTTTCCCTCACTGCCAAAGCCTTCCTCTGATATTACCTTCCATTTATGATGTGAGTCAATGTACACATGTGTGCATGCACAGACATGAACACATAGATATTTGAGTAGCATGGAATTGCTTGCACCTTGTGTCTCACTTGAGAAGCCGAGCTACCTAAGGGCAGAGACCAGATTTTTGCCTTCTTTGTACCCAAGTGTTCAGCAGCATGCGGTACAAAGCGAGGACATAGTAAGTGCTTGTCGACTAGCTGATTAGTATGGAATGGTGGCATCCAGAGAGGGTTTTGGCCCGACCCCAAGGGTTATGTGATTAACCATAGAAGATGGATTATATCCTGCCATCCCACATTGGTCTTCAGTACCTCAATAGCTACTCTTTCCCCCAAAAACTTCTCCCACTCCTTTTCTGCAAGCTCCCCACCTCCTCTTGTGCAACAGGCAGAACCGCTCTGAGTAGTTTGAGCCTACCACCACCTCAGTTCCAGCCCTTATCACCTCTTTCCCAACCTATTACGTTGTCTTCTAATTAGCCTCCCATCTGCAAATCTCTTTTCCACTCTAATCCCTCCTTCCACATTAGCCGCCAAAATGTTTTTCCTAAAGCTCAGATGTGACGGCGTCATTCATTTGCTCAGTAAATTTCAGGGGCTTCTTATTGACTCCAGGATCAAATATTAATCTTTACTTCATCCTTTAAAAATTTTATCTTTGCACAAGTTTTATCATGTATAAAATTATTAGTATAATAATGCATATATATAATACATAAAGAAGTAAATATATGCCCATCGAGAGTATGTGCTCAAATATTTTTTAGTTTTAGGAATGCATGATCATAAAAATTTTGAGACCATTGATATAAAGCATAAGACTGAGGTGTGGATGCTTGGGATGATTAGGAAAGCATCACAGTGGAAAGAGCCTTTCCCAAGACATCAAGAGCCCTGGCTCTAGGTCTGGCTTTGCCACTAACACAGTTGGGTGGGTTACTTCCTTTCTCTGGACCTGAGTTTCCTCCTCAATAAAATGAAGAAATGATTTGTAAGAGTCCCTTATGGATCTTATGTTCTGTGGTCCAGCTCTCCACTGGCTCGAGGATGAATCTGTTGGCTGGGACTTATGCATAGTTACTCCTCCTCTCGGGATGTTTCAGGTCTGAAGTTGCAGATCACTCTTGGACTGTTGGTATTGGGGCTGCAGAGCTGTGCGTAATCTGAATACTGGGGTGCTGGTGGGAAAGCCCAGAACTTTCACGTTGGCAGGTCTGGGGATTTCATCTGACTGAGATTTGCAGCCATTTAAAGTGGGAAATTAAATATTTCTTACTAGTGAACAGCCGAAGTGATGGCACCTTGTAGACCTGCACTGACTAACTCACTTAAAACCTGAAAGATTTCTGGGTCAGTCTTAAGCAGAAGCCCCGAGGGGATTCCCGCATCCTTCTTAAAAGAGATTATTTTTCTTTTGCATGGACAAAGGGGACTTGCCAGTCCTGTGGAGCAGGAGGACCGAACCTCTGGGCCTGTCTCCAGGTAAAACATCTCAGGGTTTTCCACGGACCAGTGATGTCCATAGGTTAGGCTAAGACATCTCCCTATAAAGCCTTTGAATAGAAAATAGATTTCATCAACTCAGATGCAGTTCTCAGAAACCAAGTCAAGAGGGCACTAGAGGAAAAGAAATTCAGGGCACGTGATGTTATTTATTCACCGCTCTTCTCCAAAAGATGGGAAGCTCCTGAGGAAATGCTATGCCCTATTGTATTCTAGCCAGTCAACCAGATTGTGAGCTCCAGCTATGTGCACATACCTTGCTAGGCCTGTGAAGATTATAGAAAGTGATAAGACATGCATTTGTAGTTTCACTGAGATAACCCCTTGAAGAGTGAAGAGTAGTGCTGAGAGGGACCGAAGAGGGGTATGGGAGTAATGAGGAGGGTGAAATCAGTCTTTGGATCAGGATGGTCAGAGAAGCTTTATATAGCAAATGGGATTCGTACTGGGCCACTTGGAGTTAGGGAAGAGATTCTAGGTATGAGGAAGAGCATAAACGTAGTCAGAGTGACCAGGAAATTGAAGGGGAAAAAAGAGATGAATAGCATCAACCACAAGAACTGAAAACCACTCGCTCCTAATTAACACCAGGTGTCTTTTCTTTGCTGTCTATAAAAGGAATATTCTAAAATTAAGAAGTTACTCTCACTCTGGGGATTGGTTCCCAATATCAAATAACAAACCAAGGGTAAGATCCTCAGAAAAAGACATTCTCCACAAAACAGGAAGTAGAACAGAGCATGAGAAAGCTCTTGTAATGGAGATAAAATGGTTAGAAGAAAAGGCCTTCTTGGGGACCATAGCAGGGCATCTCCCCCTTCTCATAGTAACACCTTGAAAATGCAGCCATTCTACAAAGGTGGCAGCTGCTGCCCTTTTCACTGCAGGAGAAGAGGGTGTTATTGGCTGTGAAGGGCCTAAAACTGAAAGGACTCTTTTTGTAGAATCACCATCATGTGTACTTCATCTTCTGAGATAATTAGATATTCCCAATTTTAGTTCACTTTTAGATTTTGAGGTTGAAAAACTTTGAGTAATGTCCAATTTAGGGTTGTATTGAGAGAAACTTGGGCAGAAGTGTAGTGGTAGCATAGATGCAGCTTCTGTCATTCAGAATGAAGTTATTTATTTGGTCCGGACTTCCTAAGGGGCTTAGCATTTACTTCTATTAATTCTTACTTCCTTTTCTGTCCTCCTAGGTTGCTTGCCCTTATGTTGGATGTGGGGAATCTTTTGCTGATCATAGCACCATTCATGCAGAGGTGAACCTTCCCCTACACATAGTTTCCCAAAATGGGCAATACCACCCCTGGGGAGCACTGGAATGATCAGGGGTGGGTGTTAGTAGCCTCAGATGCAATTTGGGGGCTTTGAATAAAAGTAAGGGGCAGTGGAAGCATAAGGAAAGAAAAGAAGGTAAGAAAATTTTGAAAAACTTCAAACATGTTTTCATCTGTTGTTAAAGTTGTAATGGTTACATTGTTTTCCAAATAAACACACAAAATGCAAGTTGTAACTATCAGTGATCAAGTTTGCTAACATGTCTTAACAAGCAGGTGTTGGTAGGCAACCATGTTGCACATTATCGGGAAGTCCAGCGTGCATCGGCAGGAATATGTGCATGTTTACAGTATGTACTTGTTTACAGTATGATATGGTTATATAATGCCATATTGTGTCATCAAAATTTTAATGCAGGAAAAAACCCAGAAATTTACAATAAATCATTAAACTGATAATTTTTTTTAAAAAAATACTTTGTTTTTTTAAAATAATGCAAATTTTATTTACATAATAAAATTTATGCAAATAAAGAAAGTAGATTTCCAAAAGAGCACTGAGTAATTTTTTTAAGGGGTCAATAGGCCAAATAAATTTGGGAAGTTCTGCCCTCCAAGCTC
Organism: Bettongia penicillata ogilbyi; assembly: GCA_023548195.1. NCBI lineage: Eukaryota > Metazoa > Chordata > Mammalia > Diprotodontia > Potoroidae > Bettongia > Bettongia penicillata. The sequence goes on along the minus strand of JAJHZJ010000380.1, from coordinate 1,737,536 downwards.
CTCTAACTGGGTGGAGAAGAGAGAGAACAGCCCTCAGTCACTAAGTTGTCCCAGGAGTTTACCAAATCCTTTATTAACAGTTACACAGAACTGGGCTGTGGCAGGGGTCCATCTAGCTGGAAGCCCTTCAGTCTCATATCCTTATATGACTGTTCAACTACTCCTCTGGCTTCCTAGGCCAAAAAGCACAACCTGACTGTAAACCTCACTACCTTCCGTGTATGGTGTTATGCTTGTGAAAAGGAAGTATTCTTGGATCAGAGGTTGGCAGCACACCCACCATCTCCACCATGCAAGTTCTCAGAGCAGGTGGGTCTTACACTACTCAGTCCACAGATATTTCTCTGCTACTTCCTTTGTGGTAGGCATTGCAACTTGCCCTAACATTATTCTTTTAAAAAAGAGTTGGCTCTTTTTCAGCTCAGAGAGCACCATAGTGCTTTGGACAAAAGATGGCACTAAACGCTGAGAAATTTAAATTGTCTTCCTGTGTATATACATTCACAGTGTGATCTTGGGCATGTCATTTGCATGTCATTTCTCTGGGGCCTGAAATCCCTTTTCTGGCATGGAATAAATACTGCCTGTCCCTAGCTTTCCTTGAAAATCTGAGCTTTTTGAAGATGAACACTATTGAAACACAAGGTGATGTTGCTAAGCAAATTAACTTGCTTTTTCACCTCTCTCTAGTGAGTGCTTGTTTTTAAGGCTTTTGCCTTAGTTTATGTATGGATATATATGTGTATATTTATTTATATATGTGTGTGTATATATATATATATATACATATATATACATATATATGTATATAGTGTATATATACTCCTTACACTGATGATATATACATATATATATATATACACACACACACATATGTGTGTGTATATATATATATATGTCAATTGTGTATGGGTGCACACATATCTATGGCTTCCTCAAGTGAATTTTATGTACTGCTGATGTTTTCCTCTGGGTCTTTCATGTAGGATACTCCATTGCCTTCTCATCCTCTGAAAGCCGTCCCTATTGCAGTGGCCGACGAGGGGGAATCTGAGTCTGAGGATGATGACCTGAAGCCTCGAGGTAATGGCCCACTTGAAAGAGTAGAGCCACCTACTTTGAGTCTGAAACATGAATCTGTCCCTGTGGTTTCAAAATTCTCACATCCCTACCCCTTTCCTGCTTCTGTAGGCCTAACTGGTTTGAAAAACCTTGGAAACTCCTGCTACATGAATGCAGCCCTGCAGGCACTCTCTAATTGGTGAGTGATCAGGCCACCTGGGGAGATGGCAGAAGATTTGGTTAAGAAACCTAGGGTCCCTCCAGGGCACCAGGCAAAGAAGCAAATGAAGACTTTGGTGTGTGGTGGGGGTGGGGAAGCATTCTGTAAGGAAATATTCCAAAAGGACACAGCCAGAGAGTTCCTTTGGGAGGAAACATAAGATCAGTGGAGTTCCGATCTGAAGGAGTTAGGATGGCAACAGAACTAACTGGGAAGAGGCTACAAACTTTAGTTTGTCATTATGAATCTTAGCTCTCCTCCCCTGGGGTTTTAGAGCTTCCTTATGCTGGCTCTGCTCTGGGAAGGACTTCTTCCGACTCAGAGGAGAGGGCGATCTCTTGTAAATAAATATCCTCAATTCCTCGTTCTCGTCCAGTCCACGTAACTACCCCCATGACATCCCTATCATCCATTCCCTTCTCTCTACTCTCACAGCTGCCACCCTAATTAACATGGTGATTTATCCCTTTTCACCTGGCCTGTTGCAGCAGCCTCTCCTCTCCCTCCTCACAACGTCACCGTTTTTGCCACTCACAACTTAAGCGTGGTACTCCGATGCCATAAAATCCAGTGTTCTTCTCATCACACTGTGCTGTGAGGTTTCCTGGTAATCTTACCAGTCATTTCTTTGGTGAATTCACATGTGTTCTTCCTCTCTCTTGTTTATTTGTTTTTACTTCCTCTCTAGTCCTCCTTTGACCCAATTCTTCTTGGAGTGTGGAGGACTGGTGCGAACTGACAAGAAACCAGCCTTATGCAAAAGTTACCAGAAGTTGGTCTCAGAGGTCTGGCACAAGAAGAGGTGAGTATGTTTCTAACTAAGGCACATGAGTAGCGAGAGAAGGTGGCTCCTCAAGGTATGTCAGGTTTTTTCATTTGAGACCGCTGTTTCAAGTTGAGTTGCTAAGACTTGGCTCTGTGGTAGTCTTGAAGGTGGGTGGAATTTTGTCATTTTTCCATTTCCTTGCTTCAAGTCACTTCCCTCGAATAACCTCCTGGTGGGACAGAACAACTCTATACAGTAGATCTATCTGTCTTCCAAAGAAAAGCCAAAGATCGAAATGAACAAAAACCAAACCCAGGTCCTAGCTAAAGCCCTTAAGCTGCAGTCAAGAACTCTTCGGTAATTTAGAAAACTGACCTCAGTGTGAAGGAGATCTGGCCCATACTGCCCGTGGGATCATGGGCAAACAAGGAAGCCCTCAGTGCCCTAGGCTGGCCTCAAAGACCATGAGATGCAGAACAGCTACATGGATCAAGGGGGCCTTAACGTTCCATCACTGGTAGCTCCTCACACTCATGAAATGACAGGTTTTTTGGGGGGACATTTATGGGAACTTTCATAGGGAAACCCTTGTGTGTCATCTTAAAGAGGCATTGTGTTATAGTTGTCAGAGTATTGGTCTGCCACCGACATGTAATACCTGTGTGACCATGGGCAAGTCTCTGAGTCTTGGTTTCCTCATCTCTACAATGGGGACAATAACGCCTGTATGTAAAGGATCTTGTACAGTTTAGGGCACTATAGAAATGACATGGATTATTAGTTATAATGATTATTTTAATCATCATCCTTACTAGGCCATAAACTGATACATTCTCAGGAGTCCAGTCATTTATTCGTGTTTCTTAGATTCTGCTGCTGCTGGTAATAGTTGATATTTTGTGTGAGAAAGAACAAACAGTGTAGTTAGAGTAAAGAAGAGTGGACCTGGAGCCTGCCTTTGACATTTCCTAACTGAGAGATCAGGGTAAAGCACATAACCTTGGTGTGCCTTGCTTTCCTTGTCCATAGATTGGGGATGGTAATATTTGTGACAGGGGATTTGAGAAAGTCAGGTATATCTCAGAAAGGCCTCTGACTTCATTAGGCATGTTAAAACGTCTTAGAGGATCAAGTAAATGGCATAGTGGAAAGACCATGATCGATATGCTACTCACTTTCTTTGTGACCATACAGAGCTCAAATGAGGAATATGGGGCACAAGAGCTAGAAGGGACCTTACAGAGGAAGTGAGGATAACAGGTCAGATGGTTGCCCAAGGTTACTTCACTTTGATTTGGGCCAGTATTTTCTAAAAAAATGGTTCTTTACAAGTATGTCAGTAGGACTAACTTGAGACTGAAACTTCAGGCTCATTGTGGATTGAATTTATAGACAGATCTAAAGTAGAACTGACTTCCCAAAGAAAGTCAAAGGTCTAAATGGTCCAAAACAGGACACTTGTCCTGGAACCTCAAAGTCCTTAAACTGTAGCATGAGCTCTGTAATAATTTAAAGAGAGCCCTAATATTGTCTTTCTTTTGATTAACACTGTTCACTGCTGCCAGTACAGCCTGACTGAGAAGACATTGTTTAGAATCTAAACATGTGAATGTGTAAACATTTAGATCTTTGAGTGCAGCTCTTTGACTGAATCCAAGCTTCACAGAATAAATCCCCTTAATAAAACTTAGACTCAGTTAAAAGGCTGCATTCAAGGACCAGAAGGCCACACGTGACCTTGAGGCCACAGGTTCCCTACACCTTGTTTAGATTGTTCCCTTAAAAATAATACATCTTCACATGCAGACTTGTGTGGCTCCTGACCCTGTCTTGTTCTGAGTGATTGAATTGTCCTGTGGGGAGCAAGATAAGAAATGTATCTTCTTTTTCCATAGGCCAAGCTATGTGGTGCCTACCAGTCTGTCCCATGGAATCAAGCTGGTCAATCCCATGTTCCGAGGTTATGCCCAACAGGTAGGCCATCTGAGGAGTCCAGTGATATGTGATTAGTCCAAGGATTTCAACCAGATTAGGATTAAGAAATAAAATATGAACATCACTAAGTGGTTGAATCCTAAACCAAACCCCCAAATTCTTTTTTTTTAAAATTTATTTATTTGACTTTTCAACATTTATTTCCACAAAATTTTGGATTCCAAATTTTCTCCCCATTTCTCCCCTCCCCCACCCCAAAATGCCAAGCATTCTAATTGCCCCTTTCACCAATCTGTCCTCCCTTCTAACATCCCTGCCTTCCCTTATCCCCATCTTCTCTTTTGTCCTGTAGGGCAAGATAACTTTCTATTCCCCATTACCTGTATTTCTATTTCCTGGTTGCAAGAACAATACTCAATAGCTGTTCTAAAACTTTGAGTTCCACCTTCTCCCCATCCCTCCCTCCCCACCCATTCCCTTTGGGAAGGCAGGCAATTCAATATAGGCCATATCTGTGTAGTTTTGCAAATGACTTCCATAATAGTCGTGTTGTGTAAGGCTAACTATAACTCCCTCCAACCTATCCTGCCCCACATTGCTTCTATTCTCTCTTTTGATCCTGTCCCTCTTCAAGAGTGTTGACTTCAAGTTGCTCCCTCCTCACACTGCCCTCCCTTCCATCGTCCCCCCAACCCTGCTTATCCCCTTCTCCCCCACTTTCCTGTATTGTAAAATAGGTTTTCATACCAAAATGAGTGTGTATTTTATTCCTTCCTTTAGTCAAATGTGATGAGAGTAAGCTTCATGTTTTTTTCTTTCACTTCCCTTCTTTTTCCCTCCACTGAGAAGGCTTTTACTTGCCTCTTTACTGAGAGATAATTTGCCCCATTCCATTTCTCCCTTTCTCCTCCCAATATATTTCTCTCTCATCACTTAATTTCATTTTTTTAAGATATGATCCCATCTTATTCAATTCACTCTGTGCTCTCTGTCTCTCTCTGTCTCTCTTTCTCTCTGTCTGTCTCTGAGTGTGTGTGTGTGTGTGTGTGTGTGTGTGTGTGTAAGTAATCCTATCAACTACCCAGATACTGAAAAAAGTTTCAAGAGTTACAAATATTGTCTTTCCATGCAGAAATGTAAATAGTTCAACTTTAGTAAGTGATTTTTCTTTGCTGTTTACCTTTTCATACTTGATTTTTGTGTTAGAAGGTCAGATTTTTTTTTTCCAGCTTTGGTCTTTTCATCAAGAATGCTTGAAAGTCCTCTGTTTCATTGAAAGACCATTTTTTCCCCTGAAGTATTATACTCAGTTTTGCTGGGTAGGTGATTCTTGGTTTTAGTTATAGTTCCTTCGACTTCTGGAATATCATATTCCACACCCTTTGATCCCTTAAAAAATTAAACTAGTTGGTTTATTTATCTTATTGAGTTTTTTTCCCCATAAAACAGCTCTTAACTTTATTTATTAGTTCAATTTTTGTTTGTTTTGCTTTCAGTTTTATTCATCTTTCATTGTTTTTTGGATTTCCACTTTGGTATTTAATGTGGGATTTTTAATTTGTTGCTTTAGTTTTTTTAGTTGTATGCCCAATTTAATGATCTATTCTTCCTTTCTGTTATTGATATAAGCATTTAGAGATATAGATTTTGCCCTAAGTACTACTTTGGTTGCATCCCACAAATTTTGGTCCATTGTCTCATTGTTGTCATTATCTTTAATGAAATTATTGATTCTGTGATTTATTCTTTGACCTACTTGTTCTTTAGAGATTAGATTATTTAGTTTCCAGTTAATTTTTAATCTGTGATTCCACAGTCCTTTATTGAGTTTAAATTTTATTTTGTTATGGTCTGAAGGGTGCATTTAATGTTTCTTCTTTTCTGCATTTATTTGTGAGGTTTTTATTCCTTATATATGATCAATTTTTATGAATGTACTATGCACAACAGAAAACTTTTCTAAAACTCTATTCATCTCTTCAACTTTTTTGTTTATTTTGTGGTTAGATTTATCTAGGTCTGAAAGGGGTAAATTGAGGTCTTCTACTAATATAGTTTTACTATCTATTTCCTCCTGTAACTCATTTAACTTTTCAAGAATTTGAATGCTATGCCATTTGGTACATAAATGTTCAGCATTAACATTAATTCATTTTCTAAGGTGTCATTTAGTAAAATATAATTTCCCTGAATATCTCTTTTAATTAGGTTTGTCCCTGCTTTTGCTTTGTCTGAGATTATTATTACTAGCCCTGTCTTTTTCACTTCAGCTGAAGGATAATAGATTCTGCTCCAGCCCCCTATCTTAACTCTGAGCATGTCTTTCTGTTTCAGATGTATCTTGTAAGGAATATATTGTTGTATTCTAGTTTTTAATCCATTCTGCTAAACTCTCTTTTGTGCATGAGTTCACCCCATTCACATTCATAGATACGATTGCTAACTGTATTTCCCTCCATCTTATACTCTTCTATTTATCCTTCTCTTTTTACCCTGTGCCCTCCTCAAAAGTCTCTTTTCTTTCTGACCGTTGCCTCCTTTAATCTACTTTTCTTCTTATCACCCCCACTCCTTCTCTTAGCCACTTCTCCTCTAACTTCCCTACTGAATAGGATGAATTTCTATGCCTATATGTGTGCATATGTGTGTGTATATGTGTGTGCACTCTTCTGTTCTTAAACCAGTTCAGATAAGAGTGAGGTCCAAGCATTGCCCACTCCCCCTGCTCATTATCCCTTCTATTGTAAAAACTCTTCTTGTTTACCTCTTTTATGTGAGATAATTTCTTCCATTCATCCTCTCCCTCCTTCTCCAAGTACATCCCTCTTTCTCACCTTTCCATTTTTCTTTTGAAATCATTTTAATGTAATAGACTCACACTAATGTGCTCCAAGTAGACTCCTTTTAACTGCCCTAATGATAATAATGTTCTTGGGGATTACATGTACCATCTTTTGATAAGGGAATGTAAACAGTTTAAGCTTATTAAATGCCTTCTGATTTCTTACTCATTTTTGCCTTTTTATGCTTAAGTCTTGTATTTGAATGTCAAATTTTCTATTCAGCTCTTTTCATTAAGAATACTTAAAAGTCTTCTATTTAATTAAATGCCCATTTTCCCCTTGTAAGATTATGCTCTGTTTTGCTGAGTAGGTTATTTTTGGTTGCAATCCTCCTCCAGAAAAACATTTTCCAAGCCCTCTACTGTACATAGCTGTAGCTACTAAATCTTTTGTGATCCTGATTGTAGTTTAGTAGTATTTGAGTGATTTCTTTCTGTCTACTTGTAGTATTTTCTCCTTGACCCAACAGCTCTGGATTTTGGCTATAATATTCCAGGGAGTTTTCATTTGGTATTTCTTTCAGGAGAAACTGGTATATTTTTTCAGTTTCTACTTTGGCCCTCTGGTTCAAAGATATCAGCAGTTTTCCTTTATAATTTCTCAAAATATAATGTCCAGGCTTTTTTGTAAAATCAGCTTTCAGGTAGTCCAATAATTCTTAACTTCTCTGTCTTCAATTCATTTTCTAGGCTAGTTTTTCCTATGAGATATTTCACATATTCTTCTATTTTTTCCAGTTGTTTTTTTTACTTTATTGTATTGTTTCTTGATGTCTCATGAATTCATTAGCTTTCACTGATTCTTAAGGAGTTAATTTTTTTTCAGTATTTTGTGTACTTCCTTTTGTCATTCAATCAATTTTGATTTTTAAAAATATATATTTAATTTTTTGTAAAAATATTTAATACTCATTTTTTTAAATTTTTAGTTTCAAATTCTCTACCTCTATCCCTTTCCTACCCTCTCACTAAAAAGGCAAGCAATTTGTTATAGATTATACAAGTACAATCATGCAAAACATTTCCATATTAGTCATGTTGCGAAAAAAACCAAAGATTTAAAAAAACAACAAAAATGAAGTTAAAAAAGGTATGCTTTCATCTGCATTCAGACTCCCGTAAGTTCTTTCTTTGGAGGTGGATAGCATTTTTCATCATGAGTCCTTGAGAATTGTCTTAGATTATTGCAAATAGTTATTCACAGTTGGTCATTATACGATATGTATATGTAGGTATTATGTACACTGTTCTAGTTCTGCTCACTTCACTCTATATTACTTCTTGTAAGTCTTTCCTGGTTTTTCTCAAAGCATCCTGTTCATCATTTCTTGTAACATAATAGTATTTTGTCACAATCATATACCACAATTTGTTCAGTTTGCCTCAATTTCCAGTTCTTTGACACCATAAAAAGAGCTGCTATAAATATTTTTATATGTATAGGTTCTAATCCCTTTTATTACTCTGGCTATAGATTAAGTCAGTAGTATTGCTAGGTCAAAGAGTATGCACAATTTTTTAGCCCTTTGGGTGTAGTTTCAAATTTTTCTCCACAGTGGTTGAAACAGATCACAATTTCACCAAAATTGCATTAGTATCCTAATTTTCCCAACATTTTTCAACATTTTTCATTTTCCTTTTCTGTCATATTAGCCAATCTGATAGGTATGAAGTGGTACCTCAGAATTGTTTTAATTTGCATTTCTCTAATCAAGTCATTTAGAGCTTTTTTTCATATGAATATAAATAGCTTTCCTTTCTTCATCTAAAAACTGCTTGTTCATATCCTTTGACCATTTATCAATTGGGGAATGACTTGTATTCTTATAAATTTGACTCAATTCTCTATTTATTTGAGAAATGAGACTTTTATTAGAGAAATTTGCTGTAATAGTTTTTTCACCATATTTTCTGCTTTCCTTTTCTTTTTCCTTTTTTTAAAATCAGTTTTCTGCTTTCCTTCTATTTTGGCTGCATTTGGTTTTTTTTTTGTGCAAAAACATTTTAATTTATATATATATTATATATATGCACATATATAAAATAATGTTATTAAAATTATCTACTTTACATCTAGTAATACTATCTTCTGTTTGGTCATAAATTCTTCCCTTACCCATATATCTGACAGTAAACTATTCCATACTCTCCTATTTGTTTATGGTATCACCCTTTATGTCTAAATCATATACCCATTTTGACCTTATCTTGGTATCTGGTATGAGATGTTTATCTATATCTGGTTTCTGTTAAAGTACTTTTCAGTTTTCTCAGTAGTTTTTGTCATAGTGAGTTCTTATCCCAAAAGCTTGGGATTACTTTTGTCATTTGCTACTGTTTATTGTATACCTAATCTATTCCATTGATCTACCCCTTTATTTCTTACCCAGTATCAGATTTTTTTTTTGATGATAACTGACTACAGTTTGAGACCTAGTATAACTATGCCACCTTCTTTAACAATTTTTTTTTATTGATTAACTTGTTATTCTTGACCTTTTGTTCTTCCAGATGAATTTTATTACTTTTTCTAGCTCTATAAAATAGTTTTTGGTAGTTGTATTGGTATAACACTGAATAACTAAATTAATTTAGATAGAATTGTCATTTTTATTATTGGCTCAACCTACCCATGAGCAACTGATATTTCTCCAGTTGTTTAGATCCATCTTTATTTGTGTGAAAAGTACTTTGTAACTGTTTTCATACAGGTCCTAGGTTTGTCTTGGAAGGTAGAATTCCAAGTATTTTATATTGTCTATAGTTATTTTAAATGAAATTCCCTCTTTCTGTCTCTTGCTACTGGACTTTGCTAGTAACTAGCCTTTGCTAGAAAGGCTGATGATTTATGTGAATTTATTTTATATCCTGAAACTTTGCTTAAGTTATGAATTATTTCAACTAATTTTCAGTTGATTCTCCAAGAATACCATGCTATCATCTGCAAAGAGTGACAGTTTTGTTTCCTCATTGCCTATTCTAATTCCTTTAATTTCTTTTTTTTCTCTTATTGCTATAACTAGCATTTCTAGTACAATATTGAACAATAGTGAAAATAATGGGCATCCTTGTTTCGCCTCTCATCTTACTGGGGAGACTTCAGCTTATCCTTGTTACAAATGATGCTTACTGATGGTTTTGGTTAGCTACTGCATAACATTTCAAGACAAGCTTCATTTATTTCTATGTTGTCTAGTATTTTTAATAGGAATGGATGTTGTATTTTGTCAGAAGCTTTTTATGCATACTGATATATCTTATCTTATGATTTTTGTTGTTTTGTTATTGATACAGTCAGCTATACTGATAGTTTTCCTATTATTGAATCAGCCCTGCATTCCTGGTATAAATTCTACCTGGTCATAGTGTATGATCTCTGTGATATATTCCTGTAATCTCCTTGCTAGTATTTTATTTAAATCTTTGCATCAACATTCATTAGCAAAATTGGTCTATAGTTTTCTGTCTGCATTTTTGCTCTTCTTGGTTTAGGTATTGGCACTATATTTGTGTCATAAAAGGAATTTAGTAGGACTCCTTTTTTGTTTTTCCAGATAGTTTATATTGTGCTGCAATTAATTGTTCTTTTAACTAAAATTTTCACTTGTGAATCCATCTAGTCATGATTTTTTTCTTAGTTCATCAATTTCTTTTTCTAAGGTAGGGTTATTTAGGTATTCTCTTTTCTGTTAATCTGGGCAATTTTTATTTTTGTAAAATTTCACTTAGATCCATTGGCATATAGTTTGGCAAAATAGTTCCTAACGATTGCTTTTATTGGTGGTGAATTCTCTCTTTTAATTTTTGATAGTGGTAATTTTACTTTTCTTTATTTTATAATTATATTAACCAACGGTTTATCTCAGACCTGCACAATCTCCAGCTTGCCCGCTAAAGAATTTTGGGTGACCCGCAAAAAATGTACAGGATATAAAACAGGCCTGCACGATATACTACCCATAGGTTATTTTGGCAGACTGCATGTTGTACAGGCCTGGTTTATCTGTTTTACTCGTTTTCTTTAAAAAAAAAATCTCAGCTCCAAATTTTACTTATTCAGTGGTTTTCTTACTTTGAATTGTATTAATCTCTCATTTGATTTTCAGGATTTCCAATATGGTATTTAACTTGGGGTTTTTAATTTGTTCATTTTCTTGTTTTTGCTTTGGTTTTTTTGGTTGCATGCCCAATTCATTCACTTGCTCTTTCTCTGTTTTACTGATATAAATGTATAATTATTAATTTTCCTTTAAATACTGCTTCGGCTGCATCTCGTAAATTTTGGTATGTTGTCTCCTCATTCTCTTTAAGGAAATTATTGTTTCTATGATTTGTTTTTTTACCCACTCATTCTTTCATTTCCAGTTAATTTCTAATCTGTTTCCATGTCTCTTTATTTACATTTTATTTCATTATAATCTGAAAATGATGTATTTAATATTTCAGCATTTGGTTGTGAAGTTTTTGTCCCCTAACAAATGGTTAGTTTTTTTTGTTAAGTGCCATGTATTGCCAAGAAAAAGATATATTTCTATTCCCTTTTCTCTAGAGATCTATCATACCTAACTCTTTTAAAATTCTACTTATTCCCTTAACTTCTTTCTTGTTTGTTTTTTGGTTAGATTTATCCAGTTCTGAGAGGGAAAATTGAGATCCCCTACTAGTATAGTTTTACTGTCTGTTTCCTCCTGTAACTCATTTAACTTTTCCTTTAAGAATTTGAATGCTATACCATTTGGTGCATATATGTTAATATTTATATTATTTCATTGTCTGTGGTACATTTTAGCAAAATGTAGTTTCTCTGTTTATCTCTTTTTATTGGATCTACTTTTGTTTTTGCTTTATTTGAGATCATGATTGCTACCCATGCTTTTTTTTTTTTACTTCATCTGAGGCATAATAGATTCTCCTCCATTCCTTTACCTTTACTCTGTGTGTGTGTGTGTGTCTTTCAAGTGTTTCTTGAAAACATCATATTGTAAGATTCTGGTTTTTAATCTACTCTGCTGCCTACTTCCATTTTATTGGTGAGTTCATCACATTTACAGTTATGATTACTGTGTATTTTCTTCCATCCTGCTTTCCCTCCCTATTTATTCTTCTCTCTCTCTCTCTCTCTCTGTCTCTCTCTCTCTCTGTCTCTCTCTCTCTCTCTCTCTCTCTCTCTCTCTCTCTCTCTCTCTCTCTCTCTCTCTCTCTCTTCACCCTGTCCCTCAAAAGTGTTTTCCTTCTGACCACTGCCTCCCCAATTCTGCCTCCCTTCTATCAGCTCCCGCCCCCTTCTCTTATCCCTTTCACTTCCTATTTTCTCCTAGGGTAAGATAGATTTCTGTACCCTAGTGTGTATGTTATTCTCTCGTTGAGGCAATTCTGACAGGAATAAGGTTTAAATATTGCTCACCACCCCCATTTTCCCTCCATTATAAAAGCTCTTCTTTTATCTGAGATTATTTACCTTATTCTATATTTTCCCCCCTTCTCCCAGTGCATCCCTCTTTCTCTCACCCCAATTTAATTTAATTTTTTTTATTATTCCAACAGAGTCAACTTATACCTGTACCCTGTATGTATACTAACTGCCCTAATAGTTATAAATTCTTAGGAGTTACAAATATCATCTTCCCATGTAAGAATGTAAACAGTTTTAACCTTATTGAATCCCTTATGATTTCTCTTTCCTGTTTCCCTTTTTATATTTTTACCTGAGTCTTGTATTTGAAAGTTTTGCTATTCAGCTCTAGCAGGTATTTTCATCAGGGTTGATTAATGTCCTCTATTTCTTTAAATGTCTATTTTTTCCCTCAGAAGGATTATACTCAGTTTTGCTGGGTAGGTGATTCTTGGTTGTAATTTTAATTCCTTTGCCTTCTAAATTATCATATGCCAGTCTCTCCACTCCTTTAACATGGAAGCTGCTAAATCTTGTATTATCTTGATTGTAGCTCCATGATATTTGAATATTTTCTTTCTGCCTTGCATGAAGTATTTTCTGTTTGACCTGGGAGCTCTGGAATTTGGTTATAATATTCCTGGAATCTTTCATTTGGGGATCTTTATCAGGAAGTGATTAGTGGATTCTGTCAGTTTCTATTTTACCCTCTTGTTCTAGGATATCAGGGCAGTTTTCTTTGAAAATTTCTTGAAATGTGACTTGTATGCTCTTTTTTTGATCAAGGCTTTCTGATAGTCCATTGATTCTTAAATTATCTCCCCTTGATCTGTTTTCCAAGTCGTTTGTTTTCCCTATGAAATATTTCACATTTTCATCTTTTTGATTTTATTTATATTTATTTCTATTTTTCTATTTTCTATTTTATTTCTATTTTTTGGTTCTTTTGATTTTATTTTATTGCTTCTTGATGACTTGTGGAGTTACTAGCTTTCATTTGCCCAATTCTAATTTTTAAGTAATTCTTTTCTTCAGTGAGTTTTTGTACTTCCTTTTCCTTTGGGTCAATTCTACTTTTATGGAGTTCTCTTCTTCAGTAATTTTTTTTGTACATCCTTTCCCATTGTGTCATTTGGGGGGTCTATAAGTTTTCAATTCTTCCAAGTTAGTATGATCCAAGGAGAGGGGTAGTCACTGTGCTCTGGTCTGTGAGTAGCTACAAGTACTCTTTTCTGCCATGGAAATGTGACCACACTCCCCACTCCCTTACAGCTCTACATTTTAGTGTTCTAGTGCTCCTCCTCACCCTGGGACTGTGACCCAGAACTACATATGGGCAATGCAACAGAGTTGTGCACTCAGTCTGAACAAAGGGTCCCTTGGAATCTCCTTGTGACTGGTTTTCTGACCTCCTTATTGTCTTTGAGCTGAGAACTCCAGAAGCCACCACTGCCAATTCAGTCATCCGCAAGGTCTGCTGCTGGGGAATGACCTGTGCTAGACTGCACTGCACTATCACTTCAGTGAGACAGGCCTTTTCTGCTCACTTTCTAAATTGTCTTGGGCTGGATAGTTGGTTCTGCCATTCTGAGGCCTTATTTTAAAGTTGTTTAGAAGGGAATTTGGGAGATCTTAGGCAAGTCCCTGTCTTTACTCTGTCATCTTGGCTCCCATTCTGATTTTTAGGGAGTAGTTTTCTTCACTATTTTTTGTCCCTCTTTTAAAGTTAAGTTGTTAATTCTCCTTTCATAATTTTCTTGAATAGCTCTCATTTTTCCCCCAGTTTTCCTTTATTATTTGATTTTTAAAAATCTTTCCTCTTTTTTTTTCTTTCTTTAGTTCTTTTAAGATTCTTGTTGGGCTTCTTCCAAACTTCATTTTTCTTTGGTGGCCTCTGCTTGTAGATGTTTTTAAATCATTATCTTCTGAGTTTGTGTCTTGAGTTTCGCTGTCCCCATGGAAGCTTTTTTATGGTCAGATTCCTTTTTATTTGTTTGCTTTTTTTCCAGTCTGTTTCATTACTTTTTGAGCTCTGTGCATCTGTGGGACAGATGATGGGCCTGAGCTTCAGTTGTTTGTGATGACTAGGTCTGAGGGCTTGCTTTGAAGGTGGTATGATCCAAGGAGAGGTCTGGTCACTGTTTGCCCGGTCCGTGCGCTGGTCTTTACCCAGGTAGAGCCCTTTTAGTTGTTATTTGATTCTTTGGAGCTGACTGCATAACTTCATCTGGGCTTTTCTTGGCAAAGATACTGGAGTGGTTTGATATTTCCTTTTCCAGCACATTTTACAGATGAGGAAACTGAGGCAAATAGGGTTAAGTGACTTGCCCAGGGTCACATAGCTAGTATGTGTCTGAGGCCAGATTTTAACTCAAGAAGGAGTCTTCCTGATTCCAAGCCCAGTGCTCTAGCCACCTACCTGCCCAGTGCTCCCTTGCAATTGTGAATTCAACCTTTCCTCTCCACCTTGGAACTATAACCTGTACTGGGTAATGGGCAATGGAGCTTCCAAATGTTGCTCGATCCTGCATGCATTGTTAGCACAGGGTCCCCAGGCATCTCTCTCTGACTTGATGTTCAGTCCCCTTACTGTCCCTGTGCATTGGGTTCCTGGTGCCACTGCTTTTGACTGCCTTCTCCAAGACCCACAAGCAGTAGCTCCTCCACTGTGTTGCACTCTCAACAGCCTCCACCCCAGTATCCAAAGACCTCTTTTCCTTCTTTAGGTCTTCCTAAGCTACCCTGGGCTGGAAAAAATGACTCAGTGAGAGTTTATTGTTGGCTTTTCCTCTGAGAATTTGATTTGGTATTTTCTGTGGTTGTTTTGTTGGAGAGGTTTTAGGGAAGTTTGGCATTTTTAACTCTTCATTCTGCTGTTTTGACTCCACTCTCCCTCTAGAAGGTTATTTAGAACTGAGTCTTGAAGGAAACCCAGGAGTCTGAGAGGAAGAAGTGAGGAGGGGGAGAGCATTCTCAGGGTGAAGGACAAACCAGTACAAAGGCACCTAGATACAGTAATGTCAAAGGTCATCAAGAAAAACTGAAGACTGAGAAAAGGACATTAGATTTGGCAATTAAGGGCTCACTGGGGACTTCGGAGAGAGCAGTTTCAGTTGCATGATGAGGTCAGAAGCCAGAATGTATGGAGTGGAGAAGAAAAGAAGTGGAAGCCACCTCTTGTAGTATTCTCAAGTTTATTTACAGAAGTCAGTGGGGGCGAGGAGCTATGGGAGCTTTGAGGAGGGGTGAAAAGGATTGGGAATGTTGCTGTGAGATAATGAATCAGTGAGGAGGAAGGTGTCAAATGAATGCCTTACCTGTAGTGATCACATGCCCAGGTTTGGGCCCTCAAAGTCCATTTGTAGTGGATCCAGTTTGCACAGTTTCATGCATTTCTCCAGTTTTGTTTGGCAGCAGAATAGAAGCAAAGATGTGGGTGTGTGGATGTGGGAGTGATCCAGGCCTGAGGCTCAGCAGGGCAAGATCTTTGATAGGATAAGGGGCAAGGAACTTGAGAGAATAGGACAGTGTGGAATTGAAACTGGTTTGCTAAAGAGTCAAGATGGGGAAGGAAGGAGAATGAAATTAGTACAGAGGTGATAGTGCTGGAAAGAATAAAAGGTTAAGGTCACTGTGGGATGTGAATGAAGATTCAGCAAAGGAAATTAGGAAGAAGCAATCGGACATGAGTCATGAAATTGTGAGAGAAGAAAGACCCTGGAGAAGAAGGTGATCAGCAGTCTCAGATGCTATGTTGAGATAAAGAAGGATTAGAACTGAAAAAAGACCATGAGATCCGGTAATGTAGAGGTCATTGGTAACTTTGGAGAGAGTGTTCTGTGTTGAATGATGAGGTTAGAAGCCAGATGATGAGGGGTTGAGAAGTGAGTGAGGGGAGATGACAATAACGAGCATAGGCAGTCTGACTGCCTGATTTCAGCATTAGGGGTACAGTGGCAACCAAAGCATCAAAGCGTTCTCCAAACTAATTGACCTGATATTTCATTTAGTTCAAATCCCTGCCTCATGGCCTACAATTTTCACTGTTAGAACAGAGAAAGGAGCCCTCAGTGTGATCCCCATGTGCTTGCTGGTATAGTCTTGGTTTGTACATGTAATGATTCTGGGAAATCTTTGAACATGACTGCTGCTTTTGTGCTCCCTCTTTCTAACACTGCTCCTCTCTTCAACCCCATCAACCAGTTAGTGAAGTGAGGAGCTTTCTCTGTCCTCCCAGCAAGGCCACAGCAAAGGGACAGAGTTCTCCTCAAGGAGAAGTTAGACTGGGTAGAACTGTACCTGTTTATGCCCATTATGCCTCAGCTCCCTCTCTTAGGTAGCACTTTGCTTCCCCTCTCTCTTTTCTGGATATTTTATTATAGTTTCATCTTTTAGTTTTGAAGGAAATGTAGAAAAGGTCTGTGCTAATCATATAAATATATATATATATATACACTTTTAAAATACTTGTTTGAATCTAATTACTGTATTAAACAGTTCAGGACTCTGGTAAAAAAAAAAATTCTCCAGGTCATGATTTGTGGGGCAGAGACAAGTTCTAGGCCACTCTGGGTCTTTAAATCTTCTTTCCATGTAGTCAGATAGATTATACACCTCCTCCCATCCTTAACGTTCGTTAATCAATCAGTTTGTTCTCTGAGCCTGTCTGTTTACAGCTTCTTTCTTTGGGATGCCAGGTTGGCCCTAGCTATTGTATGTCTCCCTTGGCAGAGTCAGGAACTTTAAAGAGGCAGAGCGGCTTTTAACATTAACTGTCCACATGAACCCCACTGAACCTCTAGCATCATCTCTTGGTATCCTGGGAAACCTAGTGTGTTCAGTGTTGTTCTTGGTTGGCAGGATACCCAAGAGTTCCTACGGTGTTTGATGGACCAGCTACATGAAGAGCTCAAGGAGCCAGTGGCAGCTGATGTGAGGGATTCTGACTCCAGTGACTCAGAAGAGAAGCGGGAGGGCGACCGGAGCCCTTCAGAGGATGAATTCCTCTCCTGTGACTCCAGCAGTGATAGGGGTGAGGGGGATGGGCAAGGCAGGGGGGTAGGCATGGGCAGCACCCTGGCAGAGACTGAGTTGCTGATCCAGGATGAAGCGGGCAGGGGGATTTCAGAGAAGGAGAGAATGAAGGACAGAAAATTCTCCTGGGGCCGCCAGCGAACTAGTTCTGAGCAAGTTGATGAGGACGCAGATGTTGATACCACCATCACCGCCATCGATGATCGCCCCACTGAAGCCCTCCCCTCTCCACGTTCCACCAGCCCATGTAGGACACCAGGTACAGATACACAGCCCAGAGCTCCCCAGTTTCTGACAGGGATGGTGCAGAGGGAAGAGAAACCTCAGATGGAAAGGTGAAACACTCTATGTTTGCAGCATCCACCAGCCCAGTGGGGTATTGCTTTTTCCACTATGGTAGTAGAAAAGGCAACCTGCGATGTAGAGCTGAGAGCAGCTATTGTGGCAGTACTTCATTTGGGGAAATAATTGGAGTTATGGTTTGATTCTGCTTATGGCACAAGAGTACGTTCTTCCCCCTTAGGCACACTGTCAACTGATGGACCTGTAGGCAGCCAGTCCCGCCACTGAAATAGCTGCCAGGAGCCCTGTGGCTCCACAACTTGACCTCTTTCTCTCCTTAGAGCCAGACAACGACGCCTCCATGCGCTGCTCCTCCCGCCCTTGCAGTCCCGTCCACCACGAGGCACACTCCAAGCTGCCGAGCAGCCCGCCTCGCTCTAGCCCTGTGCGAGTGGGACCATCCTATGTACTCAAGAAAGGTACTAGTAGCAGGGAGAAATGGAAGCAGAGGGGCTGTCTGTGATATTGTAGTCTGTTGTGTGACCACTGGAGATGGTAGCACTCATGTTATTGGTATCATCTCTGCTATAGGTTGAGAAAAAGAGATTAAATTTGTGCAAATTCATCGTATGAACAACTCAAGATTGGGAGAATAATCCAAATATTCATAGACTGTCTAGTCCATCCTCTTTGCAATAGGCAGAGCTCACATCTGGAGACTCCTTAATTCCTCTGTCAACAATTCCCTTATCCAGATGTAACCTGACTCCTTTAACTGATCCTGTTTTCCAACTTACTTCCTTTCGTGTGCCCTCCTGAGTCTTCTCTTGGCTCCTTATAGTCCTCAGGGTACTGAGTCCCAAGCTAGACACTATTCCATTTTAACTTGAATTTGGGGAGCACCCTTCTTTTCAAGTACTGAGGGCTTCTTGAGCATTATTTTATTGCTTTGTAAAGCAGGAGGATCAGATTTATCCCCATTTTACATCTGGAAGACTGATGTTCAGGGAAGTTAAACAGAATTGACTTGTCCCGGGTCATATGTTAAGCACCTGATGGGAACCAAAACTTGAATCCAGATATCCTGATTCCTAAGCCTAGATTTTTTCAGCTATGCCTTGCCTATGTAAATGCTCCTGGACAGGGGCTGTCTCACAGTGCAGCTCTCTTGGGCCAGGTGACAGACACCTGGTGGGTTGTTCTTCTCTAGCCCAGGTGCTGGCTGCTGGGAAAAAGAAGAAAGAGCTTCGGTACCGTAGTGTCATCTCAGACATCTTTGATGGCTCCATACTCAGCCTGGTGCAGTGCCTCACCTGTGACAGAGTACGTTAGTCACACACCTTTTTTACCATGAAACTGCTGTTAGTGATAACAAGATAGCCAGGCTTATTCTAGGACACCTCACGTTGAGACATAACCCTTCTAGCTTGTTGTTTTTGATGAAAGATACTGTCTCAGATACTTTTTCCTTTACCTGAAGTAGACTAATTTTCTCATACTTACATTCAGCTTCCCCGAAACAGCTTTCAAAGGAATACAAAGGAATAACAGGTAGGAAAAATGGAGCTAGAACCTGTATATCTAGGAGCAGGTCACCAGACATAGATCCAGTTGACTCATCCAAAAGGTATTTGTGATATTTGGCCCAAAGAATTCTATGACTAAAGACCCTCTCACACCAGCTCCTAAGGTTGCTAGAAATCATACTACTCTTAAGTTTAGATGACCAGAATTTAATTGTAAAAGTCTTTCTTGATTCAGGTGGAAATGGGAGTGATTTCAGAACAGAAATTTTCTAATTCTATTTGGTTTGTAGTTTTCTGCTATTATCACACAACAGCCACTACTCAGGCCAGGAGATTGGGCCAGGTAGCACCAGAAACTAATTCATTGCATTTGCCCCTGGCAGGTATCCACCACTGTAGAGACATTTCAGGACCTATCGCTGCCCATTCCAGGGAAGGAGGACTTGGCCAAGCTGCACTCGGCCATCTACCAGAACGTGCCTGCCAAGCCAGGGGCATGTGGGGATAGCTACACGTCCCAGGGCTGGATTGCCTTCATCATGGAGTATATTCGACGGTACCTTCTTGAGTTCGCCCTATGAAGCAAATTAGGGAGTTCTTGGTATCCCTTCTTCCCTCTTCCTACCTGCCTTGACTGTAAAGATAATTGTTGGTTTTAGATGCTTAACCTAACTATAAAGACTTCATCCTCATCCCTTCTGCCACAGACATGCACCATCACTGTTCCGAAATGGTGCTGATAAGTAAAGGGTCACATATCTTTTACCTTTCTTAGGCTTGTGGTATCTTGCATCCCCAGCTGGTTTTGGGGTCCTGTTGTCACCTTGGAAGACTGTCTTGCTGCTTTTTTTGCTGCTGATGAGTTGAAGGGTGAGTTGAGCCATAGCATTGAAGGGAGGGAATCCACTTCACCTGTAGAGTCAGCCAGTGTTCTTCAGAAAGGCTGCTCAGTCCCTCTGTCTAATGACTGATGCTTTGCAGGTAAAAACAGAGAAGCCTGTGGAGTTCTTGCTTTGATAGTTTCTATAGCTGTCAGAGCTATATACTGTCACTGATGCTTTGACAAAAGAATAGCAATAAATAGGCTGATCTTTTCTCCTTATCCCAACATATAGGGAATGCGTATATGGCAACTTCCTGTGTCCAGCCTGTATTTGCCATGGAGGTGGCTTAAGTCAATAACCATCCTCCTTGGTTCCTACAGTCTCACTGCTGGCAAGGGCTTCATTCATTGGGCAAAACAAGGATGTTTAAGATTCAGCTCTTTGACTTTGGTTTTCTATTTCCTCAGTTCCTTTATTTTTTTTCTCTCTAGGGGACAATATGTATAGCTGTGAACGATGTAAAAAGTAAGTGTGCATTTCTTTTGAGACATCTCCTGGCCTCTTTCCTTATGTGTTTCCCTTGGCTCTTTTCTCTTGCTATCTAAACTGATCTGAGTAACCAATTATTGATAACGCAAGAGAGACCTGAGGGTAAAAGAAGAGGCCAGGTAGGCCTTACTCACGTAGTGCCTCACACCTTTTGCCCTCAGTGCTTCTTCCCTCACATGGAGTCTTGGTGGTTTGTGTCTTTCTTAGATTACGAAATGGAGTGAAATACTGTAAAGTTCTTCAGTTACCTGAGGTAAGTAGAGGAGAAGTCCCGCCCTTCCCTTGGCTCTGCCCTTTTAAGATTTGTTTCCCAGAAGCCAGCAAGGGTATAAATGAGAAAAGGAGACTTGTTGAAAGTGAGAAACCACTTCTTTTTTTTATGATTATTAATTTATTTCTTTTCAGTTTTTTACAGTCACTTCCATTAAGTGTTAGATTTTCTCCCCCTCCCTCTCTCCCCAAGACGGCATGCAATCTTGTATGGTTTCTACACATACGTTCTTACTAAACACATTTTCACATTAGTCATATTGCACAGAAGAATTAAAATGAATGGGAGAAACCATGAGAAAAACCCAAACAAAGCAGAACATAACACGAGAAAATACTCTGCTTCGTTCTGCATTCCAGTTCCAAAGTTCTTTCTCTGGATGTGGAAGGCATTTTGCCTGAAGAGTCCTTTGGGAATTTTTTAGGTCCTTGCATTGCTTTGAAGGACTGAGTCTACCAGAAAAATTCCTTGCACCCTGTGGCTGTTGCTATGTACAAAGTTCTCCTGGTTCTGCTCCTTTTACTCAGCATCAGTTCATATAAGTCCTTCCAAGGCCTCTCTGAAGTCTTCCTGTGCATCATTTCTTATAACACAATAGTAGAGAAACCATTTCTTTAACTGGCAGAAAGAAAGTGGGCTTTCTTTTGGTTTGGATCATGGTCCCTGAAAGCAACACCTGTGTCTTGAGGGAAAAGAAAACATCTTTGCAAATAACACAAGCTTTTTACTGTGTTCATGTTATTAGTTTGCTTTGCTTTGCTTCTGGTCCATGATTCTACTGTGAAAGCACATCGGAAAGAGTTATAAAACCCAAAATTTGGGTAAATGGATCTGCTTCTAAAAGTGCAGTAATGTAGCTAGTAGGATATTGTAGCACAGCCTTCAGAAGATTTGCCAGTTTAGCAATATAGACACTCCTTTACATTGCTACAACCCTATAATGGCATCTCATTCATTTTCTTTAAAAGTGACTAGGTGGAGTTCAAATGGAGTAAATTCATCTTGATTTTTATCAAGTACCTGCTCTTGTGGGAAGTTTGAAATGGAGGGAGGAGGTCTTTTATCATTACTTCTTTCCTGGAAACAAAAAACTCAAACTACCTTGGATCCTAAACCATATAATTCAATAGGTCCTAGACTTTTTGTGAATACTTCTATTTGTCTTTTAAGGCCTCTGTCTGAATGATCAAAAAGAATATAAGGAATCCTGACTGAAGTACTGTTGGCCTGTCAGAAGCTTGCAAATACCTTTTGTTAGGCTATTTAGAGTTCACATAGTCTCACATCTGGCTGGGTTCTGGCAATATCATCATGGGGTTTTTTTTCTCCTTCAGATCCTATGCATTCATTTGAAGCGATTTCGGCATGAAGTGATGTATTCATTCAAAATCAATAGCCATGTCTCCTTCCCCTTGGAAGGTCTTGATCTTCAGCCCTTCCTGGCCAAGGAGTGTGTCTCCCAGATCACCACCTATGACCTCTTATCTGTCATCTGTCATCATGGTACAGCAGGCAGTAAGTCAACCCATATTCTAGTGTTGAGGCCAAAGGGACCAGCTTCTTACTCCATCTCACATCGCTTGTTATCTCGTCTCATCTTAAAATAATGGGCCCATTTATAAACAGCTAGACTGACCTGCTGCTGTGATTCTAGATCTTTACTCCTACAACCTGTTTGTCTCCATGACCCTTCTCTTTTACTGTAGGTGGGCACTACATCGCCTACTGTCAGAATGTCATAAATGGTCAGTGGTATGAGTTTGATGATCAGTATGTCACAGAAGTCCATGAGACAGTGGTCCAGAATGCAGAGGCTTATGTCCTCTTTTATAGGTAAGATGTTTGTAGAGTGTCATCCTAGGGAATGGAGTTAAAAACATCTACTGTCCAGGACTCTGGAGGGAATTGTGTGGCTAGTCTGGAGTCTTGCTGCTGCATCCATGGCTGCTGGCTCTGCTTCAGTGGAAGAGGGGTGTCTTCTGTTTCTCTGATGCTCCCATGACTTCTAGCAATACTGACCCCCTGGTGGGTGGAGACAGACTCTCTTTAGAGTATCAGGTGGTCCCTATCTCCCTCACCACTCCAATCGAGTTTTATTTTTTCTTCTTCCTTGTCAGGAAGAGCAGTGAAGAGGCAGTGAGGGAACGTCAGCACGTGGTATCCCTGGCCACCATGAAGGAGCCCAGCTTGCTTCAGTTCTACATTTCCCGCGAGTGGCTCAATAAGTTCAACACATTTGCTGAACCAGGGCCCATTACAAACCACACATTCCTCTGTTCTCATGGAGGTAGGGTGCTATGTCAGGAGTGGTTTCAATGGCAAACTCAAATCTTGGAAACAACCTTAAATGACAGCTCTAGGCCTTTCACTTCCCTTGTTTTCGGTAGGAATCCCACCCAATAAATACCATTACATTGATGATCTTGTGGTGATCCTGCCGCAGAATGTATGGGAATACCTCTATAACAGGTAAGAGCCCTTAATCACAGCAAGGCTTCTCTGTGATTCCGTAGGAAGGGGCTAATCACCATTTCCTGACTTTTTTGTACCCTCGTCATTGAACTTGTTGGGACATAGGAATTGGAGAAGGAAAAAGGCGAGAATGGGGAAAAGTTTGGATTGTTTCATTTTTTTTTGTGTTTGCATCCCCAACTCCTGGTATATCGTAGGTGCTTAATGCATGCTTCTTGCTTTAGAGTAATTCCCAATAGCTGCAGGCATCTCCGAAGCAGCAAGAGCTCAATGGAGCTGAGGCTGCTGCTGTGCTAGTTATCCCAGGAGTATCTAGGGCACCTTTTTCAGCTGAAGATTCATTGCTGCTGCTTATACTCTACGAAGCTGTAGTCCCATTGACTGCCCTTTATTTTGGATTTGCTGGTCTTCTGTGTAGGTTTGGCGGTGGCCCTGCTGTGAATCATCTCTATGTGTGCTCAGTCTGCCAGGTAGAGATAGAAGCCCTGGCCAAGAGAAGGCGAACTGAGATCGACACCTTCATTAAGGTGTGTAGGGGCCAGCGGGTGGTTCCCTTTCTGGAGCTCCTTGTCCTCAGCACACAGCTTCCTTGCCATGCTTTCTACTTAGAAACGTCTGTCTGGTTGTTAAAAAGCATTAGTCAACTAAGGCTGTAGAGAAATAGTATTGGGGGAGGGAAGGGAGGCAACTGAAGGCTCCAGTTACCTAATGTGTATAATGCACAAACACCACTTGATGCACAGGCTGTAGGTGTAGGATTTTGGTGGTTGGGGTTATCAGGAAACAATGAGATTTATTGTTGTGAAAAGGCCAACACCTTGGAATTAAGAGCCTAATCACCTGTGTTCTCTTGATAGCTGAACAAAGCATTTCAAGCAGAGGAGTCCCCCAGTGTCATCTACTGCATCAGTATGCAATGGTTCCGGGAATGGGAGGCCTTTGTTAAGGGGAAAGATAATGGTGAGTCTCATATGAACCCTGCAACTCAGTCCCTCAGGAAGAATTCTTTGAGGTTGGGCTTAGGGATACAACATAGGCTCTTTTGGATGATGGGATACCTACTTGGTTGATGCTGGTTATCAGCAAGGGGCTCAAGGTCTTTGACAGATATTGAGATCTATGCTTGGGAGTTTGTGGACCTTTAGCACCTGCTAGTGAGCACCTGAGGGAGAGAAAATGTGGGTCTTTGTTTCATGGATCTCTTCCACTCTGGAAGCAAGAAACCTGCCATGAAACTCAGTTTTGGGTTTCCTCTAGTTCCCCCCAGCCCAGATTCTGCAAGTAGGAACTTTGGAGCGGTGCCTCTGTCAGCTTCTGATCATGGGATGGCGCTCTAACCCCTGGGTTTGCTGTGGGTTTTTCCCTTGTGCTCAGTAACTTCCTGCAATATTTGCTTTCTCACTTTGGTGAAGGACATGGTATCCCTTTCAGCATAAAGGCCAACAATCATGTTAAAGCCTGTGCGTGAGCTCTGGCCTCTGATTTTGTTCCTTCTGACAGTTCACTGGTTCCTCTCCTTGATCATTTTTAATTCAATTTTGAGAAGCTGGCTTACCTATCCAATGAGCACTTAGAGGGTCAGGAGGTCCTTCTGTTACTCTGTGGAATTAGAGGAGTCTGGGGAGAAGCACAAAATGGCTTTCCAGAACCAATGTCAATTCTGTTCCAGACCCTCCTGGACCCATTGACAACAGCAAGATAGCACTGATCAGAGGAGGTGGCCATGTCCAGCTGAAGCAGGGTATGTCTTAGTATCCCCTCTCCGAGGGCCTCTCTGAGGCTACTTTGGTCTCTTACTGTCATAGCTGCTGTGGTTGCTGCTGTTGAACATTATGTCCCCTTGGGGCCTAGTAAATATTTCTGATAAATGCTTCCTGTGTGTGGTGACTCCTTCCTTCTTCCCCTTCGGTACCATACACATCTCTTCCTATTGATTTAGAGAAGAGTGGGAAAACCTCGATTTTTAATGAGGGATATGTTCTCTTCTCAGGCTCTCAGCTCTGGGCATTCTCTCTGGCCCCATGCCCAGAAACTCTCTCCTTCCTCACTTCCACCTCCTGGCTTCCCTGTTGTGCCAGCTAAAATCCCACCTTCTACAGGAAGCCTTTCCCAGATCCCAGCAGGGCCTTCTGCTGACTCTGCATGCGGCCTCTCTGTACATAGCTGTTTATTTGTGGTCTCCTCCATTAGACTGTGAGCTCTTTGAGAGGAATCATCTTTTTGCAGTACATACCGAAGATGGGTATAGATTCTTAGCCACCTATTTCTGACTTAAGAATTAGAAATCCATTTGCCCCAGGCCTGTTCTTTCCTATTCAGAGGCAACCTGACTTTGGGAATTGAGTGGGGAGGGGAAAAAAGCTGTGTTTGAATCCCTTTCTGATACTATCTTTGTGGTTTCGGACACCTGACTTTGCCTCAGTTTCCTTATCTAGAAAGTGGAGATAAATAACTATTTTAGCGTCTCCCTCACAGGATGCATGTACTAGACAAGGCTCACATGTGAATGTACTTAAAACATTTTATAAATCTCAGATATAGTGTAATTCTTTAGGGTCTAAGGAGATAAGGCCATCCTTTAACTGTTCATTGTACTTGCCTTACTTCCCCCAAATGGCAGCCTGATTGGCATCACAGGGGAAGGGGAAGTGGTTGGGGTTCCACAGCAGGGATGGGCCTCTCGTATCTCAGGCACTTGCTAGTTTTACTATTCTTATATTTGTCAACTTTACGGGAGCAGCTAAGGTCCCCTGGCAATGAAAAACTGCCCTTTATCTTGAGTGTTCCCCTTTTCCCACCAGTTCTGCTCATGTGATGACATGAACCAGTATCTTAACATCCTGTGTTGTAACTTCCCTTCTTGCCCAGCAGGCATCTTAGAGAGCTATGTCTGAGGGTGAGAGAATCATAGTTTGTACGCCTCACTTTGCAGGAGCTGACTATGGACAGATTTCAGAGGAGACCTGGACTTACCTGAATACCCTTTATGGAGGCGGTCCTGAGATTGCAGTTCGACAAAGCATTGCCCAATTGCAGGAACCAGAGAACTTGCATGGGGAACAGAAGATTGAGGCAGAGACCCGGGCTGTGTGACCCTCATGGGCCCCCCACCTTGTAAGTCACATGGGCTAGACTCCATCCCTGTGCTGCCCTTCATGGTATTATTTTTTCTTAGAGGGGATTTATCACCAAGTGGCCTTTAAAAAATACCTCTGGCACTTGATGAGTTGGAAATGGGTGTTTTCATAGCTAAGATTCCAAGGAATCACACATACCATTGTCCAAGGTAGAATCCCTTTGTAAAGAGACATCATATAACACATTGTCCACCCAGAAAATACTGTCTTTTCACCTTTGCTTGGTTCTGTAGGGTGATCAGAGGTTTTTTGCAGGTTCCATAAGATTGTCTCTCGCCAGAGGATGGGGGTCTTTCCACCTCAGAAGAGCCAAATGCTTGGGAAATGCAAACGTTATCAAGAGGCAAAAAACGTTCTGGTCCACAGTGAGCAGAGCGCGACTAGGAAATATATTAACTTTGCAGGCTTGTTAAGGCTATCAAGACTTGGTGACTTTTTTTTGGTTTTTGTTCTGATGGCACACAAGTTAATCATAGTTAATGTTCCTGAAACTTTCCTGTAGGCTAGCTCTTCCAGCACTAGTGACTGCTTGGGCCCAGCCTTGTGGTCTGCTTGTCTGCCAGGTTCTCAGGGGATGCAGGTAGGAGGACTGGTTAACTCAAAAGGATTTCCAATTGTGCATTAGGTCCTATGTCCTTAGAAATTATAGGTGTGCACAATGAGTAACAAGAAACTAAACCTAGGCTGGAGTCTCTGTTTATTATTTTCACCCTCTTGCTTTCCCCCATCCATCAGATACCTTTAGCAGAATCTCAGTTCAGAGTCTAATCCCTCTGAACATTTCATGATTCAAAACCAGATACTCTCCGCAGCTTGCAGAAGAGAAATGCAAGCCTTCTCTCGTAAATTCCCATTCAGCAGACATACATTTGAGACTCAAGGAACTGCTCTGTCCACCTGTTGAGGAGGTGGGGGATCCAAAACATTCTTTAGATACTAGCTCCTGGAAGGTCCCTATTTGGTCTTAATACACATGCTGTAAAGTTGCCCTAATAAGATGAAAGAGGGCCCCTGCTCTGAGGTGGGCTCAGGAAGCAGGCAGCTATCCTTGACCGCAGTTCAGCAAGCATTCATCTCCGCTGCAGAGTAGCTGGGGGATGGGGGTGGGGGGTGGGGGGTGGGGGTAGTGAGGTTTGGTGTCAGAGGAACAAAAAATCTTTCCACTTGACTCATCCGCTGCTTAATGCAGGTTCCCTTAAATGGCAGGATGATAGAACATACCCCCTCCTTTCCTCCTTCTTGCTCTTACTTATTAGCTATGTAGCCTTGGCAGGGAAATGGGGCCAGATCCACTCCAGTCTGGTTCTGAAACTTATCTGTGAACCTGTGCTACCCATCCTCCTTACCCCTCAAACTCAACCCAACCCATTGTGATCCGCTACAGCTTGTATGACCAAATGCACTTTACCGCTAACACCAAAGTCCCTGTAGGAAGGGACAGGTGATTCACCCAGTAGAGATAAAAGCAATGTGGGGTGGAGGTGGGGGAGGGGTGGGCTTGGGGCATAAGGAACAGTTGGTTGGCACACAGTGGGGGACCTTCAGACCTTGTAGAAGTGAACATTAGCCAAAATCCTAGCAGCTGTGCTGCTCAGAAAACAGAAACCTTTGCACAATGTGTTGGGTGTTTTTGTTACATTGTTGCCCTGGATCCTGCTCTTTTCCCAGTGAGACAGCGATTTGCACGTTGATCAAAGAATGAGCCACTGGTGGACCTTGTTGCCGTTTGATACTCTTTTGTGAACTGCTACGGCGAGCTCTGAACCTCCTGCAGAGCCTCTAGGTCCGCATGTTCTCGTACTGTTCGTGTTGTATAGATTCTGCTGTACAGATTGTAATAACATTTCTGTGTTCAGGTTTGTGTTAAGTGTCATAATAAATACATGTGCATTCATCCCATGGAGGGCATGCTTTTTGTGTGTTCGTGGAGTTCATATCATTACCAGAGGGAGAATTAAAGCTCTTCCCTGAAAGGGAGAACGATTTCTTTCTCATGCACAAGGCATGGAGCTCTAACCATGGCCATGACAAATGATTCAGAAAAATCCCACCATAGCCATAGCTTTCTGAAAGCAGGGTACCATCGAGACAAAATACTGTTGGTGCTACCTTAAAAAAACTGAATCATTGTATGTGAGACAGTTATTTTGTTTGCCCTGAAGACTTTTTTCCCCACTATCCTACAGAAACCCCACTAACTCTCCCACTAAATTCTCCCCCAAACAGAGCCAGATGTGATCAGATAACAAAGTAGGCGTTAAACAGATAAGTTTCCTACTTGGCCGGAAATCACAGCAGGCACCAGAAGCCCTTTGTCACCACATTCAAAGTAAGGCAGGAAAGAGTTGTGAGAGCATCTCTTAGTACTCGAAATGACCACTGTTGGAGGTGGCTAATCACAGTTTTCAATTAAAGAATCACTGGAAACAGAAAGGAGAAGTGATTTTTCAGGCTATCTGGCTTCACCTTCACTTTCCTTCCTTATATGCCACAGAAATGGGGAAACTTCTGGTGGTCTTTACTTTTTAGTACTACATTTAAATAGTGCCAGTGAACCACACTTTTCCTTACCACAGCTGTCTCCCACACAAACTTATTAGGTCTCTTTCAGCTCTAGATCTGTGGGAATATGTGTATAACTAAAATCCAACCTGCAGGAAGAGTCATACCAGAAAAATCAGTAATTTTAAATAATGGTTACAGTGTATGTTAAAGATTCTAATTCCCTAGGTAAGATATAAGTGACTTTCTGTTCATTATAAACTATGATATGGATATGTGACAATAGTTTCAGCATTTAGGGAGGTTTGGGAGGCCTTCTTAAATTAGACACCAGTAGTCATGGGTTAGTTAATGACTTTACAGTTAGTCAACAAGCATTTATTAAGCACCTACTACGTGCCAAGCTCTTTGTACATAAAGAGGCAAAACACACACCTGATGCTTCAATGAACTTCAAGTCTAATGGGGGAGATAACATACAAACAAGCCATGTTCAGGCTAAGTAGGACATTACAGAGGGAAAGCACTAGAATTAGGAGTGCTTGGGAAAGGCTTCCTGTGAGAGGATTTTTAGTTGGGAATTAAAGGAAGAGAGAAATTAGTAGGTAGAGGTGAGGGAGAGTTCCATGTGTTATGGAATGGAATTATGGAATATGCTGTGGGAGCTGAGAGATAGGGAGTGTGCTGTTCATGGAACAGCCAGGAGGCCAATGTCCCTGACTTGAAGAGTACTGTGGTGGAGAGCAATGTTCGCCTGACACTTAAACTGCCACACCCCAGTAAAACCCCCTGTGCAGAGGGGTCTACACCAGGTTGAGGGCAGTGGTCAGACCTCAAAACCATTGGTGAGGCAAGGGGAGGCCTGTCAGTTCTTCAGCCATGCCTGATTCTCTGTGATCCCATTTGGGGTTTTCTTGTTAAGATACTAGAGTGTTTTTGCCATTTCCCTCTGCAGCTCACAGATTAAGCGACTTAGCCATCTGGGGTCATGCACCTAGTAAGTGTCTGAGGCCAGATTTGATCTCGGGAAGATAAATCTTTCTCAATTCCAGGCCCAGTCCTATCTACTGCACCTCTTAGCTGTTCTAAGCACATGATTTCCCCATCAGAATGGTCAGATGAGAACAATTTGTTCCAATGACCATGAAGGGACTGAAGCAGAAACTGTGGAGTGCTGAGAGCTCTGTCAAACATTGGTGAAGGCCACCCATCGCATCAGGTGTCACCAGTTGTGACTTTTGTCTTACCACTTGACTTCAGTGACTCAGAGAGCCTAATGATTTTGTTTCAAGTCAGCCTCATTTAAATTAGTTCATGCACTAGTCAAGACATCAATCACCCCGTGGTGTCACTGGTCCTCTGTGATGAAGGGCTTCACATGCCTAGCTGGATTCTGCATTTGATCCTGTAGGTAATAGGGAGCCACTGCAGTAGGAGGTGGTTTGTGACATGGATGGACATCTAACTTAGGGAAATAACTTTTGTGGCTGGAAGCGACAAGGTAGGCAGATCCACCAGTGAGCTATTACAATATTCTAAGTGTGAAGTGATAAGAGTATGCAATAGAGTGGAGGTGATATCAGAGAATTTGAGAGATATTGCAAAGTGAGGCCACAAGCAACAGATTGGATATGGAGAGTGAGGAGTGGAGACTCCTAGGTTGAGAACTTGAGGACTGGAGGGATGATGTTTGCCCCTGACAGTAATAGGGAAGGTAGGAGAGGGAAGGGAGGATTCAAGGAGAAAGATGATGAGTTCCATTTTGGATATGTTAAGATGTCTAATGGACATCCAATTGGAGATATCTGAAAGGTAGTTGGAAATGTCAGATTGGAGGTCAGGAGAGAAGTTAGGGCAGGAAAAGTAGGAATGAGAATCATTAGCATAGAGATGGTAATCCAGGGGAGTTGATGAGCTCACCAAATGAAGTATAGAGTTGAGAACAGGGCTCAGGACAGAACCTTGAGGGAAACCTATAGTTAGATGATGGTCCATGATCAGGATTAAGAGCCAAGCAAAGGAGACAGAGAAGGAGAGGTCAAATAGATAGGAGGAGAACAAAGACAGACTAGCATCCTGAAAACTTGGAGAGAAAAGAGTATCAAGGAGCAGAGGATGATCCAGTGTCAATATTCATAGAGGTAATGGAGAATGTGGATAGAGAAAGTCCCAGAAAGAAGGCTATAGTAGTTGAGGGAGCAGGGCCCTCTGAGTAGAGGACCTAACCCAGTAAAGTCCTCTAGCCTAAGGTGGGACAGGGAGAAATGAGAGCATTTCAAGCACGTGACAGCTACAGAAAGGCATGGAGTGTCTGTCAACAGCAAAAAACAAGGTGGGAAGGAGCAACAAGGTGAAGAGATTTAAATGGCAAAGGACTTATTCAGACCTACTTGAACTTTGAGAGTTTAACTGCCCTAGGTAGGACGTCTGTATTGCTATTATCCTAATATTTTTCAGAACAGTGGAAATCCAAACAACTTTCCACCTTGTTTTGCTTGAAATCCCAGTTTCTGTTTTAAATTTTCAAAAAAAAAAAAAGAGTTCTCCGTGGGGAAGTTGCTATTCTTGTGCAAAAAAAAAAGCAAGGAGTCTCAGAAAGCAAATGAAAAAACAAAGCTTTTTGTTTGTTTACCCACCACACTGGGCTGGAGGCAGTAAGTACTGTACACTGAAAAGAATCCAAGAATGCTCATTAGTGTCAGTAAAGAAGCACCAGAGAAAGTAGAATTATTATCTACCAAGTGAACACATGCCCCAAGCTACACTAAACCCAGAGCTGAGCTCCAGCTCCCAGGCAATGAGGACAGTAAAATTCCAAATCACATTTTTAGAAAAGACGATGGCTCTATAGTAAGTCAGTCATTTAAATGATCTACTAAAGATCCAGTTATAAGTACCATTCTAATTCTAATGATAAAATTGCATCAGAAAATGCCACATCCAAGTTACACTGACCCTTAACTTTTTCCTTTGGGTGGGAAGGAAAAATTTATGTCAAACACAACAGTTTCCCTCATTCTCAGACAGAATTTCATAGACAAAAATCGCCCTCAGAACTCTAATCCTTTTTAAACAGTTGTTTGCAGTAACCTACACATTTGAAAAATTGGTGGAAGACAGTTATACAAGGCAGTATTCCAGCATGCCCTCCTCTACTCTTCCACATCCCCAGTACTTAGCTCAAAAGAATCCAAAAAGGTAAGTCTCTAATCAGCCGTATTTCTATGGCCAGGAGATGTCCTCGCTGATTTTGGGGGGAGTTTAAGTAATTACTCACCATGCCTCTGGAACAAAGACCAATACTTATATTACCAGACAACTCTAATAGGAACTCTCTATTTCTTGGGGAAGAGTCAATGGTTTTGCCCATATAAACATGTGACTGAGGTATCTCTGGGCTCAGAGAAAAAGAGGTAATTAAGCAGTCCCACTTGCTTTTCTTTTTTGGTTTTCAGTGTGAACTGGTTACGTTGACAACTTAAACAACATGGGGAAAGAGGTGGCATGATCCAAAATGTAGAATATATTTGGTTATTAAAAACTGGGTGTGGGAGATGGAAAAGGTCATGGCTAGCTAAACTTGATGGGGAAAAATTGAGGCTAATAAGATGTAATTATCTTAATCAAAATATGGACACCCTGGCCCTTTCTCATCAAGAACAATGGCTCCTGTCTCACTCTTCCAATTCTGGTTCTCTTCACAGACATTTCCTCTCCTATTTCAGGGTCACCACAGACTCCAAACACCAACATGTCAGCTCCAGCAGCCAGGAAGCATTTCTTCTCAGTTCTCTAGCTATCAGACACTGAGAATCATATTTCATAGCTTCATCCCAAATAGCTACCCACATTTGCTGGCAGCCCCCCACTCTATCCTGTTCATTCCCTTACAAACAGTCTCCCCAACCTTGGTGAAGAGCACCCTTTGAGGGGAGGAGGGAAGAAAGGAAGGGAAGGAGAAAAATTTGGAACTCAAAATCTTACAAAAATGAATGTTGAAAAACTATTTATGTAATTGGGGAAAAAATAAAATACTACTTTAAGTGCAAAAAATACATTAAAAATAAAAAAGTAGATAATCAAACTTGTGAACATATACATCAGAAACATAAGGCAAAGAAATACAAATAAAAAAAGCACAAATCACAAAATAAATTATGTCAATTAGGACAATTAACATTTTTGAAATGAGAGAGTGAAAGGCATATAGCAAATAAAAGCATAAAGCAAATGCTTTAAAAAAAGTAAAAACAACCAAGGGATCATGAAAATAAAGAGCATCATTTGAAATGACATGTACTGAGAAAGTACTGAGTGGGGAAGAGCAGAAAAAGTGCATATTTAGTCTCTAAAAGGAATTGGGGAAGGCTACGGAATAGGAATTGCAGAAAACCCTGCTGGGGGTAGAGAGTGGTAACAAGTAGTTCAGAGATAAACAGTAAGGTTTCCCAATCTACCTATTGATTTTCAATTCCCAGTTTCCAAGACAGATTTGCCAGAGACCTTGAATGACTATGTCTCAGTTCTTGGTACTCAGTAGGCTGTTTACCTGATGTTGTAGGAGAGATGGGTTACTGTTCAGGTACAGTTAAGACTAGAGGACCCTATCCACCAAACAGTGCCCAGGTCACCCTTCGAGATGCATCATAAAACCTCCTATCCTACTCAGCTGAAAAGAAAGACTGAAGAGACATTGATTTGTTATGCTCAACTACATTTTTTTATTACAGTGAAAAGGTTCTAATGGAGAGAGTCATTGGGAAGTGAAGGTAATTTTTAAAAAAAAGTATTAATAAAACATTTAAAAAGAAAACAAGAAATATGTGCCTTTAAAGAACTACTTTCTAGCTAGTGTTATTGGTGTTCCAAAGAAACCTGTGCTTACTTTTTTTTACATGAGGGTCAGGGCAGTCATGTGATACTCATATACACACTCACCTATCAAGTCCAACAAGTTCACAGGTATTTCACATACCAAAAAAAAGGAAAGGAAAAAAAAAGGTTGAAAGAAAGTTCTGAAGACCTGACCCAGATAAGCTCAGTACAAAGTTAGAGATCTATACAGGCTCTAAGTTGCCTCTGGTCTAAAAACTGTTTTTCTATAGCTTCAAATCCAAGTTGTCTTTGGCTGAGCACTGAAGAAAATAACAAGTTAGGTAAAGTAGTATGGAATTAAGTAGGCTACATGGAAACATTCTTTTAAAAAATCAGCTCTCTTGCTCTGGGAATTCTAGAAAATGTTTCCCATACAAGATAAGAGAATTTTGAGAAACCACACATAAGTTTTCTAAATTAAATCCAAAAGCCAGACTATTTCCTCTTTTTCACAGAGAACTGACTTTAAGATATTGAAGTATCCACATTCAAATAATGTCAGCTCTTAGTTATTCAGAGACTGGATGGTTATGCATTTTGCAAATCATCCAGTCATTCACTATCCTTCATGTGCACTATCGTCTACTTCACTATTGATTATCACCCCCCCCACCAGAAGGCAAGTAAAAATTTTATTTGTAAAAAAATTTGATTGTTTGTTATGAGAGATTAATGCTTCCAGTAGGTTGGGACATTCAATGTAGATTTTACTTATCTGTATTCTCGCTTTCTATACAGTTGGCACACTTGAGAATTGGCTTTAGCACTACTCTGTTCTCCCTAATCCAAGAATATTTAAATGATCTAACATTAGAATTCCTAAAACATAGCTCAAGCCAACTGTTTAGTGAATGGAGAGGGGTAATCACAAATTGTCAACTTCTTTCAACTTCAAAGAAATGTCTAAACAAGTAGGTAGTGAAACACCCAAAGCAAGTTATAGATGGAGAGCATTGCCTACTATCTTTCAAAAGCACTCATCCCTCAACTCCAAGGTAACCTTAGATTAGTTTCATCCAATTGAGTAATTCCACCCAACTATGAAGAACTTAATTGTGGTGGCTGACTTTTCATGAACCCACCTAGGGTTTTCTTGAACAAAGATATGGAGTGGTTTGCCATTTCTTTCTCCAGCTCATTTTACAGATGTGGAAACTGAGGCAAATGACTTGTCCAGGGTCACATAGCCAGTAAATGTCTCAGGTCAGATTTGAACTCAGGAAGATGAGTCTTCCTGATTGCAGGCCCAGCACTCTATCCACTGTACCCCTACTTGGACAGGTCTTATTAATAAGAATCAAGACCAACAAGAATCTCAAATATGTTTCAAATTTGTGCCTACTTACAGCTACCTTTGATTTAAAAGACATAGCTGAACTTATATCTAAAAATATTTGCATCACTAAAACACAACAAATAATTTAAACAAGTAAGCCAAGTAAGACTTACAAAATTAATCTGCAGCTTAAAACCCATTTTAATTTTTGTGGACAAGTGAGTTAGAGGATGATAAAATGTTAAGAGTTCTAAGAAACCTTTGAGATTAGCTGGTCTAACATCTACCATGCTCATTTTATATGGGATGAGAACCTTGGTCTCCATTGCTCTTTGCATTACAATACATAATACCTTAATGGAATTTTTGTATTTGCATTTCCTAAGATGAAAACAGTTCCATGAAAGTACACTAGAAGTTATATTTTTATTTAATATTTAGATGATTTCATATAGTAACAAGAACAATGTTTTGCTTTCATTTGGTTGAATTTCATCTCCAGAAATGGGAAATGCCAGGACCTTTCCAATGGCAATGAGTCACAAGAGATACTCCACCAAAGTCTAGGTTAGTGCTTAGTCCACACTAAGCACTTTGTCTCTCTCTCTCTCTCTCTCACACACACACACACACACACACACACACACACACACGAAAATTTAAAAGTGCT
The DNA here is from genome assembly GCA_023548195.1 of Bettongia penicillata ogilbyi. NCBI lineage: Eukaryota > Metazoa > Chordata > Mammalia > Diprotodontia > Potoroidae > Bettongia > Bettongia penicillata. Next base: position 1,701,901 of record JAJHZJ010000380.1, on the reverse strand, counting down.
CAATTTCGTGGCAAGATAGAATTTGGCTTATTAAAATAAAATTTGAAAATACAAACAGGAGAGATAGTCAATAAGAAGCAAAAACCCAAAATACAGTATATGGAAAAATACTCCAAAGTTAACACAACTTTTATATTTTTTCAGTAAATATCTTTTTTATTCTCTATTTACAGATGTTACAGAAAGGCATTAGTGACTGTGCTGGTGGGGCAGTGGCAAATCTCACTCACTTTAGAGACTGTAAGGGCCAACATGCTACCAGGTGAAATTGGTAAAAATTCAAAGGCAAGTCCCATCACAGTAGTTAATGCCTTTTCAACTTTTTTTTCAGCATATCCTGAGGACAGATCAATTTTAGATTTTGCCTTTTGGGAAATGACTTTGCTTTGTCAACATTCAGGGTTAGTTTTCTTTAAAATTAAACATCTAAAATGACACCACAACCTTCTAGCAGTGATGGAAGATGAGGTGTGATGGGCAAGAAGAGAAAGAAACCTTTAAGAGACTCTGAGCTCTTATCTTCAAATTATTCCACAACATTTTCACTACTGTCATCTAAAATTTTTTCTCACTAAGCCCCATTGATAACTCTCAAGCTAAAAGTCCCTCCAAGATCCTATGTACCAACTCTGGCATTGCTATAAATTGAATTACTTATAAAGGCTAATAATTTATTGTCTGCCTAGAACCAATGGAAAATTAAACATTTTCCACTTTTGCTTGGACATAGTTGACATAGGAGTGCAACAATGCATGAGACATTATAAGAATAAATTATAGAAGCTTAAAAATATTTCCCATTTTGCAAAGAATTTATCCATCTGTTTATAATGAGAATTAACAGATACATATGGAATTACCCCACCCTAAGATACTGACATGTCAAAGCAAAATTTCTGATTAGTTGGAGGATAAAATATAGAATGGTCTTTATTTGTGATATTTGTAAAGAATTAACAGTGCTAACTTGTGAAGGGAAAAGCATGCATTGGAATAGGGACTGTCACATAAAAGCATAATAATCTAAGAGACAATGACCCCCAGGAACAGCAACTATACTACTTCTGCAAGATTCTAGAGACAAGAGTTACTCTTCTTTCTGACACGTCTAATTTCAGTTTCATTTATCTAAGTTAATCCTCTTCTTTGAACCATGATGGACATTAAAGAATTCCCTCAAACCAATTATTGCATCAACTCCTTATTGAAGTAACCATAGAAACAAAGCACTTCTGCCTATGGAATGACATTTGACCAAGAAAGAGAGTCTAGTGAGGTTTTTCAAGCCTCTGAACTCAAGTCAAGAGGAAAGAAGTTTCTTTTTACTTACTATCCTCTTTCTCCCAAAGAGAGTATTAATTTAATGACTTCTAGCCACTGGAGGGACTTGCTTCTGAAGTCATGATATATGCAGCCAGCCCCTTCTTCCACCTTTCTTCACTTGCTGATTTGAATAATTTTCATAATTTTGACATATTGGAGCAGTCAACAGAACCAGCCCTGAGCATCCTTCAGAGACACATCTGCACCTGTCTCTTCTGAGCTAGAGATGAATTGTAATGCCTGATTCTTAAAGAAGAAATGAGAATGTTCACAAAGTCACTTCCTAGTTACTAGGAACCAAACTGAAACTTCACTAAACAATTAAATAGTATGGGTTGTCTTACACAAAAGCACTGAGCTTTATTCCAACTCATAGCTTTTATAACTGATCCTAACCATCCTTGTCTTATGCTAAATAATGGTAATAAGTCCCAAAGAGCCTTACTTGCTAATAAAATGGCTGATCTAAGACTAGGGAAGCCACATGTGATATGACTTTAGCATTAAAGATTCAGAAGGTAAAAGAATTCAATCTCAAAAAGCAAACTGTTCATTGAACCAAATAGTGTAAAAGCTTAGAAATGTTTTCTGATTCTCATCATGGGATTACTTAGGGCAAAAGGATGACTTTAAAGTCATATGATGTAATAAATGATGATGAATCTATTTGAGGTCCTGGAAAGCACAATCAGTTTTTGTGTTCCAATATGACAGTGCATAGGTGAGGTACTCATACCCAAAATACTGATGATCAGACACAGGTCTAAACTACTATTACTAACAAACAGGTAGATTACTAAAAGGATGAAAGACTTCAAAGTCCTTCAGACTTTATGAAAAGGTGAGCACAGGCAGGGCATCAGGGTGAGCATGCAGACTAGAATAAGACTTAAAACTGGATCTTCAGAAGACACTGAAGACAGAACTGCAAACTCAAACATCTGCAGGTGCATGCATGGATGTATACGATGATGGAGTAAGAGAAGGAGGTGGGGGTGGGGTGGAGAGAAGGAAGTGAGTAGTCATAAGCTATCAGGCTGGATCCTGAAAAAAGGGAATGTTTGGTGTGACTGGAGAGTCAGCTATTAAGAAGCCCTAATGAATACACATGGCCTTTTGGGAAGGAAGAAGTATTTATTGTTAATTACTATGGTACTCAACACATTTTTAAAAATCTGAGCACTCCGTATAGCCAATGTACGTCTGGATCTGCAGTTCTTTAATTCCCTTAGTCTTCTCATGAGACTAGTTGTAAAATTATCACAAAGGCACATTGTGAAATTGACATGGGCCACGTCACACATTCAAGCAGACTGAGAGCTAACAATCAATTTAAAAGGCCATGGGGGCACTTTTCTGGGGGTTTCTAGTTTTGTGTTACAAGGGGAAGACCTCCCACAACCATGAATGTTGAAGTGAATTGGAAATTAAAGAGCAGTTCTGTCAGTTTAGCTCCCTGAAAAGGAAGGTCACCCACAGAACCAAAGGTAAGGTCTATGTTTTAGTCCAAACCACAAAGAACATGCTGGAAGAAAAGAGCAAGCATCTGAGTAATGTGGGGGTGTCATTTCAGACTGAGATTTCAAAGGTTAACTCCAGACCAGCTCAAGAAGTCTATACACATGACCCATTTGAGCGGCCTATGGAAACAAGCAGACTGTTTGTTTCTCCTCCTGTGAAAGCTCACTCGAGGCTCTTGCACCAGCACATCACCTTTAGGAATCTACAACACAAAAACAAACAAAAACTATGTGTTAGTGAGAAAGGCAACAGGTGGCAAGTGGGCATATTGCTCTAGGTTGCAAATATCCCACCAGGCAAAGGGGAAAAGGGAAGTATGGGGGTCAGAAGTATCTAGAGCAGTCATTACCAAGGTAACATCCTTGGAATAAGTAACTTTCACTGTTTTGTCATAGTAAACTATTTTCCAACGTAGATTAAGAGAGATGTCTACAGGAAGATTGAAAAAACAAGTTCACCTCAATGACTATTTCTTGTGATTTTAGTCACATGTGAAAGGAAAGAAAGCAATATTTTATTGATGGAAAAGATAACAGTGGTTCAATTTCCTTTCCTTAGCTGCAATTCTGTTGGTTTTCATTGGGGATAACATAAAATCTTTGTTTTAGTGACAAGGTAAACAGAGCTCAATGTTTATCAGGCAGTAAACAGTGAAAGTTCTTCATCTTGAAGAGGGCAGGAAAGCAGCAAGAAAAAGAAACACAGACTTTCTAAGCCCATAAATACATATATGGTAAAAGGAGGAGAAAGTTATCATGAGTGTGGAGGAGGCCAGATTTTTATATGCATGTGGACAGACAATGCCCCGCTGCTAAAAGAGGTTTGAGCACTTGTACTACACAGAATAATTTGCTCAAAAGGGTAAAAAATCATTTAAAATACACAATCATGAGAAAATATAATGTTTATTAGAGGCAGATATAAGGATACACAGAAAGTAATACCGGACAAAGAGTTTTTCTTTTAGAATAGGAGTAGAAAGAAACAATCACATTGGCTACATTCAGATAAAACTTACTCAGAATCAAAGTGTCTCTAATAAAGTCAAGTCTGGAACAGCCAGCAGGGACCCTAGCTACGAGTGTAACAGTCCTTGTGGCTTAACCAGCAGTTATAAAAACAAAAGGATCATTAGGCAGCACAATAATAACCAATAAAACAAACATTTATATAAAAAAAGCAAAAAGTTAAAAACAAGTAAAATTCAAGTAACCCTTTAGTCTTTAAATTGCAGTATATACAAATATTTTCTGTGGGGAATTATTGACATATTTAACAGACTTAATTTAAAAAAAGTCCCTTACACAAAGAAAAAAAAAGATGTCACAATCCAATTGCCCAAAAGTTATAATATTCTAAATATTTTGGCAAGCATCACATAATAAGCTACATTGTAAAAAGTGCATTGGTATCAATAAAAACATAACCACTACTCCTAGTTATGGACACAGGAAAATAGCAGTTGTTCCTCAGTGGAGCAGTATTACAGAACTTGTTGGCTGAGGTATGACAGATTTATAAACCAGGTAGTAGGCAGGAGGGAAGGATCCCAACAGAAAGCATGAGCAACTCTGAGAGTCTGGCTAGTATTAAGGAAGTAGAACTTCATAAGCAAGGTTTATTTTTGTTCTTTTTGTACATTTCAACAGAGCATTTCTGATCAAGGAAAGTAAAGCCCATTTGGGATAAAAGAGCAATTCTGATAGAACGTATCTTTCTAAGAACTAGTCTTTCATTTAAGGAACTTTAAAACATTCAAATTTTCTTAGGGCTTGGCCCATAAAATGAATTAAGATTCCATTTGGAATCTTATTGAATATGAATAGTAGCTGTGATCAGATAATGTAACAATAGTCTGAAAAACTCATGTTAGTGAGATTCTATGGATCATTTAAATATTTCATACACTGAAATAATCAAAGGTAACAAAATATTTTCACTGTGCTGTCAACATATGTATTCTGTTGTTCTGACCACTAAGAAATCCATTATAAAAATAATCACAGTCAGGCTATGGAAATTAAAGACATCATCTTTGCAAATCTATTGAAATGTTTTCTGAATCAATGTGTGCAATTGTTTGTGGAAAACATAAGGCATTAAAATTTTAAAAATTGTGTATTATGAATAACAACATGGTTTCATTCACTTTATGTTTTTTCAGTATTGTGTTAAGGAAGAAAACCAACATTTGTGTAGTGAACAAATGTTCCCTTTTACCCTGGGATTTCTCAGTGCAAAACTGTACTGAAGCTTAAAGTTAGCACTCACAGCTATTAAGTAAAATGGGGAAGCATTTGTGATACATTTTAAAAGGAACAAAAACCCTGTGGATTAAAGACTACTTTATTTTCTTATCATAATATGAATAAAACTTTAACAATGCAATAGAAAATGCTTATAATCAAAATGGGTTATTATATCAAGAATGGACTAAAAGAAAATAATATTTATTTTGAAAAATAAAAATTACTAAAATATTTTTTGCTGGTTTCAAAGTGGTCTAACTTTGGGGTTATAGTTTTGTAAAATAGATTGTTTAATCAAAAACATATAAGGGTAAAAATTAGTATAAAATTAGACTACTCGATGGCAGCTTTTGAATCTTGGATATGGTTTGAAGCATACGAAATATGTAAATAACTCATAAACAGCTGTAAAGATTCTGATAACATATAAAAACAAGGACTTCAGTAAAAGACAATGTCAATAGATTTTGGGCTTAAAGTTACCTCATCTCTAAAATGAGTAGATGAAACTAGAAAATTTGTAAGGTTCCTTCCAGCTCTAACATCCCATGGTTTTATGATTTTAATTAACACCATTTTTGCTAGGTTTAAGTAATATAACATGCATTAATATCTGTTTTCCAAATAGCTTTGTAAAGAGTTTTATTTTGCAAAATTAGCCCATTACAAGCAAAATGCTTATTGTTTCTTAACAAACTAAAAGAAATATGAATTTCTTGACTGTGTATAGGCAGAAGACGAGTATATCATTTTCAAGTTCAATTTTTAAAAAAATCTAAGGCTGAGAAACTAGTGAAAAGGACAGATAAAGAATCTCTAAAATTGCTCCCAAATTATTATCAGTTATCAGTGAATCTTACTAGGTATACCTAAGGACTGGGCCTGATTCAGTAAGATATGATTACAATGAAATATTTTGATAGAAGGTGGACTGCAACTTTCTTGTTATCTACAGATACTACAAAAATAAATGACATTTACTTATATTTCAAATGAGGACACATGTATATAATGGCAGTTAAATGAGCTCTCCACATGAGCATTTCATCTCAATAAGACAAACTTACTATCAAATATAATCAATGAAAAGTCAGTTGTACAATGCATGAATCCATAGTGTAACTATGTGAAAAAAATTCACACTGAGGAATTTATCCAGTCCTTAGAGAAGTTCTACCTGAAACAGTCACAGATGGGGAAGGAGAAACTCCAACTAAAAAAAAAAATAATGGTATTAAATGTAAGTCATAGCACCTTTGGCATTTTTGTCCAAATAGACTTCGACGTATGAAGTGGGGACATAACCTTCTTCATCTTCATTTCTCCGAATTCGTGTCCAGCCATCACCTTTGTCCTCCTCTATGACATATAATATTTCTCCTTCAGCTATTGAAATAGTTCCTTCATTCTGACCTGAAAAGTTAATGGCACAATATTTTAGCTTTTTAGTCAAAGTAACCTCAGACACTTGGGTCCTTATCACTGGTAAAGATTCAGGCACTAACACTTATTTGAGGGACCTCTTGGCACAGTCCTGCATTCTTCCTTTCTTGTCTTCTGTAACATTGCATGGTCCTAGTTCTCTTACCACAGTGACAGATTTTTTTCAGTCTCTTTCACAGGCTCTGATTCCTTCTCCACTCCATGGGCTTCTCTTTCCTATCTTATCAACTTCATCTTTTCCCAGAGTTTTGACTCCCACCTTTAAGTAGTTGTTTTCCAAAGCTCTATCTTTAGTTCTGATCTCAAACATGAACCCTAATCCAGTATTATCTATCAGCTGCCTGGTAGGCATCTCCAAATGGATGACCTGATGGCATTTTAAACTAAGCTCATTATTTTTCTTTACAAATTAGCAACTCCTAATTTCCCTATTTCTATTAATGGTAATACTATTCACCTAGTCTAGGTTTTATCTTTGACTTTTTCCCTCTATCATTAGTCATATGGAATCAGTTACTAAGTTCTATCAATTCTTCCTTTACCATCTTGGTTCAGACCTTCATCTCCTCTGACCTGATCTACTCACTACCAATAGTCTCCTAAACCGTCTCCCTGTTTTTAATTTCTGCCCCTTTTCCAATCTATTCTACATTCTCCCAGCTGATTACTCTTCCTGATTATAGCCCTTCTTCTGCTAACAAAACTTAAATGACTTTCTGCGTAGTAAGGTTTATTATAGTGAATTTCTTAAGTACAGGTATGATACCTTACGCATCTTACTATTTTCTACAATACCTGGGATAGGACTTTGCACATAGTAGATATCCACAAGTATTAGGGGCTTAATTAGTATTTCTTAAGTAAATGGATAAAATTATAATTTATGGCAGTCATTGTAATTAAGTTTATTCAAACTGGACAAAATCATGAAATTGACAGGCTTAGTAATTAGGAAAGGGAAAACAACAAGCAGAAGGGAATACAGAATCACAGGAAAGATTCCAACAAATAAGTAGTCTGAACACACCCACAAGGAAGGAGATTGTGTTACGGAAGGAAAGGAGGGATGGATTCAGAGTCAAAGGATCTGAGCTTAAACCTCAGCTCTCCTCTTCCTTACTGCCTATGTTACTCTGGACATGTCACTGGACCTCTCAGGTTCTATGTATCTGTATGTGTAATCATGGGACTGCTCTACATGACATTCTAGTTTAAAATTTTCCATTCTAATGAGTACAATGACAGCCCTGTCCACTGCCAAGGGGACAATTAAATCTCCTGAGGACCTACCAAGAAGTACATTAGCCACCTCCTGACTGAGAAGGGATCACTGTTAAGTAGGGAAACAGACACACAGTTCTGGACACAGTCACTGTGTAGAACTGTTGGGCTTTACTATGCTTATTTGTTACAAGGATTTTTCCTCCTCTTTTGGCTCAGTTTTTAATTGGAGGGATGAGGAAAGGGGTAAAATATAACAAAGCTAAAAAAGATTAAAAAATTAAAACTTTTTTTAAGTGAACGGAAAACATAAGAGTTCAAAAGGAAACAGAAGCAAGACAGTTTTTAAAATAAAGTGTAGAAATATATATATACACGTGTATGTAGATCTATATGTACATACATATACATACACATATACACATACATATACATATATACACACACATATAAAGCAAGTGGTATTAAACAGAGATTCAAAGTTTCATATGCAATATTGTTTTGTGTTCTGCTTTGTATGAGGAAATGTTCATTTTGGGGAAGTGTTTAAGTTCAATTTTTTTCAAAGTAAATTAAAAAAAAATCTTTGATGCTGCAAGACACATAAAATAAGGTAACTGAGTAAAGAATGGTACCAGAAAGAGATACCTTCAAATGTATACAGTGCTTTACAGGTTCCTATGGTAGGAAGGGGCTCTTCATCATCAAATTCATCATCAAAGTCTGTGGCCATCATCTTCAGCTCATTCTCCTGGCTCTGTTCCTCTGTGTAACTGCCATCTGGGCTGCTCAAGAAAGAAAAATACACAGCAACTATAGCAACTAACTTCATTGGAGTTACTCAGCTAATGTATTCAATAAAAAAAGTACTTGTGGTCACCTTAGTTACAAAAGGAGTATCCCCCTTTCATGTGCCTTTATCAATCCATTTTAAATTCTAAATTTTCACTGTGCAAGGAATAGTTTCAAGTTTACTTCAATTTCAAACCTGCTCCTCTCTTGCTTCTTCCATTTTCTGAGACTCACAAAGACCTAGGTGATGTTGTGTCCCTGGCCATCCTTTCCATATTGGTTGTCCCATCTGGCACACTCCCCAATTCATTATGGGTCCTAGTGAGGAATTAGTACAGAAGACTCCTTGCTCTTCTGCTTCCTATGACCACTGGCAGACCCTCCTTCTACTAATATCCCTCAGTAATTTCTCTTCCTTTAAGGTTCTTGCCATCCCAGCTTATCACCCAACTCAGATGAAGATAGTCAGAGGCAGCTGGGTGGGGGATGTAGCACAGAGAGCACTGGACCTGCAGTCAGGAAGATCTGACTCTAGATTAGTAGTCCTAACCCTCGTCCCACTCCTTAATTCTAAACTCCTAATGCAGCCTTAGACATTTACTAGCTGTGTGAATCTAGGCAAGTCACTCAACCTTTCAAGTTTGGGACCTTATCTCCACTGAGCTGGACTATTCCAAAAGCCTTATCATTAGTTTCCCCATCTCAAATCTTTTCTCCACTCTAACCCATCTTCCATATTAACGTGCTGCCAACTGCTGCCAAAGCGACTTTTCCTAAAGCTCAGGTCTGATCATATCACCCCTTGTCCCTACTCAGTATCCAGTGTAAACTGTTGCCACTTAAATCTCTTCCCAACTTAGCTTCTTATCTTTGAAGCTTGCTTTCATATCATGCTCCTCCACATAGTCTACTTTCTAGCTATTCTAGCCTATTTGTTGCTCCTCATACACAACACCCACAGGCCTTTTCATTGGCTGTCTGGAATACCCTATCTCAGGGATGGGGAACCTGCAGCCTCAAAGACACATGTGGCCCTCTAGGTCCTCAAGTGTAGTCCTTGATTGAATCTAAGCTTCACAGAACAGATCCCCTTAATAAAAAGTTGTGTTCTGTAAAACTTGGACTCAGTCAAAAGGCCACACTTGAGGACCTAGAGGTCCACATGTAGCCTTGAGGCCCCAGTTTCCCAACCCCTATCCCATCCTCATCTCTGCTTCTTAAAAGTCTTTTATGACTCAATACAAATGCCACTTTCTACATGATGCCTGCCCCTCATGTTCCCCCCCCACATATTCCCTGTCCCCAGCCCTTCCTGTTTCCCTCTCTAAGGTTATTTAGTATCTCTTCTATATTTATCTTATATACACTTCTTTAGCTATATGTTGTCATTCTCCCCATCAGAATGTAAGCTACTTGAAATAAGGGACTGTTTTGCTTTTTCTCAGCATAAGGTAAGCACTTGATGCTTGTAGACGGACTAGCTGACTGAACTCCATGGTGCCCAAACATGCATGTGACAGACATCAGATCCTTGTGTACAGGCTGTTAGATGTCCAAAGTTCAAAAGAGAGCAGCTCTCTACAGGTACGGTACCTCTCCCGATCCTGTGCACAATTATTGACTGATGGTGTAGTCTGGGCTTCATACATTCCACTCTGTCGTCGGGTCTGTTCCCCTCGAACCGGGAGTCTGCCTTCAACCTCAGTGAGCCAGGCCTGGAAACATAAAGGCATACTTTATACTCTTTTCTAAAACATTCAGAGAAGCAAAACATGGAATCTGATTTTACTATATTATAGAGCTATGGAGCATGAAAGAAAAAGCAGAGGAACACATACAGAAAGCACCTTTAATTTAATTTTTAGTCCTCTCATCTTTACAACCCAACCTCCCCCCAAAACACCCCATTATACTTCATTTTTAAAGAATCAACAGTAAAGCAACTTTTATTCTGGTGGAATTCAGGAAACCAAGTGAAAAAAGTTACTTTCTTCAACATTTTAAATGGAAGGGCAAAGGAGAGTATATGTGACTAAAGAAAAAAATGAATACTGGCATAGGTATTTCCAGTTCCAGAGTGCTATTTGACAATCCTTGACCTACTTGTAGTATACTATAAAAGGAATACATTTATTTTCACCTTTTCTTTTTATATTTTTTTATTTTCAACTTTTAAAAATCTGTTATTTGATTCTGTGAATAGCCTTGTATAAGCAGTTAACATTTTCCCCATACTTCATTTTTGGTTGATAAAAAGGCTTTCCTTAACCAACATGAGTGTTTATATATGTATACACACACACATAAACACACAGACACAGATGTATATACTATAAATGTAAAATCACATGACTTGCTGATCTCAAGACATTTCTATCATATTCCTTATATTATATTCTCCTTTTATAGGCCTTCATAGATCACTGTGATGTTTCTACTGATGCTTCTCACAGGATAAATATGTTTTAATTACCTTTTAAAATTTTATTTTTAATTTGCTAAGCAGAACATGTATGTTTGTGGTCGTTCTTCATTGCCGAAGAAGACCATGCCATCAGAGAAATGCTGACATGACTTGCACTTGACTTTGTTTTGAATGAGGGAGGGCTGTGCAGGTCGCCAGCCTCACTTCTCCTCCAGAGCCATCTGAATCCAGTGACCAGATATTCATCAGGATGACTGGAGATGACCCAGGATGAGGCAATTGGGGTTAAGTGACTTGCCCAAGGTCACACAGCTAGTGAGTGTCAAGTGTCTGGGGTGAGATTTGAACTCAGGTCCTCCTGACTCCTGCACTGGTGCTCTATCCACTGCACCACCTAGCTGCATTGGTTACTTGAATACATTCATTATTATGAACATATATAAGATATATTAGGAATAATTGTCTTCAAGTATGAAAAAGAAAATTGGAGAGCTTTTAAAATTTTGTTATAGATTTTGTTTTGCTTTACTATGCATATTTGTTACAAGGATTTTCTTTTTTCAATGGTAGTGTATTGAAAGGGAGAGGGGTTAGAGAAAAGAAAAGCCCTCCAAAGCAAGAAATGAAGATTGTTGAAATATTTTTTTTTAATGTACAGGAAATGAACAGAAAGAAAGAAAGAATGACAGGAAGCAGTACTATTTTGAAAATTAAATGATGAATTTAATATAGAATTTAAAAAGAAAAGCAAACTGAATATAACAGAGTTTTGCAATTATCTCTCTTTTATGTGTTTGCTGTGTATATAGAAATGCTCGTTTTATTTGGTGAATGAAGAATTAAAACAAAAACATGAATAAAATCTATATGCAATTAGCAACATTTCCATACGATGCTGCTAAAGAGTACCTTAAAAACGATACATTAAACTTGTGTCCAAAGGATTACAATACTCTTTTGCATCTAGCTATAGTACTATGAAACTAGAGCTGGAAGAAAACTTGAAATCATCTAGCCTAACTACTCCACCCCGAAGTCCAAACCACATCTATTTTGTTTTAGTCAATTATGCCATTCTCATGTAAGGGAAGCTTCATAACGCTTCCTATAACAATGTAGTTTCAAATTGCTGCTTCAATAACCCTTTCCCCTCTACTCCCTCCATACCTCAAATTTCTGGACCTCTAGTCGGAGTTTTTCAATATTTTGTCCAACTTCTATTAACTTGTGATCCAAGCTATCTGGGTCTCCCATTTGTGGATTCTTTACATAGACATCTTTCATTTTTGTTATAGCATCTCTACAAGAAATGAACATATCAGCAAAGGTTAATGTAGCAGAATACATACACACACACACACACACACACATATATATATATATATATATATATTCTTATCTATTGTCTTACTATTATCCTTTTCCAAAAATGTAGCACAAAAGAATGGAAGGCAGATTCTATCTAAAACTGAAAATTTTAAAGGAATCTTATTATTATCTACAAATCAAAAACAAAATTTGCATTTCTATGCCTTGGCATTAAAATTCTAAATTGGGAAAAAGTCAAAATAAAAATGTACATTCCAAGCACATAACAGAATTTCAACTGGGCATCTTAGGGCTTATGGGTTGTGTGCCATTCATCTTGGAGAGAAATAGAATTAAGTGCTCTGGAAAATGTTCTACACCGTTCCAACTGCTATGAATGAAACTAACTCCCATTGGCTGGCATTGGTATTGGCATTGGTTTCTGGCTGGCAAAAAAAGAAAGCTTTAAACTTCTATCTTGTTAGGCCATATAACATTTTCTGATATTTTAAAATAGGGCCCATAGCAGCTTGGAAGAGAAAATTCCCCAAAAGAGCCATCAGTTGTTTTTTTGATCAATTATTTTTGGGTCTAAAAATTGTTATTAACTAAGGAGCCACTTAAGAATATATATATGAACTTGAACTAGAAGCATTTTAGGAAGGGTTAAAATTTCTCAGAAGCTACATCAAATGCGTGTGCTAGAGGAGAGTTTTACTGAGCTACAAATAAGAATTTTGAGCCTTGGGATCAACTTTACTTGATTACTCTTATCACTAGCAATGACTATAGCTCCAAGTTAAAAAGGTACCAAGTCCTACAACTCAGATACAAGTAGTTTCGTTCCAAAGCTCCCAAACATCAGCCAATTATAATTCTACATCTTTCTTTGCTTAGTGTGAGGAAAGGTTAAAAAACAAGCAAGCAGACAGAAAGCAGACTTACTTTCTATATGTCAATCCTACACTGAAATGTTATCATAATTGTTTACTGTAGCTAATGGACCATGCCTTAACTCGCCCATTACACAGTTCTATTGTGATCAGGCACAAATAAAAGTAAAAACCAAACCAAACACCCAAACCACATGGCATAACAATCTCTTCATTCTGCGGATTGTAAATCTCACTGCACACTAAACTGTCCTCTGTAAAGTAGGTTAACTTTTGAATAGTAATTTTAAATACACTTGCTTCTCATTTTAACACTAAAAAACCAATGTCTACAAATGATTTGTTGTATTAAAATTATTCTCAGTAAAATAATTCTCTAATTTTAGGTGTACATTGAAAAACTAACTTATTAACTCATCTGTGTCCTTTCAATGGGAAATATCGCTTCAATGACAAGCTAAAGGAAGTCATTATTCTGCTCGCTGTAAATAAGAACTGTTCTAAATGCGCTCAAACTGGTGAATCCCCAGCAGAAACGAATGAACTGCCGCACAGGTAAGAAGAAAGATACTGAGAGAGGCGCAATTGGTAGTGCTGTTTTTCAATCAGATGATTAAATATCACCTCATAAAAAACACGAAAGAGGAAGAACAAGCAGTGCTGCTTATTCCAGGAAGTATAAGGAAGGTCGTTTGAAGTAAAACTGCAGCTAATGGAATCTCTCCCTTTTGAACAATAAAGATTTATTCTCTTGTTTTTGTTCAGGATATTTGCATACACGTAGAATACCTATATGTTATTCCTAAGAGAAACTGATGATTCCCCAAAGCTGTTACTACTATGACATTATCATACACCTATACATCTAATGGTTGTTTGCATAATGGGATAGTCTATAATTTGAAGTATATCAGTTTTCCTAGATGTCTCCAAAACACTACAAAAATGAAGATAATTTATTCCTATTAATGTACATATGTAGGCTAATTCCTATTCATACTCAAAGACAGTCATGCTTCTAGGATCAGGATGATGACCAAAAACATCACTGAATTTCCTTCTCAGATAGATTAGGCAAAGTCTTCTCTACAAATTAATTAAACAAGGTTTCATGCTAACTATGTAGATAAAACACACTGGACAAATCCATAATAAAGAAGTTTGATGACCATGACTTTTACTTTGTATTATAATGTATGCATGCACTATTTTAAATTAATTTGACAAACACTTAGTAAGCACCTATTATAGTATACGCAAGGTACTATGTTTAGGTATTGAGGTGACAAAGACAAAAACACTGACATATTATTCCTCTCCAAAAATTACTGCTTTCAAGACTACTTTAAACACTTCCATTCATCTTTGTTAATGAAATGAAACCTGCATTCCATAAGGAGGAGTGTTTGATCTGTTCTACCTTTGATCCATCTCCTTTTGGATTTCTTTATTTAATTCATCAACTTTCTGCTGCAGCTTTTTTCTTCTTTGTTCTGGTGGAAGGTTGCTGAAATCCTCTGGTCCTGCACCCTACAGACAGAAAAATGTAAATGAGATCTGAGTTGAAGGACTCCTGGGGTATACCTAGAAAAGAAACTTAGTAAAGGAAAAGAAGGAAAAAATACACCTCCAAAGCAATTAGGAGCACATTTTATACAAGAAAGGTTCCTTTTCATCTTGACTCCCTGTTAACAAACAAAATCAATGCATGCAACCTATAGATAGCTCAGCAATCATTTCCTGTTCTGTTCTATTGCCAGCCAAGGGTGCTCTGAAAAGAATGTCTACATTGCCACAGAAAAGTATATATTCCAGGAAGTGAAAGAACAAATGATACTGACATTGATGATAATCACTTGAAAACTCATTGAAATAGATATTTCTCATTCTACTACAAAACTTGTTGCCAATGTCTCTTGAGACACTATTTACAGGGATGTACAGTTTTTTCACATAAGCTAAGTGCCAACGCCCTTCCTTCACAAAATCTTTCACATAAAAAAAAATAAAGTATAATTATAATAAAGTTATAATGATTTTGCCCTAATCAATGTAGTCCTTCTATCTCTTCTTGCAGGGCTAAAGTTAAAGGGTTGCATAGATTTTCATAATAGTATAGTGATAGATCCCCACTCGGATCACCACATCTCCAGTTCAGTCATAAAGATTAGGGGTATCAGCCTCAACCCAGATAATTTCATTAAGAAGGTAGAAAAATAATACTCTGGGACTCTCTTCTCTCATTACCTTTATGGTAGTGTCAAAGTTCATACTGTTTGCCTTCCACTGCTTCAAGATCAATATCCCAGTTTTTTTATATCAAACCTCAGCTGTTTCTTATTCTAGCTGAAGAAATATACTGGTAGTCTTGAGTCATTCAAAAACAGTCGCTAGCTTTCTTGTGCACATGCTATTTAAAAGTAGAGAATATGAAAAGAAAGTTAGAGATTTTCTGACTTTGAGTATATCCCTTACTTGTCAAAAAATTGTGACTAGGTTGTGGTAATTTCAGAGAGAAAGAAAAGGAGAAATGCATTCAATTGACCTAGATAAGTCAGAGAGAGTATAAAGGAGATTTTGTTTAAAATCTTAATTCTTTTAAAAACAGAGGTAGGGCTGGTTTGGGAGTGGGTGAAGAGAGGGGACTTTGATAACATAATTTGAAAACCAAATTCACTTTGCCAAGTAGCTTAAATGGGTGCTTGTAACTTCAAGTTCCTAGGCTGATTATGTTAAAATGCCAGGCTGCTTTGCTTAGGAGTATGTGATTCAGCAAATATTTTGCCACAAAGACCATGCAGGGATCTTTTCAGCTAAGCACTGGCAGAGTTTTCAAAGACTAAAAACTCTCCTCCCATACACTTGGAGACACATTTTTACTGAATTAATTCTGACAAATGGCTTTTGTAAAAGTTGTATTACAGTTGAGTGGGCAGAAAGTTCTTGTGTACCACCAATTCCTTCAACAATTGAAATACAAAAATAAGGGAAACAAAAATTATTATTAAGGGTAGTAATGACAATGTCATTCATGGACCTAAGCACATATTTTTCAAAATATACATTCTAAATGTACTTTATATTCTACACATTCTAAACATAAATCTGATATTTATTATAATACTATTAGTCCAAAGGATAAGGTATATTTATCCTACTTTCTATTTTTTTCCTCTCTCATCTACCCTAAGTAAAAGAATTGAAAGCCATAAATACACTTTTACAAGGTCATACAGCTATAGTTGGAAGATACCTTATAGGTCAGTCACCTAGTGCAACCTCCTTATTTTACAGATGAGGAAATGATGTCAGGGAGGTTAAGTGCCTTTCCCCTAACCACATAGGTGGCAAAACCAGAATTTTTACCCAGGCCCCTTGACTCCAAATTCATCACTCTTTTGACAATGTCTCATTAGGTTCAAAAGAAGAGACTATATTTATGTGTTGATTTTCTTTGAATAGATCAGTATTTCTACAATGATTAAAACTTCAAGAGGCAGTACAGTGTGGAAGAAATGGATGGAAAGAGTGACCTGAGACACTGACCCAGGTTACTTAACCTCCTTGTCAAACTTATATGTAAAATGAATGAGCTGGATGAATCTTTAAGGTGCCTTTTAGCTCAACAATCTATGATTTTATTCTATGAATTGTAATGCTACAGTTACATTGAAAGTTTTAAATAAAACATCTGAATAAACATGTAATCTTATCTTATCACCACTGTTTATATCTAAAAAATGATACTGATAAATTGATTGGAATAAAAATTTAGAAAGCAAGCCAAATGCACTTGCCTCACACTATTAAATGCTACATCAGGGAAGACGGGGAGAATTAGAGTTTCTCAGTGATTTTTTTTTTTTGATTCTATTAGTTCTGGTTTATCTAACCATGAAGGAATTAAATTGTCTTCTGACCACGTTAGGCTTTCTAAAGTGATTTTTGTGATGTCTTCAGAATTAAGAAGAAACTCGTACTAACATTAGTAGAAGTAATAAAAAAAATTCCAAAAAAAATTCCAGCTTGAGCTTGGAGTTAGTTTTATCAAAGACCTTTTCCCCTCAGCAGTACAAGAAAGCTTTTAGAGAACTATAGTAGGAACTATATTTGCATATGAACGTAGATGAAAAAATTCCTGGGCCATACCTTCAATATAGTAAAATTGAAAAGGGAGATAAGTTGGCATTATCCTATTTCAATAGCAAAGGTACAGCATCATTTAAAAGTATGCACATAGTTTCTTGGCAGAACATAAACAAAAATTTAATAATAAAATCAATATTTATATCCAATACTATAGCTTTGACTAGAAGCAAAGAATAAGGATCGCAGAGTTGCTGAGTTTTGCAGAAATCCTTAATTACACATATTAATAAAAGTTCACTAGTAGAAAGCAGGGAAGAAGGAGAATTAATGATCAAAATTCCTGTTATTCCATAAACTGGTCCACCTTCTCATGAGAAGAAAGTTTTTTGTTTAGTAAGTTTAAGGAGCAAGATGTCCAGGACTAGGCTTAAAGAATGAAGAACTCTCTAAGATACTATGAGACCATCTAGAGACTCAGTCAACTGGACAAATTATCCCAAATGAATACTGCTAATTAGGCAGATCTTTTGAAGTTTAAGTTTCTAAATTTCTTTCCTTTCTGTAGAGGCCTTAAACCAAGAGGATTTTCCAGTTTTCATAGGTTAAAAATTATTTTTCTTTAGACTTAGATCAGTTGCCCAAGAAACATGAAAAGAAGTTGTAAAAAAAGTGCCTTGAAATACAGTAAGTGCAAAGCCTGTAGCATAAATCATATTCTGATTTTATATCTAATGTTTCTTAAAGCTTTGTAAATTACTGTCAATTGTTCCAAGTTACAGTCATAATCACAGACATACCATTTGTACCTTCTTCTATAAATGTGTTAATTTTTTTGTTAAAGGCTTATTTTTGCCTTAGCAATTATGATGACTGAATTCATTTTGATCACACAATTTAATACTATAAAATAAATGCACAAATAAAACCAAGCACCCTACAAACATATTCTGCTTGTTCTATTTAAGTAAGAGACTCTTTCACTTCCCAGAAAATGACTTTGTGAACCGGTGAAACAAGCCATGCAAAACTCGCCCATCTATCAGGGACAAAAGCTGCATCAATCAGGCTTCTCCTGTAGGTCTGAGTGATCTCTACAAGCTGACAACTATATTCCTAATATCCCTCTTTAATTTCCCAACTTCTGCCTATTAAAGAAGTGGGCTGGAGAGTCAAAGTATCAGTGGTTTAAAACCTTACTTTTAATTCATTAGGCTGGCAGAGATTGTGTAGACATTTTAAAAGTATGTGTGTTTATGTGCTCACACAAACACACATGTACATATAGTTTATGTAAATAGGTGGTCAAATTTTATTATCCTTTTAGAGTATCAGATTATTAAGATAGAAAAACCAAAAACAGAGTTAATTTTAAAGAGTGAATTATAATTACTTCTATTGGATTCCAGAGTTGTGTACCCAAAGCTGTTTAATAAGGAAACGAGAACAAAACCACACAAATCGCAGTTCAATGGTTAATTTCACAGGGATGTTGCAAGTGGTATAGCACACACATGAAACATAAAAGGGAACTGTGATTCAATACAGGACATGCATTTTATAATTGTGCTTACCAGCTTGAGAGAAAGCTTCATGGAAAAATTGAAGGGATACAGGAAAAAAAGAGAAAAAACAAGAGCATATCAGTAGAAGAGGAACTCTGTCAACTCTACTGTTATAACATAACACATACATTCATCTTTCAGTTTGTGAAAATGATTTGTAGCAAATCTGTGCAAAAGTTCACAAGAGGGGCAAACCCTCACCAAAGGTTCTTTTAGCCACCATAGAGCAAGTGAAAATGGAAGAGTGAAGTTTGTGTTTATAATGTCTTATTGCTAATATCAGTACAATGTGACTCATGATCATTATACAGTGTAAAATTCATTAAATATTTCTCATACTAACCAGGCTATAATTTATTCACCAAATTTCCCAGGTAAAGTTCCACCCAGATGAAAAAAGTTTTATCATCCATGACTCAAAAGAAATTACTTTTGAGCATGACACATTTTTTCACTAGAGACAGAGAACGTCCAGGCAAGGAAAAAAAAATTTTCAAATTAAATGAAAAGTGTGGCGGGTAGATAGTGCACTGGATAGAGCACTAGTCCTAGAGTCAGGAAAATCTGAGTTCAAATCCAGCCCAGACACTTACTAGCTGTATGATCCTAGGCAAGTCACTTAACACTGATCGTCTCAAAAAAAAAAAAATTGAAAGGAAAAATTAAGGATGGAAATGTACTCTATGAATGTCTCTTAAAGACACTAATACACACACACACATACATACACACACACACCCTTCAGTTGTGTGATAATTTCTCAGAAACTTGTGTAATGACTGCTATGAGGCAATCAGTGAGCGAGGTAATCATGAGGCATAGCAGTGGATACCTCACTGGGTCTGGAGTTCGAGTCTAGTGGAACCTCTATTTATTTCAGTTTCCTCAAATATAGAATGAGATTTGGAAGTACTTTTCTCTTGGGGTTGTTGTGAAGATCAAATGAAGATAATTTGTACATAAATAAAAGCACAGTGCCTGGTATACAGTAGGCACTATATAAATGCTTATTCCTTCCCCCACGAACATCTAATTATAATTGAACTCATCTCTTTGAGCAAGGAGCCTCTGATCATTATGATAGGAGCAAACACATTATCTTCTTTTCCTATCTTGGTCTCCATATCACTTTTTCCCACTGGGTGGTCTCTCTTTAGGATTTTTTTTTAACATATCAACATTGTGTAAGTTGCTCAAGGATGCTGCTGTAGGTATAGTCCATATAGGTGATGGGTCCTGTGCATATACAAGAGATTTTTTTTTCAGAAAATCAAGTGTTTTAGCTATGAAAGCCAATTACCTTAGTAATACTTACTGCCATAGTGTTGGCTCCCTGGTAGTTGTTTAAAATTAAGGACATCACCCAAAAAAAAGAGCCCTCCCTCAAAATCAGAAAGAGCCTCAAAACTAGAAAAGGAAAAATGTTTTTATGTAATTCATTAGTATATGAAAGATCATCTTGAGTAAGGAGGCACTGTTTTTAGTTTAGAAACCAATTTTTTGTGTTAATTGTCAAAAAATAGGAGAAAATTACATAAAACAAGAACTGACATGCAGAAAACTCGCTTATTTAAAATAATACAAATAGTCAGAAACTTGAAGCAGATATACAAATTTGGAGCAAGAGCTTCAAAAGGTAAAACCATTACCAGAAGTCACAAAGCACTAATACTTCACCTTTCTAAGGAGATAAAAACTGACAAGGACTCAACACACTGTTTTACAATAGGTCATTTTTCACAGTTCAGATTTAAAAACTTTTAGGTTCCTTTGTTATGAAAAGTTGAAAATGTCTTTACAAAATGACTCTCAACTTTTCTAAATTGATCTTGACTGGACCTAAGTCAAACATCTAGTTCTTCACAGCTAAATCAAAGATATCACTTCTTCCTAAATAAGATAGAAAATTTTAAGACAACTTTAAGGAGCTAGAGTCAATCTTTCTGATTTAACATTCAATCTTTATAAAGATGTTTAAAAAAAACAGAGCAAGCAACCAAATCAAATATTTCTGAATGCCATATAAGAAAAGAAATGTAAAGTTACAGTATAATAGATATAAAATGCATGAAATGAATGGATTTTATGAACTCTAACAAGAGAAGAGACCCTACATTTTATTATCCTCCAGTTAAAATTTTGGAAAATGTGACATGCTAGTAAATAAAACACTATTTTCATTAATTAGAGAAAGAGAAAAAGGCATCCAGGGAGGAGGAAGAGGATTAAATTTTTAAAGAAAAATACATAGAAATGAATAGAGAAAAAGGAATTGCTATGACAATTCTGACTGAGGCAGTTGAAATGAAGTGCTTTAGCATTCCTGTGAACTTTAGCATAGATATATTCAATACAAGTTGAGTTCTTTGTACATACAGACAACACTTATGGTGCATAGCATAAGAATTCCTAAATATTGACCTACAAAGCAGGTATACTTTAATACATAAAAGTATGCTACATGCACTACAATCTACATAAACATGGCTAATTTAAGGCATTAACAATTAAACTAGCCCTTTTTCTGTACATTTAATATACGACAAAACAATAGAAATTACAAACTTTCATATATTCTAAAGACACCTAATTTTAATAATATGAAATTTAAGTATATCAAGGTTTCTTTAAAACATAAACAAAACAACTATTGAAAAATCTAACAGAGATAATTAAACATTTGAATTTAAAGACAAATTCTAGGGTTTCTGTTGTGAAATGTGAATAAACATTCATAATCTAAGGTCTTCCAAACCAAATGTAGCCTTTTAAACAAACAGAAATTTGTTGTTAGCTTGAAATGGTGAGCCTACCAATTACTTAATCTATTGTTAGAAAACTACTCTTGCTTGCTAAGAGAATATTCTAACATTTCATTATTTACATTCCCAGAAGAAGGGAGCACAGAAAACTGCCTGTATAAGACAGTGCACTAACCTAGCAAGAAACAAAGAAGAGCCTTGGGAGCCACAAAGCATCAATAACACATGAGGGAACATGAAGCCAGGGATCCATGTGTTATTGGGCAGGCATAGACACTAACCTCATCTACAAAAACAGGGGATAGAAATAAACCAAGATTTAAAATTTCAAATTTCAAATTTTGATATGCCAATTACTTATTCATGCTACATGAGGCATTTTGATTGCTCAATAATTTTTCTCACTAGTTCTTGCTTATGAATATATTTATAACATGATTTATATTGGATATGACACAAAAAAATAAGCAATACAAATGAATGGCACTGAGTTTATGGCACTGAGCTTATGGCACAAGGAGGGTCTTTGTGATGATGCTCTAGTTCTATGAAATTCAGTTGATCAATTAAGAGTAAAAGAGCCATAATTAGAGTAAGTCCAAGCATACTCAATGTGTGTAAGGCAGTTGTAATTCAGTGGAATAGCTTCTCTAGAACTAGAACTGAAAAAGAAGAAAAAGGAACTGGAGTATGCTGCGGAGGCTATGAACTTTTGTTTAAGTTCCTAAGTGAGGTCATCAACAAAAAGATCACTTTCACTGTAGTATAATTTATTTTTCTTTTCCACACTCAAATGCAAAGACCCTCCAAGTGACCTTTGTCACCATTTCATATTGTAAGCAGTTAATCAAGTTATTTCCAAAATGGATTTGGATTCCCCAGTAGTTGCCTGGTAAATGGGGTTAGTGACTGTGCAATCATCACATGTAAACTTACAACATATTCCCTAGCCTCAATGGCATAGGTAGGTTTCCCTATAGTCCTCTTCATAAGTTCTTTGTGAAAAGAGAAAGACTGAGTCTGCCGATGAATCAGCAAGAGAAAATATATATTTGTTAAAAGGGGACAAGCAGAAATCAACAGGATACCTCATTTTTCTGGTTCTATAGTAAGGAAAAAAGGCAGTAATTTAAATATCTGACAGCATTTGGTAAATACCTTTGAAATATTAAGATCAACAATGAAGAATTTTTTATTAAAGAGAATTTTAAGATACAAAACCCCCATTTATTCATATCTTAATTAATAACAGGTAAAAGGAACAATGTATTCCCATAACAACGAAAGCAAAAGAAAATATTCTGTCTAGTCTTACTTTGATTTAATCTTTTGCATAAAGATGAAGGAATTAATATTGGTTAATGCATAGGGGATACACACCAACGAAAAGACTTTGAAGTATCACACCTTATGTATAAAAGAAGTTGTTCAGATCAACAAAATATGGTCAATGAAATAAACTTCATTATGACAGCATTAATAACTCACACTTTAAAAACTCACAAATACATACATACATACAGAGGAAAACAATAAACACAAAACTCCTTGACTTCATTTATTAAAATGTTTAGGAAAGAAATCAAATTGTACTACAAATGTCTGCAAATACTTTTATACTCTAGTGGTAAAAATGAGACAGTATATAATATATAGGAAGACTAAATTAAAGGTCAGGATACCTAGGTTGTGGTCTCTATCTGCCACCTTCTGTGTGATCTTAGGAAAAATGACATCATCTCTCTGGGTCTCAGAGTAAAGTGAGCGTATGATCACTAAATGATCTCTAAACAGATTTCCAAGATGAGGTGATCGGACTAAATGATCTGTGCAGTTCCTTTCAATTCTAAAATCTTATGATTCTGAGAAATATGTACCTGAAAAGAAATTCAACATATGAATTTCTAACTCTCCTACAATGATTTTTCCATGTAATTGATCTTTAAAATAATTATAATGCCAGTTACAAAAGGGAAAACTGTGAATAAGTTAAAAATGTAATCACAATCTGTTTCTATAGATTACATAGGTAAATAGATGTTAATTTTCCATGCTGAAAAATATTTTATATGAATTTGTTTTGACCCATTCAATAATATTTTCCCAAATGGGACCTACTAACTTTTCTTCTATAATGTGCTTCTTCTAACGTCTTGCTTTCTCTCAAAGATAAGGAAGTCAAAAGATTATCAAATCTGAACTAAATGAAAAACAAATTAACTGACTAAATGGGATCAAATGTTTTTCTATTTAACAAATTTGTTTTCAGTTCAACAAAAATTTTATGACAGAAAATGGTCAATTCAGAGAATAAAAAGTGATTGCTGACTTTTACTTGTCAAATAAATAATGAAACTACACTGGAGTTTTTTCAACAACTCTTAGTAAGATCAAAGTTATTTAAATGCTGCCTTTCTTAAAATAAAAGCAAAGTAAATTAGACCCCTCTTTCTTTACAAAGTTACATGTGATTTTGACAATTATAATATTTTCTAGACATCACTTTCTTATACTAACATTTAGTTTTTTTTAACTTTCCTTTGTCATTCAAAGAAAATTATGGCATATCGACTAAATGCATTCAATTAAGTCCAATTGGTTGTGGATGTCTAATGGAGGAAAAGCAGTATGCTATACAATTTAACAAATGATGTGAAAGCATAAAAATACAACATGAAATTGTTAAAAGCAAATACAAAGATCATACTTATTTTGAAGGTATTCATCATAAGTTCAATAATTAGCTTTTAATTTTAAAAAAAAAAACATTTATCTGGTTTACCATGAAGGCACAGGAAATAAAAAATCTTAACAATCTAACAAAAGCACCATGATGAGATGTTTGCATTGCTTTGATGACAAACAAGGTGAGAAACACCTGACAGGGAGGGAAGGTAGAAGACAGAAAATATGAAGGCTGGCATGAACCAGTGGGCTCTTGCCTTTCCATAACTGTTTAACCATGGAATACAATGTAATCATATACTTCAAATTTCACATCCTAAGTTTCTCCCTTGATATCTTTGGGAAAATTATCATATTTCAGTTTCTTAATTTGTTATGTTATGTTAAACAATGCAAATTATTTCATTTAATTACTATCTAGGTCTACAAATACATTGACCATGACAGTACTTTTCACAATGAGGGAGAAACATATTTAGATTTTCAAACAAAAGGTATGCTCAATAAAGATGTGACCATTTTAATCCTTTACTAGAAAATTAACTAAGCATTAAAGAATTCTTTTCTCTCAAACCAATGTTTCTAAATAGGTGAAATACCTATTCACAACTAACAATTCAGTGACGATAATAAATTTCTTCCTGGTAAAAGTTATGTCTAATTATGAGGAAAGTATAGAAGTACATCCTCACTCAGGGCCTGATAGAGTTTATAACACTATTAAGGGATAAAATTAACATTCATCTTTGGGAATAACCACATTACAAAAGACTAGATATGCTCATGTCATGCATGCAGTCAATGCTACAGGAGTTATGACTTGATTCTTAGGATACTCTAATCTGAAATTCAACTAATTATGTATTTCAGGTCAATTCTTTCCTCCTTTTAAAGATAAGCCCTGGATTTATTCTTTTCAAATAATTAGGTACATTATCAGTCCTTATTAAATTCTCATAAATAGCTATTTGCTCCATGGTGATTTATAGTAATTCTCTAAAATCATGACAATAACTTGTTCTAAACATGATTCATACATAGAAGATGTTTAATAAAATGTAGAATGAATGGACAAGTTAAAAAATACATATATATGTGTGTGTGTGTGTATATACATACATACATACATATATATATATATATATATTATTTTCTTAATCTAATGTGACATTCTATCCTCTCTTGTGTATCAATGGTTATGAAAACCACATCTAAGTTCACCTAGTTTGTAAAGATCATGGTGAAACACTGAAGTCTTATATACTTTTGACAAACAGTGGGGAATCATTTCTCCATGTACTGCTATTACATACAGGCATGTGTTCTGTGGCTTTATTGCAAAATTCTTCACCACGACTGATCACAGATTCTTCTTTCTCTTACTTTTTTGAGGCTATAGTGAAACACAATAGTCATTCACAAACAAAACTCGGTACAGAGAACAGAAAGTGCAACAAAAGCGTGCGAGAAACAGCTATCTAGAGCAGAACTTACCCCACGCTTTAGACTTCTGAAGCAGTGGATTTTGGGTTTGGAGGTCATGAACTCGTTGAAGCGATGGGAGAGGGGCTCCTTTTGCTGCTTGGGAGACTGGGGGCCGTTGGGAACAGCAGAGGATGAGGCAGAGGCAGGGGGAGGTGGGGGGGGCTGATGGGGGGATGTTAAAAGGGACATAAGCTACGTATAAGAGATGGAGCAGTGAGAGAGTAAAAACCAGAAACAAGAAGACACAAAACAAAAATAAGCATCAAATAATATTTGAAGTACAAAGCAATTAAAACACAAACAATTAAATATTTATGCCATGGTCCAAAAGAAAACATGTAAAATGTGTTAAAACAAAATGATAAAAAGTGAAGGTTTAGTAAGTAATGCAACAGAAAGAACGGCAAGAAATAGTTGATAAAAAGCTCATGCAGACTTTTACATGCAAACTGAAGTTCACTAAGTTATTCCTTACTAGTTCTAAAGGTAAGTAAAAAAAGAAATAGTGTTCAGCTACCTGAACTGACACAAATCAATGGTAGAAGATTTATGAGACACTCAAAATTACTCTAGTATCAAGAAAAGAGCAAGGTGTATCATCTTTTGTGTTTCTGAATTATGGGTAGACTCTTCTAAGTACAGAGTAGAAACACTGCCTTGCTCATATTTTATAACCCCAGGTTAATGCTGCATGTAGTTGTATTCCAGTGTCAAAACTATAAAAAAGAATTTTCACAGATACAAGTTACCATGAGTTTAAAAGTGGGTTAATGAATGATAAAGATTCAATAAAAGTATTATGGAAAATGTACTCAGAATTCCTTTTCCCAAATCAAGTTAACATAGGTTTCAAGAATTTAGAAATGTGAAAATAGTAATGTAAAGCTGCCCAGAGTAATCAGTTTGTTAGTATGCATGACACAATGTAAATATATGGCATCTGAGTTATAAACAAATGGCCATGGCAAAGACATAACAATCCACAATAAATAAAAGCAACACAATTTAGAAATCTTTTTTAAAGATAAAAGTTACAAAACAACACATCCATTTTTTGTATTCTGAAATTTAACATCTAAAAATCTTAGTTAAAAAGATCACAAAACAAAGAGCCATTGAAACCCCAAGAATTCAAACCAGCAGTACCTTATTTTTTTTAATGAAGGGCCACAATTTTCCCTTGGACTTGCTAGCAAATTTGAGCTCTGTTTTGCTGTCCCCTCTGGAATTTGAAAGACTAGTTTCAGATATAGTACGCTTCATTGGCTGTGTATAATCCTCAAATTCAATATCTCCAGGAGGTTCAAACCCTGATTTGTAGGCTTCTATTACCAACTGTGAATCCTGAAATGACACAAAAAATACATCTACATTCAAATAAGTGTACAATGAATTACAAATCTGCACTTTGCTAGGATAAGCAGATTTTGTAGTCAAACTACACATCCAATACCTATGAAGTTCTCTGTAAATCTTAAAGATCCACAAATAAGTGTGAGCTATTAAACTGATTGGCTTGATGTACACAATGTTGTAAAAAATAGTTGACTGACAGGCACTTTCTCACCATCATTTCACATATGGAAAAAGAATGTTATTAAGGACTACTTAAAAAGATATGCTGAATATATACAACTACCACCAAATTTCGTCAGAAAAAAAATGTTATTCCTCCTACCAAAATATCTCAAAGCAATTGTCTCATGCAGAAAAATTTGTAAAGCAAAAGGCTTGCTAGTCAGTTGCTCTAGATAGACACTGGTAAAAAATAACATTTACAACAGATTTATTGACTGAAATATTTATTAAACACCAAATATGTACAAGGTGCAATGTGCAGTACTTATACTAGAAGGAGAGGTGAAGGAAAGGGAGATAAAAGATATATAAGACATGGTTCTTGTCCTCAAGAAGCCTACAATCTAGTAAACATGATGAGAAATATACACAAATAAATATAAATTAGAACATTTATGAGAGTATAAAAGAATATAAAGTATCACATGATTAGATGGGAGAGAACTACTGCCAGAAATGCACAAGCAGGTTCATTTTAAAAGTTAATGAACATGACTTGCCTTCTCTGTGGTGATGTTAGATTGCTTAAAAGTTCCATTAATAGATTCTAGAACAAAATAAAGCACTGGTTTGTTTGTTTTTTTTTTTTTTAAATCACATTAGCAGATATTTTTTCATAAGCAAAAGTTAGCTTTTTTCCTAACTCCAAAGTTATGCAAAAAGTTAACTTTTTTTCTCTTATTTTTAGTTGAATGAATCATGGAATAAAAATCTACTCACATTTATTATCCCAAATACAACTTACTGAAACTATAAAAACAGCATTGTAGAATATGGGTATGTATTATACACCAGCCATATTAACAGAAAGAAAAGACTTTTTCGTTTCATTAAAGATCACCTGAAGAAAACATAAATCAGAACAAATGATTCTTAATATAACTTTAGATTTTGAATGAAATTACAAGTATCCATTCCACCTTTTGAGATAGTGTCAATTTGTAGAGATAATATCACTTAAATACTAAAAAGGAAAAATTTTAATTTAAATAATTTTGCTTTGGCAGTTCTAGAAAACAACTGTCCATTATGTTCTATACTTAGTTCTAGGATTAATAAGATATGTTGGATAACACTGACTTATTGACTATGCAACTCTAGCAATAAGAACACTACCACAGAGATCTCTTTAAGATGTAAGAAACCTGGGAAGAGCTGTATGAATTGTTACAAAGCTAAATAACCAGGAAAACAATTACACAATGAGCCCAAGAAGTAAAGAAAAACAAAATTGAAAAGACTTCAGAACTCTGATCAATGCAGTGATCATTTGTGATTTCAGAATACTGAAGGTAAAGCATGCTTTCTACAGTAGCAGAGTGATGGTGTAATAAATGTGTGAAATGAAGTGATCCTTTTTAGACATGGTCAATGTGTTGGTTTCATTTTCTTGGACTGTACTTATTTGATACAAGGAGGACTGTTTATTGGAGTGCATTGGGGGAGTGTCTGGGAAGTATTGGGAAAAGAAAAAAGAAAAAATATAAATAAAACACTTATTTTTTAAATTAAAATTTATTTTTTAATCAATAAAAATCCTTCTTCTCTGCTTCCCACCTCTCATTGAGAATGAAAGAAAAACAAAACTCCTGGTACAAAAAAGGTTTTGCACAAACAAAATCAATGCAATCAAGATTAGAAGGAAAGTAGAAAGATGAGAAATAATTTTTACAGCACGTTTCTATGTAAAGGTCTCATTTCTCAAATATACAGAGAACTGAATCAAATTTATAAGACTATAAGTCATTCCTCAAATGATAGTCAAAGGATATGAATAGGCAGTTTTTAGATAAAGAAAATCCAAATTAGATTATAGTCATATGAAAAAATGCTCTAAATGACTGTTGATTAGAAAAATGCAAATTAAAACAACTGCGGTACCACCTCACATTTATCAGATTGGCTAACATGACATACTATGAGAAATATAGGAGGGGGTGTGGGAAAATTGAGACAGTAATGCAAGTAAACCGATTATACCATTCTGGAGAGCAATTTGGAACTATGCCCAAAGGGCTATAAAACTGTGTATACCTTTTGATCTAGCAACTACTAGGTCTGTATTCCAAAGAAATCCAAAAAAGAGGGAAAGGACTAATCTGTACAAAAATATTTATAGCAGCTCTTTTTTGTAGGGGCAAAGAATTGGAAACTGAGGGGATGATCATCAATGGGTGAATGTCTGAATAGCTTGTAGTATATGATTGTAATGGAATATTACTGTGCTATAAGAAATGATGAGTAGAATGATTTCACAAAAACCTGCAAAGACTTATACAAACTGATGCAAAGTGAATTGAGTAGAAACAGGAGGACACTGTACAACAGCAACACTGTATGATGATCAATTATGAGTGACTTAGCTATTTTCAGCAATACAATGATGCAAGACAACTGTAGAGGACTCAGGATGAAAAATGTTGTCTATTTCCAGTGAAAGAACTGATGGAATATGAATGCAGGTTGAAGCATACTATTTTTTACTCTCTGCATTTTTTGTTTTTTTGCTTCCCCATGTGTCTTCTTTCACAACATGACTAATATGGTAATATATTTTGCATGATTGAACAAAGTATGACCTATATCAAATCACTTGCCAGATCAGGAAGAAAGGGAGGGAGGGAGAAAATTTGGAACTCAAAATCTTTTAAAAAGTGAATGATAAAAATTGTCTTTGCATGTAACTGGGGAAAAAGATAAAATATTATTTGAAAAAACAAGAGATGGGGTGGGGGGTAGAAATCAGAGCAAATAAACCTAGGGAACATATAGGCAGGAAAGAGATACACTATACATGACTCCAGAAAATAAAGAAAGCATTTGATTGATTTAATTGCAACATTTCTGGATGAATTCAATTGTGATAGATATAAGATTTATTTTGAAGAATAAATATGGTACAAAATATATGTAGAATATATAAAAGAATTGGGTATGGGAAAAGTCAAGCATAATGGGGATATACTATATTAAATGTTTTATTTTGTGTGCATTCAGAAAATATATACAGAATTAAATGTTTAAAAATATTTTGTATCTTTGAAGAGTAATGTTAGTCAACTGTGTAACACAAAATCAGCATAAGAATTTTCTTGCTTGCAGGAAAGGTTACAACTAATTAAGGACCATAGACTGAGAGCTAGAAGGGACTTTATAAGTCAGCTGGTCTAAATGTCTTATTTTACAGTTGAGGAAACTGAAGGTTAAAGATCTTAGGTGATTTGTCCAAGGTTGCATTTTAAAAAAATTTTTTTCCCCATTACATGTAAAGATAGTTTTCAATATTCACTTTTCCTCATCCCCAAGACAGCAGGTAATCTGATATAGGTTATACATGTTCAATCATATTATCATATTTCCACATTAGTCATGTTGTGAAAGAAGAATCAGAACAAAAGGAAAAAAATCATGAAAAAGAAAAAACAAAAATGAAAAACAACAAAAAAAGTGAAAACAGTATGCTTTGATCTGCATTCAGACACCATACTTCTTTCTCTGGATGTGGATACCCATAATGAGCCTTTTCAAATTGTCTTAGATCATTGTATTATTCAGAAGAGCTAAGTCTATGACAGTTAATCATTGCACAATGTTGCTGTTACTGTTCACAATGTTCTCCTGGTTCTGCTCACTTCACTCAGCATCAGTTCATGCAAATCTCCAAGGTCACATATTAAGTGTCAGGGCAGAATTCAAACCCAGATCCTCCAACTTTAAGTCTAATGTATTTTCTACTCCTTCTCTCTATTTCTCATTAAGGAAAAAACTCAACCCAAACATATATTGTTGGTTGATTCTTTACAAAATAATCTATCAGGTTTTTTGAATGAATACAATTACAGTATAAACTATGGAATGTTTCTTATTAACACCATTCACAAAATAAAATTTGCTTATCATCAATTGTATGCCTTTAATGGCTGTCATATAATAATCAATGAATATTTATTATAATACTGCAAACATTATAAGACTGATCCTATCATATTACATTTGAACAAAGTTTTCCACTGGTAATGGGTCAAATATAATTTGGAGATTAAAGAAGGATATTCACACTTTAAATTTGCCTGGACTCATATACCTAAAGTTCTTTGTACAGGGTGATGGACAGTTTTGGCTGAGCAAAGAAGGAGGATTAGTAGAATTCACTTTCAAGCATTCACTGTAGATATAAGGAAAAAAACCCACACCGTTATTCATCACTGATGGCTGGATACACTAAAAATGCTTTCAGTAAAGCCAACTGAAGGTAATTCAAACTAAATGAAACATTTATTCCATACTGGATTTTATCTGAAGCCAACCAAAAGGGATGGCTTCCCCTGGAATTTTACCTCCTTTCCATTTCCATTTGTTGAAAAAACTTTGAGGGATGGAGCCAAGATGGTGGAGTAGAAAGACTCACGTATGCTAGCTCCAAACCCACAGCCCATATATTTCCTGCAAGAAGAACTCCCCACAAATTCTGGAGCACTGCAAGGCGTGCAGAAACACAGTGGAAAAGATTTCCATTCCAGAGAGCCCTGGAGAGCCATCCCCAGGGGTCCATCGTGCCTTGGAAAGCAGAGTCCACCCCTGTGCTGCCCTGGCCAAGCGGCCCCAGAGGAGCAGATCCAAGCAGGCTTCAGGGAGAGAATCTCCAGCAGCCGGGAAGGTCCCTCTGCCCACAGGCGCTACAGGTCTGTGAGAGAGACGTCTGGGCTGGCTGAGAGGGGAGCGGGGTGTCTCCATGGCTCGGGCCCCCTCAGAAGGCAGCTGCAGAGGGAGCGGCAGAGGCAGCAGCGGTGGCCCTGGACTCTCCGAGCAGCAGACAGAAGTTCAGGGCCATTACTGAAGGTCTCTGCATAACCCCCCTGAGGGAACTGAGCCTGGGAGGCGGCCCTGCCCCCACCCCAGCACCAGAACTTAAGCTCACATTGAATAGCAGCCGCACCTGCCGCGGAAAGCCCATTCGAATCTCAGACCCCAAGCACTAGCTGGGCGGATCTAAGCGGGGGTGGACAGGAATCTCAGAACTCAAGTAACTGGCTGGGAAAATGCCCAGAAAAGGGAAGAAAAATAAGACTATAGAGAGCTTCTTTGAGCAGGTGCAAATGTTCCCGTCTTTCAATTCTGATGACCAGGAACTATTCTTACCATCTGGGAAAGATGTGGAGGTCGGGGCTTCTGTATCCCAGACATCCCAGGTGGATGTCCAGTGGGCTCAGGCCATGAAAGAGCTCAAAAAGGATTTTGAAAAGCAAGTTAGACAGGCGGAGGAAAAACTGGGAAGAGAAATGAGAGAGATGCAAGAAAAGCATGAAAAACGGGTCAATACCTTGCTAAAGGAGACCCAAAAAAATGCTGAAGAAAATAACACCTTGAAAAATAGGCTAACTCAATTGGCAAAAGAGGTTCAAAAAGCCAATGAGGAGAAGAATGCTTTCAAAAGCAGAATTAGCCACATGGAAATAGAGGTTCAAAAGCTCACTGAAGAAAATAGTTCTCTCAAAATTAGAATGGAACAGATGGAGACTAATGACTTTCTGAGAAACCAAGAAATCACAAAACAAAACCAAAACAATGAAAAAATGGAAGAGAATGTGAAATATCTCATTGGAAAAACAACTGACCTGGAAAATAGAGCCAGGAGAGAAAATTTAAAAATTATGAGACTACCTGAAAGTCATGATCAAAAAATGAGCCTAGACATCATCTTCCATGAAATTATTGAGGAAAACTGCCCTGATATTCTACAACCAGAGGGCAAAATAAGTATTGAAAGAATCCATCGATCACCGCCTGAAAGAGATCCAAAAAGAGAAACTCCTAGGAACATTGTGGCCAAATTCCAGAATTCCCAGGTCAAGGAGAAAATATTGCAAGCAGCTAGAAAGAAACAATTCCAGTACTGTGGAAATACAATTAGGATAACTCAAGATGTAGCAGCTTCTACATTAAGGGATCGAAGGGCGTGGAATAGGATATTCCAGAAGTCAAGGGAACTAGGACTCAAACCAAGAATCACCTACCCAGCAAAACTGAGTATAATACTTCAAGGGAAAATATGGTCTTTCAATGAAACAGAGGACTTTCAAGCATTCTTGATGAAAAGAC
The DNA here is from genome assembly GCA_023548195.1 of Bettongia penicillata ogilbyi. Lineage (NCBI taxonomy): Eukaryota > Metazoa > Chordata > Mammalia > Diprotodontia > Potoroidae > Bettongia > Bettongia penicillata. Next base: position 1,668,466 of record JAJHZJ010000380.1, on the reverse strand, counting down.
CAGAGCTGAAAAGAAAATTTGACTTTCAAACATAAGAATGAGAAGAAGCATGAAAAAGTAAACAGCAAAGAGAAGTCATAAGGGACTTACCAAAGGTGAACTGTTTACATTCCTACATGGAAAGACAATATTTGTAACTCTTAAAATTTTTCAGTATCTGGGTAGTGGGTGGGACCACACACACACATATACACACACACATGTACACATGTGCACGCACACACGCACACACACATACACACATGCACGGACATACAGAGACAGAGAGCACAGAGTGAATTGAATAGGATGGGACCATATCTCAAAAAAAATTAAGGTAAATGGTGAGAGAGAAATGTAGTGGGAGGAAAGAGGGTGAAATGGAATGGGGTAAATTATATCTCATTCAAGAGGCAAGCAGGAGACTTTTTAGTGGAGGGAAAAAGAGGAGAGCTGAGAAAAAAACAAGAAGTTTACCCTCATCACATTCGACTAAAGGAAGGAATAAAATGCACACTCATTTTGGTATGAAAACTTATCTTACAATACAGGAAAGTGGGGGAGGAGATAAGCTAGGGGGGGGATGATGGAAGGGAGGGTAATGGGAGGAGGGAGCAATTTGAAGTCAACACTCGGGGAGGGACAGGATCAAAAGACAGAATAGAAACAATGGGGGGCAGGTTAGGAGGGATGGTAATTCAGTTAGTCTTACACAACACGACTATCAGGATGGTCATTTGCAAAGCTACATAGATATGGCCTATAATGAATTGCCTGCCTTCCCAAAGGGAATGGGTGGGGAGGGAGGGATGGGGAGAATTTGGAACTCAAAGTTTTAGGAACAATTGTTTAGTATTGTTTTTGCTACTAGGCAATAAGAAATACAGTTAATGGGGAATAGAAAGTCATCTGGCCCTACAGGACAAAGGAGAAGATGGAGACAAGAGAAGGGGGGAAGGATAGAAGAGAGGGCAGATTGGTGATAGGGAAAATTAGATTGCTCAGTGTATTGGGGTGGGGGGAGAGGATAAAAGGGGAGAAAATTTGGAACCCAAAATTTTGTGAAAATGAATGTAAAAAGTTAAATAAATAAATTTTTATTAAAAAAAAAAGAAAAAACTTCATCACCCAAGACAGCAATAACTTTTCATTCCTTAGATTTAGCACTGCAACGTCTTTGTATGTCTGTTTTGTGCTTATATTCTATTCTGCACTGTAGCTGCTGCAGCTGAGCTCTGCCTATTCCCCCATAAAACTGGGGTTTGCTCTCTTTAAAAATTCACATGTTGCCAGTGGGAAGAATAAACACTCAGGGATCTGGATGGCAGGGCACACACATGCATGCAGGTTTATCCTATTCATCTACCTTTGAAAGTGCAGGAATATCGATGCCTTCTGGGGAGGTTAGCACAGCAACTATTCTCTTGCTGGTCCGACTCTCAGATGGGCCCTCACTATCCCCTCCAAATCCTCCTCGCTCCCCTTTTGCTTTTATTCTCTCTCCACTTGGGCTATTCTCATTGTTGCCCTCTACTGGACCTTAGCTAGCTCTTCTTCAAATTAAGTGCTGTCTCTTTTATATAAGGCAGAGTTCACTTTGCTGTTATCATCCTTTTTTAAAAAGAATTTATTGCCCAGAAGCCAAGCTTTATATTCTTTAGTGTACAGGGGAGGCCATCATAAAACCAGGATCTGGACTAGGGGAAAAAATTAGTTCTTCATAGGGAAAGAGTCTGGTCATATCCTGGGGGTCATAGTTTACCTACATACTTTTAGAACACACAAGTCAGCTAGATAATTAGAGACCACAGACATTTAGTTGTCTTATGAAATAATTTTCTCATGACTAGTAGTATCCAAGTACCTGCCATATTTCTTTATATGAATTGGGGTTAAAAACTCCTCTTTAATTCTCCAGTTTCTGGTTGTCATTTTGAATTTCCTCTCAAACCATACTGGGGGACTATATTCCAACAAATAATGACAACTACTTGAGTCTAAGACACTGAGTATTCTGTCGGCATCCCATCTCATTTATCCAAAGGGTTTATCGTGTAGGCCAGGAGGGTAAAAAACAAAATGGCTAGGTTGGAGCTGCTGAGAACATCTTTGTGTCCATTAGAAGTCCTTTGTTCTCAGTTTTCAGTTCCTGTCTTTCATATGCAAACATGGCCAGAAACAAGCTTTCAATACTTTGAGCAACTCAATATAGAGATTTTTACTTTAGTTGAATTTCCCATCACCAGATTTCAGATTCTAAGAAGCCTAGATCCTATGTTTGACTTAATCTCTACCTGCTCCCATTCACTTCCCCAGTGCTTAACATACTCTTCTAGCTCCCCTCTCAAGCTTCTTTTCCCAATATTTCATTCAGATTTATGATCCTGAGCATAAGCACTACTAACTTCCCCTCAAATCCTTACCAGATTTCATTCTCTCAACCCTGTCCATCCTAACTGTGGTCCCTACCTATTCTCTCCTGGCTGGTCATTCTACTGTGACATTTGCAACTTCAATTTTTATTAACAAACTTCCTCTTCATTCTCCATTACTTGCTCTTACAGTAGGTAATCTATCTCTTCCCATTGAGTGAGCTCTCCTCTCTACATTTCTTACAGCTCTCTAACACAGGCTTCTTTTCCTACTTCTTTTCTTCTGGTTTCTGTCTCTTCTTTTATCCTGTTCTTTTGCCCCCTTAAAGTACCCCAAACCCCAAAACAAACCAAAAAAAACAACCCCACCTATTGTTGGATTTAGTTGGGAAGTATTATGGGATGACTTTACTTTATGTAACCTTCAGGTACTAACCCTACCATCTGCTCTCCCAGGAGCTAACTCTTTATCTATCTTCAGTAAGAAAGAGGGTTCTCTCAAAGAATAGGTTTAGGAAATTGACCTAGTGGTAATATTATACACAGACAAGAAATAATGTCCTCATCTATATTTGTATGTACATGAGAATAAAGAAACCAAATAGGACAACTGATACAGTTATTCCAACATTCAAATACAAATATTAGCAAAAACTGAAGAAAACTACTATGATTATAATTTAAAGAAATTGAAAAACAGCAAACCTCTTCAAATTAGCAAAGAAGAAATTAAGATATACCACAAAAATAGAATCTAATCTGGTAACTATTAAATAAATTGAATGAAGATAACACTACTCATGTTTTCTGAAAGGCAAAAAGGACCTATACATTAAGCTGTGAAAAGGCAATGCTTTCCACGACAAACTAAATAATTCATTCTTATAAATCAGAATGACAAAATTCTGCATACAGATAAAAAATGTAGAGCATATATCACTTTCCCAACATTCTCCCACATATAGAAGCCCAGAGTTTGGGAAGCATTTAAAAATAATTAAGGCACCATACACTGAAACACATTATTGGCTCTACAACCAAAGTTCAATACTTACATTTTTCTGATCAATAGATTCAGCTGCCTTTGCTATACCATCCAGACATTTCCCAATGATTGGTATTACTTGGCGATCCACCTCAGCATAAGTTTTCATTGATTCCCCAATTCTGACTATCCTCCTTTCCTCCATCTCTTGTATTTTCTGAAATATAATATTATGCATATGATCAATTTACATATTTTTCTAGTATTTAAGGAAGCTTTGTTTTTATAGGATGGAAACATTTAAGATGTTCTTTCAGAGATAAAGAATAAAAGAGAGTTACTAGTTAGTTAATTGCATCTAAATACAGGACGTTTTTCAGCAGGTGTCAAACTCACAGACTGTGGCCCACAAAACTCTCTAAACTAATGTGCAGCCAGCAGGGATCCATTTCTATCTTAGTTTGACACCACTGCTTTGGAGAATAAAAAGTGGTCTAAAAACATAATTATCATTCATATTACATAGATTTTAACAGATCACCCCCAAATTTGATAGTAAGATTTCAAACATCAATGATGCTTTATTTTTTAGCATATTAACTTATTAATCTGAATTTAACATCTAATGTTTGAAGCTTTCCCATTATTTGCCATAAGAAAAATCTATATATGAATAACTGCTTTTACCCACTGCTTCCATTGTAATTTAAATAAAATCAGTGTTCCCTAAATTTGGAGAAAACTTTGCTGTTCGTATTGGTGGAGTTTACATAGGGCCATGTGTGTTTGCAACAAGAAACAGAAATTTACTATTTCTGTTAACTATTTTAACAGAAATAGTTACTAGAAATAGAACTATTTTATTTATTTATATTCTGTTAACTATTTCTGTTAACTACTATTCTGTTTACTATTTACTATTTCTGTTAACAAATCTACCTATAAAACTATTAATTTTCTGTACTACTCCTACTCAAGTAAAAATGAATCAAAACTAAATTGAAAGAAAGAATTGTCTGTCAACCCCTGTTTGAGTTTCATATCTCTATGAAGGTTTTAAAATGCTAGAGCAGAATATGGGCATTCTCAGGCATCAGTTAGACACCAACATTATTAACCTTTAAGGTAGGTGAGATATTACTATTTTCCTATGAGTTTACAAACTAACCCCAAATTCTTTCCAAAAGACACATTTTAAAACAGATTTTTGGTGCATCACTCCAATTATTCCTTGAAAATTTTAGAACTAAAACTTTTCAGGATCCTAATGTTATGTGATACTTAGTTAAAAAAAAAAACTATTTGGCTTGGGGGAATGTTAGATTATACTGATTTTTAAGTTACAGTTACAGCAGTGAACATGATTTCAAAAAACAAAACTCTCTTACCTGGAAGATGCTGGGTATGTGAGTGCAATAATGTTCATGCTGTTCATGGTTAAACTTCTGAAGAGCGGATGAGTAATCTGCCTTGCTGTCCTCTGCCATCTGATGCCGTAATTGAGCTTGTTGCCTTGCCTTTGAAAAACAAAAACATAATACTCTTTGGTTTCCATTCGTGGAAAGTACAAAGCAATGGATTTATTCACTCAGCAAAATAATCATTAAAAAAAAACTTAAAACATTAAAAAAAACTTTATTTTAACCTTCATTTTTAAATCCGCTATAATTAGGTACTCCTTAGGGGAGCTCTCTACCCTTTATATTTAATTCTGTCCTTTGTAACACTGCTTTTCTCAAAATATCTATAGCAAATTTATACATCTTTATTTCTCTGCTGGATCTTAACTTGGTCTTCTTTATCATTTAACTGAAAAAGCAGTAGGAGAAATATCTACTACTAATCTGGTTGGACTCATAGCAGTAGCACTTTCACATAGGTCAATTTTTTCCTCAAAAGGGCATTGAAACCAGTCTCAAGACTGAATTGGTCCAAGGACTGAGGCTCAAATCATTGACTGTAGTTTCCTGGTTCCTAAGAAACAGCAAAGTTAGTAGTCTGTATTCCTCAGGGTTGGGGGACTTCCCACTTCTCAAGTCAATATATCCTTGCGACTGGAAACACCATAGTGGCAAAGATGAAAGTAAGGATAGCTATACTCAATTCAACCAGTGCTGGGTCTATGTTGAATATCCTTTCCATGCTATTGCTGGGGAACATTCCTTCCAGTATATTTTACAAGGCCTGCGTTTCTCATTTCCTTCTGAGCATGAAACTGAACCACTATACCCAACTGAATCAAGCCCAAAACCATCATAAATTGCATAGGATCTCTCTTCAGAATTGTTTATTCTTCTTACTCTAGTTTAATAAAAACAAATATTATTTAAAATGCCATCTTTTGTTTTTATATTATTTTAATTTGTAAGTATATCCATTCTCATTTCACTGCTTAGAGCTACTCTGTAAAAACAACAAAAAAGGGAAGGGAAAAAGTAGGTCAGTAAAACTAACCAACACATGAATCAAATATACACCTGCAAAGATTTTATCTTCAAAGAACTCTCATTAGATCTTTTCATTCCTATTAGCTATCCTCCTGTACCTCTCTTACCTTTTGTGACTAAATTTCTTGAGGAGGCTATCTATAATCAATACCTCCCCTTTCTTTTCTTTCACTCTCTTTTTAACTCTCTTCAGTCAGACTTCAGACTAGGAGCATGCTGGAGCCAACTCTTACTGGTTATTGTTAATCGAGTGTATTTACACATCATGAGTCTGCAAATGCTAAAAAAATCAGGTCTTTGTTTAATGCTTTTTTGATTATTTAGGCCTAAGAAAGTGATAGAGAAAAATGTTAATAATTCAGATTTAACATAAAAACGTGACTTCAATTTTTGGAGAGCCAAGTTGTTAAACATAATCTGCTATCTCCAAAGACACCAATGATCACTTAATTGACAAATCTAATGGCCTTTCCTCAATTTTCATCCTTCTTGATCTCTCTGTAGCTTTTGACACTGTTTTTTTTGACACCTTTTCTCCAAAGAGGGGAGAAACTATATGCATGCATGCATGCATACATACATACATACATACATGGGTGTGTATAAGACAAATAAAAAGCAAACTTGGAGAGGACTGAACTATCAGTAACTGGGGGAAAGAGAGGGGAACCAGAATTGGAGACTATTGCATTATTTATGTAGCATGTTTGTTTTATTTTTTACTGGGGTGGGTATGTGTTTTTACTGTATATGTGTAACTGTCAAGTCAATACCCACAGCAGCAACTATGAATATACATAAGCATTTCCGAGATAAATTCACAAAATGTAAATAACTCTCTTCCTCAAAGGCAAACCCAAAATATTTATTCAGATATCAGAGAGTCAGTTCCACCATGGTAACAAAGAAGTTTATACACATCACCAATCCAGGAAGTACCAACATCCCCAAGCTTTCCCTCTGTTAGGCCTCCCCACAAACAAGCTCCCCTAGGCAAAATTCCTCCCTCTCTCACTCTTGCTAGCTGCTCTGCCCTAGCTCTGCCTCACTCTCACTTCCTGTTCCACCCTTCCTGCCATTTGGCAAGCTCCTCCCACCATGCCATGTGACTCCAGCTCCATGTCCTTAGTCTCTATCACAGCAGTCAGCTGAACATGAGCTCAAAGCATATCACATAGGCCTAATAATGGGAGGGAAAGACCTTCCCAATCGATTAACATTACAATATGTATAAATACACACACCTTTTTGGACCAGTGGTCTAGACCTGTGATCACATCAGAGTAAGGAGACTGTTGGCAAATCACTTAACCCTGTCTGCCTCAATTTTTTCATCTGTAAAATGAACTGGAGAAGGAAATGGTGAACCACTCCAATATTTTTGCCAAGAAAACCCCAAATAGGCTCACAAAGAGTTGGACATTAATAACATGGCAATTCCATCCAGATCCTCAATCCATCCATAATATGTCATCTTAGAAAGTTGCCTTGTAAACTGAGAGATTAAGTAATTTGCTCATTGTGTCATCTATCTAAATATTAGAATGAGAATTTAAACCTCAGGTCTTGCTGAACATGATGTATTTCCTCTATCCTCTATGCCAGGCTGCCTTGACATACAGCATTTCATTAACTTTTGTAACACATGCGGTGTGTGGCAATGATGCACTAAGAGGGTGATAACAAGGCCAAGACTTAGAAAAGATACTCTGCCTTCTTTCATTATTTTAGGAAAAGCCCATTTTTATTTGTTGGCCTTTCAAATGAAAAGCCTAAATAAAATAAACTATCAAGGTTTCATTTTATGTCAGCATAGTTGATAACATCAAGCATCATTTCCTCTCCCCTTCTTCACATACTTTATTGGTTTCCTGCCTTTGTATGTAAGTATTTAGCCAGATACTCATTTTCACTTCCTTGACAAAATTTAGTCACATCATTGGGTGAAAACCCCTAGGTGCTAATTTATACCTAGTTCCTTTATTTTATTCTCTATTTGTACCATAAAACTTTCCAAATGAAGGTGATGTTCTTAACATTTCCAACTGAATTTCCCTAAGTTTTTTTCCTTCTTGCTCAGAGCTTTCAGTTGGCTGTTCTCGCAATTAAACTACTTTTTTCTTGTCTACAATCTGCTTATTTTAGTTACCACTTTTTTTTTGGGTCAGGGGGAGGTGGCTAAGCCTCCTATTAGCTCTCTTCCTGCTCATATGCCTTGGCTTTCCTTTGAATCCAGTATGGAAAAAATATCCAAACTCCCTCTTCTTCAAAAATAAAACAAAACAAAAACACTTACTCCAGGATACAGAAAGACCCCCTTCCTGTTAAAATAATAGCTATACCACCTACATATATATTCCATCCGATCCTAAAATAAGAACTCAGATTCACAAATCTTTGTCAATGATATTTACAGAATACCTTCAGTTTCATAATCTGTTAATATAGTATTAAATAAAGCAGAAAATGAGAGATAGTGCTAATCCTTTAATTTCTTTTAAATATTCTTAAATTCTATTTCTCCAAATATTTTTAGCTGCTATTCCATACCCCTCTTCCCCCACTTTTTAAAAAGAGATAACAACCTTAAAGGATATATTTCTATGAAAACAATTCTGAAAATTACTTTCTTAAAAAGAAAAGTTCAAATTTTAATCTGTGTACAACATGTAAGGAGACATTTCCTTGACAATAAATATTTGAATATAATATCATAGAGTATTTAACTTATAATAGCCGGAAACTAACAAGGGTCAACAAGAAGTTACACAGCTCCATCTATTTAGAAATGAATCTAGTTCTTCTCCTTCTCCTAATGTCCTCCTTTGGCTATAAAATAGATTTTAAAAGGGTATTACAATAATTGTTTCATGATGCAGTTTGTATTGTTTCCAATGTGGATTTTGAATCTTAATGATTCTACTAGGTATGCATTGAGGAAATAGCTGAATAAGGAGAAATAGACAAAACCAAGCCAAAAGGTTTACTGAGTAGAAGAAAAGGAGATAAGCTTTCTTTTGAGGGAGAATCGTTAGCTTATCATCTTGAGGGTTTCTGTTGAATAAAATGTTTATATAAAGTTATTAATTATCTAAAAATCTTTTTCTATAGTTACAGAATATCAGAACATTTGTAAAAATAGAAAGGAAATAAAAAGCAACATAAAAATAACATTGTGTCAAACTCTAAAAGGGCTACAGTAGGAATACAGTAGCATCTTACTCTTTCTTCACCAGGGCCCAGCTGCTACAGATCAGTAATCACTTATGAATCCCATTCTGTATTGTCACCTAAGAACATACTATTGTTCTAGGGAACTTCTAACATGGAACCTCTGTTTTTGTTTCCGTGGGCTGCTGCTTGTTTATTTGAACAATACAATATAAAAAGACATCTCTGAATTCATTGTTGCATCATAAGATAATTACTTATTATTACAAACAGATTTTTTCCTAACATTTTTAAGACCTAAGAAAAAATATTTTTAAAAAATTAACCAATTAATAATTGTATTTTTTATTACAAAAAAGCATTTTATTCCCTTGTGAGAAATAATCCTCAGAATATTAAATTTCTAAAATATGATAATAGGCCAACAATATGTTCCAGGACCATTTTAAATCTGAATTCTAAGGAAAAGATGAGTAGAAAATAATCCTAATATAGAACTTCATATGAATTATCTCATTTTATCTTTATAATAATTCTCAAACAAAGTACACTGGCACTCCCATTTTATACATGAGAATGTTGAAGTTAGGTGACTTGCCTAGGGTCACACAGCTAAGTATCTGAGGCAGCAAGGTGTCTAAACCCAGGTATTGGGGATGCCTAATTCAATGATTCCTCTGTGGAGCTATGCTTAACTCTCTGCTGAGAAGACATTTGGAGAAAATGAGATTATTTTAATTGGGGGAGGGCGAAGGGAGTTGGTGGTTGTTGTTTTTCTTGGGGTATATCAAAGAAGTCTTTGATACATCCATGAGACATTTGTAAGAATACTTTCCAGGACATCTATCTCACCTAGACAAGAAGATCATTTTAAATTGGACTCATTAAATCATTCATTAACACAGCCAACAACCATGTTGAGGCTAGTTAACAAATGAAAAATGAGTTTTTCCTATTTGTTTACTTTTTCTTAAATTAAATTATTTTATTTGTTCTCAGTGTTCGACAATCACTTCCATATATCTTAGATTTTTTTCCCCCTCTGTCCCCTTTATTCTTCTCTCCCTCCCCACTTCCTCCCTGAGATGGTGTACAATCTTATATAGGTTCTACACATACATTCCTATTAAATACATGTTGCATAGAAGAATTAAAATGAATGGGAGAAACCATAAAACAAAACAAAACATAATACTAAAGAAAATGGTCTGTTTCTATCTGCAATCCAATTCCACAGTTCTTTCTCTGGATGTGGAAACCATTTTGCCTCAAGAGTCCATTAGAAATTTTTTAAGTCCATGCATTTCAATGAAGTACTAAGTCTACTAGAAAAATTCCTTGCACACTATGGCTGTTGCTGGGTACAAAGTTCTTCTGGTTCTGCTCCTTGCACTCAGCATCAGTTCATATAAGTCTTTCCAGGCTTCTCTGAAGTCTTGCTGTTCATCGTTTCTCATAGCACAATAGTATTCATATTACATATTCACATTACATTCATATGCCACAACTTGTTCAGCCATTCGCCAGTTGATGGGCATCCCCTTGATTTCTAGTTTTTGGCCACCACAAAGTGAGCTAGCAATTATATTTTTAAACAGTATTGCTTGTTATGCCTAGAAGTAAATGAAGAATAATTTTATTGTTTCTCATTTCCTTTTACGTGACTGAAAAAAAATCTGCTTTTTTTCCAGAGGTATAGCATTTCAGTTCTAGAAGTTTTTTTTTAATTTCTTTATTGAATTACCAAAAAACTTTCAGATGTCTTCCCATATCCTGTTTCCTTTTCCTCCATGCCCCATAAGCATTAAATACACTGTATTTTCTGCAAGACACTAGATTATTTGGAATGTAGGAAATTTTTTAATGAGTTAATTACAGAATCCAGAACTAAGAATCTAAAAACATCTTAAATGATGATATGGCAAGAGTTAAAAGCACTAAAAATAGACCACAGTTATTTCTGTTTTCATGCCTGTTTTAAAACCATGAATGTATTCCAATGAAATTATAATAGTAGGGACCAATTTAAGTATAACATGAATTCTGTGTTTGCTTATGCTTGATCTTATCTGCGAGAGAACACAAAAAACATATCACATCACAATAACTCGCTGCAACCTCTCTCATGCTCATACCTACACAAGAAAACTTGAGGTCTTTTTAAAGCACAAGTCCTGTATTTACTATATAACTTCTGATGCAGTAAGAGGTATGGGCTGAGGAGGGCTACCTACCATCGCTTCCACTTTTTACCAAGGACAAAGTCTCTCATTCCAGAATGTTAGCAATACTCTTGCCAGTAGTGGTAGTTGTGATGGTGGTGGTTGTACTAGTAGTAGTAGCTAATATTTATATGCTACTTACTGTGTGACAAGCACTATGCTAAGCACTTTTCAATGATCTCATTTGATACTCACAACAGCTCTAGAAGGTAGGTGATATTGTTAACCCAATGATGAAATGGAGGTAAACAGAGGTTAAATGACTTGTCTAGGGTCACACAGCTAGTAAATATCTGAGGCTGGATTTGAATTCATGTCTTCCTGATTCCAGACCCAGTGATCTATCCATTGCCACTCTTCCTAGTTGCATCAACCATGTCAGAACTCTATGAGAACCCTTAGTAGGTAAACCAACATTTACTAAGTGGCTATTATATTCCAGGCACTATGCACAGCACTGGGGATACAAAAAGAGGCAAAGGACAGGGGCGCACAGCTAACAGGCTAACAGCTCAAGCAAACAAATGATCACAAAGTACATGCAAAATAAATAGGAAATAACTATAAAAAGGTAAATGAATAGGGATTGGAGAAAGACTTTCTGTAGCAGACAGGCTTTATTTGGGATTTAAAGTAAGCCAGGGAAAGCAATAAGAGAAGATGAGGAGGGAGGAATATTAGAGGCATAGGAGATAAACAGAAAGTGCCTGGAGCAAAGAGCTGAAATTTCTTGTTCATGGATCAAAGAGTGCTACTTCAAGGGAAGAAGATATTAAGAAGACTGGAAAGGTAGGAAGGGTCTAGGTTATGAAGGGCTTTGAATGCCAAATAAGGAATTTTATATTTGATCCTGAAAGTAGTAGGGAGCCACTGGAGTTTCTTGAGTAGAGGAAGGTGGATATACTTGGACTTGCAATTTCAGAAAATTACTTTGGTAGCTGAATGGAGGATTCATTGAAGGGTGAAGACTTGAAGCAGGTAGACACAAAAGAAGGCTACTGCAATAATCTAGGCATGAAGTGATGAGGTTCTGCACCAGAGTAGTAACAAAATCAGAGAGAAGGGTACTTATTTGAGATGTGTTGCAAAGGAAAACACAAACAATATCTTGGATATAGGGGGAAGGAAGGGTTAGAGAGAGTGAGAAGTTGAGGATAACTCACAGATTGTGAGCCTGAGGGAATAGAGCAGGAGTAGAGAACACATGACCTTGAGGCCACATGTGGTTAACCCTCTAGGGTCTCAAGTGCAGCCCTTTTACTGAATCCAAACTTCACAGGAGAAATCCCCTTAGTAAAAGGATTAGCTCTGTAAAACTTAGATTCAGTCAAAAGGCTGCATTTGAGGACCTTGAGGGCATTATGTGGCTTCAAGTTCTCCAACTCTGGAGGATGGTGTTACCCCCTACAGTAATAGGGAAGGTGGAAGGGGGAACTGTTTAGTGGAAAAGATAATGAATTCAGTTCTATAATATATTGAATTTTAGATGTCTGCTGGAAATCCAGGTTGAGATATATGAAAGGCATTATGAGACAAAAGACTAGAGGTCAGCAGAGAGGATAGGGTAGGAAAGGGGTTCATAAACATAGAGATGGCAATTGAATGCATGGAAACTGATGCAATCACCAAGTGTAGTAGAGAGGGAGAAGAAAAGAAACTCTAGGATAGAACTCAGTGAGACCCTGACAATTAAAGTTCGTGATCTGAATGAAGAATCAGCAAAGAAGACTGCAAAATAGTCTGATTGCCTATTCCACAGGCAACAAACCTCTTCAATCTAAACTTTTTCCTGTCTTACTCCTTCCACCTTCTAGCTACTACAGATACCTGGTACCCTTCTGATGATGACACATAGTATTCCTGACTACCCTTGCCAGTACTGGTTGCACCTTCATTCATTGTCTCAGTTCGCTGACTGAAGTGGGAGAGTTGGAATATTCCTTTGCTCCCCAATGCCACTTCCAAGTTCTCTCCCTACTCAGTGATCTCCTCCTTTGAGAATCATGGGATTCATCTCTATTACCCAATCAAAATCCTAGTAGTTGTTATATAGACATCCAGATCACTCCCCTTTCTTCCTCAATGAGTTTGGTACATGGCTCATATATTTTCTCTCCTCAGTTCCTGTCCTCATATCTGGAGTCTTCAAAATACATATTGACTTTGACTTCAAAACCCTAGTCACTCAATTACTCAACTCACTTCCCATGACCTACAAAGATATTTTTTCCCATTCGACCACTTCCTTTTCATCCTAGTGCCTTAATTTTGTCTGTACAGAAGCTTTTCA